>CM077346.1:3431566-4631566 GCA_039655645.1 Ammopiptanthus mongolicus
AATCTTCTACAGCCACTAGTGCTCTTGATTCCACAACTTGCATCTCTCAATCTGGTAATAATCGAAGTTCATGGATAATTGATTTAGGTGCCGTAGATCACTTTGCTGATAATAGTTCTTTATTCTCCTCCATTTCTTCACCCAAATTTCGTCATCTCATTACTCTAGTGGATGGTTCTAATGTTGCTGCCAAAGGAATTGGTTATGTCTCACCCACTCCTTCTATGTTTTTAAACTCTGTTTTGTTTACACTTGGCTGTCCTTTTAATTTAATCTCTCTTAGTCAACTTACTCGTTCTTTAAATTGTTTAGTAATCTTTGATGTTGATTCTTTTGCTATATAGGAACGGGGTACGGGTCGGATGTTTGACGTAGGACATGAATCTTGTTTTCTTTAGTACCTCAAATCAACTCTTTCTATGGCTTGCATTGTTGTGACATCCCCAAATCTTCTTCATGAACTCTTGGGTCATCCAAGTATGTCTAAATTGAAGCAAATGGTTGCAAGTCTTGACAAAATTAAAACTTCAACCTATGAGTCATGTCAACTAGGGAAATATGTTCGCTCATCTTTCCCTAGATAGGTTGAAAGTCGCATTGATTCTCCTTTTTCCGTCATCTGTTCAGATACATGGATTCCAAGTCGTGTATCTTCTTTAGGCTTTAGATATTTTGTTACTTTCATTGACGAATTTTCTCAATGTACTTGGGTCTTTCTAATGAAAGTACGATCTGAAAAACTTTCTATCTATACTTCTTTTCTTAATGAGTTTGAGACTTGTTAAAAGAGAGAACAAAGGCATGAGATGCTGAAACCGTGTGTCATAATACACAACAAATGTTTGAATATATAGACGTAAAGTCATAAATATAGAAATCCTAATCCAACATTGGAGTAATTTGAAATACCAGATGAATCATGTCCCACCCTAACAACCACTCCTACTCAATGTTGTCAATGGTGGATGGCCAAAATTCCGCCATATAAAGGTGGGATTACAACCTATGGCATCGCTATGACGGGTGGCGCTTCACAAATTGCCTATGGCGGCTGGCACAAAATCCGCCATGGCGCTGCCATGGCCACTATTTAACAACACTGCTCCTACTATGGACCTTCTCGAAGCTAATCCTGAATTTCTCATTGCTCTTCGAAAGGTATCCGGTCAACTCGAAATCCTCATCCTATTTATAATTCATTAAGTTATCATCGTCTTATTTTTCTTTGTATCATCCTTATCTTTTGTTTCAATTCGAAAACATATTGGTGTGGCACTTGATCACCTCGGATGGCGACAAGCCATGATTGATGAAATGAAGGCTCTTGAGCAAAGTGGTACTTCAGAGTTAGTTCCCTTTTGTCCTGGCAAGAAAATCATTGGCTGTCAACAATACTGTTAAATAGCGGCCATGGCAGAATGGCATGGCAGATTTTGTGCCAGCCGCCATAGGCAATTTGTGAAGCGTCATCCGCCATGGCAGCGCCATAGGTCGCAATCCCACCTTTGGAAATTTTAGCTCTGTTCTCCAAGCTTTTGGGTTGAAACGTAATGAAGCATATCATTCAGTCTTCTATTGTTATATTTCTTCAAATAAAAGTGTTTACTTGGTGGTTTATGTAGATGATATAGTTATCACAGGCAACAACCACAGGAAAATGTCTTAGTTTAAGGAACATTTGTTCAGCCATTTTCAAACCGAGGATTTGGGGAAAATAAAATACTTCCTTGACATTGAAGTTGTTCAATCAAAAGATAGAATTATCATCTCGAAGGAAATATGCATTAGAGATACTCATGGAAACTGACATGTTGGATTGTAGACCCGTTGTTAGTCTCATGGATCCAAATCATAAGTTGTTACCTACCTAATCACGGGGCCCTTATTCTTCATCAAAGTCTTATTTTTTCTCAAATATGTGTTGATTTTGCACTTTTATCTATTTTTGCTTTTTTGTCCTTATTTTTTGATACACCTCATTGGCAACTCAGGGCACCCATTGGTATCGGATGGCTTTTGTGAAAGTTTGTGTTAGTGTTACTGCTACGGTGGACTTAGAATTCTGTTAAGAGGCTATACTTATATTGGTGCCTCTTTTTCTGCAATATAGCAAATTAACTGTGACCCAGTAATCAGCAAAGGAAAAAAAATCCACTCCTAGAAAATGCTAATTGATATTCCAATGGAAAAATGGAGCTCAGCCCCTAACATTAGAGAAGTTTGCTCTGATAATCCAAAAACAGCAAACTGCAGCCAATAAACTAGAAAAATATACAGAAAAATTGAGACTCAACCACTGTATAACAGAGAAAACGAGAAAAGAAAAGATATAGGAGTTGTCACTAAGATAGTGAACAATCCTCCCCTAGGCCCAGGCCTCCGTCACTCCTATTACAATTCTCAGATGCCCCCTTCTCTTCTCTGCTCCCACCTATATACCATTTGCTCGCTTTTTCCCCTATCATTGATGAACCCCCCCCCCCCCCCCCCGGGTACTACATCCTATGCCACCTGTCCATTCTGTTTTTCCCTCCCCTCCAACTGATTCCTCCACTCCTATACCATGAAGCACTGGCCCATTAATACCCATTAGAGGCCCATCATGCTTGTACTTTATGACTATATACTGACTGATGTATATCTATGCTAATTTTCATTTGCAATAAAAAATTAAGTCACTAGTATTGTTGATTTTCTTTTGTGAATTTCTCTGCTATATTACAACTATTTTTTTTCATATTCTTACATTGTTGTCTGAATCTTGCAGTGCTAGAGTTCACCATGCAGCTTGTAGAAACAGGGGTTGAGAATGATGCTGTCCTGGCATTGATCATTTTCTCTTTGCAGTATGTATTAGTCAATCATGAGTATTGGAAATACAAGATAAAGCATATTAGATGGAAAATAACGTTGAAGGTATGTCCTGCTTCCGTTCGTAGCTGTAAAATTTTGTTATCTGTTTGTTTTATTTCATCTTTAGTGGTATACTTCTGAGATTCTGAATGACTTGGTAACCATATTTCCTTCTGTCTGTTGCTAGCTTGGTTTTAACGTGAAAATGAAACAGAAGATGCAAGCCCAAAAGAAACAGCCTTATCCAGTAGAAAAATTCAAAACGTTCTTTGCTTATGCTTCTTCATGAAGATATATGATTATGCTGCTAATTCTCTTGTATGTTCTGTATACTGAATTGACCAATTAGTAATAAGTTTATCCTTTTCCTTCAAAAACAGTTTTGTTGTTTCATAGTGATTTTGTCATTACAATTAGCGTTTTCTGGGTGCTTTATATGTGCTCTTCTTGTCAAAGTTGTGATGAATGCATCTTATTCATTGAATTCTGCCTTTACGTGTTTCTAGTGGTCCTCTGTTGGCATATTTGTTAATCAGAAAGGTCTTTGTTATTATATATTTGATATTTGATTTGATTTGATCTTCACTGGTCATCTTGCTCTCCTTTCAGCATTTGAAATTTTAGAAGATTTCATTCATATGCATTGTGGATATTTTGATACAGCCTTTTACTGCTGAAGTTTTTTTTCAAACTGCCCTTGAAAGACATTTTCAAGACAATAAATTGTGTGATTTAATTTTTTGTGCTCTTAAGTCTTTCTCAATCGCTTCTAATTTGTTGCTAGCACAGTGGGGTGTGATTCTGGGAAATAACTTTAATGTAGGTTTTATACGTAAGAATTAAGATTATGCAATTGTTATTGATTTCTAACTCTCAACTGTTGCAGGTTCTTGAGTTGATGAAAAAATGCATTGTATCAATTCCTTATTATGGAAAACTGGGTGAGATCGTACGCAATGTGATGTTCTCTGATTCTTCCATCCACAACACACTCTTCCAAATTGCTTGCACTACTGCACATGCCTTGGAGGTGACATATGTTGAAGCCTTTTCTGGTTTATTTATCACCCATTTGTTAATGTGTTTTGCTTATTCTTACATCTTATTGACAAGAGCACTTCTTAACAGAAATTGCATGTAAGTCGCCTCTTTGATCCAATGGAAATTGAAGGGTTACAGCTTGCTATAGGTGCTGTTTTAGATATTCTTTCAGTCATGCTGACCAAACTTTCTAAGGTACAAAGAAAATCCGAAGTTTTTATTGTTGAATGATAATTATAGATTTGGTTTTATCACTTGCATATGATTGCAGAAATTCATATGATGATAGTTGATGGAATATCATTTCTCCATATTAGAAGTTTTTCAGCATTATTTTTTTTGTACTGTATATCAATACTATATTTTATTGTCTTTTATTATCCGTAACTTCCTCTTTCCTGATTATTGTCTATTATTTTTGATATCTTTACATTATGGAAATACTGAAAATCATTTTGTGTTGTCCAGGATTCATCATCCAGCTTTCCTGTTTTTCTCCAAGCAGTGTTCTCATGCACAGCCAGACCAGTTCCTGTTGTCACTTCTGTTATATCCTTGATTTCATACTCTCGAGATCCTGTATAAACTCTATCCTTGCTCAAATTGGAGTTTCATTACATTTTTCTGATTCTTTTTATACGCCTTTTACTTTCTCTGAAGTCTGAACTACACACATGCTTTGTTGGTATTGAGTTTTTATTGAACAATAACTAACTCCTGCCTCTTTCTGTTCTCTTTTCTTCCATCAGTTAGAGATCCATGAGCACTTCATTTCACACTACTTCATTAGTTACGTATTATGTTAAGTATTGATAATTGCACTATATGCGTAAGGAACTAATATTGATCACATATGTTATATTTTTCCCTAGTTTTCATAGTTACACTTGGATTGTCAATTTTTCATTTCTTTTTTCTGTATTGTATTGCCTTAGTTTGTTTGCCTTGTTTGCTCACACATTTGCTTCATCAAGTATACATTTCATCATGCATTTAATGCCATAATCAAGTGGGCCAACATATCTCTCTTGATATTATTTGTACCTTATTTTACCACCCTTTAATGTGTACTTGATGATACCTGGTTTTCTATTGCCTTTCTTGACCACGGACTATTGTTTTGTCTGTGTAGGCCATCCAGGTTGGTGCTGTCAAGTTTATTTCAATGTTATTTGCCATGGCAGATTGTATTCAACCATTTCCATATGGAACCACATGCTTTGTTCCAGATAATGAGGAGGTTTGGGGGGGTCTTAGTTTCTGCTTCTTAAACTTCATTGTTTTTTTTAGCTTATATGGTCGATTTAAGTGATAATTTTTCTATTTGATTTTAGATCATGGATTTGAGGCACTCTGTGAGCTACATACTGCGAGAGCAGTCGGTATCAAATGAAGATCTCTTTGTTGCAACACTCAATCTGTTTACTTCTGCGGCACATTACCAGGTTTGAATTATGTATAGTAAATTAAAGAATTGGTCTGCCATTTTTTGTGTAAATGTTAAAAGCATACTTGTACTGTTGCCATTTTTGGTTGTCTGGTGCTGGCAACTAATTATTTTTGTAAAATTCTAAATGAGTTCTACATGTTTTTGCTTCTCTATCATCATGGGAAAATGTGTCTCCTGTTTGTAGGGTTTGTTTTTTAAGAAAATTATATTACTGATATTAGAATTTCGTTGAAGTCAGTTTGTTTGTCCATCATTTTCACCTTTGTAGTACAGATCTCTATTAAATGTTACCATCTGTTCAAACTTCGAAATGCATTCGCCAAAAACAAAAAGTGCGGACACTGGACATAGTGCTTGTGACCTTGGCAAGCTTATGGCATCAGAACTCTGTTTTAATTTTTTCCTTTTCGTTTTGGGTGGTAGGGGTGGGGGGCTCAAAGTAACTTTTCACCATGCTCAGCTGTGTTCAAGCATCATTTTCTTATTTGACTTTCCTTTTCGCAGCCTGCTTTTATTGTTGCCATCTTTGCTCCAGAGAACAATGCAGACCACTTGAGTGATGGTGATGCAGAGCTGCAAAAAAATGAAACTTTTCTTGTACCAGCAGTTTCAAAAAAATCAAGTCTGGTAGATGCACTTATGCACTATATTGAAAGGGCTGATGATCTGATCAAGAGGTACAGTCATTGGAGAATTTTATTCCTCTTTTTTTGGGTTCTTTTTAATCAATTTTTTGCTTTGATTTCCATCCTTATTGGTTATTCTTTTAGCTGGTTAGCTTGCTAGTCAGGCATATTTAAATTTTAAAAGGTTACTCATGGTTTTTTCTCTTTATCTCCAGCAACCCTCGCATACTGCTTAGTGTACTTAACTTCATGATTGTCTTATGGCAAGGGGCTTCTGAGTATGCAAATCTGTTGGAGTCTCTAAGAAGCTATGGAAAGTTCTGGAAACACTTGGCCAATGCGATCTCGAATGTTGCTAGCAGTGAAACTCCTCAACTGGATAGTCTGAAAGAAAAAGATGGTTTCAATCTGGCATACAGTTTCCATTGTCAATCTGTCATACTGGGAATCATGGCATATGAGTTATTCTTGCAGAATAAGTTGTTCCATGCAGAGTCACTTGTGAAGGATGCAGCTGAATCTAAAGACAAGGAGCAAAATGCCGCAAAAAATAAAAATTCTAAAGCAACAGATTTTCATGATCTTAAGGGAATCTGGTCTTCATGGTTCAAGGACTCTGTTTTAGAGAAACTAGTAAAGTCATATACTTCATGTGGATATAATAATGATATATATTATAGGGCAAAGGTTAGCTTCATTATATTATCCTTGTTGGTTCGATAGGTGCAATAGTCTTTACTGTGATTGGGTTAATTTAATAGCGATTATGTTTTATTGAAATACCTTGCATGTGCCTTGCAATGGTTTTGTTATGCTTTCAACATTCAGTACCTGTTCGATTTTCTACATTTCTGATCTTACTGTTGAGTCTCTGCATGGTCTTTTGTAAAATGCAAGTCAAAATTATTTCATGTTTCAATATGTTTATATGTGATGCAATTATAGATTTACATTATAAAACTTACCCTTTTAATGTACGTCCAGCCTGTAATGTATCTTTTTATGTGTAATTGCATGTAAATTTTCAGGTTGCCACCTGTTTATTCTCTGTTCATGTGATGGAAAAATTAGCGGTTAGTGACTCTGGAAGTTTATCTGTGTCATTACTTCAGAAGATTCATGGAATTCTGACAAAGGTCCAACATCTAATGTATTTTTTTATATGAAATTCTATTATTCCTGTTTCCTATGTTAACTTGTTAAAAAGCATTAAACTAAATATATCATGCAAATCTTTATGAATATGTTAGGCTTCAAAAATTAAACCTCTAGTGTCAGAACTTCTGGTTTACATATTGGTTCATGTGTTTTGAGCTGACTTTTGCCAACATTTTCAAATATGTAGAAATGTTTCTTTTTTGCAGTTGAGCATTCATCCTGCTTTCTCTGAATTGCTATCTCAGTATTCACAGCGTGGTTACAGGTTACTAGACTCTATCCATGGATGCTACTTTTATGATCTTAATCAAAAGGCTCTCTATATTAAGTACATGTTGTCTGTGACAGTTTTGGAACGTCAAAGAACTATACTTCTTTTTGCTATGCATATAATCATGCGTGCTTTTTCCAAGGATAATCAATTAACATTTAGAACACTTCTCTGATTTCACCATCATTGCGTCTCGAAGAAAAGGATCAAATATTGTATTGAGAGACTGAGAATTAAGTAAAGACCATTTTGATGAAATCCTCGGCCCTTTTAATTTGAGTCAAAAGTCATGCTTTTTCTTTCCACCATACAATTCATGTCTTGAATTTACCTTGTCTAACTAAAAAAATGTATTTATTATTTTATTATATATATTGATCATAATTTGGTTGTTTTTTCTTAATTTGGACAGTGAAGGGAAAGAATTAAAGAAGTTGATACTTAGTGACCTCTATTATCATTTACAAGGAGAGGTTGAAGGGAGAAAAATTGGTATTGGACCATTCAAAGAATTATCTCAGTATCTTGTTGAGTCAATTTTTTTGGGAACCTATCAACACCAGTTCACTGAAGACTCTTTTGCGAAGAATGTATACTTGTTTGACCTTACACGCTTGCGAGCAGATTTGAGATTTGATGTGTGGGATTGTTCTGATTGGAGAACATCCAAGAATATTGCAGAAACCATGTTGCATTTCCTGCAGGATGCAAACTCAGCTATGATGCTTTCAAGTTCAAAGCTTTCTGCATTAAAAGGATTGATAGCTGTGTTGGCTGTCCACCATGATGATGTGAGAATTTCAAATTCTGATTGCCTTTCATTGCATTTTCCTATCTGAATAATAGTTATAGTTGTAAGTTACAAATGTTGAAATGTTCATGTTCTAGCACAACTGCTCAAACTTGCGTAATGCTGATGTGTCAACAGCTGATGCCAGCTGTATGATTCAGTTAGAGTAGTTTGTTACTATTCTGGACCATTCTAGAGCCTGCTCTAGAATCTAGTATATGTACCAGAACCTGAGGGTTCAGAATTAGTTCTACCTATCCTGGATCCAATGCAAGGGCTCCATACGATGGTGGCCGTGGTGGTCGCTTTGGCTGAGCTCGAGGACCAGGCAATGACAAGTTTGGATCCAATTACAGGAGAGCTGTAGTGTGTCAATTGTGCCACAGGTCTGGTTCCAACAGACTTTGCTCCTACATATCCTTAGCCCCAGCTTCCATGTTGCTTTGTGCCACAGTCCATTCTGCCAATGATTCCTTCACCATTCAATCCAATGCAGTCCCGATCACTAATCACCTGTTGGCACTCAGTTTCAGCAACAATCAGCTCCATCACACTTTTCTCCTTTCAATCCTGCTCAGTTTCGGTCTCAGTATGCATATTCCTCTCAGTCCAGGCCACCACAAGCAATTATAGCTACACCGGGACATGCATCAATCAGGCTTGGTCCACTCAAGCTTGGTATCCAGACTCAGGTGCCACACATCATGTTATTGCTGATGCATCTAATGTGATGGTTTTGAGGGGGGAATGTTAGAGAATAGAAATACTCAAACTCATGTAATGCTGATGTGGCAACAGCTGATGCCAGCTGTATGATTCACGTAGAGTAGTTGGTTACTGTAGGAGAGCAATCCCGAAAAATAATGAGAAATTACAGCATCTCATAATTAGAGAGATTTTGGTCAACTATTATGTTTTTATTATTGTTGCTAGCTTTTAGGGATTCCAAGCTATTTATAGGATTTGCCAATTCTTTGTGTCCTTTCTTGTTTCTGTTTTTGCCTATATATTGTACCTTTTATCAGATGAACAAAATCAAGAGATGGAATAATTTCTCCATACTCTGCTCATATGGTTTCAAGAGCCAATTCTTCTTCGTCATAGATGAAAACCCGATACAGCCTCATGGCTGACGCACCTACCACCCCTGAAAATAACGATCAACCTCTCACAAATGCTGATCGGCCTTATTAATTTTTTACTTGTAATCGTAAGATGTAATTATTTCATAGTATCATGGATGTACTTAGGTAGTAGTATTCTTATTTATTGTCTTGTAAATATAAGCTGTAGTGAATTCCTGGTATGTATAAATATTTGTCCTGCTTAGTGTTATTCACTCAAGCAATTCATCACAAAATATTCAATTGTTTTGCTATGATGAATAGAAGTCATCAGTAGGTTTCTTTGCTTTACAATTTTAATTGCTTGACTGCAAGTGTGAAATAGAATGTACTACAAAAGGGTCTTTTTGTGATGGCGTTTAGTTGATTCTAATGAGAAAGGCAACATACCAATTTTGTCAATAATTTGCATTATTTCTATAGATAATAATCAATAATATCTTAGCAAGATATTGTGGCAAAGTTTTGCCTGAGAGTTTATCCCAATATTAAATGTATAGGGGGAAAGAAAATCTGTCTATGGACCTTTAGAAACATTTGGTTATTGATTGAAAAGGTATTTAAACATTGATATTCCAGCTTTCATGTACTTTCCTGAGTTTCTAGATTGATTGAATTTTTGTTGTTTGGTTTTATCATTCTTAAACAACTTTCTTCTTCCTGCCCTTCGGTGGTGGGTTTTCTCTGTTCAATTTTCGTTTTTCACATGATCTTGCAGTCACTAGGGGCGGCTACTACAGGAGAGAGGATTCCAGAGGAACTCATATTCACTTGCATAGATAGTACATGCCAATCTTTCCTTGCTACCATTGAAACATTATCACCTGTTCTTGATGCCTCTGAGGATTTACTCAATTTTCTTGCATGTCAAGTAGAATTACTTCTCGAGTTGACAAGAACTGTCTGCAAAATCCTCTCCTTAAATGTGTCTCTACTTGTATTGAAATGTGTAAGTTCGGGTCTTAAACTATTGAATGAACTTAAGGTGTTACCTTCTCGGGCTAATGTGATCATGAAGCTATTACTTACGTTGCTGCTTTCTGTACTACAATCCAACTCCTTCAATTCACACTCTAGTGGGGCAACAAATGAGAGTTCTGGTGTGAACTTCTCAAAGGTTTCTAATGCAACCCTAGGCCTACTACCCATTCTTTGCAACTGCATTGCGACTTCTGAGCATTCCATGTTGTCCCTGTCCGCCATGTGCTTGATACTGAGAAGCTTCTTGTCGCCCAGGACTTGGTTACCTGTCCTGCAGAATCATCTCCAGCTGCAGCTTGTTATGCTAAAAATCCAAGATAAAACTTCTTCTTCCATTCCAATAATAATGAACTTCTTTTTGACCCTTGCACAAGTTAGAGGAGGTGCTGAGATGCTTTATTGCTCTGGCTTCTTGTCATCTCTGAGACTGCTGTTTGCTGAATCTGGCGAAAATTTCTCAAGAATTGGGTGTGAGAATCGGGGTAGCTCATATGAAAAGTTTGAAATGCCTCAAGACATTTGGGGACTTGGATTAGCGGTGGTTACAGCAATGGTTCAATCCTTGGGAGACAGTTCTTCTGGCACTGCTATTGTGGACAGCATGATACCTTACTTTTTTTCAGAGAAAGCTCACCGCATTTTTTATTCTCTAAATGCCCCAGACCTTTCTTCTAATGATCATGATAAGAAAAGACCTCGGGCACAGATGTCATGGATTTCTTTTGCTACACTTAAAGAAACAGAACATACTTTGATGCTCATGTGTGAGCTAGCAAAACATTGGAATTCTTGGACTAAGGCAATAAAAAATGTAGATAAGCAGCTCAGAGAGAAATGTATCCATCTTTTAGCCTTTATTAGCAGGGGGACTCAACGCCTTGGTGATTTGTCAAGCAGGAATGCCCCTCTTTTGTGTCAACCTACTGTTAAAGAGGATTTTGAAGCTTGTTTAAAACCTTCTTATGTAAATAGCAGAAATGGATGGTTTGCTCTTGCACCACTTGGATGCGTGTCAAAACTGAAGCTCTCTTCTTTCTCCTCTGCATTATCTTTCTATGGTCAAGCAGCTGAGAGTAGCGATCCTGTTCGAAAAACAGGCTTCTCTGACACTGTTGCTTTGCAGGTATACAGAATTACGTTTCTTCTTTTGAAGTTTCTCTGTTTACAAGCTGAGGGTGCTGCTAAAAGGGCTGAGGAGGTTGGCTTTGTTGATCTTGCACATTTTCCTGAGCTTCCGATGCCAGAAATCTTGCATGGACTGCAGGTACAGTGAACTTCATGTGCATATGCTGTTTTCATTTTTATAATACCCACATATAGAAGAATGCAAGTTCTAAAAATGGTTCGAGCAAGAATGCAAGCATTGCTTTACATTTGTTAGCAGTTTATTGAGTCCTTTTTTTCCTAAGGGGATGGGAAGAGGATTGTTATCGGACTCCTAAATCCTAGAAGCAAATAATTAGTCTGTTTGAGCTTATTATCCCTTGGGTGCAGGATCAAGCGATTGCCATTATTAGGGAGCTCTGTGAAGTCAACAAACCGAGGGTTTCCCCAGAAACACAGAATGTTTGCAGCTTATTGTTGCAAATACTCGAAATGGCCTTGCACTTGGAACTTTGTGTTTTACAAATTTGTGGCATAAGACCTGTATTAGGGCGTGTGGAGGATTTTTCAAAGGAAGTCAAATCTTTGTTTAGTGGTAATTTATTCTTCATCCTTCTGTAGCACTTGTTTGATTCTATTGCCCTTTTGTTATTTTTTAAATATTTCTGTCTTCTAGAAAAGTGTGTTGAATATTTACTGATGCCTTGTGCAGCATTGGAGGGCCATGCTTTTCTCAGAGCATCTTGTAAGTCTTTGAAACAGATGATATCATGTGTCTATCCTGGATTGCTGCAAGCAGAGAGTTTCTTATGAGATTTGCCATGGAGAAAAGAGAACATTATTAATTGTACAGAATTTCATAGTGCCAATTAGTCAGAGCTTTCTTCTTCCACTCTATGTACCTAGATATTCCGCATCTTCATATATAAATGTGGACTTCTCATCATTCCTTATGATTCTACAAGTGAATAGCAGATTTTGTTTTTTTGAGAAAAATGTCAATACTCAACAGTGGTGGGATAATTTTTAGTAGTTCATCGCATGATTGTCAGTGGAAAATGAATTCCTTCGGAAGAGCCCTACTCCATGCCATGTTGGGTCAGTGATGTGGTGATGGCCAATTAGGCATGGCAACGGGGCTGGGCGGGTTTTACTTTTCCCATCCTTGCCCCTGACTCCCTGAGACATCCTTGACCCCGCCCCCGTTCCCCGTCCGGGACGAAAAATTAACCATCCCCACCCCTGTTGGGGGTTGGGTTTCCCCGCCCCGCCCCCCCACCCGTCCCTAGGAATACAATTTGAAAATCATTTACCCTAATGGAGAAGATCATTTTTCATAGGAGAAGATCTTCTCATCATTGTGCAGCTAAGTTCTTTATGTCTTCTTCACTGCGTTCCTCTGATCAAACACAACAACATAATAGAACTACTTAACCTTCATATAATCAAACATTCAGCAACTAGAAAATAAGTTCAATGGGTTTGGTTGGTTTACGACTACTGGAACCAAATATGAAGAGGTTTTTGAGATTGTGAAAGGTCTTGGATTTGAGATTGTTGAATTGAATGGTGGTGGAAAAGTTTCACAGCTGAAGAAGATTGAGAATTAAAAAAAACAAATAGTAGTAAGATGACATGGAGAAGATCAGGGGTTGGGCAGAGGAGACCGGAGGTTGGGCGGAGGACGAACGAACGAACAGAGTTTGGGCGGAGGATTTGGTGGTCTGTGAGCGAAGAAGAAGGGACCGGAACAGGAAACACACTGTCAGGACTTGGGAGTGAAGTAGAAGACTGAACAGTGAATAATGAAATAGAAAAATGAAGTAAAAGTTCCAAACCCTAACATCTTAACTTTATAACTAAGGGTAGTATTGTAAATTCAAGTAAGCGGGGCGGGTTCGGGGTCGAGTACGGGGTGGGTATCAACATTCCCATCCCCGTCCTGCCCCCGCTTATAAAAAGCGGGTTTTCCCCGAACCCGAACCCAGTCAAAGCAGATTTTTCCCATTAAATTCAGGGTGGGTTCGAACGGGTATCCGCGGGTTCGGGTTCGGATTCTTTTGTTATGCCTATGGCCAATGTTCTTTTGGCTCCCTTTGATCAGGACCCATTGTCAAACTTATGTTAGACACAGTTTTGTGAGGGAGGTCAAATACTTGGTTTTAACCATTGTTCAAAATTAATGATAAATGGCTGTCATGCAAGTGGACCATAGGTCAAATACTTACCACATTGCAATTAACTGCTCAAAAAGTTTACTTTATACCTATTTTTTATTTAGTTTACTAGTTTTTTTATCTTATTATTATTTTGTCTTTGATGAAGCTATTCTTACCGGGATTGTTATGAAAGTAACTCGCATAATTGATCTTAAAAATAAATATCGTTATGCAATTAAAGTGTTTTTTATTTAAAGAATTCTCTTGAAAATACTGTAAAACATAGAGCGGTTTCTAGAATTATGGGTACTGAACTGAAATGGCTGGTGCAATCGATACTTTAGATGGTGATTGTCACCATAATCGTTCATTCACCATTTGCCATTACCAGGCATAATATGCTCCTATTCGGATGAACGTAGTCAGGACACGAGTTTTATATGGCGGGGCTCTTTCATTAACGGCCAATATGAAATAGATACGTATAAAAACTTGATTACACTTTGTTATTGATGTATGATCCCGACTTTGGTTACAGTTTACGATGATTTAAGAAAGAAATGGTATTTCTTAGCAATTCTATTCTTGGTGAAAGCAAGTTTTTTAAAGCATAGTTTTCTTCCCTTGAGCCAAAAAAAGTGTATCCGTTAGTAGATCCAGTAATTGTCTATTACATTAGTATGTTGATTATCATTAACGAATTTGGCCTATTATCATTTTTTTCTTCTTCTGATCAAAAGAAGTGGGACCAATTATGAAATCAAATCCTTGTTTCTCACCTCTACTTTTTTCCCCTTTTGTACCCCACAGACCAAAATATTATCACTTCAGTCTTCAGGTCAGCCTCTTTTAGATATTTGCTTTGCAATTTATTTTTCAGTAGTGTGCTATTTATTTAATACATATTGTACATATATTTATACACATTATTTTATATCTATATTGTTTTTTTATTTGATTATATCCATTTGTATTTCATTTTATATTTTATATATATTTATATTCTAATAATTTTGTTACCCGACAAAAGTGAAATAATTCCACAAGATGTTTCAAACATTTTCCCCAATTGATATCTTTGACATGATATGTCTTGCCCCTTTTTGCTACAAAAATCTAACAAAGTTCCCTCCTCATCACCTTGTGAACTTGACACAGACCAGTTTCTAAAGAATCGACACCGTTGGATATTGCCCAGATGGTCCATCTAGAAATTACATTGTCCACATTCATTTGGCCCCATGTGTACTCTCTACTGCTTGTTTCTCACACATCAAGTAATTCTCACGCAACGGATATATACACAAAAAATAATAAAATACTCATATCTAAAAAAAAAATACACATTAGGGCCTAAAAAAAGTCCACACCGATATTAGGCTTTGGCATAATGACAAAAGCATATCCGTCTCCTCGGATCCGCACCACTAACCTTAGTCAATCCCAAACTTAACCACAGTTACTTCACTTCCTTCACAACCCGCCACGTGTCCCAATCCAACGGTCACTCCCGAAGATATTCAGAAGCACGGGGCATTATAAATCACTCTATTCGTGATCACCAAACCCCAAACCCTAATTCCTCCTCTTCAGTTACTGTGAATCAGTCTCTTCCTTTTTTATCTGTAACTATGCCGAACCCTAAGGTCTTCTTCGACATGACCATCGGCGGCCAACCTGCCGGCCGTATCGTCTTCGAGCTTTACGCCGACACCACCCCGAGAACCGCCGAGAACTTCCGCGCCCTCTGCACCGGCGAGAAAGGAGTCGGTCGTAGCGGCAAGCCACTCCACTTCAAAGGATCCGCGTTCCACCGCGTGATCCCTAACTTCATGTGTCAGGGCGGCGACTTCACCGCGGGAAACGGCACCGGAGGCGAATCGATCTACGGAGCGAAGTTCGCCGACGAGAACTTCATCAAGAAGCACACCGGTCCTGGGATCTTGTCTATGGCTAATGCAGGGCCTGGAACCAATGGATCTCAGTTCTTCATTTGCACGTCGAAGACGGAGTGGCTCGACGGAAAGCACGTTGTGTTCGGTCAGGTTGTTGACGGAATGAACGTTGTGAAGGAGATCGAGAAGGTTGGATCAGGTTCCGGCAAGACCTCGAGGCCTGTGGTGGTTGCCGATTGCGGTCAACTGTCTTAGACGACGATGTTGACCTCAGTGCGTGGTGGCTCTTATTTAAGCTCTTTTGTGTCTTTGTCTATGCGGTGTCGTTTTCGGTTTTTTTTTTTTTATCGTTTTATTATTAGGGACTATGGAGATGATGGTGCTCCCTACCCTGTGGAGTGGGATGGGATCATATGATATGGTACACTTTGTTTTATCTTATTTGAGTTTCAGTATGTGGTTCGTATTTGTTATCATAAACATAAAACTCATGAGCTACCTTGAATGAATAAAATTAGGATTATTTATCGTTCATCTTCAATTTTATCGTTTTGAGTTGGTTGGGATTATGTTACTTGTAGTGAATAAGAGATATGTTCTGTTAAGAATTAGATTCGCATTTATGAATAATTTATATTATATCATGGATTGGTCTTCACACCAATACAAAGTTTGGTACTAAGAACTAAAGAACTGACTTCTTGTACTCCTTTTCTTGTGTTCTTTGGCGTTTTCATAAATTGTTGGCTAGAATTTTTTTATTCTAGATTTACTGATGTAGTGATTTACACGTTTTTGTTTTTTCAGAAGCTCGGTGGAAAATGCTAGCACCTGAATAATTTTCTGGTATTTTGTATGTTGGAAATTGAAAAGAACCATTTTTAAAAAGATTTTCTATTTTTTGATTGGTTAGAATTTACCTATTATATTTGTTTTCTACTCAAGTTAATGCAACATTTTATATAATTTAAGCATCTGATTCTTTCTTAAAAGTAACAAGAAAAGGGATTGTGAGGTTTGGTTGAGATGACACGTGCTAATCTCTGTCTTTGCAGTCGTGTAAAAAATATGTGATTCAAGTGCAACGCCGATTGGAAATATCTTGTTTATGTATATGTGGCGTCCCACCACCGCTGTTTCCCTTGCACGAGTTTTTAATAATGATTATTATTATTACTATTTTTTAAAGGATAAATCCTAGAGGAGCGTTTGTGTTGTCATGACAATCAGGATGTATTGCAGTGCATGGAAAAGATGGGAAAATATTTTCCTCAAATGGAGAGTTTCGTTACTTTGTAGTAGAAAAATAAATGGATCATCAATTATGAATATATCATCTCTATTTTATTTATTTCTCCAAAAGAGGATCTTTTACTAACATGAAATAAATGGGTTTGGGTTTTTTTTATTCGAAAGTAAAGATAAAAAACAAACAACTAAGCCCCAGCCTAGGAACACTCAAGGCATCAGCTAAGAGAAGAAGAACATAACATAACTGAGGGGGTACAAGTAGGCCAACACTACGAAATTTCGTAAATGTCTTTTCAAATTAACTGTTCCTAAATCAAGGTCACAAAATAACATTTAAGTTTGTATGGACATGAAACATAAAGCATAATAATACAAGAAAGAATTACACAAATGAAACTTAGTACAAAAATTAATCGATAAACAAAAACAAAACAAGTAAAGAAAGATGAATATCGGGGTTTATGTGGTTTGGTCATTGTAATTTATATCCACGGGAAAGAGCAGTCACTCCACTCTTATGAACAAAGAGATACTAAGTTTTATAATAGAAATCTCCACATATCTTATTTATTCTTGTACACCCATGTGATTCACATCATGCCTCCAAAAAATACTTAAGATAGTCATTTTTACTTGTATGCACTTTGCCATTCTCTTCTCATCTCTCAACTCCCTTCAAGTCCTCAGTCTACCTCACTTAAGCCTTTACATTAATCACTAAGAGCTCCTCGATGAGTCATCAATCCACGTGAAGATACTAATCCATGTTAAGCTCAAACCACCAATCATTGTGAAGCTTTAAGATCCAAGTTATTTTGAAGCCTCAAACAAACTTAACCACCTATATCTGATTGTAACAACATTGAACAGATTATGTTATCATTGATCTTCGTCTTGCGGCTGCCCTTTCACTAGGTGAGCCAAAGACCACGAAAACTGGACTACTTTGTCTCGCGTCGCGACAATCAATTCGTCTTGTGAATTGCCTCTGAACAGAATCTTGTGATTTTGAGTCATTCTCAACATTAACTTTTGACACTTTAAATGAAAATTCTTCAAACATATCCTTAATTCGAAGAAGTTCCAAATTTTGCCAAGTACTCATTTCCTTCACCCACAGTATGGTGGAATCATAAAAAACCTATGATTCTGTATAAAGATTTGTAGTTAATCGGCAAAAACCAGAGAAATCATTAATCTATTCCCAACAATTATTTCTAGGAAGACCTCCAAAGCCAGCTCTAGCAGATTACCATAAGGGCTACCGTCCACATTGATTTTAACAAAATTCCGAGAAGGAGGAAACCAAACAACCTCTCCGTTTTTGGGAGTTTTTCCAGATGATCGAAGGACTCTATGATCAAAGCATGTGAAGAGTGAATAATATTAAGGAGGTATCAATCATGCCAACGATGATCTTGAAACACTTATTCATTTCTGGATCTCCATATGGACCAACAACTTACCATAAAGACAGGACCAAAATTAGCCAGAGCATTGGACTTAATCCAATGGATGCACTTATTAGTGAATGTGTCACCTTAAATATAATATTTTTTATTTTTGTGGTGAGTTTAATTTTGATACTCCTAAGCTATATTATAAGAGTTTAATTTCGTACACACTCACATAAAGCTTTTATGTGTGATTTTCGAAATAATTACTATAAGAGTCAAACATTTATAATGATGAGATAATTTATAATTAATTGATTATGCAAAAAATATTTATACTGACGATGTATACTAATTAAATTCATATTATAAAATTTAAAGATTTTTAATGATATAACAATCCTTAATTGGTTGATAGTGTAAAAATATTTACATTGTCAATGTGTTCAAATTAACCTTTTTGTCATTTTTAATTTTTATTTCTTTTTTTAGAGTTTAATTTTGATACATTGTTCATTCAATGAAATTTTTTGTATTGTTAATCATCACAAACTGTCTTATGTGTGATTTTTAAGATAGTTATGATAAAAAATAAATATTTTATAATGGGTTGATAATTCTTACACTGGCATTTAAGTTTTTAAAATGTTTTTGTTTTCATATTTATCATGAGTAATGAGCCTCCATTAATTACTTATGTAAAAAGGAAAGATTTTATTCATTAATATCATATTAATAGCAAATTAATAGCTTCCTTTGTTATAGAAAAACTTAACTAACAACAAAGAACTAAAACATTTTTAAAAAAAATTAATTGTTATGTACTGACATTATCAATAAATCAAAAGTCATAATATGAATGACTTTTAAGATAAATAATTAGGATAAAAGTCAAATATTTTTACTAATATGACAATTTATGATATATTGATAATGTAAAAAATCTTTATGGTGACAGTGCATATAAATTAACTCCTTCGAAAAATTAGACCAAAAACAATAAACAAATTTTTAAAAAATATAAAGCAAAAAAAAATGATAGTTTTTAGAGTCAAAAACACAGTTGAATACTTTTTTTTTTGGTGCTACAGTTAAATACTTTAAAAAATGATATTTGAAAGATTAATGATATTTCCATCATCTTATAAAATAAGGAGAGAAATTTTAGCAACACTCTTTAATACTCTTTTTTCAATACATTCTTTTCTATTAGTTGAAATTCATGTGGGTCCTATAAAATTCAAGTGGGACCCACATGAATTAATAAGATCCATTTGAATTTTAACAAATAAAAGAGAGTATTAGAAAAAGAGTGTTAGAGAGTGTATTAGTAGCCCTTCTCAAAATAGGGTCTTGCTAACAAGTGTCTTGAGGTCATTGTTTAAGGAATCTAAAGTTAAAAAAAAATTCATTAAAAAATATAACTTTTAAATATTCAATATATTAAATACACCTCTCCAATGCAAAATTTATATCTTTTGTTTTGGTACAATATATGAACTTTATCTTAGTATAGCCAATATGATACCAGTTAGCATTATAGTATTTTGTAATTATTAGTTAATGAAAAAAAAATGAAAACAAAAATTGGAAAAAGGAAACGGAGTTGGGGAACGAAGTGTGGTGGTGGAGGGTGAGAGTTGAGAAAACAACCACTCTGAAACCCTAATAAAAGCTGAGCTGATTTATTGAATTGAATCCTGATCTGAAGTGGTTGAAATGGAATTGACATGGTTGAGTGCCATTCTTGTTGGGGCTGGTTATCTTGCTTTCGGTTACTTCATCGGTTCTCGATATCCCCCTCGTTTCCTCTTCTCTCTTAGGTTATCTAAACACACTTCACTTGTCAATGCCAACAACAACAATAACAGCAAGACGAATACTAACCCCAAACTCAAAGAGCCCCTCGAAATTGAAAAGCTCGCTGACATTCTCGATGATTTTAAAATGGTAATCATCAAATTTCTTCTTTTTCTCCCAACCCACTAACTCAATTTTACTGGGTTCCTTAAAAAATTATTCCTTTATTTACTTTTTTGCTGCAGTTATTGGTTGTCAGGAATGATCTTAAAATGGGTAAAGGAAAGATTGCTGCTCAATGCAGGTACTCTTCGATTTTATTCTCTATGCATCTATGCTTCATGTACATTAGCCTTCAAATAAAGAGGTTATCTGTTATGATTTGAAAGTTCTAAATGTGAAGAAACATATTTTGGATGCTACCAGGATTGGATGATTTTAATTATTTTCAAGTTTTTAGTATACAAAATGTATTTATATAAAATTTTGAATATTATTTTTCGTATCTGTCCCTTGCCCCCCAATTTGTTGTGACTAAGCCGTGAATGAATTTCATTCATGGACTGATGTTACTTCCACATTTAACTTAAGGATAGTAGCTATTGATAAAGATGATGCATGACAAATTTTTCTATTATTTCAAGTTGATAATATAACATTTTTGGTTTGAAACTTTGGATATTGTTCAAATAGGTTAATATAGTGAGAGTCTAAGACATTAGGCGGACTATAATATTTTATTACTGTATTTTCGTAGAAGCACACTGACATAGAGATCCCCGAGAACTGATTTATTGCTTCTATTTTGTTTTTCACTTATCATTTCTTTTTCATCCAAAACAAAATATTTGTTTATCTTCTTATTTTATTTCAATGGACATTTTTCTTAATTGATTTGTGGTTCAAATTCAATATTGTCACTTTTTTGTAGTCATGCAACTTTGGGTCTCTATAAGAAACTCCATTATCGAGCACCAAAGGCTTTGAATAGGTAATGCCACAACCTTGGTTGCACTTGCAGGTCATCTTGAATTGTATAGCTTCATTCTGAAGTTTGTCAATATGCAGGTGGGAGATGTGTGCACAGCCTAAGGTTGTTGTCAAAATTGAATCTGAAGAAGATATGCTGGCTTTGCAAGTAAGTATAGTATTGTTTAGGGCAATTCGGTGCTGCATTAGCTAAATTCTTGTTCAATAAGGATGACATGAAATTGCTTATCTTTAGTTCAATCATGTAAATAGTCCTTCGACGTTTGGCTTTTATCAGTGGTCTGGTCAAATTTGTATTAATGGGAAAATATGCAGGATAAATCAGCAACTAGGAGTAAAATGGACATATACATGCCCCCTTTGAATTAACTAAAAAGAAAGAAAATAGATTTGGGTCAGTTATGTTGCTTATAAGAACTGCTTAAGGCCTGTGTAATCAATGGACGTAAAGAGGACTATGAGAGAAAAGGTACTAGTGTTCATAAAGCAATGTAAGGCAGGAAAGTTTGGGCTTTACTTTGAAAATACTTTCTGCAAGCCTGAAACTTAGAAAATGTGTTTCTATACTTACTGGCAGCTGCAAATGTATTTGAAAATGTGTTTGAAAAGCATAATTTGACTTATGTCTAGACTGGAGACTTGTATGAAAAATATGAAGGAAGTTGTTTTGACTATGGAGTTGTGAAAATGAGAGAAGTGAGAGGTTTGAAAAAAAGTGTAATTTGGGTTATAAACAAAACAACGCATGGCCAGGGACAGGGGAGGTGTGCATAGCATAAAATTTGGCCAGCCAAAAAGTTGAACTGTTCATGATGAAGCTCTGACCTTTATTCTCATAACACTCGGATTCCATCTGCTTTTCTTAATTTTGTAACTTAATTAAGTCTTACATATTCATAAAAGGCAGCAACATTGGATAATCTTTCTTATAAAGTGCAATAACCTTATAAGGATGTAAATTATTAGCTCTTCTCTTTTAAATAAAAAAATAGCACAAAAATGTTTAGTGTTACAACCAAATACATTCTCAGAATCTCAAGTAGTTTAGACTATGTTGTTTTGTCTACTTAGTTTATATAAACTATATTTTTGATATATTGTTTGGTATTATCTTCTTTCATCATTTGCATCATTTTTTCTACAATTAGATTCACTTTACCCTCATATGCCAGTACTCATGTTTTTTCTTTCCATTTATCTTAATTCTTTAATGCATGGTTCTTCTATCTGAAGTTGGTTTTGTTTTATTAAATTGGTGTTTAATGTGTCAGGAAAGGGCTAAATCTCTGAAGTTACCCACCCATATCACAATCGATGCTGGGAGAACACAGATTGCACCAAGTGAGTATTTGAAATATGCTTAATCTTTAGCTGATTGATTTCTAGTATCCACACATAATTGGAATTTTTATCATTGTTTGTGTGTTAATTTACTGCCTTACAGTAACATAAAAATAAAAAATAAAAATCATTGTCTTGTGTCATGTATGTTTGTAGATCTTGTATTAAATTGTGTCTGCAGGGGCCATGTACAGCTAGAATTGAATCTAAAGATAGTATTCCACCATCCCCCTAAAATAAAACGGTAATCTCAATGCCTTTTTCCTGCTATTTTTATAGAAGCTGAACCCATACTCAAAATTGCTGGTTCATGTACATTCTGAAGAAAAGAGGAGCTTAGTTGATACTTTTGGACTGTCCATAACTTTGTATCCAACGAGAGAAAAAATGTTTGATTTACATATTCAATAGTTGTTAGAATGAATAGCTAACTGCCTTTTCTTTCATCATTTGTTATATATTCTTCTTGTTATATCCGTGGAATATAAATGCTTATCATAGTTAACTTCTTTTTCTTTTTTATCTTTCCAGATTCCAGAACAGTGATGGCAATTCTTGGTAATACTCTCCTCTATTGAACATACTTTTTTTTCCCCTCTCTAGTCAATTTAGCATTTCCTTGTAAGATTACATGAAGATCCTAATCAAAGATCTTTAGGATTCATGGCATTCACCTTTAAATTAAATATAAAACATTAACACTAACCTTGATCCATGTGTGAATTTGCAAGAGGAAAATCCTTTTCCTTGACCCATTATATCTCTTTCCTTTTCTTTCTATCAATACCCTTTCTTGGTGGTGGTGGAAATGAAGTCTCTCATGGGTAGAGAGATAGAACCCTTTTCTTCCATATACCAATTTCCATCAAGTTGGTTACCATTAGTTTTTACAAGTTAAAAATAACTTCTCATGATAACCATTAGGCCCTTCTTTTTTATGAAATCTCATACAAGCCTTGAATTAATTTCACATGAGCCATACTTAAATTTTAACATTCCGCTTTTCTTTACAGCTCGAAGTCTAGTTTAATATAATCTGTTATTCAATTGCAGGACCTGTTGAAGTGGTAGATGATGTAACAGGTGGACTGAAACTACTATAGCTTTCTGTCTAATCAAGATGGTCTATTGTTTACTATGAACCTTACTGTTCATGAAGGATAACATAACAGATTGAACGTTTTGGACATTGCTACATTAAATGGCCCCAAGTGAAGATTTGCCATGTTCTTTCCCCATAGTGATTTGCAATTAATCTTATGTTGACGCTTTGACAGTAACAGTAATGATGATGACGATGATGATAACTTTTCTTTAGAGATCCTCCCTGACAAAAACGTGGAATCATGAGTTTCGCGGTGTCTGGACGGGACGGACTGAATAGTATATACTGAATGGTGCAATTCAGTTTATATGAATTGTTATGGTGACTGGTGAGTGAATATTGGGGACGCTGCCATAAAATATTACACCAGTAAAGCGTGAAATACTGAAACGGTTTTACCTCTGTTCGATTGCCTGAATATGCATAGTTTTCTATATTGTACTTGAGTATGAAGTTTCCCTGGAAGTCTTTATTTAATTAGCAGCATGTTTTAATAGATCAATAAAAGATGAGATTGTTATGTTTATAGCCTTCCTCCTCCGGATTATAATAGGCCTCCTGATTGTGTTACCTGGTTTGCTTCTGCAAATGATGACATGATTGGTAATGATAAAGAGAAGCTCAACGCCTCAACCTCACCACGAGTTTGGGCACTTCTCCTTCGGGATGGTAATACGAGTGTTGATGGCTTAGCTAAGAATGGTCACTCCATGACCCATCCGCTTCATTTCTTTTCTTGGGATAGCTTTCTGATCTTTTCTTGGAAAGTACCATGAGTGTTGTGTACTAGTTGTCATTTCCGGATCCCGTGGGGAGGTAGGGAACAGGGATGGAAGAGAAATACTCCCATGGCGGGTATTGGAGACGGGGACAGGGAGCTGGAGGGTACTTTCGTCCCTGTCCCATCCTGCCGTCATCCTTACTTCCACACCCAACCCACATTTCAAGTATGGTTTTCTCTCTCTCACCCCTTTTCCCTGCTCTCAATGGCCACGATGCGTCCACTCTCGCAACTCATACCCATGGCTCACAACCTTAACATTGTTTGGATCAATATCTATGTATTATATAAAATGAATTGTCTTTGTAATCAAATTGATTTTTCGAATTGAGGATGGTCCTCACAAACCATCGCACATTTAATGTGCGTCGTCCTCATTCACGTGCTTTCTCTATGGAGGTTGCTTTGCTCCAAGTCTTCAGATGCTATTTTTGTCATGTGGAAATTGATTTTGCCATTCAGAACTCTATTTTGACATTTGGTTTCAATAAAATTGGCGACTTGGGAAATTTGGTCTACTTGGGTGAGATTTGGAATGTCTCAATGCTAGTCACTTGTTTTATTAACAGTTGTGTTATTTGAACATCAAAATCTGGACATTGTATGTGACATCGTATGTGTTTATGTCTATCTCTCACTTATTTTTTATCTTCTTAGGTATACATGCATCTCAAAAATGCACCCAAAATCAAAGGGACACCGTATGGTGTCCCCTTTTTTTATTTTCAAAAAACTTTTTTTTTTTTCCTAATACCTATTTTTTTATTCTCAATGGCATTTTCTTTCAAATTTATTTTACTTCAAATACTTTGAAATTTTGATTTTTTAATTATGCACTAAATAAACATTATATTTTCCACAAAATATACCCAAATTTATTATTCAATATTTAAATTTATTTGTATTTTTTTGTTGAAGAATAAAAAATTTTATTTGTATATTATTATTTTTTATATCTCCTTGAATAGCAAGGGATGATATATTAATTCAAAATATGGAAAGTTACAGACGAGCAAATCTTTTTTAAAAAAAAAAATATAAACAAATAAAAGTATATGATAACATAAGTGATGGATTTTGAGAAGAAAAAAGGTTGCCAATAGGGTTAGCACATCTGGTCGAGCTTTCCGCCCATACTTGCCGTGACTTGGGTTTGATTCTCAGATCTTCCCTATTAGTAGGCAATATGTAAATTCCACTATAAATCCTCATAGAGATTGGTGGTCTTTACTGGCCTTGTATGGGGGCTTGTCTTTTTCTAAACTAAATTTTGTTATATAAAAAAAAGGGTATTGTTAACGAGTGCCTTGAGGGCATTATTTAAGAAATCAACAAAAGGAAAGTTTGTATTGGGAAAAACCTGCTTGGTTTGCATTTTCATTTCTTGTTTTCATTTTCTGTTTCTATTTTCTGAAAATTGTTTTCATCTTCGAATTTGAAAATTTTGAAAACGTGTTTGTTTTGACTTCCTGTTTTCTGTTTTCATTTCCTATTTTCAAAAATTTGTGATGGAAACACCGAAAACAACTTTTTTTTGTCTTCAGATTTGGATTCAATTCAGAAAATGTTTTTAGTGAATTTTTTTTTACTAAACTCAATCAAACGCGTTTTCAAGTCCATTTTCTATTTTCATTGAAAATGAAAACAGGAAACAGGCCACACTTTTCAATCTATTAAATACACTATTTTTCCAATGCAAATTTTTCTTTTGTTGATTTCTTAAACAATGTCCGAAGTGCATTTATTAACATTCTCCTGAAAAAAAAAAAAAGGGTATTGTCATCAATAATTAACGTTCACTTCCATGTCAAAAAAAAAAAAAAAAAAAAAAAAAAACTAACGTTCTCTTTAACTGCTGGCGCCCAAAAAGAGAAGTCCGTTTAACTGCTATGAATGAGTGAAGTATAGAAAGAAATCGCTGCAGTTATTGATGGAAGTTTCCTCACTGATTTGCCTCTTCTCTTTAATTAAGTACTCCTCATTCTTGATTTTACGTTGGGATCGATGCTAACAAATTAAACCAAGAGAAACTACACAGATTCATTTTGGCATACTGCAATCCAAATCTTCCACACTCACATTTTCTTTCATCAATATCCATGCATTGCCAACACATGAAACTGGTGTAACATTAGAAGCATTAGACGGTAGTAGTAGTAGTAATGCTAGTTATATATATAGAAAAGATCAAATAAAATGGGTTTTGCCAGTTCTGGAAGAAGAAGAAGGAAAACAAATGTCAAGAATTCAATTTTGTGCAAAGTGGATGAATTTGATTTGAAAGATGTAGAATGGACCAATAAGATTCCAGAGTGTCCAGTATATCACCCGTCAGAGCAGGAGTTCCAGGATCCTTTCCTCTATCTGCAGAAGATTGCTCCACAGGCATCAAAATTTGGTATGCTATACAAAATTATGTATGACTAATTTTCATACATCACAAAATTGATAAAACGTGTTAGTTTCCTTAACAAATATGTGATCATTTTTGTCATATCCTATAAGCTAGATCACTTAGATGAAAGAAATATGGCCATTTTAATTTCATTTTTCAAATGAATTTAGGAGTTTAAGTAAGTGTGTGATGCCCTTCCCTTCCCTTTTGATATACTTGTGTACTATACGACATGTATTTTTTGCATCTCTATTTCCCTTTTTTATTGAAAGAATTTCCTTCTATGTTGTCAGGCATATGCAAAATTGTTTCTCCTATAATTGCTTCTACCCCTGCTGCTGTTGTCTTAACGAAAGAGAAAAAGGACTTCAAGTTTGAAACTATCATACAGCCCCTACGACTTTCTGAATGGAATGAGAAAGATAAAATCACCTATTCTATGAGAGGAAGGTAAAAGAATATTATAATCATGCTTTTAAGTTTGTAAAAATAAAATAATCAATTGCTAATTTTTATTATTGTTATCAGAAAATACACGTATCATGAATTTGAGGCTCTGGCAAACGAGACATTTCTCACTAGATTTTATACTTCTGGGGACCTCTCTTCTTCATATTTGGAAAAGGAGTTCTGGCGTGAGATGACACGTAACCAGAAGGGAACAGTTGAATATGGAGTCAATATTGAGGATAGTGCCTTTTCTTGTGATCCCAATGACAAGCTTGGAAAAAGCAAATGGAATTTGAAGGTTGGCTTCCATTTTAGGCTCACTTCTTTACAAATGTTATCTTGCAACTTATATTCAAATTTAGCTTGTGTCCCATTGCTTAAGATTATGATGTCGTCAAATAGGTTCTTAAAAGTTTTTTATCACAAATTAAGTTCTTACAAGATTTAAAGCATCATCACTATGGTCATTCTAAGGAGTTAATTGGTAACAAAAACACTTTTACTTTAATACTATTTTAAATCTTTAAAGGACTTAATTGGTGACAAAAAACTTTAAAAAACTTATTTGAGGACACCAAAATCTGAACTGAAGATTTACCTTAAAATCTTTTATTATTGAGTTTGTCGGTTAAAGTTAAGCAATCAATTGTTACTTGCAGTAGTACCATTCTTCTGTGCATGTATTTATTGTTTGATTAATGATTTCATTGGTATTAGAATTTCTCACGGTTGCTGCAATCCACACTGCGTTTAGTTGACAAGGGAATTCCGGTAAGAAAGTAATTGTTGAAACCTAAGTTGAATTTGAATTTTTTTTCTAATTCCCGTGTGAATTTGTTTTTTAGGGAATAACTGATCCTATGCTTTACATTGGGATGTTGTTCAGTACGTTTGCATGGCATGTAGAAGATCACTATTTGTACAGGTTTTTCTCAGAATTTAGTCTGTTGCTTCATTGTCTCCACCATTTTTTACATTGCTCAACTATTCTGTTTGCAGCATAAATTATCATCATTCAGGTGCAAATAAAATTTGGTATGGCATGCCTTCCCACGCAGCCTCCCAATTTGAAAATATTGTCCTACATCATGTGTACGGCAAGAAAATCTTACCAAAACATGGAGAAGATGGGGCTTTCAAACTTCTTGCACATAAAACAACCATGTTCCCTCCAAATATCTTGCTACAACATAATGTGGCAGTTTACAAGGTTGTCCAGAAGCCAGGAGAGTTTGTCATCACCTTTCCTAGAGCATATCATGCTGGATTTAGTCATGGTAATCTATCTATCTATATATGTGTGCTTGTATGTCTGCCTCTGGATAAAGAGAGAGATATAATTCACTAGAGATGGTTATTTATTGTTTATCTGATTATTATTGTTGACTTAGGTTTTAACTGTGGAGAAGCAGTAAACTTCGCTGTTGGTGATTGGTTTCTACTAGGGGCAGCAGCTAGCATGCGTTATGCAAATCTCAGAATGTTTCCCATAATTCCATATGAGGAACTTCTTTGTAAAGAGGCAATGCAACTTTACAAATTCTCAAAAGTCAAAGGTTCAAAGAACAAACCTAAGGACTTGGCATCTTATCATGCTACAGTCCTTTCTTTTGTGCATCTTATGCAATTTTATAAGAAGATCCTTTTGCAACTGAACGGTTCAAAAGAGTGTTCAATTTCTTCAAATACCATAGGTTCCCTGATATGTCGCGACTGCCATAGAGATTGTTATGTAGCTTACAGGCTGTGCGAGTATTGCTATTCCCATCCAAGTTGTCTTTACCATGGTAAAAAAGCATTATATCTTCATTTGGAGAATTTTTATTTCAATTACTTTTCAGTTATTGGTAAGTGAAGTTATTCTCCACTAATATGCATTATATATATTCCATGTTGATTTGAGCCATATTCAATAATATGAGATTCAGTTTCACATACCTTCATTTTGTTAGCATCATGGTAGTTTATTGACCTATGTTTACTTGCTCTATTGTTTATGCGATCCAGACATTACAACACAGAGGTGCTCATGTGGGAGAAAATATACTGTTTTTAAAAGGGAAGACATGTTGACATTGCAAGATGCTGCTAAAACTTTTGAACAGGAAAAAGATATCCAGTTGAAAGTTCAAGGGAAAATGGATTTTGGAGTGAACATGCTATCTCTGTCAAGTACATTCTCTTATAGCAGAAATGAATGCATTCAAGATCTCCAGGTGTGTACAAAATTATACCGTGGAAGTGATTGAAGGATTCTGATGATTTTGACAGTTCAGAATCCTCTAATGCATCGTAATAGTTGCATCTCATTGCTCTCATCACAAATATCTTATCTTCAATTTTGCTTCTACTTCAGTTTGTCTCATTTTATTGTCTAAATATTCTTTCTTTTGGGGGTACAATTGTCTTATTATTCTTTACTTCTGAAATTGAACCTGGAAACAGAAAAATGCTCGGCATGAAGAAAAAGGTTTCAGAGGAACTGTTAATTCTATGGTGCCAGTTTCTAAACCGAAAACAAGAGAGGTGGCCAACATCAATCTCAAAGTGGAAAAGACAATAATGAAGTGTTACAGAAGGAGAGACATCTAATAGTGATGGGAAATGAGAGCACAAATAATTTAAAAATTGAGAGAAGAACATTATCTGTGCTCCTGCTGCAGTATCTTTCAAGACCTTAATGTCACTAACTTTCAGGCAGATATCAGCTCTTGTCATTCATTTTTCAATGATTATGTTATTTCAGAATTTGTAGCGATGAACTGTAGTCTGTAGATTAGTTTAGCTTCGGTAGGGGAATAAACAGTGGTTTCATGTTCAAATATACTGCTATTAGAGTAGGTTGATGACAGAATTATATATTCTTTTAGTTATTTAACCAATTTATTAGCATCTATGCTGTTTTTATTGAAGTTTGCTTATTTCCCTTGAATGAACCAGTATTTTTTTTGTCATTTGTACACAACGTGTTCAAGTGTTCATTATATGACTACAAATTTCACTGCTAACTTTTATGTCGACAACATCATGCATAGAGTTGATAGATTTTTTTTTTCTACTTGTATGTTGGGAAAAGTTGGAAAAATAGATTATGCTGATAATTGTATAATCAATTATCTTATAATCAGAATCTGTTTTTGTTTAGGTATGTTTGTTGAAAAGCAATTTTAAGATAATCTGTTTCGTTTGGACGACATAAAAAATCACTTTTACATAATAAATTACAAAAAAGGGTATGAAGTTATTTATTTAGAATACAAGTATTTGATACTTTTTTTTAAAATTTTGAAATGTAATTTTTTCATGTTTATCATAAAAAAAAAAAATTATATTATAAAAATTTGAATAAAATTTATAATATTTTTTCATGCTTATGAAAATATTTCAAAATGATAAGTATATAATATTTTTTCATGCTTATCAATTTTTTTTTATAGTATTTGTCCATGCTTATATAATTGTTTTCATGCTTATAATAAAAATTTTCATGCTCCAAAAGGTTTTCCCAAACGCTATATGCTCTCCAACATATGCACCCGGATAAAGCTCCGAGACCTGATGGGTTTAATCCAGGATTTTTTAAAAAATATTGGGGTCTGAGTTTGAATGATATCTTCTCTACTAGTACCTTTTGGCTTGATCGAGGGTCTTTCCTAGTGGGTCTTAATGATACTAATATAGCTCTCATACCTAAATGTGACAATCCTACCTCGATGACAGAATTGAGTCCTATTTCTCTCTCGGCAATGTGTTGTACAAGCTGATTTCGAAGATGTTAGCCAATCGGCTTAAGCTGGTTCTTCATAAATGTATTTCTGAGGAGCAGTCAGCTTTTGTGGAAGGTAGAACTATTATTGATAATGCATGGCGATTGAGGTTATTCACTATATGAAGGGGAAGAGGAAGGGTAACCAAGGTGACATGGCTCTAAAGATTGACATAAGCAAAGCATGTGACCGAGTGGATTGGGGTTACCTTACACAAATGATGCTTAGACTGGGTTTTTCTAAAAAATGAGTGGATTGGATATATTTATGTGTTAGCACTGTTAGTTACTCAATTCTTGTCAACAGTGATCGTGTGGGTACTGTTTATCCTGGTAGAGGTCTTCGGCAAGGGGATCTCCTATCTCCTTATCTATTTCTTATTGTGGTGGAGGGTCTTTCCGCTTTAATTCAAAGGGCAGAGGCTAGAGGAGAGATTCATGGGATTAAAATATGTAGAGGTGCTCCCATATTGATGCATTTACTTTTTGCTAATGATTGCTTTCTCTTCTTCAAAGTTAATGATAGGGAGGTAGCTGCTATGAAAAGGATCCTAAACACTTACGAGGTAGCCTCAGGCCAGGCTATTAATCTTGCTAAATCTGAAGTCTTTTTTAGTAGGAATGTTGCTTTTGGCGGAGTCTCTTGGTGTTTGATTAGTGTTGGGAACTGGCAAATATCTTGGTCTCCCTTCTATGGTTGGTAGAAGCAAGAAAAGTATTTTTGGTTTTATAAAGGATCGTGTTTTGAAGCGTATATCCTCTTGGGGTGGTAGGGCTCTTTCTAAAGCAGGTAGAGAGGTTCTTATTAAATCTGTGCTTCAGTCCATTCCCTCTTATGTTATGAGCATGTATTTAATTCCTCCTTCTATGTGTTTAGAATTGGAGCGTATGATGAATTCTTTTTGGTGGGGTTTGGGAGGTGCTGATTCAAATGGTATTCGATGGATGTCTTGGGAGAAGTTAGCAATTGCTAAAGCTGAAGGTAGCATGGGGTTTAGGGACCTTCAAGCTTTTAATATGGCCATGTTAGGCAAGCAAGCTTGGAAGTAGGTTACTAAGCCTGAGTCCCTATTTTCAAAGTTTCTCAAAGCTAAATATTTTCCAACAGGATCTTTTCTTTCTGCTAGTCTGGGTCATAATCCTAGTTATACTTAGAGGAGTCTTTGGAGCACTCAAGATCTTCTCAAACTAGGAAGTAGATGGAGAGTGGGCGATGGTACCTCGATCGTGTGTGGCATGAGCCTTGGATTTGTAGTGGTATGTCTTGTTCTATGGTTTATGAATTGGTGGCTAATATTGAGAATATTACGGTTAATTAGTTAATGATGCCTGGGCATAGGGTTTGGAATGAAGAGCTGGTATGTATGATTTTCAACCCCCATGAAGCTAGTCTCATTCTTTAGATGCCTCTCTTCTCTTCGGTTGTTAAGGATGAGATTATTTGGAAAGCTAGTTCAAATTGGTTGTATTCTGTTCGCTCCGCTTATCATCTCCTACATGATGTGGTTGTCCCTCGAAATCAATCTGACGGTGGTAATAATTGGCTAAGTATTTGGAAATTTAGAGTCCCTCCCAAGGTTAAACATTTTTTATGGAGAGTTTGCCCCAACATTCTCCCATTGCGGTCTAGACTAAGTGATAAGGGAGTGCCTTGTGTCCTATCTTGTGCGCACTGTGATACTAACTTTGAAACGTATTGGCATCTATTTTTATCTTGTCCAAGAAATGTGGAGTGTTGGAGACATGGTAGTTTGTGGGCTGACATTGATTTATGTATGAGTAGAAATGATTGCTTTAAGTCATTTTTCTTTGATCTTATGAAGTATCTCTCACATACCAGGTTTATCAACTTTGTCATGCTCCAAGAGCATCTGGTCTAGCACGAATTTTTGGGTGTGGGAAAGTAAAATCAAGACGGTGGCTGAGGTGGTGGCTCGCGCAAGAGTTACTTGGGAGGATTGGAATCTGGCCAAAACCATTTCAGAGGGTGGGCAAAATCAAAGGTCCAGCGGTGTCATGCAAATTTGGGAGAAGCCTCCTTATGGTGCTGTCAAAATTAATGTAGATGTTGCTTTTCCTTCTTCTCTTCGCGGGACCAGCTGGGGGATGTGTTTGCGTAACCATGAAGGGCACTTTCTGAAGGCATATACCAATCATAGTCCTATTACTCACGATGTTAAAGAGGGTGAAGCTTTAGGTTTGCTGCAAGCTCTATCATGGGCTATTAATTTGAGTATTTTTAGTGTTATTTTTGAACTTGATGCTCAAGCAATGGTGAATAATGTTAATAACCAAACCAGTGATATTTATGAGTTTGGTTTTATTATATCTGAGTGTAGGAGTATTTTAACCAATTACTCGAACTTTATGGTTAAGTTTGTTAAGAGACAAGCTAATGTGATTGCTCATACCCTTACACAGGTGGCCACATTTTGGTTTAGTCCCCATAGTTTTGAGTCTTTACCAAGTTGTATTGCTAATGCTATTGCTATTGAAATGAAGTGAGATGATTACGGTTAAAAAAAAAAACACTATATAGCCAATTGACGCGTCAGACAAAATGTTGATGTGATGATGGAATGCTTCTCCAAAATCAAATAGATGTTTTTAAAAGTATTAAAAAGACGGTTAAAGTAATAATTTGGTCCCTATACATGACACATATTCTTCATTTAGTCCCTATAGGTAAAAAATTTGGAAACGAGTTCCTATATGTGTAAACGTTAGCAAATTCGGTCCCTATATTTGCAAATGTTGGCAAATTCGTCCCTGTCGTCAGCAAATTAGTCATTATATGTGACACAAATTTTTGATTTGGTCCCTAAACCTGAAAAAAAAAAATTGGTCCCTATATATGTAATCGATAATAATTTTGTCCCTACCGTCTGTCAAGGAGGTCAAATCCAACTAAAGATTCTTTTCGTATTGATTATTTTTTAGATATTATATCAATCTATTTCTTCTATTGAGAGTCAACTTGGATAATTTCAAAATATAAAACCATTTACGGACCAAATGATACAATTTTTACTCTCAATAGAAAAAATAGATTGATATAATATATAGAAAATATTCAATATGAAAAGAATCTTTAGTTAGGTCCGAGCTCCTTGGTAGACGGCAGAGACAAAATTATTATTGATTACACATATAAGGACCGATTTAATTTTTTTTTCAGGTTTAAGGATCAAATCAAAAATTTGTGTCACGTATAAGGATGAATTTGCTAACGACATGGACGAATTTGCTAACGTTTGCACATTTAGGGACCAAATTTGCTAACGTTTACACACGTAAGGACTCATTCCAAGTTTTTTACTTTTAAGGACTAAATGAAGAATCTGTGTTACATATAGGGACCAAATTATTACTTTAACCTAAAAAGACTAATGAAAAATTATAATTAGGCATTTTTCCATATAAAATATAAATGAATTCTAAAATAAATCAAAGTAAATACTCAATTTAATCCCTGAAATTGTAGGGTCGTATCAACTTAGTCTCACACATTATCAATATTTCAAAATGATCATTGGAATTGCAAAATGTTAATCAGGTTCGTCCTTTCATTGATATTTGCATAGACTATAATGATATTAAGTTAGTAATGTCAAGGATGTCAGAAATGTATTTGAAACTAAGTGAATAATGTCTGGGCTGCATTTGCTGATGGATCCACATGGTGGGACAAACCTGATTAATATTTTATAATTTCAAGAATCATTTTGAAATATTAATAATATGAAGGACTAAATTGATACGACCCTATAATTTGAGAATGAAAGTGGATATTTACTCAATAAACCTGTTAACATAATCATTTTTATAAGAAGCAAAAATTGTTGTTATTATACACACAATATTACACAGGAATAGGGGCGTGAGAACGAAAACGACTGGGAAGAAGTGAGGTAAATGAAGCTCCCACTTGGTCGCACTCGCAGACCCCTTTCAGCTTCCACCCTTTTTCTTCACCCAACAAGAACAACAAGAAGTTTCTCCACTTCCAAATCCCACAACGTCGAAAACGACAGTCTTTTTGTGTCACTCCTTTCCGACATCGTTCGAGGAAACCAGAGTTGGAAGCTCGCCTTCAACGACCCTTCCATTTCGTCCAAATTGAAGCCCCATCACGTCGAAAAGCTCTTGATTCAAACCCTAGACGATGCTAAATTGGCCTTAAGGTTCTTCAACTTTCTGGGTTTGCACAAAAATTTCAACCATTCAACAACCTCATTTTCCATCTTGGTTCATGCTCTTGTGCAGGAAAGGCTTTTCTGGCCTGCAAATTCACTATTGCAGACCCTTTTCCTTCGTGGGTCAGACCCAAAATTCAATTTTGCCAACTTTTTAGATTCTCATAGGCAATGTAAGTTTTCATCCACTTTGGCTTTCGATTTGTTGGTTCAGAATTACCTGCAAAATAGAAAAGCCTTTGATGCTGTGCTCATTGTAAAGCTCATGCTTATGAACAATTTACTGCCTGAAGTTAGAACATTAAGTGCCCTTTTGAATGGACTCTTGAGAATTCGAAAGTTTATAATGGTTTGGGAATTGTTTGATGAGTCTGTGAATGCTGGCGTTCGCCCCGATCCCTATACTTGCTCGGCAGTAGTAAGGAGCTTGTGTGAATTGAAAGATTTTTTTAGAGCTAGGGAAAAGATTCTGTGGATGGAATCAAATGGGTTTGATATAAATGTTGTGACTTATAATGTCTTAATTCATGGGTTATGCAAGGGTGATCGAGTTTGGGAAGCTGTTGATGTTAAAAGATCATTGAGTGAAAAGGGTCTGAAAGCAGATGTGGTTACATATTGTACACTAGTACTTGGTTTTTGTAGGGTGCAACAATTTGAGGCTGGAGTACAGATCATGAATGAAATGGTTGAATTGGGGTTTGCTCCTACCGAGGCTGCTGTATCAGCATTAGTGGAAGGGTTAAGAAAGCAGGGAAAGATTGATGATGCTTATGATTTGGTAGTTAATGTAGGAAGATTTGGATTTCTGCCAAATTTGTTTGTTTATAATGCATTAATCAACTCTTTATGCAAAGGCGGAGATTTGGATAAGGCAGAATCGCTTTATAGCAATATGTGTTTGATGAACTTGCAACCCAATGATATTACTTATTCTATCCTGATTGATTCCTTTTGCAGAAGGGGTAGGTTGGATGTTGCAATATCTTATTTTGATAAAATGATAGAAGATGGTATAAGAGAAACTATATATGCCTACAACTCATTGATAAATGGCCAATGTAAGTTTGGGGATTTGAGTGCTGCCGAGTCTCTGTTTGCTGAGATGATCAATAAAGGGTTGGAGCCAACTGCTACAACCTTTACATCATTGATTAGTGGATACTGCAAAAACCTACAACTACAAAAAGCATTTCAACTATATAATGAGATGAATGAGAAAGGAATTACTCCAAATGTTTATACTTTGACTGCACTTATTTCTGGGCTTTGCAGCGCAAATAAGATGGATGAAGCATCCAAACTTTTTGATGAATTGGTGGAAAGGAAAATCATGCTAACTGAGGTAACATATAATGTTATGATTGAAGGGTATTGTAGGGACGGTAACATTGATAGGGCCTTTGAATTGCTTGAAGACATGCTCCAAAAGGGACTTGTTCCAGACACATATACCTACAGACCTCTTATCAGCGGCCTTTGTTCTACTGGCAGGGTTTCTGAAGCTAGAGATTTTATTGATGGTCTCCACAAGCAGAACCTTGAGTTGAATGAGATGTGCTACAGTGCACTTCTACATGGTTATTGCCTGGAAGGAAGATTGATGGAGGCACTGAGTGCATCTTGTGAAATGATTCAAAGAGGAATCAACATGGATCTGGTTTGCCATGCTGTTCTTATTGACAGTGCTCTGAAGCAGCTAGATCGGAAAATGTTATTTGGTCTCTTAAAAGAGATGCAGGATCAAGGATTGAGACCTGATAATGTAATATATACAAGTATGATTGACGCATTCAGTAAAGAAGGATCTTTTAAGAAAGCTTTTGAATGTTGGGATTTGATGGTTACTGAGGAATGCTTTCCTAATGTTGTGACTTATACTGCTTTGATGAATGGCTTATGCAAAGCAGGTGAAATGGACAGAGCTGGTCTTCTTTTCAAAAAAATGTTGGCTGCAAATGTCCCTCCAAATTCAATCACATATGGCTGTTTTCTTGACCATCTTACCAAGGAGGGAAATATGAAGGAAGCTATAGGGCTTCACGGTGCAATGCTTAAAGGGCTTTTGGCTAACACTGTAACATATAACATTCTTATACGTGGCTTCTGCAAATTGGGTAGATTTCATGAAGCCACCAAAGTTCTTTCTGAAATGACTGAAAATGGTATTTTCCCTGACTGTATTACCTATTCGACTTTAATTTACGAGTACGGCAGAAGTGGCAATGTAGGAGCAGCAGTCAAATTGTGGGATACGATGCTAAACAAAGGTCTTGAGCCAGATTTGGTTGCATATAACTTGCTAATATATGGTTGTTGTGTTAATGGAGAGCTCAACAAGGCATTTGAGTTGCGTGATGACATGTTGAGGAGAGGGTTGAAGCCAAGGCAAAATTTACGAGCATTGCAGAAGGGCCAATTTAGGATCAGCAGTTAAATTTTGGTATACCATGCTAAACAAAGGTTTAGAGCCTGATTTGGTTGCATGTAACTTTCTATTATGGTTGGTGTGTTAATGGAGAGCTCAACGAGGCATTTGAGTTACATGATGAGTTGATGGCATGTTGCGGAGAGGAATTAAGCCAAGGCAAAATATATAGAATCTCTTGAGGCTGAATTATGTGAAAAAGAGGTTGATGCTAGAAGTTGAAGGTCTCCAGCCTGGAAATGTGGAAGTGTCTGCGTTAGTAATCCCTATGATATGCTGTCATATCCAAATCAGAAGAGCCCGGTAAAAGGTTATTATTTGCAAAGTGAAACAATTGTTCTTTTAGTTTTTTTAATCAACAATTTTCCTAATATGTATCACTTACAATTAGATCTTCACCTCGTATGTATACCATGTACAATTCTTTATGTAGAGGAAAAGAAGAACGTTACAGAAGAGTGTGAGATCATTGCCTGGAGAAGGAATTCGTCAAAACAAAAAGGGGAAGAGAAGATTGGATATTACAGAGAGGAACCATAAATTCAACCGATGACACTTCGCTTATCAATTGTATTTGTGAATTTCTATTCAAACTAGGTGCAAGGATTATTTTGTATGTAGAAGATTCTTATGTTTAGCTAACTACTAGTTTCAATTTACTTACAGCGTGAAGATGCTAAAAGATTCTAGTGCGAAGCACTAATGTTTCTTGTCAAGGTTGGTGCTTATATACAGGGTACTGTGAAACTATAGTCTGCTTATGAAGCAATTAATATAAAATTTGTTTAGCTGATTGGACATGGAGACTGAAATTTTTTATAGCTGCATGAACAGTTATTTAGACTCATTTGGACATTGCTATGGTATCCTTGAAAAATAGAGGTTTGAGTATTTTATGTCCAATCAGAATGCGTTACCTTAATTAAATGGTAATGTCAATATTACATTAGACTAAATTCTCATAATCTGATTGGACCATATAGACATGAATATGATACCTAAAGGGTATCATAGATTTTTCCTTTTTATAATTAGCTGTCTCCCTTGCAATTCTTAATTATTCTCTAATCTAAACAAATAACTCTTTTTTTTACTTTACTGTATTAAAGTGATTTCTTTAACAAAACCCAAATAAAAATAAATTATTCTAAAATCGTTTTTTAGCAAACACATGCAAATGCAAAAGTAATTTTATCATAATCGATTATAGAAATGATTATTTTTGTAGCTAAATACGTAAATTTGTTAATTGATTTAGTTAACAATTAACATTGTTAGTCACTTGACCTTCAAGGGGATGAATGGTTTAAAAAATATGGAATTTTAAATTTTAAGAATTAAATTGATAAATTTTATAAATAAGAACTAGGTTAAATTAATAATTTGGTCTCTATAAGTGATACTGATTTTGAATTTCGTATCTATATGTGAATTTTTTTGAGATTGGTCTCTATATGTACAATTATTTTTAATTTGGTACTCATCGTTTATTGGTATTATAAGATCGTCACATGATAGAGACCAAATTGAAAATGGTTCTCAACAAGTTCAAAATGATTGTCATGTGTAAGGATCGAATTAAAAAAAAATGAATTTGATCCCTACATATGACAATCATTTTCAACTGGTTCCTATATTTTAACTCTAACAAATGATATTATAATATCATTAAACGACGAGTATCAAATTAAAAACAATTTTTCATATAAAAACCAAATTCAAAATGTTTCACCTATATCAACCAAATTCAAAATAAGTGTCTTGTATTAGGATGAAATAATTAATTTAACCTAAAAACTAAATTGATAAAGAGATAGTGAAGCAAAACAAGGTTCCACTCTTTTAAAACAAAAGAAGAAACCAAAAGAAAATGAGAATGTGAAAGTGAAAGTGAAAGTGATGAATAATCAGACTCGCACGCGTAAACCATTCAGGGAAGGTTCCCCATTCTTAACCTTGTAAGCAATCCCAATTCCCAATCATCAGTCGTCACCGATCAGCCTCTGCTTTTGGCTTCTACTCTACCATCTTCCTTCTTCCATTTTCCCAATTCGTCGAAACAGAACCAAACCCTAGCATGGTGCCACCGGCGGTTCAATCGCCGAATCCCCAACTCACCCAGCAATTCCTAAGCTCCGTCCTCTCCCAGCGCGGCCCCTCCGCGCTACCCTACTCGGAGGACACAAAGTGGCTGATCCGTCAGCACCTGGTGGCTCTCACCACCGCCATCCCTTCTCTCGAACCCAAAACCGCCACCTTCACCCACAATGACGGCCGCTCCGTCAACCTCCTCCAAGCGGAGGGCACAATCCCTATGCCCTACCAGGGTGTAACCTACAACATCCCCGTCGTGATCTGGCTCATGGAATCGTACCCTCGTCACCCTCCTTGCGTGTACGTGAACCCTACCCGAGACATGATCATCAAACGCCCCCACCAACACGTTAACCCTTCTGGTTTGGTCTCTGTCCCTTATTTGCAGAATTGGATCTACCCTAGTTCCAATCTCCTTGATCTTGTTCGCACTTTGAGCCTCATCTTTGGTCGTGACCCTCCTCTCTATTCTCAACGTAGGGCCCCACCACCCCCTCCTAACCCTAATCCCAATTTTGCAACTCCTTCATCTTCCTCAAATTTAGCTTCTTTTTCATCTGGGTATTCTCACCCTTCTATTCCTCCTAGGACTTACCCTCCTTCCCCTTATGGGAGTGTTGGTTCTGGTGGTTCTGGTTCTTCGAGGGTTCAGCCTTCGCCTCATACTGAGGACCCAACTGAGCTGTTTAAACGGAATGCAATTAATAAGCTTGTGGAGATGGTGCATGGTGATGTTGCTGGGTTGAGGAAGACCAGGGAGGCTGAAATGGAGGGTTTGTTTAGTTTGCAGGCGGTGTTGAAGCAGAGGGAGGATCAGCTTAATAAGGGTTTGAAGGAAATGCAGGAGGAGATGGAAGGTCTAGAGCAGCAACTGCAGATGGTTTTGATGAATAGTGATGTTCTAGAAGGATGGTTGAGAGATAATCAAGGGAAGAAGTTGGGGAGTTTGGAGAACGCGGAGGATGCTTTTGAGTGTGTGGATGTGCTTTCTAAGCAGATGCTTGACTGCACGGCTTCTGATTTGGCTATTGAAGATACTCTCTATGCCTTGGATAAGGCTGTTCAGTTGGGGGCTGTACCCTTTGATCAGTACTTGAGGAGTGTGAGGGTACTGTCAAGAGAGCAATTCTTTCACCGAGCTACCGCAGCAAAAGTTAGAGCTGCGCAGTTGCAGGCTCAGGTTGCGAATATGGCTGCTCGGAATCAACATTATGGTAGCTGAGAGGACACGGCTTGGTTTGCTTGCATCCAAGAGGGTGTTACAGATGGTGAATTCCTCCTTCATTGTAGGTACTGGCTACCACTTAAAGTCAGTGATTCTAGGCATTATTGGTAAGCCTTATAGCCTTCAACAACTTTGGAATTATTGAGCACAAAACTCGTTAGTTGTCACAGGCATGAGGCTGGACCATTGTTCTTATACAGACTTAATGATATGATTATCTTCGAAATTTTGGTTGAAGGGGTTGTTAGCTGAAGTTTTTTTTTTTTTTTTTTTTTGTTTAGAATTATACATGCTTGTTGTGGATTATAGATTTGTCCCACCTTGTATCTTGGAAGAATGGGCATATTATGATGGATATATTTTTTTTTTCTTGCTTCTATTGATTCCTTGACTGTATCAAATTATTTACACAAATCATCTGCACAATAACTTAATATTAAGACTTCGTTTGCTTTGCTGGTAGAAATTTCCTTGGATTTATTTTGAGGTTTTATTAGATCAGAAGTGTTTGTGAAGATTTATGCTTTAGTTCTTGGGTATTTTATTTGCCAAAGTATTTGTATATTTGTCTTATGTTTTTTTATAATTGAAGTGGATCAAACATTTGTGGCGCCTCTTTGAGAAGGAATAGGGGTGGAATTGGTTAAATTACCTTGACTGCTTGACAGTTGGTCTTTAACTGATGGTAGTAAATTACCAGTGGTAACTTAGACCATTACTTTACTTGTAATTTTATTGGTTTAGGTTGCATATAAATGCATGGATTTGGTAGTAGGCATGTGGATTTCATTTTTTTATATATAATATAGTTATATGGGTAAAGCTGTATGTTTTTATACAAATCCAGGCATGGGTTGATATCTGCTTTGACAAATACATGCATGAGCTTGTATGTTCTGAAAGTAGGAATACAAAATAACATAGGCTACTTTTGTTGTAAAAGCAAATGATATAATTTAACTTAGAATGTCAAATAAAAGGTACATTCTGGGATAGCTATCAATCCAAATGCAACCTTATAGATGTTTCACTTGCAGCATTGCTGTATATATGCAGTTTAGTAATCGTTTTATTGTGAAATTGGTAACATAAAAGAATATATTAAGAATTGTTTTCGTATGTAAAAGCAGAAGTTTATTGAATATAGGAAAGCAGTGCACATGAAGATAGATATCCTTTTTGAAAAAGGCACAAAAGTAAACCATCAAAACTAAAAAGTGCTTCAGTATAATAACCCTCCTTTCACTGTGTGCATTTGTCTATAATTCATTAAAGGAAATCATGGGCTGATCACACCACAGAGAAAAGCTTTTTGAAAAAGGCACAAAAGTCAATCATCGAAACTAAAAAGTGCTTCAGTATAATAACCCTCCTTTCACTGTGTGCATTTGTCTATAACTCGTTAAAGGAAATCATGGGCTGATCACCACAGAGAAAAGCCATGCAGCCAATAACCTTGCAACAGTTCCTTCTCATGCATATATTGTTGTCCTGTGTATATGTTATTCCGATATGTTAACTTGAATGGCACCTACTTGCTGCCGATTGTCATGTGAATTAAGTAACTTGGAATATGATGACTTTTGGGTCTTGGATTACTAAGTAATTACTGGAAATGTAAAAATATTGCAGTGAAGCAAATTGGAAGCGATAAAGTTTCAGCTTGTGCTAATTGTTAACCAAGATGGATCATACTTTTTGTACTTGTATCGTGGTATGAAAGGTGGAAATCACATGTAGAGTTGCGTTGAAGTTATATAGGTGCTTCTAAGGCATCAATGGTTGATGATATGTAACGTCAAGGAGAGCAGACCATACTTAGAGAAGAAAGAGAATAATGTATTCTTGTGGACCGTTTTTTAGGAGAACAGCTGATTAATGGTTGCACACTATTATTTATGATTCACTAGAAAGCAAGTTTGTGACGGCCAAACAAAATTTGAAATGGAGATAGAATTTAGGCTAGAGGAGTGCAGCTGCTTCAGATTTCAGTAGAGCCTACACTTTATTCAAGTTTAGACATGTTCAAGAAGAGGGGACTTTGTTTTGTTAAATGTATTTCGCTTCAATGTAGAATCGTTAGTTTGGTTGCACTTGTTTGTTTTGTTAATGGATTAAACTAGATATCCCAGGATTACAAATATAAGCTAGTTTAGGCGCAATTATTCATTTAATAGTAAAATTCCTTTTTGAAAATTCTTACTTCCTTTTTTGCTGTTTGGGATAAAATTAAATGGAAAAACCGTAAAAGGTTATTTGTTGTTGTAGGCTGCTGGTATGATTCAGAGAAAGTGTATGTCATTTACTGCTTTATATGTTCTTTGTGAGTCAATCTGTCTGCTGTTTAATTGTTGTCATCTCTAGACACTCTTGCAGTCTTTCTACTAGTAGGCAAAGGCCAGCAAAATTATGTCTCAATTTCTCCATCTCTTGTTTGCCTTCCCTTTGTAACCCTAATGAATGGGAATAAAGGTAGAGACAGAAAAATAAGTTAGTCTTTAATTCTTTCTATTGATCGGTTGCTGATTGAGATGTACAGGCTTGTTTATCTGTATAATACAGATTTTGTTCATGGATTAACGAAACCTTTGCCACTCTTGTCACCATCCATCCATGTTGATAACCCATACTAGAGGTTGACTCAGACAGACAGGCAGGTCATCAGGACGCCACATGGAAGTGGTAGTAGCAGCTGGGGCAAGGATTGTGGGTGCCTGACCTTGAGCTTTCCTTGTGGGATTCCGACCACGCCGAACAGCTGCTGCTTATGGACTTTGTGGTGATGATGTTGCCATCAATGTCCTTCACAATCACATCTCCCTGTTAGTAGAGCTGTCAATTAGGGCCAAAGCCCATGGGACAACCCCTTGGCCCTACATGGGGTCACCTTTTTTTCCAGCCCATATAACGATAGGGCTTTCTGGCCCTAACCCACACAGCCCCACACATTAGGTGGGTTAGGGTGGGGATGTACCATGGGTCAGCCCTCTCTCTCAAATCTACCCAAGTTTGCATCCATCCGAGACTCCTAAGTCCTAACGCCCCACGAGTAACGAGTTTGAAGGACCACCTCTCCAATCTTCTAACGAGTAACGAGTTTGAAGAACCACCACTCCAACCCACCAGAACCACCGTCAGCCACTGGAGCCGTTGTCTCTTTGTTGTGTTGCAGCTAGGGTTTTAGCTCAGCTTCCTTTAGGTTCGTTCTCTTACTATTTCTTCTTATGTGCTATGTTTTCTTTCAATAGTTGTGTCTTCCATTGAAGTATCTTGCATGCAATTTTCAATTTGGTTTTATCTTCTTAGTTTCTTCGTTCAGTTTGTTTGATTGATCTATTCGTTTTTGTTGATGTGAAATCTTTGTATCAAAAATAGAGTTAATTTTGGTTTTGGGGTTTGTATTTATGTTGCGTTGGAATCTAGATCTTGTGAAAACTTGTGCATGTTTGATTTTAGGTGTTGTTGGTTACTAGTGTCATGAATAGATCTGGGTAATGTTTATTTAACCGATGGAAGTTGTGGATCTTACCAAGTCTAGATGAATATCTATGTTTGTGACAATATGATGAAGATATGCTTGATTGAAATATTGTGTGTTTATTAGTTTATGCTGTTGAACAACATAGTTTATGCTTGATTGAAAACGCCTGACACTGAGAAGCATTTTCCTGTTGATGCTGAGAAGTGCACCAATGTGGCTAATCATTGAAAATGCATTTTCCTGTATATTGGTAGTAGTTTCTGGTTCTGAACTTCTTAGCTTCAATTTGTATGTTTAGCTCATAGCAAAGTTTCACCACCCATACCATGGTCCTGGTCCTTCCCCTAAAGAGAAGGTTGAGACTTTGGACATTAAAACCTTAAATGTAGTTTGTATTTCACTTTGACAATGCGTGCTCTTTTTTCTCCAATGATGTTCAAACTTTTTTTTTGTCTAAGATAAGATACTCATTTTTATTGAAAACAACCGATTAGCTCTATGAAGTCATGTACCTCGAAATTATATTTTTACTTGTCACTCATTGTTGAATCTGATCAAACTTTGACTTCTAATTCTTTTATTATCTAATTCTCAAGTTCTTTGATTTGGTGAAGAATATACTGTGCAGTCAATACCAGGAATGATTTTTGTGTGTATATTCTATGATTTCTGTAGATCCATAAGAACCTTGTTCAACATTCTTTGTTCATGTTAAGGCTTGCTTCTGAGCTCTGGATCACGTTCACTTGCCTTCAATGTGTCACATTGAACTTTCTTTGCATTCCAAGATTACCACTACAATTTCATTTTCTGCCCTGTTGTTTTGATTATTAATTGTAGTTTTGAAGATTTTTTTCCAATGCTGGACACACTTGGTTTTTCGGTTTTTCGGTTTTTGAACTCACTTTTAAGTTCTATAGGACTAATATGATCACTAACCATTGGCTACATGTGAAGCTTTACTATCTACATTGTTGGTTTCATTAGTTCATTAGCATCACTTTGTGAGGCTTAACAAGAAAAGGTCCAAGTATGCAAAATTATACAGAACTTATATTTGATTAGATATAAACTTGTTTCCTGACTGCTCCATGCAGAACTTATGTTTGATTAGATAATAAACTTGTTTCATGCAGAACTTGTTTCTACTATTGATTGCTCCATCTAATTTTTAGTATGTTGGTTTATCGGCTACTGCAGGCTGCTCTCAGTTTTCTGGTTTATTTTTTTCCGTGCTTTTAATGTAGTGTCTACTTGTGTGTGGAGGTTGTATGGGTGTGATTATTGGTGAGGATTGAAGAGGCATACATTAGGGAACCAAGCATGAACTGAGTATTTATGTCAAATCTTTCTCCAAACTTGTTGTATGATGTCTATAGCTAAAATTTGAGGAATGCAAATGAAATTAGCAATTTGAACTTCGGAGTGTGTTATGTTGTGTTGGATTTGAAAGTTCATTTCAATTATCATTCTTTTATTTGCCAATTTCCTGTATAATGTAGAGCCAGGTACGGTTGGTTACAGCATGTTCATTTTTAAGCACTTCTTGTTAATCTTGCTTGTTCAGCTTTAGTCCAATTCGCCGTTTATTTGACCATGGGATATCTAGAATCTTGTTTTTAACTTTTGGTAATTGGCCCTATAGGGGTTTTTGGCCCTGTGGGGGCTTTTCGGCTCTGTGGGCCTTTTGGTCCTAACCCACATGGGCTAGGGATGAATGGGCTAGTGCTGGCCCATTTGACAGCCCCGCCCATTAGTGATTTAATTGACAGAATTTAATATTACATAACTAGTAAATAATTAATTTCCATTGGTGGGACAGGATGCTACAAGGGGGCAGTCACCTAACCTTCAATTCAATTTTTGTATACTAATAAATGTTTCACAAATGTTTTGTTTCTTATACCTAATACAGATTTTTTAATATAATCTCTATATGTAAAAAATTTGGAAATTGATTGTTACATGTGCAGGCGTTAGTAAATTCCTTCTTGCTGTCAAGAAATTTGTTCTTATACTTGATTCACGTTTTTGATTTGGCCTTATACTTAAAAGGTTTTGTAAATTGGGTCATATATATATATATATATATATATTCAATAGTAATTCTGTTTTTGTTGTATGTCCAATTTCAAAAGACGTGAATGTTTATTATATAAAAGTAATTGCTTCCCTCCAATTTTTAGGAATAGAACCAAAAGCGTCTGGAACCCAAATCATGAGGGAGGGAGGAAAATGATGGAAGAGGCATTACATTTGGTCTGTGCATCACCATACATTCTTATAGACATCACGTGACTTGCAGGAGCATACGTCTATACGTTTTGAAATATGATTTAAAAAATTTTAATTTTTAAACCTATAGAAGTATATGTCTACACGTTCTGAAATACGATTCCAACAATTTTAATTTTTAAAAACTTTTTAATAGTGCCAACAGTCACAAGTATAAGTATTTGTACATGTAAGAATCGATTTAAAATTTTTTTAGGTATATGAATCAAATGAATCAGTCTTTCAAAAAAACATTTCATATGTAAGAATTATAATTTATAATTATAATCCATTTTAATCACCTTTTACCCAATATCTCACTTTAACTCAAACAATTATATACCAACATGTGGTTGGATCAAGTGATAGACTCCTTAAACAAATGGTCAGAAGTTTGATTCCTGATTCTTGTATATTGAGAAAATCTAATTGGGAGAGAGCAACCCTTAAATGTCGATCAAGTCCCCCGACGGAGATTAATCACTGTTTACGACGGTGGATACTTCGTACCAATAATATGATTACCCCAAAAAAACTCTGATAGTTACAACGTGGCGGAAGGGGGAGGGGATCCAGTGCTCCTCGCCCTCGTCCCCATTTTCCTCTCCATCTTTATCTTTGACGGTGATCCCTATTATAAGGAGTTTTTCTCCCTCATCCTCGTTCCTTGCGGGAATCCATTGGGATCTCGAAAATACATAAAAAAAAGATCCTTGAACGCGTGCCTCAAGTGCAGCAGTCCTTGTCGGAGTCTCGCAAGGTATCGTACAAGTTGTCATCCTTTTCTTCACTCTTTTCCTCTCATGTTAGGAGAGAGAGAAAACCATATAAACAAATTTAACGGACTCTATATACAAAAGCAAATTTGTTTTTTTGTCTTTCTCTTTCGTAAGGATTTGAATCTTCTCCTTTATTTTTTTACTCTTTTTTCCCTTAGGTTAGAAGAGAGAAAGACACAAAAGCAAGTTTTAGCGGAACATGCGCGAGTAAATACTCAATTTGATCCCTGAAATTTTAGGGTCGTATCAACTTAATCACCCACATTATCAATATTTCAAAATGATCCCTGGAATTGCAGAAAGTTAATCAGATTCGTCCTTCCTTTAGTATTTGCATGGATTATAATGGCATTACGTTGATAATGTCAGTGATGCATTTGAAACTAAGTGAATAATGTCAGGGATGCATTTGCTATATTTTACAATTTTAAGGATCATTTTGAAATATTAATAATATGAAAAACTAAATTGATACAACCCTTTAATTTCAGGGATCAAATTGAGTATTTATCGGGAGAAGCGCACGAAAGCAAGCAGATTTGCTTTTGTATCGTAGGTTTCCGAAACATGGGGGAGATAAGTTGAAGTTGTGGATTGAAAGAAAGAAAGAAAGAAGAGGAAGAGTGGAGGAAGTGGAGCAAAATGCTGAGAAAAGTGGTACAGCAATCCACCTGTACATTTCATCGTCGCCTCGCCAATGCCTACTTTGCAGCATCTACTACCACTACCACTACCACCAGGCTTTCTTCTTCTTCTTCTTCATCAATTCCTCACGCTCCTTTCGTCGATAACTTGGAGGCTCCTTCTTCTGATTCTCCCACTCCAGTCGCCATCGACCGCTCTTCTCTTTACAACCCACCTGGTATGTATGTAATATCTATCTTACTCTCTTCAATTTCCCTTCTTACTTCTTCTTTTCTCCCTTACTTGTTGCAGACCATTCTCACCCACCAAATTCCGATTCTGACCTCGTCAAGCACCTCAAAGGGATCATTAAGGTTTACTTCTTCTTCTCCTTCGAATTGGATTCTAGGCTTTCAAAATCTTCACTTTATGTTATATGATTCAACTTAATAATCAATACTCCCTAATTTAATCTTACATGATAAAAATTACCCTTCTTTTTTTTTAAATTTATGACTGCGATTATTGCTGTATTCTCAGTTTCGTGGAGGCCCTATCTCAGTAGGTGAGTACATGTCACAAGTTTTGACAAATCCTAAAGCTGGCTACTACATCAATCGAGATGTTTTTGGAGCACAAGGTGATTTTATAACCTCTCCTGAAGTAAGCCAGATGTTTGGTGAGGTGAATTTTCCACTAATATTTCATTAATTGGATTGTGTTTTCAATCATTCATGGATCACAGAAGCATCATGATGTCTTGTTTATGTAAAATTAGATGGTTGGTGTCTGGGTGATGTGTCTATGGGAGCAAATGGGCCAACCTCAAAGAGTAAATCTCGTCGAGTTGGGTCCGGGACGAGGAACTCTTATGGCTGATCTTCTTCGTGTATGAAACTACGACATTGATATGTTTTTGTAATAGAATTTCTATTTAAATGTTTGGACCTTTTGTTTACATTGTCAATTAAACATAAAAAAGGCAACATATTATCATTATGACTAAACAAAGTTCAAACTTCTTATAGGGTGCTTCAAAATTCAAGAACTTCATTGAGTCATTGCATGTACACCTGGTGGAGTGTAGTCCGGCACTACAGAAGCTTCAGCACCAGAACTTGAAATGCATTGACCAAGAAAATGCAGATCAAGATACTGATAAAAGAACTCTAAGCTCTTTGGTTGGAACTCCTGTATCATGGCATGCTACACTGGAGCAGGTTCCTTCTGGATGTATGTATTCCTTTCCCAATGAAAATAGGCTTTTGGATGTAAAATACACAGTGTAAATTGTTATATGAATATCTGGGTTTGTTTCCTGTTATGCATTAAGCCGTTAAAATAAAATATTTTATTATACTATATTTGAATAATGCCCTGACCACGTCCTCCCTTTGTTGTACTCCAGTGCCAACAATTATCATTGCCCATGAGTTCTTTGATGCCCTACCAGTCCATCAATTCCAGGTGATAGAATGCTTGTGCTATTAAGATAAATTGAAACTAAGGACATCTATCAAGCAGCACAATTAAGTTATGAAATTTGGAATTCTGTACTACTTTTTGCTTTCAACATATCTTCCAGTGTCTTGGCATTTTGTCCTTTAGCATTCTTTCATCATCTGTTCTTTCCACTTTTACTGGTAATTTATATGTAGTTTTGTCTGTTCTTTTCATTTGAGTTAATTTGCCTAGTTAGTTGTGCTAAACCAGTGCAGTACAATGTTGATCTTTCTTAACTATATCTATGCTATCTTGCTGGTTGATTGTCGAGGTGCTGATTAAATGTAAGAGATGTTCAATGCTTTGAGCCAAAATTTTTGCTTCTCTTCGTGTTTAACGATTCCAAATTTCCGATAACTTGCTGCTTCAGAGATCTTGGGCTTGACAAACAATCTGTCTTAGTTCGTTAATATCATTAAAGTTAAGCTTTGTCATACAGTCGTACTTGTATATTGCTATTGCCATCACATTTTTGGCTCAACTTCTCCGTGTGTTCCTACCTTTTCTATATTGCTATTGCCATCATGTTTCCATGAAATATGACTTTTTGTCTACAGAAAACATCTCGTGGCTGGTGTGAGAAAATGGTTGATGTGGCAGAAGATTCATCGTAAGTATTGCAATGTAAGCTTCTTGAAATTGTATTTCTGCTGGGTTTAGTTTATTGATATTTCTTATATATATCGGTTAGGTTTCGTTTTGTTCTATCTCCACAGCCTACACCAGCAACTCTGTATCTATTGAAGCGGTGCAAGTGGGCTGCAACTGAGGAGATTGCAGAACTTACTCAAATTGAAGTTTGTCCCAAAGCTATGGAGTTGACTGAGACCATTGTTGATAGGATAAGTTCTTATGGTGGTGGAGCTCTAATCATTGACTATGGCTTGGATGGAGTAATCTCAGACAGTCTCCAGGTCTAGCAGCTTTCCCTTATTCTTAGAACTTAAAAAGTGTTACTTTGTAGTTTTTACTGTGTTCTGTCTCCTAAGGGTACCATAGTTACCTTAACTACTCATTGAATGCATTACTCTTCAATCATTTTTGCCATTATATAGTATCTTGTATCCTAGTTTCGTCTCGTACATTTTCTTCCTTTCTTCTCTCCTTAATTTTGTCTTGTACTACTACAAAACTATTGACATAAGCATGTCACTTTGATTAAGTTTATGATAAAAATCGATCGACATGATGATGATAACTCTCAGTCTCTCTTTGTTGGAGTATACCTTATCGTCTAGATGAATGCATTTGCTTTGGGAAATCTGAGGGTTGAGGATAGAACCTGAATAGAATCACCCTTAAGTGTCTGTCTTTTTCTTCTACTGCTTTTGCTTGTGAATTTGTGAGTTGTGACCAATGCTGCCACTGGAATCTATTTCACTGCATGATTGGGAACATTTGATGCGTTGCTGCAAATAATTGTCATCGTTAAGATTAAATTGCAATATGTTTTTATTGGTTATTGTTATGAGTTTTTTGTTGGTTACAGTACCATCTAAAGTCCTTTGTAAAAAAAAAAAAAAAAAAAAAAAGTACCATCGAAAGTCCAATGTCTGAGTACATCTATTAATTTGATGTGGTGGTCGATACATTAATATTTAGATAGTCCTTCCTCCACGTGCATTGTTTAATGGTTTATGAATTTATGCAGGCAATACGGAAACACAAGTTTGTCGACCTTCTAGATAATCCTGGATCTGCTGATCTCAGTGCATATGTTGATTTTGCTTCCATTAGGCATTCTGCAGAGGAAGCTTCAGGTGCTTTTCTACATGGTAATAGTTGTAACATGTAGTATAATGATAAGAATTAGACATCAAAAGTATACATATTTGGTCAAAAACTAAAGATTAGTCTCCAACTGATTTAATATTTATGCAGGAGAAGTGTCTGTCCACGGACCAATTACTCAATCTCAATTTCTTGGTTCCCTTGGAATAAATTTTCGTGTTGAATCACTCCTTCAAAACTGCACTGATGAACAAGCTGAATCTTTGAGGACAGGATACTGGCGTCTTGTGGGTGATGGTGAGGCACCCTTTTGGGAAGGACCTGATGAATGTGTTCCAATCGGTATGGGTACCCGCTATAAGGCAATGGCTATAGTGAACAAGAGGCAGGGTGTTCCAGTTCCCTTTCAATAAAGCTTAATCAAATGTCGAAGCAGTTGGAATGGCAGCTGAATTTACCTCAAACCAGAGTTGGTTTCTGGGTGCATGTGACAATGTTAGGTATTCAACCAGTGGTTGGCGCTTCCAGTTCCTCCATTTTTTCTTTTCCTTTGAAAATGATTAATTAATAGCTTTATGTTTTGCTTTTCTTGTAAGAGTTGCATGATGTAACGTTCTCCTAATATTTGGGGAGGGGGGGGGTATGTTACAAGGTTTAGATTCCATTTTCACAAATAGCAATCTCTTGTTGGTAGGCGATATATAAGCACCATTGGTCTTGGAATAATATTGTTAGGATTTGCAATACTCTGGTCTTGGAAATGGTATTCCCTTTCCTTTCTTAACATTATAATATTCATTTGAGCCCAGAAAAGGACGAACCTGATCTTTTTTTTTTTTTTTCTTTTTCATTTAAATCTAAACTTTGTTAAGATTCCCTGGATATCTATAAACTTGTTAATTTTATCTTTTCAAGTTCAAACATCTCTGTTGTCTTGGAATCGGAATTTCCTTGGAATTAACTGGTCAACCTTTTGCATCAGATTCTTAGTTAGATTTCTAGCTCTCTTGGAAATACCATTGATGATTTCAGAACTAAGTCCCGAAGTAATAATGCAAATTAAAGAGAGCGAACCAGCATGGTGAAACAAAGGATTGGCTATCTACGTAAATGTCCAGTAAGATTCAACATATTGAAAAGGATAAAATGGGACATGGCCATCACTAATGAAACATGGTAGTTGGAAGTGTTATGCTCATAAGTTCAATAACTGGTGAAAGTTAATTACAGAGACTAATGATTTTAGTTGGAAGTGTTATGTTCGTATGTTCAATATCATGTCTGAATAACAGCAGCTATGGGTGAGTGAAATGAATAATAGTGTGTTATGGTAACTTAGTAGCGGTACTTGGTGGAGTAGTCTTTGGGAGAAGTGACTAGACCACGTCCCTTCCTTGCACCCCGGTAGACAGTTTCAACAATATCAATGAATTCTTGCTTGTCCTTGAGAGCCCAAATAATCTTGTTGTTGTTTCCAGTGCCAAGGTCTATCATAATATGTTTGTTCCTAAAGAAGAACATAAGGGTGCAGGGGTCATACAACTCGTACATCGTGTTGAAATCGGGCACCTCAGTGATGTCAACCACGTAAATCACTGCAAAGTTTTTTATGGTCTCAGCAACCGATGCCAGCACTTCATCCATCTGCAATACAACCCATCCAAAGTCGTCAATATTTGTTATGCAGCAGCATTTATAACTTAAATTAAATAAATAGTTAGTTATTGAGTGAGAGAGATATCATGTGGCCATAACTTGGAAATTGGAATAAGACATAAATTTAATATACCATATTATATATTATAGTAGATTATAGATGAAAGTGTAAGCAGTATGGTGTACCTTGTTATTTTTCACATTATGGCTTGGATCAGCAATTGTGAGTCATATTATATATATCCTTCAAAATATAGAACAAACGAAGAGATAAAATGTATAGGGATGAATGGGTGCCTCCATCAAGTCAAGTACTGTGACACACAATCAACTTATATACCCCTATATAGGAGGATATTGGAATTTGAGCAAGAGAGGGAGAGATAGATGGATACCTGCATGCAGGTGTCATCCCAGTCATGGCCGAAACGGACGACGACAACACGTTGTTCCTCGGCGAGAATAGCCTGATCCACCGCCCATCCCGAGTGCAAGTGTGGTAGCAAATACGACATCGCTTCCTTCCCTAACTCTCTTCTCACGCTTTATTATTTTATCCCTCTTTCTCTTCCTTCTCTTTGTCCACTCCAAGTCTTTATATTTAGGGTAAATTGTATTTTTAGTCCCTCAATTTTTTAAATGATGCGATTTTGATCTGTAAAAAATTTTAATTATACTTTTTGTCTCTCATCTTTTTCAATTATGCGATTTTGGTTCCTCAAGAAATTTAATTACATTTTTCATCCCTCAACTTTATGAAATTGTGCAATGAAAGTCTCTATTTTGATCCCTACAAGGACTAATTTTATAAAATTTCATAAAATTAAGGGATGAAAAATATAATTAAATTTCTTAGAGAATCAAAATCACACAATTAAAAAAATTAAAGGATAAAAAATATAATTAAACCTTATCTATATTATAGATCAAACCGCCAACCGAAGTGTCTAGAAACGGACACCCCATTCCCACCTAGGGATGGCAACGGGGCGGGGCGGGCACGGATAGTAGCTACCCGCTACCCGCCCCGTGAGAAGAAAATCCGTCCCGTGCCCGCCCGCTATCCGCGCGGATATCCGTTAAGGAGATATCCGCGGATTTTTCAAAAATCCGCGGATATCCATGGATATCCATAGATATTTACTAAAAAAATAAAAAAAAATAAAAAACATATATTCCTATTGAAATACAGTAAAATTCTAAAATTAATTACTACAACAAAAATCCAAATTCCAATCCAAGTTCAAAGTTACATTAAACAAGTTACAAAAATCCGTGAATGAGAGAGTGAGAGTGAAATTAGGGTTATATTCTTAGGGAGAAAATATTTATTTTAGTATATGCGGGTATCCGCGGGTACGGATAGTACTAAATCCGTACCCGCCCCGTTAACTAACGGATAGTGAAAAAATCCGTTAAGCCTTACCCGCGGATATCCGTTAAACTATCCAAATCCGATCCGCGACGGATTTTACCCGCGGATATCCGCGGGTACGGATTTTTTTGCCATCCCTATTCCCACCCCCTCTCTCTCCCTCTTCACAGCCTCAGCGTCCACAAAAAGCAACCGTTACGTAAAATTCCAAAAAAATAAAAAAAAAAATGAAAATAACGGAGACAAAGAAAAGGATTTAATTGGTATGTTCAGTATTTTTACATTATCAATCAATCAAAAATTATCACATCAATAAATTATTTGATTTTTATTCTAATTATCTTAAAAGTCATTCAATCTATGATTTCTGATTAGTTGATAATGTAAATCATTTTACACTGATAATACATAATAATTAAATTATAAAAAAAAATTGGTGGATATTATATAAGTTTAATTATTAGCACTGACAATATAAAATATTTTTATACAGACAATCAATCATCAATCATGATATAAATAACTTTTAAGATAATTAGGATAAGAGTCAAACTTTTTTATTGATGTGATAATTTATGATTGAATATCTATATAAAAATATTTTATATTATCGATATATAATAATTAAACTCGTATTATATTTTGTATTATTCCTAATTGTACATCATAGCATATAGATTGGATGTCTACTTATACTTTTTCCACCACACTCGCATTCTTTTTTCGAAGAAAAACCTTCCCCTTCCCTTTCTCCCCGCCCCCTCGGCAGTCCCTTCTCATTTTCTTCTTCTCCCACCTCCCATCACACCCCTCCCCTTCTTCTTTACTTTTTTCTAAACTCATTGAGACTCAGAAAAGGACTCAATAGGAACATTTGCCTACTGATGAAACCTCCAAAAAAGAAGAACGAGGAATCTAAAAGATGAAGAGAGGGCACCCCCACCGTCAAATGCCCATCCCTGCAAACATGTATATCCTTGTCTAGGCTGTCGAATAAAAGGACAAACACCTTCTCATGGACATGGTCACTTTAAAGTGTATTTGTCACATGATTTTTTTTTTTTTAGAGGAAGAGGCCAAGGCATACAAAAAAAAAAAGCACACTAAATAGTTAAATTGCAAAATGATAACATGTTCAAATGAAGATAATGTAAAATCTGTCACATGATTAATTGTATCATATATATTAAAATCTCAAGAATTAGATCAGCCTTTTTTAGCTCTGAAATTCATCTTCAAGCCTTCTCCGTAGGCACCATGGCAAAGATATTTTTTTGGGGTGAATTTACCATCACACCTTGCACGAAAACACACATTTTTTTCTCACTCTTTTCTTCTATGTAACAGGATGCCGCCGCTGTTGTGCTCGTCGGAGGTGACAATGGGTGGCCTGTAGTCCTGAAGTTCGGGGTGGGGTCTGAAGAAGAAGGGGAAGGGTTGTGTGGTGGGAGGTGGGAGAATATGAAAGTGGGAAAGAAAGGGAAGAAAGGGAAGGGGAAGGGTTTTTTTGGAAAAAAAATAAAGGAATGGGGGGCAAGAATAGTAATAAGTGGGTTGGGAAAAATAAAAGTCTTAGATGTCTGGCACTTATGTAACACGATTGTAAGTGACCGGCAACCCTTATTTGTAGGGCTGGACATTTTATTTTGTACTGACCCGCACCCGAACAAGCTGGAGCGGGAAACTTGTTCGTGGGCGGATATGTTCGGGTTTACGGGTCGTCGGATGTTTTATTCAGTTCTACACGGATTAGGTCGGGCGAGTTCAGGTTGGGTAAATAAATTTAGCTTTCGTCCGTACTCGCCCGAATATAATTAAAATAGATTTTTTTTTTGCCTCTGATTCCTCTTTAATTTCTTTGGTTGCCTCATATTTCCCTTCATTTTCATTAGCTCTCATCTTATCCTAACCCTTCTCATTCCCGAAACAGTTTCAAATCTCAAAATCTCTCATACTCACTCTTTCTTCATGTCACAATCTCTCATTCCCAAAAAAACCCTAGCCGCCGTAGCCCCTCTCTCCAGTTCCTCTCTCAATCCCCTCACTCAACCCCCATGAAAACTACCATAGCACCACCGCATCAACCATGACATCTTCGTTTTCTGCTTCTCTTCTACGAAGTGCGAACCACCTCACGCCACAGCGCCACGCGAACTCTCTTTCATGGCATCGACTCCATCGTGAAGGCACCCACAGCCACCACCTTCTTTCATGGCCACAGGCACCCACACCGTCGTCAATAGCACCACGTGGCCGTCGTCCAGAGCGGCGAGCACGTCCCAGCTTTTCTAGACCTGAGACGCGTGATTTTGGTTCGTGCAAATCTGAGATGTTCGTCATTGGTTCGTGCAGATTTGAGCGGTGAGCACGTCGTTGGTTACAACATTTGCTGCCTTTACTTCAACGAAGAAGATCTGCTTTTGTGTTTTTAGATCTACTTGTTTAGATCTCGTTTTCATGTTTCATTATTTTCTTTTTCTTTTTCTTCTATTCTGGAAAGTTCTTTTTTTTCGTTTTCAAGTTTCAAGCTTTTCTGTGTTTTTGTGATGCTGTGTTACTGTTGATGGATTTTTTTTTTTGAGATTTTGTTGTAAGCTTCATGTATTATGTTTCTTGGTTTCTCCTACTCCTGTTAATTTTTTTTATCAAAAACCGTTCGAACCCACCCGTCACCCGGCCAATCTGCTCAAACAGACACCCGCCCAAACCGATGCCACAAACGGACGAGAATGGACCATATATGTTATATTTTATTTTGTGATTATTTATTTTAAAAGCCAAATATTCAAATGACTATTCTTTGACCGAGTCTCAAGGCCCACTACCTAAGTTGGTTGCCACTTTTTCTCCTACCTTCCGGTAAACTTATCTATTACTTTTCTCTCTCAAATATTTTCTCTCAATTCTTCTCCGCTATAATATAATATGAAAGTTCTACCGAGTGAATAGGGATGCACACTACTCCCCTTTACTTCCTGTTAATGCCACCCTTATGACAACGATGCAACACATTGAATTCTTATTCAAGTTTTGAACTTGTTGAAGGCTTCAACAATATTTCATGTTAATCCATCACGTAGAGAGAGAGCTGCAAATCAAGCCAAATTTCTGGGAAAAGTCAACCACCAAAATTATTTGGGTTTTCTTGTTCCGTTGAGCATCCAAAAAGTTGTTCCTGTGTCCTTACTATTTCACGTGCAGTGCTAGTAAGAAGTGGCTGTTGTATCCTGAGGAGTATTAGCTGTGAGACCAACTGCATCGGGTAATTTATCTGTGGTAGTGAAATACTCTTAAGCCCAGTGCTTTTGCATGCCTCAACCAAAATCGATAAGTTTATCTTTACGTGTTTTATATTATTTAATTGTTGTCTATAATTCATTGTTGTTGTGTTAATTCTATGTTAATATTTTTTATGTTTTTCCAACAATCTTAAGAGTATTTCTTTTACATAGAATTAATATACAGTTGTTTGATAGAATGATTTGTTGAGTTTGCACATCCTAAATTTCGAAGTTTAAAAGATTTACTACTTTGATGTGCTAAAAATTTGTGAGGGATTTTGTTGTTCTAAATGATTTGTTTATAGATTTTGATTTGGAAAATGATAAATGTGTATATAAACATGTTAAATCTGAAATTAAGATCATGGATATATGTTGTAATGAAGCTTATCATGAACCCCTGAAAATAAGTGTGTGGGTTATGTTTTTACTTTTCCCTTGTTCGGCTGTATATATGTATATAAATTGCACTCAGTTTGTCTTTTTTTTTTTTTTTAAAAGCTAGAATGAGAGCTGCATATAGCGATGTTGTGCAGTGACTTGTATGCTTGGGTCGGTACTCATTAAATGGGAAAATTGGTTGGTGTATATATAAATAATTGTTCAACCTCTGGTGGAGTGAAGCTTAAAGTTATATTTTCATTTCCTTGGCATCAGCAAACTTCTTTTATTATCTAGTATTTGGTTTGCTATTATGTTAGGCTATTTGTTATTAGCTCGAACAAGTGTTGGTGATAATTTTGGTTGGAGCCTATATGATGAGTCAAGTACTGTAGTTTTTAACTATATTTCGTGAACACAAATGTGGGGTTATAATTTGTAAGTGTAAATCCATGTGTTTACGTGTTTAAATGCGTATGTATGAAGAGATTTAACTTGCATGGCAGAATTGTTTAAATGTATATCATAATGCATGATATGTTTGATACATGGGGACTAGACAATCCTCCTAGGCCAAAGATAAACTTGGTCTAAGGAGATGATATAAGGAATGGTAGACTTCGGGGCTACCAAGCACATTTATGCAAATAAAGATGTTTTATCTCCTACACTTTTGTTGGGGATGAACTATGAATGTATCCATAATATTGAAAGTTCATTGAAAAAAAATTATATTAAATTTATTTTGTGACATTTGCTAGACTCGTGCATGATATACTTGAGAGATACCATGAATTACGGGATTGTATTTAGTGGATTATCCATTGTATTAGAATGATACAATGATGTTAATTGGGTTTGATCTGTAAGAGAGTAAATCTATAAGTGGATTTATTTTTACCCTTTGTGGGGGTGTTGTAGTTTGGAAGTCGACCAAACAGACCTGTATAATAAATCTATAAATGGATTTAATTTTTCTCTTTGTGGGGGTGATATCGTTTGAAAATCGTCTAAGCAAACCTGTATAGCCCGATCTAATATGGAGGCCGAGTTTATTATTTTTGACTTGGCAAGATGTGAGATTGGTTGACTAAGAAATCTCTTAGCCAATTTTATTTGATGGAAGAAAATTGTGTCTTCATTATTAGTACACTATGATTGCCAAGTAGCAATAGCGTGAGAAAATAATACAGTTTATAATGAAAAATAGAGATATATGCGCATATATGTCACAATTGTGTAAAGTAGCTACTAAATAACAGGTTACGTCCCTAAATTATGTGAGGCCAGAAATGAATCTGGAGGATCCTTTAATAAAATCACTAAGCAGAAAGCTAGTGAGTAATGCATCGCGGGGATGATGCTTATGCCTAATTCAAAAATTGAGAGTGATGGTAACCTAACATAATTTGTGAAAATTCACATGTTTATGTTCATATGGGTAAGAACAAGTCAATTGTCAATTTGAAGAGACGTTATCCATTATTTATGATGGCGCATCCCTATGGTGTAGGATAGTGTAATACTACAGCGTTGGAAGTTGAGTATATATTCTTAATGAATCTATAGCTCATGAATGAGTGGTGTGCTTGACTGTGGTGTACACTTGATAGATTCACCTATATGAGTGTTGAGGTGGGGCCGCCTCTATGAAAGCTTGGGCAGACTTTCTAGAGCCACTCATGAAATCCAGGTAACGGTGCAAGGCCAAAAAGCACCACACCGAGTTGAACCACTTTGGACGAGAGATCAGTGTGAGTGATGAGTTCACTGATTCACAAACGGAATGAGGTTCACAGAGGTTCTAATCTCACCGACATTCTAGTGGGTCATAACTTACTTTGCTCTATGTGCTAGTTCATAATCCAAAAGACACTAGTGTTTATGCATTGATTTCTCAAGCTCTTGGGAACACCTTTTTTCTTTTTGACTTTAAAATAAATTGTGAGGGATTGTTATATTTTATTTTGTGATTATTTATTTTAAAAGCCAAATATTCAACTGACTATTCTTTGACCGAGTCTCAAGGCCCACTACCTAAGTTGGTTGCCACTTTTTCTCCTACCTTCCAGTAAACTTATCTATTGCTTTTCTCTCTGAAATATATTCTCTCGGTTCTTCTCCCCTTTAATATAATATGAAAGTTCCACTGAGTGAATAGGGATACACACTACTTCCCTTACTTCTTGTTAATGCCACCGTTACGACAACAATGCAACACATTGAATTCTTATTCAAGTTTTGAACTTGTTGAAGGCTTCAACAATATTTCATGCTAATCCATCACGCAAAGACAGAGCTGCAAATCAAACCGAATTTCTGGGAAAATTCAACCTCCGAAATTATTTGGGTTTTCCTGTTCTGTTGAGCATCCAAAAAGTTGTTCCTATGCCCTTGCTATTTCACGTGCAGTGCTAGCAAGAAGTGGCTGTTATATCCTGGGGAGTATTAGCTGTGAGGCCAACTACATCGGGTAATTTACTTGTGGTAGCGAAATATTCTTAAACCCAGTACTTTTGCACGCCTTAGCCAAAATCGATAAGTTTATCTTTACGTGTTTTATATTATTTAACTGTTGTCTATAATTCATTGTTGTTGTGTTAATTCTATGTTAATATTTTTTATGTTTTTCCAACAATATATTCTCCAGTTCGGTTTTGGTCAGATTTAGATTTTTGGGCCCGAATCCGACCGTAACCGACTGGTGTCCAGCCCTAATTGTTTGTCGCAAAAATATTTTATTATCTAACCTAGAATAATCCTAAAATCACCCATCAGTAGTCCGTCATAGTGGAAGTCAACAGCCTTCATCTGTAATGCAGAGGTTCGAATTCTGAAGTTACCACTGTAGGGAGTGGGGAAGGCTTTATCTAACTACTACCCCCGACCCGGGTTAGTCTCATAGCTTGTTTATGGGATACTCGATCAAGAATAAAAAATAAATTCTAAATCCTCATATCAATGTTCTTAGCTACTAAATGAAATAATATTAAATACTTTTTATGTTCTACATTAAATATATTTATTGTTTTCATTTAATATTTTATTACTAAATATTAAGAGGATTATTAAAAAAAATATGAGTATATAACAAATTCATCTAACATATTAACTATTTACTTTTAGGAATTAATTCATATGCACTGTTATTGTACAAAATATTTACACTGTTAATCGATCATAAATTGTCACATAAGTAAAATGTTTGATTCTTATCCTAACTACTTTAAAAATCTCAATTAATTGACAGAGTAAAAAACTTTTACCGTGCATGACAATTACACTACTAATTTTAAGCTAGGGGGTAACATATGACATGCTCCTAAGTAATCAAACCCAGGTTGTCATGCGCGAGTGCTAGTCACCCGCATGATTATTCACTATGTAGAGTCGAACAATGTATATTCCTTTGGATATATGGTTTCTTACACTTAGTTGTTACCATTATCCCAATTTCGTACCAAAGTAAGGATGCTTTATCGCCGGCCGTTTCTGTGATCCACCAGGTTTATTACACACAAGCCCCATTTTCTCCGAACACTTTTTAACATTTTCGACCAAACCAAGTTGTTCAATTCCTGTGTTTTCTCCCTCCAATTCAAGATGACAATTCTTGATTTTGAGGCTCTTCTAGAGACCGGCACAATTCTATAAATGACCTTCATTCGTGGATATGATCTAAATACGATCACGGGTTTCAGCGCTGCCACAACAGGAAGCTCTTTGAAACAAATAAAACGCACTATAATTAACAGTGGTGTCACTCTCAAAAAAAAAGGACATGGATAATTTATCCAAACAACGATAACTATCATCCAAGGTACAGTTGTATCGATCCGACCGGCCGGTCCGGTCAAAGTTTAATAACATAGTAAGGAATGCACCTCGTTGATAATAATGATAATAGATATTATTAAAAAAGAAATAAAGAAAACAATATTGAAAGATGTTTCAAATGAGAAAATATACATATTACAATTCACAGTTCAATGAAACTGAATAAATAATAAAAAATAGAATAGAGGGATTAATTTTAACCAAAATGGAAAGAGATACCTTGTACAAAAAAGAAAAGGAAAAAAGAAAACAGATATCCAATCTGGAATTGTAACAAACATCAAAATGCTAACTTAAATTGGTTGAGGTGGTAATTTCCGATTGACTAAGAAGTGACGGATTAGCTGAAGAGCTTGTTTCGGAGCGAAAGTAGGAACCTGATGACCAGCACCTCTTATGGTCACAAAAGTAAGCCCATCGTACACAATGGTCCATCCTCCCACCTGTAATAATAATTATTCAAAAAAATCCTCACAAACAATGTTTCTTCATTCATAAGTTAAGACTAAAATTGGCATAATATATAGAAGGGTCACAACAAATTTAGCCTAGTAGAGTTTTAAAGAAACCTGAAATTTTGAGGAAGTTGTGTATTGGCATAAAATTTAATTCCCTCGTAAAAGAACAACCAATAGCTTGGGTTTGAAATAAGCCCAACGGTCAAAGGAAAGTTTCCAAATTGTCATAAAACTTTCAACAAGTGTTAAGCCTCATAAAACTTAAAACAAAAAAGTGAATAAAGTATGAAATTGTCATTTTAGAGGAATAATATTGTTAGAATAGTTGCTAAAGTGCGGTGATTTGAACTATTGCGGTGCCGTGAATATCAATGGGATTGGGTCATACCAATTAAAGAAGGATAATGATTCTGGATTGTGAAGCATGAGGTGGTTGTGTGTTGGATATATCCAAATATGTCCAATTTAATTTTGAGGAAGCGTGCCATATTTAAGCCAACATGTTGCCACAATTTCATGTTTTAATATATCGAGTTGTTTTGAACATGCAGAAGATGGATTGTTACACTCTGAATTGCAGTTGGGTGATATCGATATCACTCTCTCTCAATCCTACAACTCAGGTATAGGTTCTTTTAATGTTCTTCAATTGTTTGTAGTTCAAATTTTTAGGATTTGTGCTCTTTAATAATCTATTTGGTAATTATTGAATGCTTATTTTCCCCTCTCACTCTCAGATCTCAATCCCTTCTCTGGATAACACACCTCTCTTTCAATACTACAACTACTGATCAATTCTCAGGTTCTTCAACTGTTTCAATTTGTTTATCTATTGTTATGGTTGTTTATTGTTCTGTGAATTTGGACTATGGTTGTGGTTGTTTGTTCATTATTTTATTACACAACGTGCTCCAAATTTTTTATTTTGGCAACTTCTGATTAGTTTTAGCATGTTACTAATCATACTTTTCCTTGATTAGTGGATTCAGAAATTCACTTCTATTTTTTTTTTTTGTAGAGAACTTAAGGAATAGTACAACATTTGATGACTAAATGTGAACTTAAAAAATATCTCTGATGGACCAGTTCTAAATGCTTGAATTTATTTCTAACTTGTGAAACTATAAACTAGGAATAAGCCGTCCTATGTTTTGCTCTGTGCTACAAATAAGCACCTATGGCAAAAAGCAGATAATTTTTTTTTAGTTTTTCTTTTTTGATTCCCTTCTGATGCTTTTTTCTGCTTCTGATGTGCTACTCCTAATAGCACATTGTCTGCTAAATCATTGTTGGAATCTATTAGCTATTGTTGGTTAATTGAGATGGTTTTAGTTTAGTCCATTAATTAACCACACCTTTTTTCTTCGGTATAAAAGCTCTGTCAGACTTGATTCTAACACAACACAACACATAGAGGAGGACCAGGGAGGGGTTTAGCGCCTAATAAATGAGTTTGAGAATGGGAAACAGAGAGATAAAGAGGCGGCAGTTCAATATGATTTCTTTGCCTTGATGTCTTTTTCTTTGTTTTTTTTTTTTTTACAGGGTATAATTCAAAATCTTAATCCATATGTCGAAGGAAGCAATGGTGAAGGCACAGTATGTTGTCCTATGGGGTAATATTCTAGTGCTGATTTACAAAATTGATGATTATGCCAATATAATTTCAGAGTATTGCACATCTACTTTGGTTTTTTTTATTGATTCCATCACAGGAGATGAATTGCAAATGCCAATATAATGTGTGAAGTAGATATAGATAATGTAAGTCTATTTTATTGTGTTGAGTTGATACAGTTCTTGTCTTGTTCCATGGCTAATACTTAATTTTGTGATTTCACTAGGATGGTGGTTCTAGACTTATGCTTATATAGTTCTAGCCTCTACGTGATGAAGTTGGTATTGTTCTACTAAACTTACGTTTATGTTTATAATTCTATATCACTTAGTCTTGTTTCTTCTGCATTGTTATTTTATTCTATCTTAATGTCATTTTTCATGGAGATTAAATGACATTTTTCTTATTTTATCATTCCAGGTCACACACTATGATTTTCAAAAATTTGGTTGCAGAAGGTTCGTTACGATTAAGAGTTGAAGAAATATATATGAAATGCCTATTGTTTTGTACCTTGGCTATGTGACTATACTAGTTATTAGACTTAAAATTACAGTAATTAGATTTAATGGTGTAATTTTGTATTTCGTTAATGATACTTCTGTAGTTAATTAACACTTGTAGTTGTAATTTTTGTTGTGAATTTAATGAAATATATTTTGTTTTTATATAATGAATTTTGGTATGGTTTATTTGAAATGTTTGGATATTTTTATTATTATTTCAGTTTTTTTAGGAGCACATATTATTGTCGTTAAAAATTTTGTTAATCAGTCGTGCATAATTTAAGTGACAAATAATCTTAATATTTCGTGATAATAGTAATTGCTGGGAAATGTCAGTTAGAACTTTTAGCGGCAATAAAGAAAGCTGATAAATGAGCTAAGATGTTAATTTTAAAATCATATTTAGTGGCCATTAAAATTACCGTTAAATACCATGTTAATTATCATTATAACTTTTTGACTTTTAGCGGCAATTATTTGAGTCTTTACCAACATTTTCTAAAATTGTCGGGAAAGCTTTTAGCGACACTGGATACGCCGGCTAATTAATAATTACCGATAAAGATTTTGACGGTCATTATTATTATCGGTAAAGATCATATTAATTGTCGCTAAAAGTATATTTTGTTGTAGTGTTCAAACACCCAATGGTTTACCTGCCGGCTGGTATACCAGGGACTCCAATCTTCAACAATATTGAGCCCCAATTTTCTTAGTGTGTATCTCGTTGCAGTTACAGGAATTCTTCCATCGGTGTCTCCACTATACAAATAAAGAAACAAAGAAAATTATCAAATGAAGAAATAAACAGCTAAACCATCAAATAAAGATAAGTGTCATTTATACAACACTTGTGACCAGTTTGGGTAAACAACTTATTTAAATATGTAGTTAAGAATGTCATGTATGAAAAGCATTATTCCATGAACTCTTTTTAAATTAACTTATTTAATGTTTGAATAAGAAGATATTTCAATGGCGAGGGAGATACAAGGTCCAAAAAGTATTGAAGATCAAAGATGAAAGATTTGGTTTTCGTGGAATTTCAAATTATGATAGGGATATTATTGTCTTGTAATGTTCAAAATAGCTTCTCAATCATGCTGAATGAGCTTTCGCACAAAACTTTTTTAAAAAGCTTAAAAAATTGATATCATAAAATAAGTTAAAAATAATTTTTGAGATTAATAAATTACTTATTTAAACTTACTCAAATACTATTTTTTTACATAAAAACACTTACTTACACCAACAGAGAAACTCTAATAACTTCTAAGCTATGCTATACAAACGCCCCATAACAATCAACCACAAAAAGAACCTGAGTAGGATAAGTTGTTCTGAGCAATATCTACTGGTTAAAAGACCATTTAGAAACAGAGTTGAAGAGAAAAAAACCTACTAGGATACTCCACTTTCTAAATAAAGAAAAGTTAGGTGCAATTTCATATGTGTTATTTTTCAATGAGAACATAATATCTGTAACAACTGTTATATATGTTTTATTTCTATTAATAAGTTATTACAAATGTCATGTTCTCATTAAAAAAATACCTAAAACATCTATGAAGTTACATCTCTAAAAAGGGGCAAATAAATATATTGCGGCGTACCTGTAAACCCATATGCGAATGCCACCGGCAATAAGCTTCTTAATGACCGGAAGGATGGATTGTGGTGCGTCTTTCCAAAATGTGATATTATCGCTAAGACAAACAAAAGGACAACATCAATACATATTTTATTTATTATTTAATTTATTTTTTGAAGCATTATTATTTAATTTATCTACCTATCAACAATGTACTAATGAGTTTTTTTGTATCCTCCGGATCCTCCTACTACTAAAAAATATAAAATATTCGATCAAAAAAAATTAAATAAAATATCAAACAAAAAAGTTAATATATTTAATATCTTGAAAATATAAAAGATAGGTTTAATTATTTAGTTAGTCCCTTAAATATTTGGGAATTTTCAAGTAAGCCCCTAAACAAAAAAAATTTATAATTGGATTCCTAAACATATACAAAAATTTCAATTGGATCCCTGAGGTAACAAATCCGTTACTGAACAGTGAAATTGAACGGAATATTCGTGAGTCCCTCCACAAACATATCAACAATTTGTGCATAATTATTTAGAATTGATACACCTCTATTATGATGTTTTCCGATATATATTATTAACAAGAAAACTGAAATTATTGGTCATATAAAAAAGGTTATAAATAAATATAAAAAAAAAAAAGGAAAACGAAAAGGACAAAATTTAAATGCAGTTATTTTTTATGTTGTTTACAAGTGTTTTATTCTTATTGAAAAAGAGACAGACCCAGCAGCTAAGTTTTATCCAAAGAGAAACATAAAAAGAGAAAATATTAGAAAAGGTAAGTGGAGCAAAACCTGCAGTGAGTCCACGGATAGGGGATTTTGGTGACGTTGGCATGCAGTGCTTTTTGGACCTCAGGCCTATTTAGGTACACCTCTGTATAATCCGATACACAAGGATCATATCCAGCCGGTCTTTGATGCAACAGATCCTGTTCAGATCGACAAGGCAAACATGCTCTATAAAATGTTGCATATCGTGCTTGTTTTGCATCTCACTCCGCAAGTAATGTTATTTCACTTATTTGCACCTTAGTTATATCGATAAACTATTGTGCTTTGTGCACAATTAATTAATATACAAATAATAGTGTTCTCTAAAGATAAAAAAATAAGATGGGATTATTCACACTCAAATAATGCCATTTGTATAGTCATTCAAATGATGTACTATTAGTTTTTCTTAATATTCATTACTTAACTAGTCTATGTGGAATTATACTGTAAAAAAAAAAGTACAGTTGAGTTGAAGAAAGCTCACAAATTTGGAAAAAGAATGGGGAGCTACGCCTTTGACGACAGGGGTTTCCCTTGTGGTGCTGCTTTGGTTGCTGAAACACCTGGGAGTGTACAAACTATACATGTCAATAATCTTATACACATCAAAGTACTTATCCAGTTCCGTTGTGCAGGCATCTGATTGGTTTGGAAGGCTGAAGTTGCATACAGTTGTGATGTTATGGTATACACCATCAGATATCACAGCATGATCCCACGCATAATCTATCATACCCTTTTGATCTGTTTCATCGTCCAACAGTGCATTTCCAATCTACACAAGCAGTGTCAGTGTGTCAAATTACTAACATTAATAATTTCCTTTCATTCTTTCAGACTTTTATCATTATTAATTTATTATACAGTGAGCTTGATGAAAGACGTCGAAGAATATTCACCATGAACCCTTTGAGGTTAATGTAGTCTTCCTTGGCTGGATTATGATTGTTATCGAAAATCAGCTCAGAAAGTTGTGGAACATAGTGCCCTGAAATGTCAACATAAACCAACTTTATCTTAATTAAAAATTAAGGCCCAAAGCATATAAATATTATTAATTCCACAGAGAAATGTAGTGTATGTTATATACCTGCATAGCTTTCGCCTGCAATGTAGAACTCGTGTGATCTGAATTGTGGAAATCGTTTAAACCAGTTGATGACAAAGGTGTGTGAATCCTTAGCTGGCCATACCCAATCAATTCCCATCAAGAAATTAATCACATTAAGTGAAAGTAAGACAAAGAAATGTATAAATACTTAGACTGATAGCAAACATTAATTACCAGTAATTGTGTCACCAAGCTCACTTATATCACTGCTGGTGTTGGTGTAGGAGAATCCCACTCCAACAGGTGATTCCACGAACAAAAGATTTGCAGCTGTAGAAATCAGAATGGTTAAGGAATCATGATTATTGCTTTCTTTACCTTAGTATTTTTTTTTTTGAAAAATATATAACAAATGATCATATATTGTCATTTATAACAAAAAAACTAATACGAAATTAAAAAATCTACTACCATGTTGATAAATTACATATCCAATCAAGTAACAGTCATAAATTCATAATTACAAAATAGAAATAAAATGTGTATATTATCTTAGTCATACATATGAGTTAGCAAAGAACAACGATTAAATTAAAAAAAAAAAAAAAAAAGTGGTGCAAGATTTTTAAAATTCAAGATTCTCATCAATGTCACCAATTTACGGCAATATTTCTTGAGTTAGCACATTTACCAAATTTAAGAATCACCTTCAGAGTTAGTATTCAACAATGTTTTGGTATGTAGTGAAAGTTCATGACAATCAATTTGAAGGACACCAACCTTTATTCCAAGAGTAAGGGTTCAACTTTAGCTTTGGGTGGCTGCTGTTCTGGGGAAAGAAGGGTCCTAGCTCCTCTGCTTCTCCATAACCAATTGAAGAACAACCAGGGCCTGAAACATTCATGCATTTTTGTACGTACATTAATTGCAGTAAAGTACATTTATGGCACAATCAGATGTCGCTTTCTTTTTATGAAATCAGATATCCTGCCCCAATAATTGATACTAATTCGGCAAAAAAAATGGGAATCCATTTAAGAGGTTGTCATCTCCCAATATATGTTTTTCCATACACATTGATCAGAGATCGAACTTCTGATCACATACTTAAAGGACTCGAGTATCTATCACTTGTAACATACCATGTTGGTTGATATCGCTTAGTATTTCTTATTGCTAAGTGTTTCTCTCTATTTACTTCTTAGAAAAATATCTTTCTAAGTTGTAGAGTCAATAAGTTAGCTTTATATTTACCTTTAATTTTAATGTAAAATACATTATTACTTTAATTCATTGAATAATTTTAAGGTGAATATATCGAGTTTTCCTTCCAACTCCTTAATTGTATATTAGAAAACATACATAGTAGATGTCTTTGGTCCAAGATACCAGATACCATAAGAATAAAGGCTCGGCAGAGAACATGGGCAATTTTTACCCTTTCTCCCTTTCTTATCAAGCTAGGTAGCGTTTATGGTATATCAAATATGAGTGGGGTGTATGATGCATTCTACTTTTTATCAACAGATAACCAATTAATACTAAATTAAATTTTTGTCAATTCAAATATCATGAACACATTATCAAAAGAGGAGCATTATGCATCCCGTTTTTGGGATGCACAGGAAACTATCCTATCAAACTATAGTAATACATTCCCATGCGTAAGGTTGTAATTCAAGTTAGTCTAGATTAAGATTAAATTTTGGCTCAACACTCCGAGAAAAAAAATTGGTACAACTAAGAAATATAATTTTAAATGCACCAAATTGATTTACAACATGCCCGCTAAAATCATTCATAGAAAAAAATAGTCCGAAGATTCCTTATCATAATGAAAAAAATGAATATAATGATTTAACAGCACAAGGAATCTTTTTCTGAATATCCTCTCATATGATAAGTGGACGACTAATCTCTTGTGGTAAGGAACAAATTATTAAAATAATTTATATCTTCTTATTAAATCCTTCTAATAATTCTCTTGGTTATTAAACAAAGAAAATATCCGATATTTTTTTATATTTTTAAGATATTGGATGATTTATTTATACATATAAAATCTTTTTATTTAGTAATTAAAAGATAAAAAAATTATAAGAAAATATAACAAAACTCTAATAGACAAGTAAACCCTTTAGAGTGGGTGCCGCTAATTGTGACTTAGAACATGAATGATTTCAATTTGAAAATTTGCAACTTCTGGACTCGGATGTAATTGAAGTGATTTTTTACTTTTCAAATATGAAAAGGCCATTTTTTGAATAAGATTTTCATATGCTTTTTGTGGGTCACGTCATGTATCCAACTTATTATTTATTTTATGAATTTAATTGATATATATTATCAGTATAAAGATTTTTTACACAAACAACTAATCAAAAATTATCACATAAACTAAAATGATTGACTATTATCATAATTACCTTAAAAGTCACGAACATCATGATTTTTGATTGATTATCAATATAAAAATCTTAACACTGACTATACATAAAAATTAGACTTTTATTTTATTTTATTGAGATGATCTGTAATAATTTTGGGCTAGAAACTTCGGTAAAATCATTATTTTGGTTGGTCAAGCTTTAATATGTGGTGACTATGTTGTGACTGTCCTCTTCCGCCTTGTTTCTTCACAATTAATTTTTTTTGGTGGATCAGGAAGAAAAAAAAAGCTTTATAACCTTTTCTCACAATAATATAAAAAATGGAATATAGAACATAAAAGTATCTTTTTCTTCAATGGATCATGTCATAGATCTTCCTACTCGTTAGTCATGTTTCTTTAAATAATACTTATCTAAAATTAATTTATCAGTAAATTAAATTTTTTTTGGTACCACTGATAAAAAAACAAAAGCTAACTATCGAGGCGTTTCTAAATATCATGGAAGTAAGTAAGTATGTATCTACTTATAAATTATTGAAGAAATTAAAATTATGATGTATACTTTATATTAAATCAAAAGTAAATGTACATGTTACTAATTTAACATGACAATGCACTTCATGTTAAATCAAAAGTACATATACATTTCCTTGTTTATTTTGCATAGGAGTTCACTTGAGATAATTTTCTTATCTGTATTAAACAACAATCATGTTATTTCCATATCAAACAGTGTAATTTATTTCTACTTGTTTTACTTTGTTAATATCTATATGTGATTCTATAATTTATTTATTTTAAACTTCTCTATATTATTTTTATAATTTTCAATTAATTAATATTTAAAATATAAGGTGGCAATATATTTAGTTTATTAACCAATGTATATATTGTGTCAATTAATAATTAAGTTATCATCAATAAATAAATTTGGTATAAAAATGATATATACCAAATGATGTGTACCAAACATTTTTATTTTATTTAATAAAAAACTATGACTTACAATGTTAGATGTTCAAATTTTAGAATCATCACTTTAGAGAAAATTTTACTCAATCACCATTCTGATATGAAATTCCATAAGCAACTAATAAAAAATTAAATATAAAAATAAAAATAAAACTACCACCTTGTGTGATGTTACTATTGACACCCTCCATCAAATGTATCCTTATCCCTCTATAGCATTTTCTAGTTTTTTTTTTTTCAAGGGGGAGGCCCATTGGATGTGCCACAAGGAAAGAATAGAAATGGATGGAACACATTAGGAGAATTTAAGCTTATTTATTCATGATTCTTGTCTTGCAGCTTAGTCAACCTTACCAAAGGACACTACAACAGAAAAAGATTTTAATAGCGTTTATTTTTGTCCTTTAACAACGTTTATAATCGTTGTCTATTTACCTGTTACTGAAAATCTTTCGTCTCATTAATTTAAATAGTGTTTCAGTGAAAAACATTATCGATGATGCATCATGTAATGTATAATTTGACGTAGTGGATCACATTTCCAAGTTTTTTTTTTCTATGACATTTTTGCTTAAATCACAAAAAGCAATAAAACACTAGAGTTGTAATATGTAACTAACTTCAAAAGTGGCAGTTAGTTTGTAAAGGGCAATATTTTGATGATAAGCAACATTTACATCATTTATCATCATGGATTTGTAAGGAAACTTTCATAGGATTAAATATATTGGGTATTGCGATACATTAACAAAATTTCACTCTTAGGGGGACTCAACGCCTTGGTGATTAATTATCAAGTAGTTTGTGTTTAAAAGAGCTTACAGAGAGCATATGAAAATAGCTTATAGAAATAAATTTATGCAAATAGTTTATGAAAATAGTTTATAATCTTCCTATAAGATTTTTTTAGCTTATTTCCATAAGCTTGTCAGGTAAGCTTATGAAAATAAGCTATTTTTAGCTTATTTGAAAAAAAAATTATTGAATAAGTGCTTTATTAAATTGTTTACTAAAACACACATTTATTCTAATTACCTTAAAAGTTATTCATACCATGATTGATGATTGATTGACAGTGTAAAAAACTTTACACTGTCAGTGCATAACAATTAAACTCGTTTTATAAAACAAATAAACTAATTAATAAAACCGTTAAAGAAGCTTTGAATTCTGCTTAAATCTTTAACAATTTTATTTATTGGGTCATGCTAACGAGTGTCCTAAGGGCACTCTTTAAGGAAATAAAAAAAAATCAATTTTATATTGAAAAACTAAGTATATCAGCTCTTCAAATATTAAATACATCAATTTCCAATGAAAATCTTCTATTCTTTCTTTCTTATTTATTTTATAAAAAGAGTTTAATTGCTATACACTGAAAGTGTAAAGTTTTTATATTGTCAACAAATCATCAATCATGGTATGAATAATTTTAAGGTAGTTAGAATAAGAGTCAAATATTTTAGCTTATATAACAATTTCTAATCGATTGACAATATAAAAAATCTTTATACTAAAAGTGTATATCCATAAAATTCTATATATTTTCCGAGTTCATTTTATTTTGGGCATAACTGATCTAAAGTTTTCTCCCCTTTGTGTTCCTATCAGCAGTTAGAAAAAGGTGGTTTTTCACTTCAGTTCAAAGCAAATTTATTACTTCCACCGAATTTCATAATGGCTGTTTCAGATGCAAGTTGGAGCTACCGACTAAAGACTGGTCAATTTTCCAATATACCCGCATGCTTGCTTGACCACATTCAATTATTGTCATATTTTTATTGTCAAAAAAATTTATTGTCATATTTTTATTTGAAAAATGCTAATCAGTATCCTAAAGATATTGGTTAAGGAATCAAAAGAAAAAAATTTTTATTGGAAAATGGTGTATTTAATATTTTGAGAAGTTAAAAACTTAATTTTTTAATAAAAATTTACTCTTAATGGATTTCTTAACCACTATCTTTAGGATACCGCCTAGTAAGCTCTTTTTATTTATATATGTTTTATTTGACCTAAAGCTAGTTATCAATGGCTGCAACCTTCATCTTGAATCTTTTGGCATCTTTTTCTGTTGTTATTTTGTTTGTTCGTTTTTTATTCTTAACGGTAAGCTTAATATATAAACCAACAAGGGGTTCTAAATGAAAAGTCAGACTCAATGGTCAATTGAAAAAGATAACTGTATAAATTAAGCATACAAATATATATATATATATATATATATATATATATATATATATATATGTTATCCTAGCTGATCACGCGAGAAACAACTCATTAATTATGAGATGGTGATATAATTGACTCACAATTACTTATTATTTCATACCCTTTATTGATCTATCATAATTTATATAAAAAATAAAATAAAATTGGCATAATGAAATTTCATCAATACTTCCATATATAAACCAAGGTTTAAAGCCGATATATTGATTTACTTTGTGAAATTGTGAGTTCTGACTTATAGCTTCAATCTGATCGGTTTGGATAACCATCTCAAAGATGGATGGGTAAAGACCAAAGTAGCTGTATGCATGAGGTAACTTTTTTATATTTGGCATTTCAGAAGGGAAGGTGTTGCTATGTGATTTGCAGCAGGTGCCTTTCCATATTCTTTGTTATATTCTCCTAATTAAACTGATGGAAGTTGTGACTGGTTGCACGTAATCTGGACTTCTGTGATATTGTATTCTGGAATCAGGCAATAGAAGAGTGGTGCATAAGTTGCGGGAATTCGAGATGATAACTGGGAGATAGGTTTAAAGAGCATTAATTTGGAATAGCGTATAAAGAGTTTATCCGAATCTACGAGAATAATTTATGAAAATAGTTTATGAACTTACAATGAGCTATTTTTAGCTTATTTCAATATAAGTTTATGAAAATATGATCTTTTTAGCTTATTTCAAAAAAAACTATTAAATAAATATATAATTCAGTTGTTTATCCAAACACATCCTGAATCCTGTATGAATTACGATGATCACCAACTGATATCATTTTATCTAATTCATTGATTTGTGTTTACATCTTGTAATTAAGTCTATTGGGGTTACACGTAAACTAGCAAACTAAGAGCTATTTTTGCTTGAACTCCTCAAGTTTAGGTAGAAGAGGCCACAAATATGCTCATAGGCCACATTACATTTTTTTTTTGGTTACACTAACCTTATATTACTACACAAATAATGTAGTAGTCTTTGTCGAAATGATGTGAAATCATATATGGATATACTAACAGTGTCACAATATCATTCACAAAATTGGTAAGCCTCATTACAAGGTTAGTTTAACCGGATATGTTATGGTGAATTAAAACATCATCACTTCGTAAAGATTTCTGAAAAGGTAAGTTAATTAATCAAGCTATGGTAGAAAGAGCAGTACTTCAATGTGATATAATAAAATATGACAGTGAATACTAAATAACCATTATTATTATAAAAAAAAAACACTATGTATATTATATAGGCTACGTACAGCTAATTAAGGAGTTGGTAAAATACCTCCATTGAGCCATAGAAGAAGAGGTTTTTCATCTGGTTTCTCATTGGACTCGAAGAACCAATAGAACAATGCTCTTCCATGAGTTTTATTGACTGTGATATAACCTGCATATTGTTTGAACTTCACCGGAGGCTGCCCGGGTAATCCATACACTCTGTCTGCTTCTTGCTGTGCAAGTACCTCCTGGTTAAGGTAACTGCTTGCAGAAAGCTTTGACACACTTAATGCTTCTTTTGTTAAACAGAAAAGAAGCACAACATGTAAAAGAAGATTTAAAATAACTGAAAACAAGGCCATCTGATAGCTCCTCTATCTCTCACTTCCTGATCAGCCTCTTAGCTAGGGACCAAGGCTAGACACTCTGTCTCTTCACAAACACATCATGGGCCTGGCTTTTGGTTTAAATAATGAAAGAGGCTTGGAAAAACAGGCAAGAGTCATGTGTACTATAGCTACTATTGCTTTACCTCAAAAACAAAATTTCCCTATTCCCAAAAGTGATTGACATGCCCATTTTGGAAGCATGCTTTCAGAGAGTTTGGGTGGTATAAATTATAAAAAGGGCATTCGATATTCATTATTGCTTTTACTATAAACAAGAGTTTGGCTGGTATAAACTATAAAAGGGCATTAGATATTCCTTGTTGCTTTCACTGTAAACAAGAAAAATATTTTCCATCTAAAAAATTCTCCTATAAAAAAGGGTGTAAAATGGACTTGTCAAAGCTCCATCCGTGTTTGACGTTGAGTGGTACTTGGTATGATCCAAGGGAGTTCAAGGGGCCTGATTTGCGGACTATTCAATTGCTTTGGGTTGAATCTTTGAAAATTCAGCCAAGGGCTTGAACCAAAAAGAAAAACAAGAAAAGAAAATTCTGCCAAAGGCAACCACACACTGATGAAGATCTGCTGTCCTATTTTGATGTATCACACTCTATTTCCACTAATAATATATTGTCACGTAAGTTGAATTTTCTTACAATTTAAAAAAGATATAATATGTGACGAAATATTATTGATGAGGATAAGATATGACTCAACAAGATTTTAATTTTGTCCCGTGGTGCAGCCAAATTTTTTATACAGTTACCATATGCGGTAACCATGAGTATTTAAGGCTTTTACATGCATCTCACGGTCCAGATCAATCAATACATTCATCCAATAATTAAAAAATTACTGCAAAAAGGATGGGGAGAGAGCCCTAGAGACAATCCAATCAATGCATGCATTCCAATCCAATCCAATGATTAAAAAATTGCTGCAAAAAAATATATACGTTGTACAATACGTATCTTATCTCTACATTTGCCTTGGAACTCAACCATCACATTCACAAATAACAGAAAGTAAGACCACAAAAATGTCCATACCTGAGTAGAGCAGGAATAGAAGATTCTATCCGGATTGTCTGCCGGCCTAATAAATTTAAGCAAAATTAAATAAGTTGAGAAGACAGCCTGAGACGGCAATTAGGTGAAAGAATAGAGGGAAAATAATCAATTCACAGTGAAATAACAAATAAAGCATGACATATATTATTTGGTTGGAATGGAGAGGAGGGGTGAAATTTTGATATAAACCCCTAGTTTTTGATTCATTAGTTTGCAGGGGAGGGGAAGGAAAATGAGAATATTAAAATCCCCTTCTTCAACTTTTGCATTCTCTCGAAAATTGGGAAAATTGATTTAAAATTTATATATTGTGCGAACTAAATGGATTTAGCTATTTATTTAATCCCAAAACCGAAAGATAAATGAAATATATATGAAAATGTATAATAGTAAATGGATTTAATTGGTATACTCTCATGGTGTAAACTTTATTTATACTGTCAACTAATCATAAATCGTCACATCAGTAAAAACGTTTGACTCTTATCCTAACTATCTTAAAAGTCACTTATACTATAATTTCTGATTGGTTGACAGTATAAAAAACTTTATACTGACAGTGAATAGTAATTAAACTGGTAGTAAATTCATCCTCTTGCAAATCAATAAATGGGACCCTTCCACTTTTTTTAAACAAATCAAACAAGGTAATTTTATTTTCCTTCTCTTTTTTGACCAAACAGAATAATGTTCTAACTTTCAAATTCTCATTTTTTGATGTAATTTAAACTTTGGCGTTCTGAACTATGCATGGTGATTAGTGAGAAAGTAGTGAGGAAAATAATCAACATAGTAGCAAATATACCTTATGTGATGCTCTAAACCTAACATTTAACGAGCAATAACGTCAAATTATTAAAAAAATTATTTCCAAATCTACACATTCTCTCCAATTAATTTTCAAATTACACAACATTTTATTCCTTTTGGGGAAGTCGGCAATTGCTAAACCGACTTCCCTTTGCTACTTTTTTAGTTAATGTAATTAAATTTTGAAAATTACAAAAAAAAAAAAAAAAAAAAAACCTGAACAGAATATAAGAAGCAAAAAAAAAAAAAATTGATACGACTGTTGATCAAGCACAAGCAACTGTTGATGGAATTGGGCTTCAGTTGCCTAGAGCCCAAGGAGGCCCGGCCCCATTGCCTTAGGGAAATGCCAAAATAGTTGTTTGCTTGATCCCTTAAGGATACACACCAGCAAGGCCTTAGATTTTCTGCGATCTGTTAGAAATCCCGCCTTCAGACTCCCTTTCCTTGCAGTTAGATTGCTTGAAATCATCACTGTACACCTGGCATCAGATGCGGGTGATTAGGAAAGGAACCATCTTATATATATATATATATTACATTTGAATGAGTGAAGGGAAAAAAAAAAAAATAGAATCAATTCAGTTTTACAATTTTATCTCATTTTTCCTTAATTTCTTTTGAGCTTCATCTTTACTCGAAAAGAATCCTATCAAAATTGTAGTGAAGGGAAGTCAGTTTTGTTATTATCGACTTTCTAAAGGAGAAAAAAGATGTATAGAAAGATATATAATTGAGTCAATGTGTATTGTGAGAAATACTTTTTTTGAATTATTTAAATATTTTTGCCAACATTTAACTCAATTTTGGCATAATTTTATCTTTGTCATATACGGTTATTGAAAAGAGGCAAAGTGAAAGTTGCAAAAGATAAATAACTTATACACGGTAAAACATCATATATCGTTTATAGCAAGAGATATTTCAACTTGTAATCATATTGAATAAGTGTTTAACATTAAGTGAAAGGTCAAGTATCGAGTGAGTATACGAGAGAAAATTATTTATAGTTACTGGATCAATTAGTTTTTATTTATTTAAATTTTTAGGGTGAAATGAGGTTCAATCATTTTAATGAGACTATATTAATATTGGGTCACTCATATATTTCACTCTTACAAACTTTATGTTTTAAATAGTTTTGAGTGGGACAAGGTGTATCAAGGGTTAAGTGAGACAGAGTATGTAAACAAAAAAAAAAAAAAACATTTATAATGACGTAAAAAACCTTTTCTCCTTGAATTAACCTCAAAATAACAAATGGAATCTTAAAATAAATGTTTTACACATTACCTATTGTCACATCAATAATTAATAAATATAAAAACTTGGGACGTAATCGGATTCGATCCGATTTGCAAACCGATGGATCTGAAACGAATCAAACCGATTTTAGTGATTTAAATCAGTTCATCCGATCAAATCAATTTTTTTTTTTAGGATACATATGGGGCCTAAGCTCAAACAAAAGAAATTACACAGAAATAAATCGAGAGTAAACTCTCGTTACATAAAAAAGCAAGACTTGTTCAACAAGGATAGGAGGGTGCTCATACAAAATCAACTTCGGACCATAACCACACCCCATATTAGCTAACACATTCGCACAAGGGTTAGTCTCACAAAAAATATGACAAACTTGCACTTCCCAATCTAATTGTAACAATTTGAGAAATTAAATATCCTAGATACATTGTTAATGTAAAACTTTTTACATTGTAAACCAATCACAAATAATCATATGCATGACTTTGTAGGTGACGTTCGATATATAAGATGTTTTAATATTCCTAAGAATGTGAGGTGAGAATAAAAGTTTCCCACATTTGGTACAAGAAATGAAAAATTATTCCTACACATAAAAGATGCATGAGAATATAATTTGTGAATAAATGTTGAACATGTCATATGAAGGTGGGAAAGAAACATTCCGGAGGGAAAAGAAAAATTTTAAGTTGTTAAATTACACAATTATCCCCATCCACCCTCTTTCTTAAGGTGTCTTTTCATACTCCTTCACTATCAGACATCATCACCCTTGCACGGGAACAACTGCCACACCTCCTCGGATATGGATCCCCTGCTGTCACTTTGTGAATGTAGGGAGATCTTTACCTTTGATTACATTTTATATAAGATATGTGGGAATATTTAGTAAAAGCTAAATATGGAAAGTTGAATACAAAGTTACTCCGGTGAAATTAAGGAGTAATAATAGGAAGGACATCAAATTGAGAGGCTTATATTTGTGTGTAACGTAGTTCTCTTAATTTATAGTATGTAGCTTACTATATAAACTTTGTCTCGATTTGTCAGTTGTTACAACAACGTAAAAAACATAGAGTGTAACAAAGTGACTTTTTTCATTGTATTGAAGTTTAATCTTACTTCTTCAGACATTCATATTTCTTCATACAATTTATTGTTCAGGCTACATTGTTTTCTTGTTCAACTATAGTGAGGGTCGTATTTCATATCATTATTAGAAGCCAAATTTCCGATGCGTCTCTAACAATTGGTATCAGAGCCAATTGTAAAATTTTAGAGTGGTAAAACTTTATTTATTTGTATTGAAGATAATGGCTTCTACTAGTGGAACCGTCAAGGTTGGTAAATATGAAATCGAAAAATTTAATGGAAAAAATGATTTTTCCTATTGGAGGATGCCGATGAAAAATCTGCTTATTTCACAAAAGTTGCACAAGGCGTTAGTGGGAAAAGAACAAAAACCTGTGGATATGAAGGATGAGGATTGGGATGAATTAGATCTCCAAGCACGAGCCGCCATAATCTTATGCCTTGAGAGGGACGTTGCGTTCTTGGTAAATGAAGAAGCAACAGCGGCTGGCGTGTGGTCAAAGTTAGAGAATAATTTCATGACGAAAACTCTAACAAATCGGATCTACTTGAAATCCAAATTGTATACATGCAAGATGGAGGAAGGCACCTCAATCCGGGATTATGTCAACAAGTTTGATAGGATCATATCAGACTTGAAGGATATAGAAGTTAAGATTGATGAAGAAGACCAAGCACTCATGCTACTGCTTTCATTGCCGGAGTCCTACGAAAATCTAGTGCAGACATTGATGCTTGTGGGTGATACTCTCACCATGGATGAGACTAGGACATCACTTTTAGCGGATGATCTTCGAAAGGTTGCTACAAGTGGGATGTCTAGCAGTGGAAGAGAAAACAGGGAACAAGCTCAAGGGTTGTTTGCTACTAGAGGGAGGACTAATGAAAGAGGACAAAGCAGGGGAAAGAAGTCTAGATCAAAATCTAGAGCTCTTGTGGAAAGAACATGCTTTAAATGTGGCGAGCTTGGGCACTTTAAAGCAAATTGTCCAAATAAGAGGGTATTATTTAAGAAGCAGAATAACAACGGCAACAACTCCAAAGGAAAACAACAAGATCTGTCGGAGGCGAGTTATGTCTCGAATGATGAGGATGATTGTTTCTCTGTCTCAGAGAAAGACCATGATATTTCCGGTAAGTGGATGCTTGATTCAGGAGCCTCACACCATATGTGTCCAAACAGGAAGTGGTTTACTACCTACCAAAGTATAGACGGTGGAACCGTTTTAATGGGAAACAACCATGCCTGTAAAATCATGGGGTATGGTACAATAAGAATCAAGATGCATGATGGAACAGTGAGAACTCTGATAAATGTGAGACATGTTCCAAATTTGCGAAAAAACCTTATTTCTCTTGGTGTACTAGAGGAAAATGGTTGCAAAACAACTATTAAAAATGGAGTTTTAAAAGTTGTACGTGGTTCGTTGGTTGTGATGAAGGGAATCCGTCACAGAAATCTTTATCCTCTTTTGGGTGAAACTGTCACGGGAGATTTAGCAGTTGGAATTAGTGGAAGTAAAGATCAAACAGAATGCACAAGGATATGGCACATGCGCCTTCTGCATATGTCAGAAAAGGGTCTATCATTGCTTAGTGGGAAAGGCTTGTTGAAGAACATGAAGAAGCCATACATGGAATTTTGTGAACATTGTGTGTATGGAAAAGCACATCGCTTGAATTTCTCTACAAGCAAGCACAAAAGTAGAGGGTTGTTAGACTATGTGCATACTGAAGTTTGGGGTCCGGCTAAAGTGACTTCTAAAGGTGGTTCCAGGTACTTTGTTACATTTGTTGACGATCATTCCAGGTATGCTTGGATTTACTTTTTAAAGCATAAGAATGAGGTATTTGATATTTTCAAGTGTTGGAAAGCAATGGTTGAAAACAGAACAGGTAGAAAATTGAAAACTATGAGGTCCGACAATGGTACAGAATATACTGAAGGAGCCTTCAAGAAGTTCTGTGATCAGGAAGGCATTGTGAGACACTGGACAGTTAGAGACACACCTCAACAGAATGGAGTTGCGGAAAGATTGAACCGTACACTACTTGAAAAGGCAAGGTGTATGCGCTCTAATTCTGGGTTAGGTAGAGAATGGTGGGCAGAGTCGATTGCTACAGCTTGCTACATAGTGAATCGATCCCCACATTCTTATTTAGATGGACACACGCCTTACAGGGTGTGGTCAGGTGAACATGCTGATTATGACAAACTCAAAGTCTTCGGATGCACAGCCTATTATCACGTCAAGGTTAACAAGCTTGATAATAGAGCCAAGAAATCTATCTTCCTAGGATATGCACAAGGGGTCAAAGGATATCGACTTTGGAGTGTAGAAGATTCTAAGTTTGTGATTAGCAAGGATGTTACCTTTGACGAAAAATCTATGGTGTCTAATGATAGTGATGTTAAAATATCAAATAATCAAGTAGTTGAGATAGAATCTGAAGACCAACCAGATTCTAGTCATATTCAGGTGGAGCATCCTGGTGTTACTCAAGATGAGGAGGAGGAGGATGAGCTTGATCATGAGGAGGTTCAACAGGAAAATACACATACATTACAACAACAAGAATCTTTGGACACCACTAGGCCAAAGAGGAATTATAAACTAGTTCAGAAGTTTGGGTCAGACAAACCTCTGAGGCACTACGGGCAGGTAAACTTGGTAGAATATGCACTCTCGGTTGAAGATGATGAGCCGGTCACCTTCAAACAAGCTATCAAAGACAAAGCTAGAGAGAGTTGGTTGGTTGCTATGGAGGAAGAGATGCAATCTCTTCATAAGAACAAGACATGGGAGGTGGTCCCATTGCCCGTGGGGAAGTCTGCTATTGGTTGTAAGTGGGTGTATAAAAGAAAAGAAGATCATACCAAGGCATGCGGTAAAAGGTATAAGGCTAGGCTAGTGGCCAAGGGGTTTGCACAAAAGGAAGGGGTTGATTACAATGAGATATTTTCTCCAGTGGTAAAACATACTTCTATTCGGGTGCTATTAAGTCTTGTTGCTCATGGTGATCTTGAGCTAGAACAACTTGATGTGAAGACAGCCTTCTTGCATGGCGATTTGGATGAAGAAATATATATGCACCAACCTGAGGGATACAAGGTTGAGGGTAAGGAAAGTCAGGTTTGTCGTTTGAGAAAATCACTATATGGATTGAAGCAATCTCCTCGACAGTGGTACAAGCGATTTGACTCTTTCATGATAAAACAAGGATTCTCCAGAAATGATTATGACAGTCGTGTCTATGTTCAGAAGCTTCATGGAAGTGATTATATTTATCTTCTATTGTATGTGGATGACATGCTTATTGCTTCAAAAAGCAAGGTGGAGATAGATAAGTTAAAGTCTCAACTTGGTAAAGAGTTTGAGACGAAAAACTTAGGCGTTGCAAATAAAATACTGGGTATGGAGATTAAAAGAGATCGGCCAAACCGAAAATTGTTCTTAAGTCAGAAAGACTATATAGAACGGATTATTGAAAGGTTTGGGATGAGAGGTGCTAAGTCGGTGGTTACTCCATTAGCTCCACATTTTAGGCTCTCTGGTAAACAATCTCCTACTACGGTGGAAGATAAAACATACATGGAACATGTACCTTATGCTAGTGCGGTTGGCAGTTTGATGTACGCCATGGTGTGTACACGCCCAGATATTTCACAAGCAGTCAGTGTTGTCAGTAGGTTCATGGCGAATCCGGGAAAGGCACATTGGGAAGCAGTGAAGTGGATTTTGAGGTACTTGAAAGGTACCATTAACACTGGTTTGTGTTTCGGTGGAGATACATGTCAAATAAGTGGTTTCGTTGATTCAGATTATGCTGGTGATCTAGATAAACGACGATCTACTACTGGTTATGTGTTTAAAATACATGGTGCTCCAGTTAGTTGGCGATCGATGTTACAGTCTACAGTGGCACTATCTACTACAGAGGCCGAGTATATGGCAGTAGCAGAAGGAGTGAAGGAAGCATTGTGGCTGAGGGGTCTTCTAGATAATATGGGTATTCAACAAGAATGTGTGAAACTGAGGTGTGATAGTCAAAGTGCTATTCACTTGGCTAAGAATCAGGTTCATCACGCTCGCACCAAACATATCGACATAAGGTATCATTTTCTTCGGGATGTCGTAGAGGAAGGTCATATTTCTCTTACGAACGTATACACTGATGAGAAACCAGCCGATATGTTGACCAAGGTTGTTACAGGTGGTAAGTTCCAACATTGTTTGGAATTGCTCCATATTCAAACATGTTGAGTCAAATGGAGAGATAATAGAACAGCGGTTGGCTTGATCTCGGTTACAGGGTACGTAGGCAGTCACATGGTCATTTTTTTGTTGCAGCCGGTTCAGATGATGAAATTCGTTCGTCCAAAATTTGATTGTTTTTCAAATTATGAACGAGGTGGAGAATTGTGGGAATATTTAGTAAAAGCTAAATATGGAAAGTTGAATACAAAGTTACTCCGGTGAAATTAAGGAGTAATAATAGGAAGGACATCAAATTGAGAGGCTTATATTTGTGTGTAACGTAGTTCTCTTAATTTATAGTATGTAGCTTACTATATAAACTTTGTCTCGATTTGTCAGTTGTTACAACAACGTAAAAAACATAGAGTGTAACAAAGTGTGATACTAAAGTATTTGAGAAATGTTTTTTGGACAATAAAATGGGACAACATATTGTTTCTATGTTTGTTAATGTATTTTTAAAGTATATATATCACATACGATGTCCAAAACTTGATGTTCATATAACACAACTCGACTTGTCAAAGAAAAAAAAAACACAACTGGAAGTATTTTGCCTTAAAAATTAAAACACCAAAAACAAAAAAACAAACGAAATGTGTTTCCCGCCATATCCCGCGAAAGCAAGGGTAGAGAAATCCCAATTTACAGAGCCGCGGGAGTGAGAGTGTGAAGTGAGGTGAGAGATCAGAGAGAGAGCGGAGAATGGAAGGAAAAGGAACAGCAACAGCAACAGGGTGTTACAAGTGCGGGAAGCCAGGTCACTGGTCCCGTGATTGCCCTTTCTCTCCTCCAAACCCTAATAACAACCCTCCTCCTTCCTCTTCTTTCAACCCTAGCGGCGGATCCGGATCTGCTTCCAAATCCGCTTCTGAGAAGCCCAAGAAGCTGCCCAGAAGCAGGCCCAAACTCACCCCCGAACTTCTTCTCTCCGATGATGGCCTAGGTTACGTTCTTCGCTATTTCCCATCCCAGTTCACATACCGTGGTCGCGGCCACGAGGTAGGTAACCCCATCTATTCACTACCATCTTCCAATTATTTCTTTTCTTTATCTATTTATTATATGGTTTCTCTTAGGCTCGTGATTTGGGAAACCTCCTTCAGTTATACTCCGATTGGCACTCTCGTCTCCTTCCTTATTACTCATTCCAACAGTTTATTCACAAACTCGAGAAAGTTGCTGCCACTAGGCGTGTCAAGGTAACTGGCATTGGAGTCTGTATATATTAATAAGAATTCACAATCTGACTCTTGGAACTTTACAACATACCAAATTTTATAAATTTAAACAACTCTAATTTCTCATGAGATGCTGAATATTTTCGTTTGTTTCTAAATTCTACTATGTTTTCATTCTAACATATGTTTATGGAGTTGAAAGGATCTTGGTTTCTTATAAATTTTTATGAGCATCATCATACTTTCGATTCAGCATTGGATTTGGTAAAATATTTGGTCATACTTCGTTGTATGTTAAGCATATAATAGTTTTAGCAATTTTAGTGTAGATTTCAGAGAGATCTGTGTATTGATAGATAAGAATCCTAGAGTGATCAAAGAGGCCTTTTTATGTTAAAAGTACCAATCCTTGACTGATTGGTGTAAACCTAATGGCGTGCCAAATTTCTAGCATTATTTGATAAAAGGTTGGAGTTCAATAGACAAGATATATCAGATGCCAAATGAATTTGTCTTCTAATTGTGTACTGTTTGAGGTTAGTTCTATTGAGTACAATGGGTAATATGGTTAGGTGACTAACACGTAGCTGAGTACATATAACAGAGCTAACAATAAGAACTTGGGCTTCATTTATTCTTTGACTAAAAAATCAAGAATAAAAACTAAGGTAATGGCCCACCATTGTAACCAAAGCCCATTAAAGGAACAATTGCCATGGGTACTTGCTCCTTGACCAGAAGCAGTTCCTTTATGTTGAATATGCATATTTTAGCTTTAGGCATGCAAATAGGATGAAACTTGTTAAATCCATGAATACAACATCTTTGTTACCAGAACAGTTTTCCATAAAAGATTTTCAGTTGGTGCTTCTTTTTAAATTCAGTTGATACTTGTTCCATTTCCTCCCCTCCGTTTCTACATGCTTTTATATTTTGATATAATTTACCCTTGTTTCCTCTCTCCCTGTCTCTCTGTGTCTCTTCTTGTGTTTGTGTTTGTTGAGATCGCGTGTTTGTTGCATGTACATGTGCTTGCATGAATGATGCTTGCATGCTTCTAGTCTTCCACCCTACACAAAATAGATTCTTACTGTCTCCAACTTTGTTTTATGTTTTTTTTTCCGCACTTTAACTAGACTTGCCTTAGAGAATTGAGAGAAAGAGTTGCAAATGGTGGAGATCCAACAAAACTGCGTGAACAACCAGTTGTGCACGACATTCCAGACAATGAACAAGGTATCTACTTTGCACTTTGCTATCATGATGTGAAGGTGCACTAGTTTCATTTTTAATCACTGTTGTTTTCTTGGATCTCATGATTATAGCGAAAGGGAAAGATATCTAATAGAACAGAGAATATATTGCTGGAACATTGCAATGATGATTTAATATAATTCACTGAACATTGCGATGATGATTGACTAGAAGAAATATTAGATTTTATTTATTTGCATTCTCAAGCATCTTTGCTAAATCCTTATTTTGGGGCTTTGCTGTATCTGCAGAAGATGGGGAAGCAAGCCATCAAGAGAGAGATGTTTTTTCAGAATCCCACAATGTTAATGACATGCAAGAAGACATGCTTAATGATATATATGAAAAAGCTACTGAAGTAAGTAAAATCTTTTAAATAAAGTTTGTTTATTATCATGTAATATCATCTATGTATTTGAGAAAACACCTTTGATTATTTGAATGTTTTGCTTGTCGAAAGGGTACTGATTCTCCCAAATTTGTGAAAAGATTGCGAGTAATCTGAATTGTTTAGAAAAAGTTAAGTCGGGTTCAGTTATCCTTATTCAGTAGCATAATGAAAAAAAAAAAAGAAGATTAATACTAGAATGCTACAGTAACAGCACCCGCCACATACAACTTCATGCTCTTGCATGGTTTCATCAGAGACTACTCGAACATCTGGTTTCTATTCTTATCTTTTCTTCCTCTTATTTCTCTGATTTCTTTATATTTATGCCTTTATTGTGTTATGAAGTAAGATGCCATTATCTCTTCAGAACATTGTATATTTAGTAAAGCAATAATTGCGGTTGGCCTGTTTTGCGTAACTTTCAATTAAACCAAATTAATTGATACAGAAAAATTTTAAACAAGGAGCTGTTGCCATAGTTTTAACTGAGGAATTGCCTTGCCCTTTTATTGCAGGAACCTTCTCAGTCCATGGAAGGTATGATTGGCGCTAGTATGGCTTCCAAAATTAGGGCAACTGAAGAGACATCAAATGAAGTCCCAAACAATGGAGCCAGCCTGTCTGGCAAAGCTGAGATAACAGAAGAGCAGAGAGCTCGGATGGAAGCAAATAGGTTGAAAGCACTAGAAAGACGTGCTGAGATAACAGACGAGCAGAAAGCTCGTATGGAAGCAAATAGGTTGAAGGCACTTGAAAGGCGTGCTGCTCGAGCCAACTTATCACAGGCCTCCTAACTTCGCTTTCAATTGTAAATGAAAACCTTTTTCTTGTTTCTCACTGCCAGTTTAGTTACCTTGATGATTTAGCAGATATGAATGTTATACATGATGCTTGTGATCATGAAGATTGGCTTGTCATAACAGTAAGCGGATTGGTGTTTGTTCACTGGCTTCATGTTTTAGTTTCACTATGGTAAATTCTACATGGTACTTAGTTGGTCCAAGAATGCCTATAAGTAGGCAATATTTTATCACTTGTAGTGTGTGGTGGAGTCTACCTCCAACTCACCAAATATGGTGATTGGCTTGGAGTCATGCATGCAGAGAGGCCAACCAATGTGCTGATGCTTTGGCAAAGCACGGTCATTCTCTTGATTGGGGTGTTCATACCTTTGATCAGGTGCCATGGTTTCTTTACCTTGCTTTCTTTTCAGATTTTCTTGATACTCTGTGATAGAGTTACCTAGTGTTTTGATTTGTTGATGTTTCGACTAAAGCAGAACAATAAGAATACAATGACTCTCTTAATCTTTTAGGTCCTATTCTTCTGAAAAATCCCTCGCCTCTCTTAGCTCAGCCTTCCTCATATAGCTCTCCCAGAGGCATGGAGGGTGCCATTCTGTTACGTAGGTGGGTGGGTCCCCCTCCTAAGCCCTTGGCGCATTTTACGGGAGGCGTTTTTTTCCCGTGTCATGCCTTGCATGTGTGTCCTACGTGGCCTTCTGGAAAATTCTATCCCTTAATCTGTAAATATGATCTTCTTCTTGAGCTTAACTGTTTGGACATCTACTAAGCGAGGTTGGGATCGACCACTCGAGCGTGTGGTACTCAAGCTCTATGGGTTTCACTTTTGGATTGGGCCTTCCTTTTAATGGATTATGTCTTTGAAAGAACCTCCTATCAAATATGGTAGGAACAATTTCTATTTGGGTCCTTGACCCCATCTATTCACAGGAAAAAGTACCAATTAGAATTTTTTTAGATCTTCTCTGGATTTTCTTTATTTTCTACATGGTCCTAATTTTTAGTTTCTTTATTATTATTATTATTATTATTATTTTAGTTTTTTTTTTATGCTTATGAGGCACTTTCCAACACTTTTCATGAATGTTAAGATGAGACAGAAAACGTCTTATCCGAAAATAATTGGAAAATTATTTGTAGTCATACAATATGTTTGTTGAGATTTTCTCTCCAAAAAAAAAGTTTGTTGAGATTTAATTTCTAGTTAAGAAAAATTGGCAACAGATTTTAGCACTTCTGGTTTTGTCATGTGGGGCAACAAATCCTTTACGACGTGTTCAGCTAACCATAGAAGCAGCTTTTGGGTACTGAAACTGAACCCACGTGTGATTGTATATCATCAAGTATCCACTCATCCCACTCGGCGAACATTACATATAGATTCTGTGTTCCGGCAGTAGAAACAGTTTCTTGCACACAGGCACTAGTAAACAAATCAAGTACGCTCTTAAGATGATGTAGAATCTGACATTATCTGTAAGACTTTTTCAATTTTTATGTCTTCCTAATAAATAAGCCGAATAATCCATTTAATTAATTATTTTAAAAAAATATTAAGTAATTTTTTTGATAGCAAAATATTAAATACTTTCACCTTTTTATTTAGTTTCAATTATGCAGAAATCACATATTTTCATTTCATAAATAGTTAGTTTATTTATTTTTCTGTAGAAACATGTTAAGCTTACAAACTTATTTATTATTTATGACAGGGATGCATTGCTTGGGCCCCACTGTCAGTCTTAACATGCTCTGAACTCTCAAGTCAGAAATTTTTACAACTTCAGGTCAGGTGGGTATTTTTTTGTTCCTTGGGGTTATCTTGATTGGCAGTCCATGTTTGGGCACAGGAAAAGGACCATACTGTATTCCATCTTCATTTCCCACGACTTGCCACCTGATCAAATTAAGCATCCATCGAAAATAGCATGAGTACAAATTCTACCGTAGCAAACAAATGCAATAGTTTTTTAGTTTAATATTAAGGCACTCTTAATGTAAATTTTCATATTATTAACTAATTATACATGATGGATTTTTTACGCTAACAATATATCATAGACTTAAAATTTTAAAAGACAACATGTATATAATTTAGTTTATTGATGAGATCACTGCCACGCTAAATACTACATATGATGGATTAATGAATTGGTGATGGAATCACACATATGTAGCACTGAGTGCTGTAGTTTCATTGTCGTCTATCATCATCATATAATCAAAACAATGTGGCTTACAATGGGGAGAAGGATACCTGTAAGAAATGGTGAGATGATGGACGAGGACAAGCACCTCAAGCTTAGCCAGCTCACTGCCTGGACAAGAGTGGACTCCATTTCCAAATGGCATATATGTGTTTGGTTTCGGTGGCATCTGCAAATAAACTTTAGTTAAATCCATATATATCTCTTCTTTTTATTTGTACTGGCTATATATAGCTACTATATATAGTACTATATAAAGGGTGAATAAATTAATTGTACTAGCATATCACGTGCTTTGATACAATGATACTAGCTAGAAACATTTTAATTAACACATGCAGAATCACCCCAATAATAATTCTTGGTCCCTAAATCTTCGAGCTTTTTGCACTGTATACATGGATTGTAGTTAATATTTACCATTCAATATTCATACATATATTATGTGCACATGTGTGTGGAGATAGATGGGTGGGGATGTTACCTCGAATCTGGAAGGGTCAAACTTCTCTGGCCGAGGGAAAAAATCAGCACAGTGATGAATGCTCCTGAAGATGGGAAGGACCTTCCAACCTTTCGGAATAGAGTAACCTTGGAGCTCAACATCTTGTACAGCTTCTCTGAATGTGAAGGACAGTATGCTTGCACTTCTCAGAGTTTCTTGTATAACCTGAGTCCATGTTTTATAATTGCATTCCATCACAAAACTTTGCTGATATGATTCACTTAACTAAATCATGATTTGAGATATTAATTTTCCAAATTTTTAAAATATAAAAAAATAAAAAGGAGAATATACTAAACAAAAAACAACATAACAAATAAGTAAAAAAATAATAATTATTTAATTTACCCGGCCAGTGAGTGACATCTTCCTGGTATCATCCCATGTAAGCCTACGATTTTCTATAGCTAGTGTGCGTTTAATTCCTTCGTGCTCTTCCTGCAAAGATAAATTAAGATTTAAAATATATATATGTATAATCAAAATCAAGAGGCGTGAAGGATATCTTACAAAACCAAAAAAAAATCCGGAGTGGGAGGAGAAAAAAATATAAAGAGAGAGAAAGTATGTATATATTAATTAATGTATGACCGTGACAGCTTCCAAGAGATTGACATTGTCATGCAAGTACTTGAGAACCCATGTTAGAGCACTGGCGGTGGTATCATGTGCTGCAAAGATCACGCCTATGAGATTATCAGCAATCTGAGAATCAGTAAGTTGGTATATCTTGTCACCTCCTGCTCTCAACAAAATTCCCAACAACCCTCCTCCATAATTCCTGCTTTCCCTTCTTCTATCTATGAACCTCCTTATAGTTTCATTCAAAAGCTTCCTTGCCTTCATATATTAATTTTAGACACAGAAATGAAAAAGGTCACATTAACTGTTTTCAAAATAAACCAGATAAGTACATAATAAATAGTATTAAAATAAATTAATTGATCATCTAGCTTGACAAATGCTTCCAAAAATGAATTACATATATCATAACTGTCACGACGCACCTTCCATTACCATAAATATAATAATACATACAAATGTGTACTCGGTGGACATAAAGAGCAACATACAATAGAAAACAGGAAGAAAAAAAAGAATTTTAACCTTCATTGATTTCCAGTAGGGAGTTCCAGGAAAATGTATCGGAAAGGAATTGTAGCCCTTTTCCAAGCGCGTATACAGGTCTTTGATTTCTTCCATTTCAAGCTCCCTTATTTCACCGAAGGCCGAGAGGGCAGCTACCTCAAAAGCATACTGGCAAATTAAACCAGGCAATTAAAAAAATAAAATAGAAATAAATTAAGTTATTCTAGAGATTCTTAATTAATTATAATGTGCATATATATATATATATATATATATATATATATATATATATATAATGCAGAGTCAAAGTTGATATGATGATATGATATGTGACGCACCCTTTTCATCTCTTGTAAGGCGTTGATGGTTGTGTTGGCCCAAGTTGGAAGAAGTTTAAGGACAATTTCCTCGACCTCTATGACTGAGTTTTTAATTGCTGAGGGCAAAAAGGTGGCCTGGACCAACTTCTTGAGCATGGAGTGATACTCACCTGCATGCTGAAAGAAAACAGCCTCTGGCCCTATCATCTTCTCTTTGCTTGCAGGGTATGTTGGCTTGAACAGATGTGCTTGAGTCACTAGCACACTTCTCGTTGCCTCTGGGCTTGTAATCATCACACAAGGATAACCCAGTATCCGAGTCTTGAAGATATCTCCATATCTATACGTACAAATAAATATATATATATATAATATAATTCGTATGTGAATCTGGAACAGCTAAATTGAGTGCAGTGTTGACTCATTCACATATACTTTAAAGTAATGGTAATTAAATAATAATTAGTCAATATAATCTATCATAATAATATTAATAATAATGTAATTGACCTAGTGCATCCATTTTGAATATTTCAGTTTTATACAAGAATTTTTCATAGAATTTGAGGTATACAAGTGAATGAGGATTTATTGTCCTATTTTGATGTTTCATGTACTGATCAATAATATATTGATACATATTGTTTCTTTTTAAGAAAATTCAATTAATGTGTCAAGATATTATCAGTGGAGACATGATATGATACATCAAAATGGGACAGCGATCATCATCATAATGGGAGCTATATGCACCTTTTCTGCCTATCGGAGAAAAATGTATTTGGGTTTTCAGTGTAGAGCTTGAGGGTCTCTCCTAGATAGGGCCAGCCAAGGGAACCTGGGGGCAAGCGTTTGTTACAGGGGCGCATCCACTGGAAAAGATACACAAGAAACAAAGAACAGAAGAGCAATGTAGGAAGTAGGTTAGAATAAAAAGCTGGTGATATATAAAGTTGCATGGTGGAGGAAGAATACTTTGGCACAAGCTAAGAGATGAAGGTGGCAGGGACTCAAATTGGAACAGTAAAAAAGTTTTGGTGTGAGGAAATGGTGTTGCTTTGGTGGGGGGTTTTATAGAGAGGATGGTGTGGGGTTTTGGGACAGGCGTCACCTGCATCATTCAACAACTTGAATCAGTCCTTTATGACCAAGCCTTCACTCTATTTTCCAAATTGCCCTTTCATATATGTTCCAATATACATGTTACGCAAACAAAAAGTTGAATGCTAATGAGATTTCCTTAGTCAAACTCCTTCAAGAGTAAAAGACAAAAAATGATAAACGTTTATGTTAATCACATGGATTGCTTTATATATATTTTAATGTAATTTTACTCAAGTGACCGAGAAAATGAGGCATTTTGTCTCTTTCATTTAAACATATATATTTAGCATTTACGGGCGTTTCTTTAGTTTACTTTTAAAAAATAATATATATATATATATATATATATATATATATATATATATATATATATATATATATATATTATAAAAAGTCATTTCTGATATTTGTATGCTTATTTCGTTAGATTGAAAAGTATAAATTAAAAAAAAAAAAACTAAAATCCAACTTTTACGAGAAGCTATATCTTTTAGCTTCTCTAAAAATTATCTTTTTCTTTTTTTTGTAAAGTCACTTTTTTAAATTATCCTAGAATTATTATTTTTAGGCCTAAAGAAACAAACACTTATTGTTACATCTTGCAGTTATTTATGACAAATGTTTTTCCTACTTGATTTGGTAATGTGTTTTGATTCATTTTATGTTTGGTTTCATCTTATTTTGTAACGCGATGTGAAAGTTAGGAATCAAAGTTTTCCCGTTTTCCTCAAAATTAATTACAAGGTTGTCACTGAAGACGTAAAAATGGACAACCTTAACTCGGTTCCAAACAGGCGTAGTGCATGGGATATAAATCACATTTCCTAAAAAGTGATACGAAAAAAAAAAAAACCAATTAGAGAGGAGACGAAAACAAATTGAGAGAGAATATATAACGTCGTACACAAAACACAAGCTCCGTTATTTCTTTCCGTACGCTTTTCATGAATTCAGGTTCATACTTTGTTTTTATCGTATCTGTTAGAATTTGTTTTAGGAGAATGCTAAAGCGTGATCTCATTAGGACATTGTTTAAGGAATAAAATAAATGAAATTTTGTATGAGAAAATAGTGTATTTAATATATTGAAAAGTGTATATTACACTTAATTTTTCAATGCAAACTTTTCTTTTATTGATTCGTTAAACAATATCCTTAGGACATTCGTTAACAAGACTCTTTGTTTTAAACCAACAAAAGTGACGTTATTAATTTGATTGAGTTTTATTATTTGAACATCCAGAATATGATATTCAAATGACACCATATTCATATCTACATATAATACATATTTGGCATAATTGTATTTTTTGTCCCTCAACTTTTTTAAATTTGCGATTTTGATCCCTCAAATTTTAATTGCACATTTGGTCTTCAAATTTTGTTAAATTGTGCAAAATTAATCCTTTTTAGGCTATTTAGACTTAATATTTTTTAGGCTCTTTAGACTGATTTTATACAATTTAACAAATTAGAGGATGTGCAATTAAAATTTTTGAGAGATCAAAATGATACTTTTAAAAAAAATTGACGGACTAAAAATACAATTAAGCCTATTTTAGGTTTACATAGGATATAGACAATATTCAATTACACTCACATATACAAGTATTATTTGAGATGTACAAAACGTATTTTTATAATTTTTCGAATAAAGTCCTATATTTTAATCACGAATGCAAATGGTATGTAATTTATTATGTGTCACTAATATATATTTGTTGTATATAAATTTTTCTTACAATAAATTACAAAAAGTTAGTAACAAAAATATAAACTAATTTTGAGGAAATGAGTTAACTCTCCCCCTCCCCCCCAAAAAATGACAAAACTTACGTACGTAAAGTTCTTTTAAGTATTTGTAGTGTCATTTTTCAATAAAAATATAAAAAGCTTCTAACAAAGAAAAAACACCTCACAAACTATCAAACAAAAAAAACATATAATCAAGATGTGATAGATCTAACTCAAACTTGTGCTCATTGTATAAAAGCATACTTATAAAAATGTACATAAGAAAGTCTAAAAATAAAATAAGAATAGTTTATAAGTAATAAGAAAGAAAGAGACAAGAGAATACATTTTTCATAATTATTAAAAACACAAATCTTATCCTCTGAGAACAAGAAATAGAGTTTTTAAATAACTACCTAAACCTGCTTTCTCAATCAGCAACCCAACGAATTCAAGGAATTCTTGCTCTCTGAAATTAACTAAATAAATATAAAAAATACTCCGACAGGTGGGTCAAAACAGGATCTCTTAAAATATGACTAATGTCAACCGATCTAAAATAAATGGTAGGTGTGGCGAAATTTGATTGGCTCGAAGCACGGCCTTTCGAAACTACAATTACGTAATAGGCGTCAATAGTAAAGAGTTAGTTAATTCAGTCCAGAGTCAATAGTCCTGGGGTGAAGTTCATACTTCCCCTTCTAAATTTATATATAAACAAAAAATTATTTAAATTTTTTAAACTCAAATATTTTATTTAATATCAATATTTTAAAAATATTTTTTGTTTATTTTATTTTTTCAAGAACATTATACACTTTTAAGAAATAATTTTCAAAAGCATTATACACTTTTACGAAAAAATAATTTAATAATTATAATTTATTTTTTATATAAATTAAAACAATTAAATTAATATAATTAATTTTTTTAATACATTTAAAATTAATTTTTTTTATTTATATATAAATCGAAAGGAAATACATGAGTAAATAAAGATTTGAGTTCAAAGGTCACTCTCATAGTAACATTTACCGTGCATTCCTGTACGGATAGACGTAGGGAATGTTTGGTTTAAGAAAGTAATTTTCATTTTTATTAATAATTATAAAAATATCATTGTTTTTATTTTTTAATAAAAAATAATATATTATTAAGAGTGAAAAAATGGTATTTCAACCCATAAATATACAACAGCATATTATATCCTAAACTTTTAAGTGGGATTACCTTGCACCAAATATCTTAGAATATAGATGATGCAACAGCTTCTTCACGACTTGATAGTGCTTCATATGCGGATTTGACAGTATATACCCCATATGATTCTAATCTACCTTAGGAAATGTGACGGATTGTGATTACATCCGCGTAAATACTCGATTTCTAAAATTATAGGGTGGTATCAATTTAGTTCTCACATTATCAATATTTCAAAATGATCACTGAATTGTAGAAAGTTAATCAGATTCATCCCTCTGTTGGTATTTGCATGGATTATAATGACATTAAGTTCGTAATGTCAGGGATGCATTTGAAACTAAGTGAATAATGTCAGGGATGCATTTGCTACATTTTGTAATTCCAATGATCATTTTAGAATATTGATAATGTGAGGGACTAAGTTGATACGACCCTACAATTTCAGGGACCAAATTGGATATTTACACTATTACCTGCATTCACTTGTGTCACTCTCTCTCCACTCGCATTTTTTTTCTATCTTTTTATTTGAAAAAAACCAATGGTCATGATTTAAATATAGGAAATCCAATGGTTATGATATATATTGAATGCAGTGACTGCAGTCAGAATTGACGGTAGTGAATCGTGATCCAAATAGTGACACCTATGGAAGGAGTGAATAGTCGAGAGAGAAAATCTATGAGAAATGTAACTGATCATATAAATGAATAAAATGATACAATGTAAAAGTGATACAATGAGCCAACAAAGGTGACTCATATACTAGCTAACAACTTGTAACTAACACCTGACTAATTATAACTAATTGTATATTATATATAATAGTCTCCAAGTCCAGCGATCCACATTGCTTCCCCTTCAATTGAACCTTGTTAATTTCCTGTATAAACATAACAAATAGATCCTGCTCTCAGGTGAAAAAGTTCATCTGTTACTGCAAATTCCAACACCATTCTGCATATCCTTCAAAAACACACATTCATCTTTACATTCTTAGATGACATACAACCTTCGAAAACACGTTCTCAAAGCTTTCTTCCCTATCCACACATCATGCCACAATTTAGTTTTCTCACCATTTCCATCTGTTCTACATAAATTGTCCTTTAACCACCTCCTATATATCTACATGTAAAGCGCTCTCTAAGGTTCCAACATCTTTCCATGAAGTTGAAGCATTTGAGGATTTAGCAAAACTCTCACTGTCTTCCCCTCCCTCGTAGCGACAACTCATGATTTGAAGAAGGAAGGGATGAAGATGAGGACGATGTAAAAGGCTAATCTAACGTCGATACTGACGAAGTTGGCAATAAAATGAATGAGACGACGAAGGATGTGACGATGGTGGTGGCAAACGATTGGAAAGAGATGATTAAGTAGACTTTTTGGATAAAGGACCATCGCAGTTCAGAGCTCTTAAACATCATCGGGTAAAGATGCCTCACCACCTCGCTCTCTAGATCCCCTACTTTCCCGAAACCCTGATTCCATATCTTTCGGAGACAGAAAGCGAAGGAAAGTGAAAATAATATTATTAGAGATTTTCGATGTGGTTTTGTGCGTGGAATATGTGTGAGACTGTTAGTTGCGCGCTAGCTTGTAATTTAAAGGGTAGGGGTGAGAGGCGGTGGTAGGGCAAGGTGAGGTTGAAGGAGGAAGGAAAAAGATAGTGGTGGGTGAAAAGATTCCGACGAGGTGTCTTCGATGAGATTCCGACAAACTAACAGTGAAATATAAAATCGCTATAACAAAATTGGCATTGAGGATAAACGTGGAGCAATGTTTTGAAGTTAGAGGATCAAAATGGAACGTTTATTAGTTAAGGGACCAAGTTGAAATCAAAAATTAAGTTAGAGAAACAAAAGTATATTTTAGTCCTAAACTTTTATGTTTGAACCCCCTCTTCCTTTTTTACACACTTCTTTCCACTTTACCCAGCATATCGTCTTCTTATCTTCGTCACCACCCCATAAAAATGTCCTCTGAGTGTTTGTATGAGACCGAATCACTGATTTTGAAGCTTAAAAAGGTATAGGAAATAAATCGGGATGGAAGAAAGTACATATTTTATTATTACAATTCGACAACCAAACGACAAGTGCTTAGACTTCTAACAAGACAATCTTTTTTCATATTTAACTCCAACAGCTGGGTCCCCTTAATTACTTGTCCTTCTCGGATTAGCACCAACAAGCACCCCTAAATATTTAAATGTAAAGTTGCCCTCTTTGAAATTTAATAAGTCTGCCATACTCAAAAGTTCATTCATTGATATATAACCCCATTAGTTGACTCTCAAATAGTTGATTCTTCAAAATTTCTCAACACACATTTAACAGGCAAAGCATTTCCCAATGATGATTCACCTACCAAGATAGTGTCATCTGCAAAAGAAAGATGGGAAACCTTCCCACTTTTACACCTTTAACAACTGAAGATCTGCAAATTTTGCTATTATCCCGCTTATGTCCTCTTCTATTAGTAAGAATAAGAAAGGGGAAAAAGGACCTTGCCGATAGCCCCCATTGAGAGCAAACTGTTCAATTAGGCTTCCATTCACTAACATTGAAATTTAGGACAACTTCACATATTACATAATCCAATTTCTCCACTTCATATGAAATCCAAGTCTTCCCATCATATAATCAAAAAAATTCCAATTTACTAAATCATATGCTTTCTCAAAATCTGCATATGCTTTCTCAAAATTTTCCTTTAAAACCATATATTTCTTCTTTCTCTTCTTAGCTTACTCCACAATCTCATTTGTTACTAAAATCCCACTCTCTATTAACAAACAAATTGAGATTCTGCAATTCATGACCTTGGCACCTAGCCTGTTAGCAAGTAATTTCATCAATATTTTGTATATACAACCAATCAAGGTAATTGGTTGGTACTCATCCAGCCTTTGGGGACAATCCTTCTTTGGAATAAGCATGATAAAAGTACTATTACAACCTTTTTTTCCAATTTTTCATTCCTATGAAAATCTTAGATAAATTTGATGAAATCATCCTTCAAAGATGGTCAAAATTCTTCATAAAAAAAGAAAATTGTAACCATCCGGACCCAGAAACGACCTATTTGATTTCCTATTCAAGAAATGGCATCATCAAGCTGTTTAAAATATACACCTTCCAACATCGATCTTAGCCATTCCTACTCCAAAAACAGCCTCCGAAAATGGTCCTTAATATCCTTTTTCACGTCCTGTGCTTGTTCAACCAAATGACCATTCAGATTAATATCGTACAACCCATTCTTGATTATTTAATGCACCTGTGAAAAGATCGAGTATTAGCATCCCTTTCTTTAAACCATTTTGATCTTGACTTTTGATGAATAATACTTTCCTTCAATCTCATCTCCTTCCATACATCTGCAGCTAACATTCTTCTTTTGTTAATGCATTCTTCCAACAAATCTTCATTTTTACGTGTAGCATCAATTTTCAATGCCTTCAGTGGCACTCTCAGTTTCTGTCAACATTACCATCTCTACTCCATACTAATTGCTTTATGGAGAAAGGTGGATATTCCATAAATGAGTATTTTTATTGTACAATAAATGAGTTGAAAAAAGAAATATAAATATCACATACATGTATGTTCATACTGCAATGCCGACTTATTTCCAATTTGACTAAAGCCCTTGTCCAAACTCAACAAAATTTCCCTTATAACGTGCGAAATTTTATAATTTCTTAATTAAAAAAAAATCTCATAACAACTTAAATATAACAATATTTATGATCTTACTTTAACTTTATATTTTGATTCCTCAATATTTTTCTCCAAACTCCGCCACTCCCGCAGCCTCACAATTGAAACATGATTATTTCTTTTAGTTATGTCATATTTCAAGTCACTAAAAGAAAAGAGTTGATTACCGATGGCCAAAAACCGTCGGTAATCAACAAAAACCGTCGGTAACTATACATTTCCGACGGATTTCTGAAGGTCCGTTATCAGTCTGAAATAGGCTTGTCGGTAATATTTCCGTCGGTAAACTACCGATGGCTATGCTCGTCGGTAATTACCGACGGATAGGCCTGTCGGTAGTTTATCGACGGCTATGCTCGTCGGTAATAGTTACCGATGGCCTAGCCCCCGATAATGACTGGAGTACTTTACCGACGGCACCGACGGCTTAGGCCGTTGGTATATATAATTTTTTTTTAATAACATTTTGAATGATTATCTAATTATTAGTAAATTATATTTTATATTTATTAAATATTTTTTCTTTATTATTAATTGTTTGTAAATATTAAATAAATAAATAATGCAAAATAAAATTAAAAATAACATTAAAACATTTAAAATTATCCAAATAATAAATAACATATGTTCTTACAATACATAAAAATATAAATAAAAAAACTAATAAGAAAATCTAATAATCTCTATCATAATGATGAGGAGACTGGATAAGATCATCGAAAGAGTCTTCCTCATCATCATCGGCACTGGTGCTACCGTTTGGCTGATCTGGATAGGGTGGCTGCTGCTGAGGAGGCTGTTGGTGCATTTGTAGTATGCTCTGTAGCATCTGCTCCATCCACCGCTCACGCTCCTCGGCAAGTCGCTCACGCTCCTGGGCACGCCGATCACCCTCCTCGGCACGTCCCTCAGACTCGACCAGTCTCCGCCTCAGCTCAGCAATCTCCTAATCAGCGTGGCGACTGGCTCCGGTGGATACTGTGGCGCTGATATCCAAACTCGAAGATCCTTTCCTATAGTTACCTGAAAGGTCTCCTGCACCGTAGAGACGACCTTTCTTCTTGCCGCCAACAACCTCAGCCCAAACATGCAGTGCAAGCCGTCGCCGCTCCTCGGGCTCAAGTGGGGTGGAGGAAGATGCTGCTGCCTGAGACATCCTCTCCTCGAACTCCTCCTGTTATGCATAATCAAATAAATTAATGAAGACTATATATTAAAACCATACATTTCAAAACTATTAATAAATGAGGTATTACCTGTGTGCGCCTAGAATGCTCATCTACATACTCGCTAGAACCCTTCCTAGTATGGGTGTGGCGGTGGAGCTCGTTAATCGGCACTGGTCCCTTTCTGTCCTTAGTCTGTACGTACACAAACATAAATTATAAGTAAACAATAATTAAAAAAATAATACGAATAACATATGTATTAAATATGAATAAATGTACCATACGCTCACAGTGCTCCGCCTGACTAACAGAACCTCCTGTGTGCAGGCTCCCACCCTTCTCTGATGCCCTACATAAATAGTAATTTATTATATTAATAATTTATATGAAGTAATAAGCCAAAAATATTAAGTAAACTGAAAATTTTAACTTACTCTATAAGTGTTAAAGAAACTCAGCTTCTCATTGTCATTGAGCTGTCCCCAGGTGACCCAAGGATAATGGAACATCGACTCAATAACAGCAGTGATGTTCTTCGAAGCTATCTTCGAAGGAAGTAACCTTAATAATAAAAGCATGTGAATCAATATCAAGTAAAAATATATAATTAAAATTGAATAAATTTATTTTATTAATTCTTACCCTTTACCAGATGGCCTGATGATAGGTCGACCATAGGCCATGACCTCAACCTCCTCCTCCTCCTCCACATCCGCCTCTGAAGGTGAGGGTGTATACCCTGGACTATACTTCTGCTCCTGCTCTGTACCTTGATGACCAGGTGACGATGCACCCATACCAGCTGAACTAGAAGCGCCCCGATGTGTGTGTGTCACTAACCCCAGGGTGGGAATCATATCGATCCCGGATGCTGTGAATGGCATAGATGCAGCCGGTGGAGGCGGTGCTACCCGCGGTGTATGTGGTCGCTATGTACGTGTAGGCGGGTGTGATGGGAGTGCAGACACAGCAGGGACAGATGTTGAAGGGTTAGACACAAAACCGTCTGCAACGTCACGAGTAACCAAGGGCGGATCTAAAGGGGAGCAAGCATGGGTGCTGGCCCCTCCCTTTTGCATATATTTTGTAAAATTAGATATATAAATGTAGTATTTTTCATAAAAAAAAAATCTTATTATAAATATTTGTACATATATACATATACAGTTATATATTCGGCCCCTTTCTCTAATGCTTTCTTGATCCGTCACTGCGAGTAACAATGAGAGGTGCCCTGGTCCGACGACGAGTCGAACTAGAAGCAGTGTCGACACCCTTACATGGGTGGTGGTGGATCACGTCCTCCAGATGCCATGTGTCTATAAACCAATTCAATGTAAAGATGAAATAATAAAATAATAACATAATAAAATAATTATGAATAATCATCTAAGATAGAACAATAAATATCTAAGTTCCATTCATAGTTTTGACAAGTTACATGCTCTAATTATAAAGGTTACATGATTTTAAGTTTTATTCAGAATTTGACAAAAAGTCTCCATCATCTTCAGATCTAATTTCAATATTTTCTTCTCCTGAATCAATGACTTCGTCTTCTTCATCCAAATGCTCTTGAACGGATGACAATTTTTCAATATCCACTTCTTCACCAACAGCTTCCAAGTCCCATAAACCAACAATACGCTCAACTTCAATGCCTTCATTTACACGAGACATTTCATCCACTTGATAAGGCACATCTTCCTGCTGATCATCAGCTTCAATGCGACCCCTTGGTTTCGTCTTGATGACGACACACCAACCTCGTTTGTCCTTTCGGGTTGCTGGGTACGGGACATAATACACTTGTCTCACATTCTGTGCTAGGATAAACGGATCAAAGTTCTGATATCTGCTACCCATGCGAATGTCCACCGTATTATATTTGGGATTTAATTTTCTGCCTCTGATGGATGGATCAAACCAATTACAATAAAATAGAACAATTCTTTTAGTATAGTCTAAAGTAGTATACGCCAATTCATATATATGTTGGATTACAGCGTAGAAATCATCTTCACCCCCTTTTGTGATGCCCTTCACGTAAACCCCGCTGTTAATTGTTTTTTTACCCTCCGTCCATGAATGGGCATGAAATTTGTACCCATTCACGAAGAATGTGTGCCATTCTTTGACACATGAATACGGACCGTCGAATAAGTTCCTTAAGTGTCTGTTGAGAGGAGTTGGTGTCCCACGGGAAACCTACGTATGGATAAATTCCTTATGTTAGATGCAAAAAAATTATGTAATCCTACGTACAGAATTTGAATATACTTACTTGTTGCCTAAACCACATTGGAAAATTTGCATGTATACGTGCAGACTGTTCTTGCTCACTTTCGTTTTCAGATAACAAGAATGATCTGTACAGATTGGACAATTCATATTTTTAGCACAGTAATATTTATTATTTTATGTAATTGAAAAAAAAAAAAAGATATGCAACACATACTCAAGGTATGGCTTAACTTCGGTGCAATTAATCAACACATGGACATGAGCTGACTTCCTCTCTGCATCTGTTAACCAATCGGTCAACTCTATCCCGGAATGATGATCCGGTTGACAAAAGACTGACAAGGCTAACGGATGTCTTTCACTTTCATTTTCCATTTCATTCCTACTATTTCTCGGTGACAACATGAAGTTGTTGAAATAATGAGAACAAAAATGAGTTGTCTCGCGATGTAAGTAAGACGCACAAATTGATCCTTCAACCCTAGCCTTATTTTTCACCGTTCGTTTTGAATCACCCATGAATCTATAAAATAACACATTGATAGTTATATATATTACATTTGATTTCAAATGGAAACAAATATATTTAAAATTGTATGATAGTTATATATACCTTTCAAATGGATACATCCACCTATATTGAACAGGTCCACCAAGCCTTGCTTCATATGCGAGATGAACTGAGAGATGTTCCATGGAATCAAAGAAGCCGGGGGGAAATATTCTCTCCAACTTGCATAGAATGATTGGAATGTTCTGCTCCATCCTTATCAATTCATCATTCCTTAACATTGCAAAACACAAATCTTTAAAGAATTGACTCAATTCAGTAAGGGGATTCAAGACATGGACTGGCAACGAACTAAAAGCAATAGGAAGTAAAGTTTCCATGAATATATGACAATTATAGCTTTTCATCCCATGCATCCTTCCCTTGCTGACATCGGCACATCTTGCCAAATTCAAAGAATAACCGTCTGGCATCCTTAATTCTGTTATCCACTCACAAACTAACTTTGCTTCCTCAGCAGATAAACTATAATTGGCTTTGGGCTTTAATATTTTCCCATTAGCATGCTGCTCCAGCTCCAAGTCTGGTCGCCTACAGTACAAAGCTAAGTCCATTCTTGTCTTCTCATTATCTTTGGTCTTGCCACTCATATTCAGGACTGTGTTGAATATGTTGTCAAAAAAATTCTTCTCTATGTGCATGACATCGAGATCGTGTCTCAACAAATTATCTTTCCAGTACGAGAGATCCCAAAAAATACTTCTTTTTGTCCAATTATGCACCTCCCCGTATCCTGGTAATCTAGACACACGACCATTGTCATTGACTTCGGGCAGCTCCATGACTCTCGTCCAAATCTATTCTGGTGTAAACCTAGGCGGCAACTCATCTCTTTCAACTTCTCCCTTTTTGAAGGCGTTCTTGTTTCGTCTAAATGGATGATCTCTTGGTAAGAACCTATGATGCAAATCAAACCAGGAACTTTTCCCTCCGTGTTTTAAAGTAAAAGCCTTTGTATACTCCATGCAATGCGGACATGCAAATTTGCCATGAGTACCCCAACCAGACATCATACCATAAGCAGGGAAGTCATTAATGGTCCACATCAAAGCTGCCTTCATTGTAAAATTTCGCTTCCTTGCAATATCATACGTTTCCACGCCGGTCCACAACTTCTTCAGATCATCGATCAATGGCTGTAAATAAACATCAATACCAGCTTTAGGATTCGATGGACCCGGTATGAGACAAGTCAAAAACATATAAGGTTTCGACATGCACATTTCAGGAGGAAGATTATATGGGGTAACAATTACTGGCCAACAAGAATACGGCGTAGCCGATGCTTGAATATAAGGGGTAAAACCATCAGAGCATAAACCAAGTCTTACATTACAGGGATCCGCGGCAAAATTTGGATGTACGCGATCAAAGTGCTTCCATGCTTCGCCATCAAAAGGATGGCGTAACACGCCTGAACCTATTCTGTTCTCATAGTGCCACGTCATTTTTCCTGCAGTTTGCATTGATGCAAACATTTTCTGTAGCCTTGGAATTATCGGAAGATAGAACATTGCCTTAACAGGAACTGGTTTGTTCTTACTTGTCCTGGTCTTGCGAGGACAATACCTCAATGCTTGACAAAATCTGCGTTCAAGCAGCGCACCGTCATTTTTGCTGAATTCATTATCTTAAAAAAGCATGCACCCATTCACATAACAGTCAATCCTCTTAGCTTGTAGTCCCAACTTGGATACTAACCTCTTCGCTTCATAATAATTTTTGGGTAAACCGTCTTTTACAGGCGTCACGTCCAAAAGCATTTGGGAAAAATAATCCAAACACTCGTCGGCAATATTCCAATTGGACTTGTAAGCTAACAGTCTAACGCACATCGATAATTTAGAATCTGAGGCACCTTGATACAACGGTTTATTTGTCTCAATCAAAAGATTAAAAAATCTTTGTGCTTCCTAGCTCATTCGACAGTTCTTCGGTGTTATCATAAGCATGCGCCGCATTCACTGGGAGAGCATCACCCACCATGTCCAGCATTGACGCAAATTGTTTCCCATATCCCATATCTGCGCAACTGCTTGAGCCACCCGTGCAATTCTCATCAACCCCTAAATCAACATTTGGCACTTCTTCACCATGATCAGTCCAAATCCAGTAGTTGTCCTTAAACCCAACTTTATACAAGTCTGTTTTCACCTCATCATCGCTCTTAATCCATCGACATTGACATTTAAGGCACAGACATCTAATTCCTCCATCATCGATGAAACGCTGTTGTCGCTTCGCTTGAGCAACAAATTCTTCAACCCCATCTACAAAGGATCGTTTTTGACCCCTTCTTCTCGGATATACCCTATCATACATCCAACTACGATTCGAAGGATAAAAATCCATCGTCTGCATGTTAAAAGAATGCAAAACCATTAAATTTGGACAACACGCCAACTTAGATATATCCACATTCACTTTCTTTATTTGTTATGGCCCTATCCCATTCAAGAAGAAACTTTTTCAACACCTGATCTTAGTATTAATAGTTATTACCTAATTCATATGTCTTATATTTGGCTAAATTTCAGCAGCATTTCCCATTGGTCTCTAAGTACAATAGTTGACCGCAATACTGCGGTCAAGTTTGCACCCAGAGAACAAAAGAAAATGTATTGGACCGATATTTAGTCAAATATAAAACATTAGAAATAAGCAATATTACTATTACACAAGTGAAGAAATTTTTTTCCCAAACTGTCCTCCTTGGACAATTCAAGGTTCAATACAATGAGCGGCACCTGTATGTGATTACACACCTGCTCAATAATATTGAACCTCAAACGGGAAGCTAAGATTTTGCTTCAGTATTAATAACTCGTCTAGAAAATAAAACTTTAACCTCTATGATATAATTTTACTTGAAAGTCAAGTTCATGGGGTAAAGTACATAGAGACAGATCAAAGTTGCAAATAAACCAACAAGTAACTATTCTTAGTCTTATGAACCTTAACACCTATTTTAAGTGATAAGAAAAATTGGTATTGTATTCCTTGTTGCGGACTTATTTATTTTATTAACCTATTTGTTATTTAATCATTGTTGTAATTTAATTTTAATTCCAAATATTTAACCTCTTTATTCAATTAATCAAATATTATTTATTATTTCTACCTTATTTAAATTTTTAATCGATTAAATTTTATTCACTAATTAGTTTCGCCACATCGCACTATCCGCTATCGAACCACCTGTGATTTGCCATGACCCCACCATCACTGTCCCGACATTTATCTTAATTTATTTTATTTATGTTATTGCATTATTTATTTTATTTATTTATTTATTTCACTTTATTTATTTATTTGATTTTATTTGACTAGGTCCTTGAGTCGATATTTCAAACTTAAACTAAAAAAAAGTATTATACGGTGACCTCTTTTAGTTTTTAAATCTTCTGTAATTAAATATGTAATTTATACTAAAAAAATCTTGAGTGAAATTAAGCACTATCACTACAAACATGCAAATTAGAACATCATAAATATAATTTAAAATAAAATTAGGGAATTAAAACAAATAAAAAAACAACCTAAACCTCAATTCAACCTAAGCCCTACACAGCAAAACATACAATTTTACCAGCAATACATATTTTGACACTACAATTTAACAACATAATACATGCTCAACAATTACAATTTCAGCAACATATTACATGTTCAACAACAATACAGTAATACAAAGAAAAACAATACAATCCAATGAGGGCTTTTGAAATGACTCACTAGACGTGAAGGGGAGATGTCTAACAGGGAAGTAGCAAACAACGGTGAGGTGGTGCTGGGGAAGAGGAGGTCCGGCGAGCTTGTGCTGGCGGGGAGGTACTGGCGGTTGGTGGCGGTGGCTGGCGAAGAGGCGGTGCAGCGAGATGGTGGTGGCCGCGAACAGCAGCTGTAGTGAGGAGAGGAGAGGAGAAAAGAGGAAGGGGCGGTGGCGGAGGAGAGCAGACGCGGTGGCTGGGGGAAGGGACGGTGGCAGAGGAGAGACGCGGAATGGGAGGGGGAGGGGAAGGGGGTCGTGGGAGAAGGATAGAAATGAGGGGAGAAGCCGCGGGTCTGGTATAAGTGGAAGCTTAACAACGGCTAAGACCGTCGGAAATTGAGCGGATTACCGACGGCCTAAGCCGTTGGTAATTCTTAAATACCCTTACCGACGGTTTAGGCCATTGTTAAATTGAAATGTGACCGTTCCAGGGCCGTCGGTAATTGAGCGGGAACATTTGCGCCAAAAAATATCGACGGATTTACCGACGGCCTTGTGCTCGGCAAATTTACAAGTCACTGCCCATTTTCCGACAACTTAGCCAGTCGGAAAGTCTTCAATTACCGACGCCGTAACGGTCGTCGGTAATAATCCGTCGGTATAACCGAATTTTCTTGTAGTGAGTAGGCCCTTTTTAAACAACAAATGTTAAACTCTAACCCATTTTTACAATTGATAATGAACTTGGATCCTTTTCAGCAATACTCTCTCCAACCCCCCTCTCTCTCTTAATTCTTCTCTTTTACTCCATCATTTGCTCATCTTCTCTCCATTCTCTATGTCCCCCACTTTTGTTTTTTCTGCTGCAGAAGTAAGAGGGCAGAAGAGGATCCAATCTGGTTGATAACTAATTTTAGTGATGGACTACAGTAAAAACGTTCCACTCCAAAATCGAGAAAACAAAACTCAAATCAAACATTAAACATAATATTTAGCGGTTTGTCGAAATATTTTGATAACTACCTTATCGCAGAGTCAAAGGAAATTATGGTAGACTCTAGAGACATAGTAGAGTTTGGATTAGACTCCTCTAAAGTGAGAAAAAATATAAAGTGAAAAAGTAAGAGTATATTCACCCTTGATTAGTTAAAGTGCATTGAGATCTCAATTCATTTTTATTAATTAAGGGTGGATACACCCTTACTTTTTCACGTTACACTTTTTTTCCCACTTTAGATGAGCTTTTTCCGTAGAGTTTTAATTAACAAGACTAAAGGTCCAAAATCGTCCCCTGACAAAAATCGAGACATCACTTTTGGTCCGTTAGAAAAAAAAGTCACTTATTAGTCCCTGAGAATGACAAACCAGGGACACGTTAGTTCTTCCGTTTGTTACCGTTTTGAGCCCTCCGTTAAAAAGATGACGTGTACCGTTAGAATGGCTATTCGTCCGTTAACCATTTCCACAATGGAAATTTGCTAAAAAAAATACCCTTTTTAATCAAAACGATGTCGTTTATTAGGGGTTTCAGCATGCTCTGCCTCTGATTCATTTTTTCTGCACCTCAAGCTACAGTGAGTTACCTAATTACTTTGCTTGTTGGATTTCTTGTTTGGTGTGCCTTTGATGAAGTTGCACCTCAAGCGACGGTTCCATGTAATTTATGTGCGATCCCTCTCATTAATTACGCTGCACACCATTTTGATGTACTTGTTCCTACAATCTTCGGATTTTTAATACTTCAATTTGTTCTGAGCTTTGATGCATTTTCAATTCAGCTGAGTTATATCACAGATTTATACCAAATTTATTTTATCCCAGGAGCTTATGTTATCAAACTCAAACAAGAAATGAATTATATGACAAATTTAGTACCAAATTTTCAAATGCTCACAAGAGCAAATTCAATGAAGCACTAAAATGGACCAACTATGGTAAGACCACTTTGATGCAATATATCACTTCCTAAGTTATATCATAGACAAGAACAGGGGCGAAATTTGTACCTTGTAAGAATGGAAAATTGTCTAGGTCGTAGTAATGGCGTAAGGATTATATTTTCATAAGGAAGAAGAAAGGAGCAAAACATCACCCTTTTGAGGTTTTAGATTTTAATTTAAAAAATTATTTTCTAGAGTGGACAATAACGGAGCATAGTGGCAAATTAAAGGTACACGTCACAGAGATAATGGATGGTGTCTAACGGGATCAAACGGATGGATTAACGTGTCCCTGATTTGCAATTATGAGGGAATAATTTGGTACTTTATTTTTGTTAGGGACTAAAAGTGTACCCATATTAAGGACCAAACTGGGCATTTAGTCAATTAACAAAAGAGTAATGCTATATATCACCAAAATGGGTTTACCCATTTTTGACGAATTCAGAATACATGTCTTTATTTATATATAATAAAACAAAAACAAAAATAGAAAATACATTTAATCTTAAACGACATTCAGTATTTACTTCACACTATTTAGTATATCCTAAAAAAAAGGAAAATAAGGGAGAATATTCTATAAAACAATCTCGAGACTTCATAACAATATTTTCTCCTTTTTCACTCATGTTTTATTTTGTTTTCTCACGTGCCAAATGGACACCGATAAAGGGAGGCTTTAAACAATCTAGTGGCATTTACTATGATTCAAGAAAATAATAACTACTTTAAATTAATATTTGATTATTGATATGCTTTGTTTAGAAAGAATAATTTGAGAAAACTAAGCAATTTTGAAATAATTTTAAAAGGACAAAATTGTCTTCTTACAATTTTCACCTGCTGATGTATATATAAAATAGAATGATTATCTTTTCAAATAATATTTATTACACACAACTGGATTTGTTTTACAGCTGACTTTCGGTTCTAGAAAACAAAAGACCTCTAAATATACAAATACAACTTCACATTGGCATCATGCAATATATTACCTCGGATATCTCTATGGAACGTCAACCATTTCTCCAATTGCTGACCGAAGTTACGTTAGAAAGTAGGTTCATATGTCTTTCGAAACCTGGAGCTGGTGACACCTCCACTCGGTTGAGATTGTTCTTATTATACATTTCAACGTTGCCTTCTCATTCACATTCAATTCTCACTTCCCTAACATAAAAAAAGTTGGATTCAAGCGGAAATCCACCTCATCAAATGAAAAAATAAAAAATAAAAAAAAATAAGAATGGTAGGTTCATGATTCTCGATTGCTTTTGGTGTTCATGCCCATTTTGATGCCATGCCTCGGTTCAACCACAGAAAATTCAGCAAATCAATAACTGGTATAGAGCAAGCGTAGTTTTACGTGATCTTTGGTGGTGATTTTAACGTGGTAGAGACTTCCCCAGCATTACCGTAATCATTGTTATTTTATTAGTTTAAATGTATCAATATTTTGGGTAAAATAAGTGCCTTTTTTTTCTCACTCTACTTGTTTTTTCAATTTCGTCTTTTAATAATTTTATTTTTGTTCCATACGATTCTCTGGCTACGTGATTTAAATATTTATGTGAGAGTGAGAGGAGCAAATCTTGACCATTAAAATCATACATGGATAGTCAAGATTAAAAGTTGGTTAGTGATCATATGACCACTTTAAAAAGTCATGTGACTTTATTTTCTAATCTTGATCATTCATGATTTAATCCAAAAGCTAAGATTTGCTCCTATCACATTCATATAAAAACATTCCTCTCACTATATATATATATATATGTGTGTGTGTGTGTGTGTATATATGTTAGACGTCTAGTAAGCTTTTTTTTAAAGTCTTTAGTTTGATCTCTTTAATTATATAGGTTTTCTAAAAAGTCTTAACATAACATTTTTGTTAAATAGGTTCGGTCGATATAGGCCTTAAATAGGTTAGGTCATAGGCCCCTGTAATGAGTGGTCTGATCTATTCTCAGTCCTAATCCATGATAAATCCATTGGTTAGCGTCATATGTGACGGTAAAAAAAAAAAAAAAAATACAAATAGCATGAGGTAGATAAATTTGATGTATTGGTAGTTGGTACGATGACTTGTAATTTTGTTGGGTGTCATCTTCACATAAATAGCAAAAAAATTTAGACCCAACTATCATCTTCTTCCCATCGAGCAAAAACCCATACCCTTTCTTCACCTTATGACAGAGTAAACCAACCCCAACCATTTGAATTACCTGCCTTGATACGACCAAAAAGGTAGACGTAGTGCATAAAGATCAATGAATGTTATGCATCTCGTTATTAATTTAATTGGTATCTACTTTTAGTGTAAATATTTTTTTTACATTGTTAACCAATTATCAATTATCACATTAGTAAAAATGGTTGACTTTTATCCTCATATTTGGTTCAAATGAGGGGAGGGAAAAGGAGGGATTTTCATTAGATATTATGTTAGGTCAAGAGGAGGGAATGAGAGAGATTTTAATAGAGGGGAGGAGAAATAATACGATTCATGTTTGATTCACAAGAGGAGAGAAAAATTTTAAAATTATTTTACTTTTATACTCTTATAATTTTGGATTTCAAAATACATAAGTAGGGATATTTTAGTCAATACATTCAAAACGTTTTAAACCCCCTCCTCTCCAAATCCTCCTAATATTGGGAGGGAGTCAAAATTGAGTGAGGATAAATTTTGCTTCCCTCCTCTCCTCTCCAAAAAATTGAACCAAACAAGAAAATTTTAATAAAATCCCTCTACTTCCCTCCATTTTCCCCCCAACCAAAGTACACTATGTAAAAGTCACTCATATCATGATTTGTTATTGGTTGACGTTGTAAAAAACTTTACTCTGGTAGTGCATAATAATTAAACTCAATTTAATTTTGGAAAAATTTAAAGAATTTCTTTAATATTTATTTGAATTTTTTTTTTAACAAAGATCGTAAGTTGAGTGTTAAAATGAAACCAAAGATCTTAAATATTCATCTTAACCACGGACAAATCTACTTGTGCTCTAGAGAGGGTTCAGGTCTCTACCAACATTTTTTTAATTCTAAGAATAAGTAGTTGCTAGGGATGGAAATATCTTTTACTACATTCATTTTTTAGTGGAATACCTTTTACTGCATTCACTTTAAGCAAGTTATCGTAAAAAGTTTAAAGTTTTATAAAATAATTTTAAAATATAATCTATAAGTAGATATAACTAGTGACTTTGAATGAGTGTTTGACAAGTTGGATTAACCTTATAACCTATCTATATGTGGGGCCCTCCCATCATGGGACCGTCCTATTCTTGAACAAATTTCTATTGTTTCAAAAAATGGTGTATCGATATCCCTACCAATCAAAGGTTGGGAATGTACATTAGTGTTAATGAATTATGATTTTATTTTATTACATGACAAATTATCATTGGTGAGAGACAGAATCTAACAATAAAGTAAGATAGAAGATCGTCATCCCGTGATCTCAACCTATAAAACCCAATGTGTTAGGAAAGAAAGAGAAAAACTCCTAGACTTCATCCAAACTTCGAAGCCTACAAACTTCTATGGAGTTGAAATGTTGGTCGATGACAAAGAGGGTGCCGTTGTGTTCGCCAGAGTGCTAGAGAAAATTAAGACTGTTGGGTTTGTGTTTTGGCACATGAAGATTTTGCAAAACAAATCCTCTACAGGTGGTGGAGTTGTACCCAACGGTGGGAATTTATTATATAATATTTTCATTTAATATTTTATCTTATAAAGGACTATTTTCAAGGGTTGAGATCACCTGTACAAGATTTCGTGTTTTCATAAAACATGCGGACGCAAAAATTTAATAAATCAAAATAAAAAAGTAAAAAAAAAACTAAGAGCTGTGAAGTGATGTGTGCAATCATCACCAGGACGATGAGACTTATCTAGAGGCACGGTGATGGAATGAAGAAAGGATTCAACATAAGGAATCATATGAAGAATCTCATCATTAAATTTCATCGATAAGTCTTACTTAAAAAATATGCAAGTGAGATTTAATGATGAGATTCCTCAAATATGAGTCCCTCAAGTTAAATCCCAACATTCAGAGGATTCAAATCCAAAAAAATTACAGCTCTTCATCTTAATGCATCAATTTTATCCATCCCATACGCCATTGGTGTTTTTTTCAAAAGCCCATTAGCTAACGGACAGAATTATCATGAAGTTAACATATTGGGCAACTTATCTAATATTGAAAATTTAGAGGGTTGTGATATGAAATAAAGTTAGAGGACAAAGTTGAAAAATAAACAAAATTGATGAACGAAAAGACCTACTTTGTCCAAAATTTTGTTAGGAAGTAGATACCTTGACGTGGATTTTGACTGAAAAAAAAAAAATCAATCCCGCAAATTTTGGTCACCTCAAGCTTAATCCTTCATAAAAAAGTATGACCCCATTCTTACCACAGGGAGATAATATCCAAATAATGACGAGTACTACAGCTTTTATGATTCCACAGCAAGAAACAATGCCTTCATAAAGCCAACATGAGAAAAGGTGTGCTGAATTTCTACACTAACAGTTCGCCGCCAATACTCATTGACTGGTTCCATCTTCTATTTTCACGTCCTCTTCTTCATCCACTGGAACATACCATTCTGGCCACCGCTTAGAGTTGCTCAGCCTATAGTTCAGAAGGAGTTCCTCATCTTGAAGAGCCCTAGTTGCTACCAGAACAACAGTTTTCAGAGTAGGAACATGTGTTTCACTATTTTTTGACACTGCAGATTTGAACCAAAACCTACCATAACTGTTATTATTTTCTTCTTCATTTCCAAATAATATATTAGGAATGTAAACTCTCATGTTGTTTTCAGTCAATGGAAAGTCATAAGGACAAATCATGACATTTGGAAACATCCCTTTGGAAGGGTGATTAGCATAATGAGCTAAGGCTAATGGGTTTCTAAGCTCAAATACATCATCACTATTATCTATTTGGGGACCTTCCAAAGGCTTATTCAGGCTGTCTGCACCAGCTTTCTCAGCTCCTCCCATATCAGGCTTCTTTTCTAACATTTTTCTACCATTCCACAGTTCTTGCCCATCACCTCCAGAAACCCAAGGTTGGGCATCGATGACAGTCCCATCATATCTTGTCTGCTCATCAAGGAATCCAGGTATGTGATGATAATAACCTGGATAGTAGACTACACCAGGATAAAAGGCTACCACAGCACCAACATCTACTACACCATCTAAAAATAGACCTTGCCCAGCATCCTTGTGAGATATTTGAGAATGTTTAACATTAAGTGTGTAGCCAAGTTGATCCTTTAATTTTTGACAAACTTCAGCTTGGATGAATGGTCTTTGTTTAGGGACAGCTGCGCAAAAAGCACATCAATAACGAGTGAATAGATTAAACAGGGAAAAAATAGAAAATTTCCCAATAAAATGAAAAAAAGTACGAATAAATAAAAGTATGATGGGATAATAGAATAGACTCTTTCTCTTGTATAAAAATAGAATAGCCTATTTTTCTATACCCCTATTGTTTGCTTGTTGAGATAACTCAAGAGGGTCATTCAGAAGAATTTCATCCATGAACGTGCAAAATGTTTTAATTTGAGAATGAACATTTTCTTGTACTTGCATCTGTTGATCAGCAAAAGAGGCTTTACTGGCCATTTTAATAATCTCTTCTGCATCTGCTTCATCAGCATTCTTTCCCAACCGATTGTAGCTGGATATTTAAGTCTTTGCATGAGCAAAATATGTCAAGATACCAAAAAGGAAAATTATCACATACACAACAAAACTGAAATAATTAGCATTAGAGTTTATGTGAACCCAGAATAGCATCAAATAGAAAATAATTTATCTATGCAATCTTAACATTGAAGATCTAACATATCGATATCAAAATTAACTTAATCCCTTTGCCTTTTATTCAAGGTTCCTGATAGGGACCTAGAACAACTAAGGTGTACGTGAGGGGAGAGAGAGGTGCAAAATGTAGGGGATTATGACCCAATGCAACTAACTGCTGAGCTGGCAGCAGAGAGGGTAAGGAGAGTGTGGGAGTCAGCTGTAAAATGGGTATATAGGGAAGGAATGAGAGGGGGAGAGGTAGGCTGGAATTGGGAATAGACTTCTGGGAGAGCAGGGCACTCTCGAATTGCCCATTATCTTTCTTTCTTTGCTTTCCATCTCCATTACTGTAATTCAAGTTCTGTTATCACCTTGGTAACAGACTTGTTCCTCATTCTCAATACAAATATCTTCTGTTTTACTATTCTATTTCTGGGTTCCTATCAATGGTATCAAAGCTCTCGATCCATGGAGCCGGAATGATGAATGCCAGAGGGTCGCAGGACACCAAATATCGATCTCGACGTGACCATGCTCCCAGTCGCCTTAGAAGAAGTGGAGGGAGATTGGATCCAGCCGCATTGAAGAGAAATCCGAAGATGGAGATCCCACTGTTTGACGGAGAAGAGGATGCATATGGGTGGTTTATTTGCATTCAGCAGTATTTTGAGGCGATGGAAACGCCGGAGGCGGAGAAGTTGTTGGTGACTGTGGAGGTACTGAGAGGTCGTGCTCTCAAATGGTGGCACTGGTGGGGTCCACGCCATCCGCAGGCAAGTTGGGAAAGGTTGCCGGTTGCACTATTGTGGCGCTTTAAGCCGGAGTACAGGGACGTTCTAACGATACTGGGGGATGATGACTTCGAACCGGAGGAGCCAAAAAGCAAGAGTAAGGTTGAAGGCCGAGAGATTGAGAACCAGAACGGTGGGGGAGAATCAGACCAATGTGAACCACAACCAGAGATGGAAATCAACACTAACTAGACAATGAAGGTGCTGGAATTTGCGAGAGTGGAGGTTCCGGATATTAAGGCGGTGGTGGTCGTGGAGGAGGAGTTGTTGGGGGCAGGTCGACCCACACAGATAACAAATCACGGCCCGAGGTCAAAGATAGTCTCTAAGATAGTGAATCGCCGCCATGCAAGGGAGGAGGAACTTGAGTTGCCGGAAAAGTGGGTAGATAACGATGGGTTTCAGGGAATAGGTGGTGGCCACAGTAGAAGCGATGACAACCGCTGCGTTGGTGGGAGCAATTTACACAATGGCGACGACGGACGCTACGTGGGTGGTGGCCGAGGTAGTTGGGTGGAGATGAGGGTCGCAGGGAATTGCGCGCCGCCACAAGAACCACCGGAACCAGCGGAAGTGGGTGCATCCCTGAAGGAGGTTGGGTCATTCACGGTGGCGGAGGTTGGGTCATTCACGTCGGTGGAGGTTGGGTCGTCACTGGTCGGGTTTCCACTACCACGAGTGGCTGACATCAACAGGGGAAAGGAGAAACTGATAAGGGAAGGGGAAAAATGAGGTTCCAAAGAAGTGGTCATTTTTTTAACCTAATGGGCCAGGCCCATAAGTGGAGGATTAGAATTCTTGAGTCAAGAGGGGAAGATGTTTCTCATCCAAGAGGGGATGATGGGGATGATGACTTCGAACCGGAGGAGCCAAAAAGCAAGAGTAAGGTTGAAGGCCGGGAGATTGAGAACCAGAATGGTGGGGGAGAATCAGACCAATGTGAACCACAACCAGAGATGGAAATCAACACTAACTAGACAATGAAGGTGCTGGAATTTGCGAGAGTGGAGGTTCCGGATATTAAGGCGGTGGTGGTCGTGGAGGAGGAGTTGTTGGGGGCAGGTCGACCCACACAGATAACAAATCACGGCCCGAGGTCAAAGATAGTCTCTAAGATAGTGAATCGCCGCCATGCAAGGGAGGAGGAACTTGAGTTGCCGGAAAAGTGGGTAGATAACGATGGGTTTCAGGGAATAGGTGGTGGCCACAGTAGAAGCGATGACAACCGCTGCGTTGGTGGGAGCAATTTACACAATGGCGACGACGGACGCTACGTGGGTGGTGGCCGAGGTAGTTGGGTGGAGATGAGGGTCGCAGGGAATTGCGCGCCGCCACAAGAACCACCGGAACCAGCGGAAGTGGGTGCATCCCTGAAGGAGGTTGGGTCATTCACGGCGGCGGAGGTTGGGTCATTCACAGCGGTGCAGTTTCCACTTCCACGAGTGGCTAACATCAACAAGGGAAAGGAGAAACTGATGAAGGGAAGGGAAAAAAATGAGGTTCCAAAGAAGTGGTCATTTTTTTAACCTAATGGGCCAGGCCCATAAGTGGAGGATTAGAATTCTTGAGTCAAGAGGGGAAGATGTTTCTCATCCAAGGAATAGAAAAGAACAATCAGAAACTATAAGGTTAGAAATTGGGCTGCCCTCACTTGTACACGGCCCATTAGTGCTGATTTTATTATTGAAGCTCTTGTTAAACTTAAACCCATCAGGGGAATGAAAATAGAATGTCAGCCAAATGAGGGGGACTTCGAACCAATTACTGGGGCTGAACTTCTTGAGACAAGGTATCGAGGGTCTTTCAATCTTAAAACTGATGACTATTATATGGACAACCATTCTAATGGGCATGTTGACCACGAGGATGGTGGGTTGGAGACCAGAATTTTTTTTGTGAACTCTTTATGCCTGCTACTGGGACGTCTAGACAGCAAGAGATTTGAAAGAACAGTGTTGGGATTTGGGATGAATATCTCAAGCGTTCTAGTACCCCAGCTTAATTGCACTGATGAAGATGTGATAGTTGGGGTTGTTTTGATGTTCAAGGCTATCATTTTCAAGCCAAATTACTCACAAGAAGACACACTTACTGACAGTAGCCAGGCTAATATTATGATACTTTTTTTGCTCCACCTTTTGGATGAGTGGGATGGTACATCTAGAGCTATTGCTATGCTGATAGCAGAATACTACTCAATGAGCAAAACTGGTAAGTGTCTTATAGGAGTTCTTAAGCCTCTGGTTTCTGCAAACATTTCACAGAGAATAAAGGCTATGGATGTTATACCAGAAGTCATTCATAGATCATCAGAGTCACAATATTTCCCTTGTCGTCTTGGCAAGATATAGCCAACAAATTGCTAGAGAGGCTTGGAGATGAAGAAATTGTGATCCATGAGCAGGCATCCAAATTGCTTCCAGTGATAGACCCTTCATTGTACTTGCCTGTATTGGTTGGTCTTGTTTACTCTTCAGATGAGGAGGAATGTATAGAAACAATTATTGCTAGAGCGGAACATGCTCATGCAAGGGACGGTTCAGGACCTGCGACAGTTAGCAGTGCAAGCGGGGCTGCCAAAGATTTGGGAACTGGGCCATTGGGCCATTATGCCTCATGCAATGGGATCCTGGTAGATTATGTCAGCAATTACAAGATCATTCACAAGGCCTTCACCTTGAGGACAAGGTGAATCTTGAGGAGGGGAGTGTTGATAGGGCCCTAGAATAACTAAGGTATACGTGAGGAGAGAGAGAGGCGCAATGTAGGGGATTATGACCCAATGCAACTAACTGCTAAGCTGGCAGCAGAGAGGGTAAGGAGAGTGTGGGAGTCAGTTGTAAAATGGGTATATAGGGAAGGAATGGGAGGGGGAAGGGTAGGCTGGAATTGGGACTAGACTACTAGGAGAGCAGGGCACTCTCGAATTGCCCATTATCTTTCTTTCTTTGCTTTCTATCTCCATTACTGTAATTCAAGTTCTGTTATCACCTTGGTAACAGACTTGTTCCTCATTCTCAATACAAATATCTTCTGTTTTACTATTCTATTTCTGGGTTCCTATCATTTCCTTTGTTTTTTAAATGCTTTGGAGGATACCCTACCCTTCAACTTGCTGTAATTTCCTTCTTTTCTATTTAATAACCTCAATATTATTGGTCTCTGCAAGAGCATTAACAACTTCAGTATTGCTTATCTCTCTAACATGCAGAAGTTAAACGTGGTTTTGTTAGGGTCCTAAACTAGAATATAGGATATAGCGAGAAAGAAATAGAGAAAGATTATTATTCAAACTAGGAGAAGGATCTCCCCTAGGGTTTACCCTTACAACCGAGGTACTGCTCCATATTCACTCTCACCGAGTCAGTCACTGCTCAAGGTCTCACACTCAACTGAAATGACTAACCTCCCTCCCTGATGCAATTCTCTCCCTATTTATTCAACTAGCTAACTAACCCCTTCAACTAACTAACTAACTAACTATTACAATTCTCCTTATTTCCTAATTGGGCTGGGCCCTAACAGGTTTTTTCTTTTATCAGATGCCAACTCCATTTTTTATAGACAGGAAAATGTTCCATCAATAAGGGATAGGAAAAAAAATTGGGGCAAGAAAGTAACTTTGACTCGGTTAATAAAGCTAAGAGATGAAGATACACTAAAGAGTACAGAATAAGATTTCATGATTCACCAAACCAAAAAAGAATATTTGACTATTCATAATTAATTTGACCCTCCTATTGCTTATTAAACGAGAACAACAGAAAAATACTGACCTTGTATAAAGGAACAGGCGGTTAATATCAGCTTCAAATTGTAGTTGTCTTGGATCCCTAGCAAAAACAGGACTCTTTGCAAGGGTTTTCACAGCCTGAAAATAAATTGAGACCAAGATTGTTGCGATAAGTTTCACAGGATGCACAACAGGCATGTTGGGATCCTTGCAATTATCATGTAGATTTATTTTATAGGCATATCATAACATATCATGTAAACAGGAAAAAAATCTTCTAGATTTTTTTTGTAATTATTTCATTAAGCCTATATAAAGGAGCCTCCGTCATTTAGTTGAAACACGTGGATTTCATCATATGTCTCTCATTTCTCTCGTTACTCTTAACAAGGTAAACAGTAGTTTAGAATAGCATAAAACTAGGGAGAATTCATAAAACACTAATCCCTATAAAAACTAACAGTATAACCTGCAAAAAATAATATATCATACTTCCATCAAGCTAGTATAGAGTCATTCCTTGAAGAGCATTAATATTGTCAACATTCACATGGAGCAGCATTCTAACACATTGTCATATAACACTGGGATAAAAGTTTTATAAACTTACTGAATGGTCATGTAAATACAAAAGATGGAGAAAATAGCAGAAGATGAAGTATAAAAAGCATTCGACTTTCTTTCTGCTTCATGCTTATTAGGGGTATGAAAATGTTCTGCAAATGACATAGGCATAATGAAAGTCTTCTAGTACAATGGTTTCTGCCCCATTGGCCAAACAAAAGATATTATGCTCAGAATCAGCTTCTGTCACTCAATCTAGACCACATAGTCATTCATAAGGGCATTAAGATTTACACATAATATTTTATTACTTGTTTTTCTTTTCTCCATACTTTGTATTATTATTTAATAAATAATAAATAATAATAATTTATAGTTTTATACATATTGTGGCTTATTCACAGCAAAAGGTAATTATTTTTCATGCATAAGATAAGGAGATACCTCTTGAAACTTCTGAAATAAAAAGGCCATCGGTGATTTGGGGGAAAAGAAGCAACCATTCACAACCGAGCATGCTTTTTATGCAAATTAAGTTTTAGATGCTGGAAATGTACTGCCAAAGAAAAGAGTGGATCAACATCAGTTATAAAGCAGTTGCACGCGCGCGCGCGCACACACATAAAAACAAGCAGCTTACTATACTTGCAATCTTCTAAAAAACCTACCAACATTACCTCCTTCGTAACCCTCTCTCTTGATCAAATTAGGCTGCTGCTCTGCTGTTGTTGTTTGACTGCAGCTCAACCCCTCCTGTGCATTACTGGAATTGTTCCTCCATCAACAATAACCCCACCTTCTGATCACATCACAACTCCCCCAAACCCAACGACATAAACTCTACAAGAATAATGGCCTTGTCCAAGTCAGGTTACTTAGAGAAGATTACTAGCTGAGCACTTGCTCTATATATTGGAGTCTGGGGAAGGAATTCAGCTGCCAAGAACCTGTGAACAATGGTTACATTCAGTTATATTATCCCAATTGAGGGAATGCTTATTCCTAACTCCTATCCCTGGTTCTGGAATACTCTTGCTCACTTCCCCACTATTTCCCCTCCACTTCTCAACCTATTATGTTTGAATTTTGTTTTATTTCCTCATAAAATGTAATGGCATTTGAAAAATCAAATTCTTGAAGACCTAGAAATTTAGTAAAAGAATCTCAGTATTCATTGTTCTGAAACCTCATTCTTTCAAAGCATCTCTTTCACCTTCTACCAAATAAAAAAAAAAAAAAGTGTTAATGAGCACCACAGCAGTAACTGGAAAAGGCATAGAGCTGTTGTACCTAATGGGTGTGGATAAAGGGAAAGGTAAACCCAAACAACAACGTAGATCAATAGGTGAACATTACTCTACACCAGACAGAGACAATAACAATAGAACTTGTTATTTAATTTAAGAACAAAAACTAAAAAATAAAGAGAGATAGATTGTGGGCACTCACTATTCAGGTATGAAATTAAAGAGTAAAAGAGTGAACCTTGGAGCTCAGGGAAGGGAACAATCACTAACAAGGTTGTGAAATGGATGAAATTGAAAACAACAGTTAACCCTTGTGATGAGTGGCAATTCATAGTTTTCACCGAATCACCAACGTAGTAGTCTGAATCCAATTATTTGGGCCGGCCCATGTTTTTACAGTCCCAATTTAAATTAGACCAATCTGACCCATAATTTTGAGGATATTATTACCTACACCCTTATATTTAAATATCCACCCTCCACTTTTTTGTTTTTATAGGTAAAAAGATCAAAAGTCCCCTTCCTTCCAAATATGTTCCTGCAATTAGTTGTCGGAATACAAAAAAAATTATTTTTCGAAAACTAGTTGCCGGAATACATACATATTTTTTTGTATTCCAGAAATTAGTTGTCGGAACACAATTTTTTTGTATTCAGGAAACTAAATGCCGGTAGGTAAAAAAACTTGAAAATTTTCAAAATACAATTTTTTTTTAATTCCGGAAACTAGTTGTCGGAACGTAATTTTTTTGTATTCCGGAAACTAATTACCGGAACACATTCGGAAAGGCATGTATTCCAAATAAGGATATCTTGAAAATAAAAAAATTGAAAAAAAAAATATGATGATGGATGAGTAAATGGTGGGATGTATGTAACAAAAAGTCTAGTTTGCAGGACCTGATAATTCCACCAGACACTGACTTGGGCCCACAGCTGAGTCCCACTCTAATTATAGCTCTCTTTTTCTTTAATCTGAATTTGAGCCTTTGTTTCTTTTATGTGTGACTGAAATACTTAATTATACTACACTAGCATATCATCTGGGGATACAAAAGAAAGAAAATAATATAATATTATGCACACTTAAACACAACTAAATTTTAAGTAATAAATAATAAACTTTGCTCCATTTTTTAAATGTAGTCTTAATTTAATGTATAATCAGATATTTAAAAATTTAAAATATTGAGAATAAAATATATTTAAAAAAGAATGTCGTTACAAGTAGAAAAAAATAAAAATAAAAAGTATTGAAAACAAAAAATCATTAATATTATAGATGATTAAGATTGAGAAATTTCAAATCTTTTTAATGAAGCCAAAGCATAATAAAATCTTATTTATGTAGATAAAACTTTCCAACAAATTCTAATGAAGCCAAATATTAAGAACTAGTTAAAGAATTTGTGCAACACATAGAACCTGTTTGGTATGTTCATTTTGCGAGCTTATAGCGGATGGAAAAGTAGCCTCATTTGACAAGCGCCTCTGTCACGAGTTTATAGTGTTTTTTCACAAGCTTATAACGATTTTTTCAAAGCTATTTCAAATAGCGTTTGAGCTTACAGCGTTTCATTTTTTTCCCTCTTTTATCCTTATTATCTTATGTTAATTCCAACTCTACCTTTTTAATATAGGATAAAATATAATTTTGATCGTTTATCTTTTGGTCAAAATTCATTTTGGTCATTTATCTTTAAAAGATTCATTTTGGTCATTTATCTCTCAAACGTTACACAAATTTGTCCCTTTCGTCACTTCCATTACTGATGTCGTTAACCTATCCGTTACATTGATGTTAAGGTCTTTTGTGGTTGGATTTAGGGTCGCATTCGCCTTCAATCTCTTTTAAGTTTTCACCTTCAATATCCTGCAAAGTTGATAATCCATCTTTGGTGTTGGGTTTAGGGACGCACTCGCTATATGCTTGTGCGAAAATGAAGACGAATCCATAGTGGTTGCTGAGGGATGAAGAAACCTAATTTGGAAATTGGTGGTGAAGGGGTTCTTCTTAATTTGATTACTGATAATAACATCATGATTTGTGAAGAGATGACAGAAAGGATGAATTTGTGTAACGTTTGCGAGATAAAGGATCAAAATGAATCTTTTTAAAGACAAATGACCAAAATGAATATTGACCAAAAAATAAATGACCCAAAGTATATTTTAGCCTTTAATATAATATTAATTAATAAAATCTGAGAATCTTTCATGTAATTGAAAGAATCTTACATTTTTATTTTCATCATTATACTATTTTCACTCTTTTAGATTATTTTTTATTATAAATAATATTGATGATTTATTATTTTTACTCTTTTTATATAATTTAACATTTTTTTATAACAATTCTTTTAACATTTATTTGATGATATATTATATATATAATAATATAATTTTATATGATAATATAATATGGTAAGATTATCATTTATATAATTTTTTTTATTTATATATAATAATGTATCAACATTTATAATATTAACGATATAAGTTTTTAATATATAAACAATATTTATATAAAAAGGTATAAATACATGTCTTTTTTATATCATTTTATATTTTTCAGCTAGTTCAACTGTTAATTTTATCAAACAATTCCACACAAAATAATCTAGTTTATCTGTTATCAGTTATCTCATCCGCTATCCACTATAAGCTATACGCTAATAGTTAATATTACCAAATAGGCTCATAAATAAACTACCTATAAGAATGACTATTGTCTATTCTATTATTTAATTTATTTATTTATGTAATAAAACTTGGTCTCTTCTACGCGTCACTTTCTAATGCTCCTTATTTTGCGGTCATGAAAAGGTGCCGGAGATAAATATTCACTCCAAAGTGAGGAAATAGAGCGATAATTAATTGATATAATTAAGGAAAATCTTGATTGCAAAGCAAGTTAAATTAAAGAGTTCAAATTTATGAAACTAATTATATAACTAACTTATTATTATAGATTCGTCTGTTGTTTTAATTTGAAGGAAGTTTTGAGTACATGCCAATTCAGGTATAGAAGCGAGAAGATGGGAGGGTTTGAGCGGAGAGGAAATGGGTGAAGAGAGAAAGGGATTGGTGAGGTGCAAAGACGGGAACCTGGTGGCCAGCACCTCTAATGGTGACAAATGTGAGGCCACCCTCGTACACCTCCATCCACCCTGCCACTTGACGCTTATCAAACCATGCTCTCCACCCTTTCTTTATTTTCAAACCCATCTTCTTTATGCTGTATCTTGTTGATGTCACTGGAACTCTACCATCCGTGTCCCCACTGCATATATATATGCACCATATATGCATGTTAATTATCTGAATTCAGTTATAGAAGTCAGTTGCTTAATTTGGAGTACCTGTATATCCAAATGCGTAAACCGGCTTGTAAGAGCTTCTCAATAACTGGCAGAACTGTGTTCGGCGAGTCATTCCATTTCTGAATTACAGCGCTTCAAACAAAAAACATTACAACTTGTTAAAGCATAAATTCCCAGTAGTTTAATTGTAACGAAGAATATAATGTATATGGAAAATAAGATTAAACATTTAAGTTATTCCTCATATTTGCTACTTAACTTTGTCATTTTGCCAAACCTCCTTGTAAATTGTAATAAGATTGATATACGTTTAACATTTGGCCTATGGAAAAAATTCCATTAAAGTGATTTTGTATATAAATATATCCGAAATTGGATTGGGTTTTGTTCCGTCCGAATACCTCTATCCGAGATATACGAAGGGAATCAGTGGGATATTCTCTTCTTCACAAATCTCACAAGTGTTTCTCTCAATGAATAGCTTGACAGAATAATCTACTATGCTCCTACGTATCCGATCTGGAATCAAAGTTAAAACGTAGTTCTCTTCAAGGGATGGACCCCCTATTTATAATCTTTATCATGATAGTTATTCCCCATGCTCAATATTCCTTCGTGTAGCTGAGTTGTGGGAAAACGTGGTAGTTATCCTCCATCGTGCCATACTTTAACAGTTAATAGTGATGAGAGGGGAATCGTGGTTCCTAATTATGGGGTCGAACCAGTAGTGTCGATCCCTAAAGAAAACGTGGTCTACATGGGCCGCAATGTGGATACTTAGCCAAAATCCATACTTAATCTTATGTGTCATAACCGAGTATGTATCGAACTGGTTGTTTGTCTAATACCTCTATTTGTTCATACTCGATTATCCGATCTTTACCATGTCGGTTATCCGACCTTACCTATGCTCGGCCTATACACAAGCCCCCCAAGCTCTGAACTTGGTTAAGTGAAAGAGCTTAAACGATGTATCATCGACATTCAATTTCGGATATTTTCTTCAGTGGTTAAGTTGGTTGAATCGTTTCAAGTGCGGTGTTTATAACCATATCTTTTCTCTTCATCATTTCCTAGCTATTTCTCAGCTACGATTAGCCTAGCTTGCCTTCCCAAGGCGAGCTCCTACTTTCGAGGGTGACATCACTTATTACTGCGACTAGCCATATAACATGTCTTTTCATTTCCCTATAATAAAATCTTTAAAATTTTTTATTTTGTTTAAAGTGGGAAATCGCGTCTTTTGATTTTCCAATCGTGTTATACACGCGTTCTCTCTGTCACACTATGTGTCTCTTCGCCATTTTCCTCATTTACGAATGGTGCTGTTTCGATTTCCTACTTATTGTCTCTTGGTACAAACTGACCAAGATGACCAGCTTGTATGAGTTCCTCTATTTTATCCTTAAGGGTTGTGCACTCCTCGGTTGTATGACCATAGTTGCCTGATACCTGCAATGTTTAGATCGGTCAGCCGAATCAAGAGTGCGCGACGAAGCGGGGAGTTTAATCAACTCAGTGTGATATATTTCTTCTAACACTCTAGCTCTATTAGTATTTAGAGGAGTGTAGAAGTCATATTTCGATCCTCTGTAAAGCTTTTCTTTCTTTCGCGCTCCTTTATCACTCATCTGTATCCCTTTGTCTTTGCCTTCTATCCTGCGTTCCAAATCAGTTTGAGCCCTATTTTGGAATTCAGAAAGTTCCTCCATTTGAATGTACCCAGCAGCTCGGGCTCTGAACTCGTCCATGTCAACAGGTGGTTTTCTGCAAAGGTGATCGACAAATGGGCCCGGTTTTAAAGCCATCAACATGGAATGTAATGCGACCGCCGGATTGAGATCTCTGATATTTGCAGACACCTTTGCAAATCAATCCATGAAGCTTCTTAAGGACTCATTTTGTTCTTGCTTGAGACTTACCAACACGGCCGATGTCATTTGATGAGCCCGACTTGTGGCAAATTGAGCGCTGAATCTGGCAACTAAAACTTCAAAGCTATCAATAGAACTCGGTGGCAGCCGAGTGTACCAGTTTAAGGCTGCCCCCTTTAAAGAAGTAGGAAAGACTTTGCAAAGAACAGCATCATCATTCGTAACTATATTTACCTGGGTAACACAATCATCTAAATGATTATCTGGATATGTAGTGCCATCATACCTTTCTAATGTTAACGACTTCCATCCTTGTGGGAGGATGGTATCCATAATTCTGTCAGTGAGTGGGCTCCTCCTTACTCCAGAGACTTTGGTCTGTTGCCCTCCATGCTGATCATGTTGCACCTTCTCGGTATAACTAGCCTCACCATGCAAGGTTGTCCTTTGGGTTTGATGCTGAGTATGCCCTGTATTTGTACAAGTGACTCTGGTATGAGTAGTTTCTTGTGGATGATAGCTTGGGTAATCCTCTTCATCATGACAAGATGACGCCGTCCTCTCTCGCCTCCTTTCTCTTTCTCTTCGAAGACGATCATATTTCTGCTGCATTTCCTTATTTTGCCTTCTCAAATCCTTCATTCGGATCCTCATTTCTTGGATAAGAGGATGATTTTCCATTGGAGGATTCCGAGATTGTTGACGTTCGTCAGTTACTTCGTCCCTCTGATGTTGCTCCTCTCGATCCCTCCTGCTTCCACCCGCACTGCTCCTTGTTAACACCATGTTACAAATTAAGGTGTGGCCGAAGGAAAGTTTGCTTCGGGCCCTACGGTGGGCGCCAAATGTTCCGTCTGAATACCTCTATCCGAGATATACGAAGGGAATCGGTGTGATATTCTCTTCTTCACAAATCTCACAAGTGTTTCTCTCAATGAATAGCTTGACAGAATAATCTATTCTGCTCCTACGTATCCGATCTGGAATCAAAGCTAAAACGTAGTTCTCTTCAAGGGATGGACCCCCTATTTATAATCTTTATCATAGCAGTTATTCCCCATGCTCGATATCCCTTCGTGTAGCTGAGTTGTGGGAAAACATGGTAGTTATCCTCCATCGTGCCATACTTTAACCGTTAATAGTGACGAGAGGGGAATCGTGGTTCCTAATTATGGGGTCGAACCAGTAGTGCCGATCCCTGAAGAAAATGTGGTCTACATGGGCCGCAATGTGGATACTTAACCCAGATCCATACTTAATCTTATGTGTCATAACCGAGTATGTATCGAGCTGGTTGTTTGTCTAATACCTCTATTTGTTCATACTCGGTTATCCGATCTTTACCATGTCGGTTATCCGACCTTACCTATGCTTGGCCTATACAGGTTCAGAACAAAATGGAAAGGAGCACAACTGGACTCAATATTGCTTATAAGCCAACAGGAATAAACAAAGGCCTAAACACTTCAAGTATTTTATCTAAACATCCAAGTCAGCTATGGAATATTTTAGATTAAGATTTTTATTAGTAGTTTAAATATTTTAAATATATAAGAAAATTAAGGATGATGACATTTATCATATGATTCTTAATTATAGGAATTTTGTTACATTATAATGCTTATATAAATGCTGATGAATGAATGATAAGGATAAGCAAGAAAATTAATCAAAGTTCTCTCTCTATCGCTAGGCTTTTCTTTATGAGAAGGAATTCAATCTTCTCCCTCTTTTCACTTCTTATCAATATCCTCACTTGATTACTTTCGAGGAAGCCTTAATATATATGTTCTATATCATTTGACCAATTTCATATTAAAATTACTCATCAAAAAAAATTTCATATCAAAATATTAGTTTATGTAATTAGAATCATCATATCATATATAAGATATAGAGCATTTCATTATATATTTCATAATTATTTATTGGAAAGTTAATAACATACTATATTATAAAATTAAGTTCATATTGCCAATGAAGTTCTCGCTCAATTGGCAACAATTCAAGTCTTTAAGAATATAACTTCTCATTTTGTAAGCTATACACACTGAGACACGTATATATAATCGAACTATTAATCACGGTTAAACACATTTCATACATCACCTAAGCAATGTTACAATCACCTTGCTAAGAAAATTACATAGGACAAAAATCAGTTGCATATAATAAGACCCACATGTAGCTCTGATTTGTATGAATCGGTGGCCCGCGAATCGATATTTGTTATAAATTAATATACATGGAACACGTACTTGCTAGGAGCCAAAAATAAATGAAAGAAAGCGATAATTATTTTTTTGGACCAGGAAGGTGAATTATTAGTACTCACCTAAGAACAAGATTAAAGTTTAATTGAACTAATTTTATGTTACTATTGATGAATAATGAAACTATATGTGAACATTTGTCTACCTGCAAAGGGTATAGGGATATGACAAGTTGGTGATATTGGCATGTAGGGCCATCTGAACATCCTTGTCATTGAAATATTTAGCAACGTAATCCTCTGTACAGGGATCGTATCCTGAAGGTAGCGTATGCTACAAGTCCTATAATTCAACAGAAAGACAAACATGTATACAGCAAGATTTATTATGCTCAGTGTTATGTTCTTATTAATTAGTATAGTAGCTTTCCACTTTTTTCCTATTAATTTCCCCCATCAACCTTCTGTAAATGTAGTAAAAATAACATATGATATATCAAATCCTCTTTGTATGCTAAAAAAAATTAAATATTATACATATATATATATATATATATATATATATATATAATACTTTCAACAGATTTAGAAAAGACTTACATTTCGTGTGAGAAGATGAGGAGCAACGACAAGTTTGGCTGAAACTGCTCTATGATAGTTATTGAGGCAAATGGGTGAGTAAATTCTATATATGTCAATCTCAGAGTAAGCTTGCAATAATCCTGCAACATGCAAATCACAAGCCTTTGTTTGATTTTCTTCTCTAAAGTCACAATCTTTGACTATCCCATGGTATACTTGATCTGAGATGATGGCGTGGCTCCAAGCATAATCAATCAAGCCACTTGTATCTGTAACATCATTCACAACAGCATTTCCCACCTGAATTTTGGTCATAATAAATTTATTTGTTAACCAATCGCTATGTAATTAATGCAAATAGTAGAACGATCATTTTTAATCTCATTTGGTGCCCAGAATCTTTTTGATAATTGGATGATAGTCATATATAGTTACCATGAATCCCTTGAGATTTATGTCAGTGCTCTTTTTGGCATCTCTGTTTCCTTCATAAATGAGTTCAGCCAGCTGTGGAACATAATGTCCTATAATTCCGAACGTACAAAAATGTGCATTATAATAGGGGACACTGATAGATAGTTGACAAATGATCGGTTAAAAAAAGATTTGGAAAAAAATAAAATGAAAAAAATAATTGAATGAATATATACTATGTACTAAAGAGTGTGCTATATGGCAAGGGTAAGGACTAATTGAGTGGATTTTAAGAAGATAGAACTAGGAAAAATGAAAGCAGTAGAGTTTCACCTATTTGGGAGAGAGAAGCGGCAGATAAGAGAGAAGAAATTGGTAGCCGGTCCTATATGCTGTTTATTCTTTCAACTTAAGTTTTTTCTTTCCATTATTTCATGACTTTGCCTTAGTAAGAGTGTTAATGAATAAATTGGTACAAATACGTTTTTATAACAAAATCTCATTTTTTTTCTTTTCATTTTTTTAACCGATCAAATGAGGGGAGAGAAAACTAAACCTTTTTTTTTCTTCCTAATTCTCTTATATTTTTTTCATTTCAAACAATTTAAAAATTTACATATTTTTTACTCATTTTATTTTTTATCCTACTTCTTTTCACTTTACTTTTCTCCTTCATGTATCCTTTCTAATCCAAACAAAGCATGAGAGAATTTTTAATCATGCAATTCATTGGAATTGTTTAATTCCTTATTTATGGGTCTCGTCATATCATGTCACGTCATCACATTTTATTTTATACTACTTTAACTAACTCTTTAATTTAATGGTGCAACTCTATAAGTCTCACAAGTTACCTCATATTTTCTCTAATTTTTTTCTCCTCTTTTTTATAATTTTTTATTTAATTCTTATATAACAACTAATTGCTTGTAAAAATAAGATGGCAAATCATTTTACTCGAACCCAACAAAAATAAATTCTTAATGGGAGTTGCTCCGAAGAGCTTGGTCGTAGATTGCCCGGTTAGTTAAGTGGGAGTCATTACTCATTTGCAAATGGGACCCACCATCATTAAACTATCATGTTATAAAGAGGAGCAATATTCCTTCAAAAATATAGGAATGTTTTATAAAAATAAAAAGCAATTGACAGATAAAAATAAGTGTATATAGTATTAGAGTTTAATTTGACATATTATCAATGCAAAAAAAAAAAATATTGTCAATCAATCATGTATCATCTCATGTGTAACTTTTAAGATAATTTTTATACTTTTTTAATAATGTGATAATATATGATTGATTGATAGTATAAAAAATCTTTATCGTGACCGTGCGTTATAATTGAATCCATAATATCAAATATAATATTATGTTTAAATAACAAACTCTATAAAAAGTCTGGCGGTTCCGAGACCAAAAAATCCGAAATCTACAGTATATTTCTGTAGTTTCGAATGAATTATTTTAATCAATTATGAAGTATTACAATGGTAAAGATGATACCTGCATAGCTCTCTCCAGCAATATAAAAGTCATGGGATCTGAAGTTTGGGAACCTTTTGAACCAACCAATCAAGAAGGCATAGTTATCAATAGCAGACACTCGATCCCCAAGCTCATGTAAATCTTTGGAATTGTTTGTGTAAGAAAAGCCAACACCAACTGGTGACTCCAAGAATATTATATTTGCAAATGGCATGGGAAAGTAAAGACACACCCAGATATTGGAGACTCCAAATTATATATCCAACTAAATATTTCAAATAAACCAAAATTAAATATGATGAGATAATCAAATAACGTAGGAAGTTTACCTCTGTTCCAAGAGAATTTATTAAGTGTGAGGCCTTCGTTATCTTTAACAAGAAATGGGCCAAGCTCTCTTGCAGCCCCATAGGCAATGGACGAGCAACCAGGTCCTAGTAAAGAAATACACTATTAGCACATTATTTATTACATCATTGATTGCTAATCCAAGAAAGAAAGTACTTTAGATTAATCAAATTTCCTTGCAAATTAATTTATTTTAATTTGATTTTCGGTGGAATCTATCTGCAATCAAAATATTACTGGTAAGAGCTTCGTCCTTCAGAAACAAGCCAAAGAAAGGTGGTCCTTTCCCATGATTCCAACTTCAAAAAAGAAGTTACCAACTTTGGGAATTTGGATCTACTGTAGAAAAAAATTTCACACATTCATTAATATGTAACGTTGGATATATTTGAGTGTGTATTAAAAAATGAAACAACATTGATTCAAATGTAAATATCAATAAATGCGTGGATTTTCTAAAGGTAAGGAACTCAAATCTTTGGCTATTACTGTCTTTCTTAATGGGATAATGATACATACAGACGTCTGAACTCTCATATTTGTAAGAGCTTCGTCCATCAGTTTTTATCACATACAGACGCCTGACCTCTCATATAACTTTTAGGTATTGCTAACACTTGAAAAACTAAAAATTACATTTCTCAATATATTGATCACATAAAAACTTACCTTTTTAATTCATTGAACACCCTAAAGCATTTCCCTAACTTTTATTACTGTTTTAAATTTTCTTCATGTCAGAGAGAGAAGAGAGAAGGACGCCTAAAAAAATTTGTCCACCGTGAAAATGTTAGGCATAGGCATGCATGTATAATATCATTTTCTTCTAAATGAGTCTAGTGAAAGCATCTTTTCCTTTCTCTTTAGTCTTTACCTTGGGCCACAGATGTCTGTTAAAGTCAGGTGAAGAAGGGTCCCATAATTTTGTCGCATTGACGATTGGACAAAACAAATTCAAAGCATTCAAAGAAGAAAAGGGCAGTACATGCCTCATTGGAACAGCCAAAGTAAAAGCCCCACTAATATATATATATATGGATGAATAACCTCCTATTCAAATGGAGAGATATCTCATTTGGTATGTGTTTTGACCCATTCCTATGAATAAGGCCCAGTAAGGCCCCATCAGCTAAGATCCGAAACGAGCCGAACTTCAAGCCTGGATAAGGCCCTTCACGCAGAATTGACTACTAGCGGCTAGGCTGGGGAGGGGCCATGTCCATAGGGGCACGATCACTTTGACGCCTCCTGCTAGAGCCGCTTCATGAATTGCGCACCAGACTACCCTCGTTGCCCGAAAATGCGCTGGCTCCAGTACCTATCACCTAATAAGGTATGGGTGACCATCCCATGTATGGTAGGAACCCGTTTCTACCATAACTAGAGGACTCTATAAAAGGCCTCGAAGGCAGAAAGAAAGGTAAGTTCATTTTTCACCCCATGATAACTTCCTGCGTATCCCATTGCTGACTTAAGCATCGGAGTGTCTTTACAGGTACCCCCATTTGGTTCAAGAAGAGAAGCAGCCTAGAGCAATCTGAAGGAGAGACCAACCCCTCATCAAGAAGCAACTCAGGCCCACACCAAAGGAAGCTAAAAGATTGTGTTCTAGATCGGAATAGTATGGGAGAGCCCACCAGTACATTTTTTATTTCAAATGACACATTAGTTTCGTGTAAAACAATGCTCGACTAAAATGACAATCGTACACATCACTCGTTGGAAAGAATACAATGATACAACACCGAAAGTCTTTTTTAACTAGGTATACACCAATTTCATTGAAAAATTCAAGTGTGAATAAGACGTAAATGAAGGAGTTTAATTTCACCCTATCAAAATAACAAGGTTAATTTCATATTTAAAAAGAATGGATAAATTGAAAGTTATACAAATGAAAAAAACTCATCCAAATACTTGAGAAGGGAAAACCTTCCCGAGGAAAGTAACCATATGTGAAGTATTCAGACTTCAGAGGATGATTTTTTTACTCTAATTTAAATATTAATTTTTTCTGCCTGTGTTTCTACCTCTATTATATGTTCTAATACTAGTTAATAATTAACATTCTCTCGTCAAATGTAACCGCTGGGAATATTCTCTCTCTGCTTTGTAACGATGACAATCTCTCAGTCCAAGTATCAGATTGTCATTGAATCCGTTACTGCACAAATGTACTTCGGGCTCTGTGAGCATTGGTAACAGTTACTAAGAAACTACGTAACCACGCCACTTCTGCCACCCATTCAGCAGCACTCCCATTTTGTTATCCTTCTTCTTCATAGGTTTCTTACCCTTTCCAAGTTAAAAGAAGAAGCTGTAATTTTTTTTCTCTTAAATTCTTTGTCTGCACGGGTTGTTTTCTTTAAACAAGTTTTAGCAGAGAAAAGCATCCAAAGATTTTTTACACTATCAAATTATCATGAATTATTATTTCATTAAAAATAATTATCTTTTTAATAATTATCTTAAGAATCATACAAATAATTTATGATTGATTAACTTTATTATAATTTTTATTACACTAACAATATAGTAAATATAAGGTGTCCCACGGAAAGTTAAATTGGGATACACATTACTGATAAAAATAATCTTGTGAGGCATGTGGTTGTGCCTGCATTTTATTATTATATTAAAAAGTACTCTAAATCCTCTTAATTAATCATTTTAATAATCCTTCTTTTTATCAAATAAAAGGTATTAAAGAATTTTTATATTTTTAAAATGTTAAATACATTAACTTTTTAATATTTTTTAAGTGTTAAGAGAATATTTTAAGAGCACGTAAACGAAAATCTCATATTAAATTTTCAAATATTGCACTTAAAAACTTGAAATCTGAAAATTAAGATAAGAAGGGAAAGAGTGCAAAGCGCATACCTCCGTTAAGCCAAAGCACAAGAGGCATTTGTGAGGGTGCTTCTTGAGCTTCAAAGAACCAGTAGAACAAAGCCTTCTCTTCATGTGGTCTTAGCTTCACATAACCAGCATAGTGTCTGAATTTCACCGGCGGCTATCCCGGCAAGTTCTTCACTCTGTCAGCCTCCTGCTGCCGTGCCTCTTCGCCGGAATATTCTCTTCCGGAAGCAACGGTGGGGATTGCCACAGCGGTGATGGTGAGGAGGCAGCAAAAGAGTAAGGTCCAGAAAGTGGGCATTGTTGGATTGGAGATAAGCTAGTACTGGGCATTGCTTTTGGATTGGAGATAAACATAGTTACTCACGTCTAGATTGTGCACAGATCGCTTTACTCAATAGTGGACCGACCCTGTTAATACTTTCGACTTGTCCAAAACTTTCTTCATTTGATACTCTAAGCAAAAGGAGTGAGAGCTATACCTAGCTATAAATGAACCAATAGTGGAGAGTGGGGCTGCCACACGGTCATGACGGGGGTCAATTGCAACTTTGCAAGTACAGATTAAATGAAGGGATTACTTTTTACATCACTAAAATTTTTAATACACCAAAAATTTTATTTTAAATTTTTTCTTTTACCTAAAATATCCTTGTCTCTTAACTCCCTCCTATTCTTCTTTTATTTTCATCTTCCTTCAAACATTTCTTGTACGGAAAACCCCACCCATTTTCTTGCCCAAAAAACCTCATCCCTTTCTTCTTCTTGGTCGATTGGTGTTGCTGTTCTTTTCAGCCTTCCTTCATCTCCCTCACACAAGATTTCGAATATGAAAGTTACAGAATATTATTAGAGAACACTTTTATTCTCTTCAGTGGGAATGCACTATGACATGTGCCCAAAGGCACTAGTGCTTGATATGCCACCAACCACCCTCTCATAATGTCACAGACTTTGTTTGAGGGGAAAAGGTGAATCACAAGCAAAAGCAAGGCCTTAAAATATTTGAAATGTTTCATAAAAGAAAAAACTATTTGAAACGTTGGAAGCAGTATGTGGAGACACCGCGAGAGAAGGGGAAAAAAGCCACCGCAACCGAAAAAGGCCGATTCATCAAACCTTCCATCAGCACCTTTTAGTAACTTGACGGAAGTTTATTTCCGAAGGAGGTGCATCAGTTTACTCCGGAAATATACTTCCAGATTTAATTTATAACACTGTTCCGGGAAATAAAAGGATATTTTTAATCTGTTTAAGAGATTAGGATATTTCAGGGAAAAAAGAGTTTAAAATAAAATTTGTGGTGGACTAAAAATTTTAGTGATGTAAAAAGTAACACCCTTAAATGAATTACATCTGATCTGTAATCCAAGTTTTTTAACAAATTATCATAACTTTCGGAAAAACCAACAATTAAAATCTTTGTATGGAGTTAAAAGCAGTATACATTTTCAGCGTAAAAAGTCTCAAGGTATATATACTAATATTTTGACATGTAACTTTAAAAAAATACTGCATACAAATGAAAAATAATAACCATAGATATTATTCAACTCGTTTTTATGAAAAGTAACTTTCAAAAATACTACATAAAAATGAAATATGATATCTACAAAACAGGAAATAGCATGAGAGACCAGCTCTTAGAGCTTCAATAAAAGTTTTAATGATACACCTTATTAGAATTGTTTAACTTTTTTTTTTTATGGATTCTGTCATGTTATTTCACAATTTTTTTACTTTATATTACCTTAAGAGCAACTACAATAAGGAACCACATTTGGATTCTTATCTATCATTTTGTGCATCCAAAGATGTCACTTGAGATATAAGAACCCAACATCCTTTTCATTCCGATGGAAGAACCATACTTTGGGTTTTTAAATGGATCCCACAATGGACCCCACTTATTATTTTTATTTTTATTTCAACTTATAATATTAATTCATATATATATTTTAATTTTAAAATAATAAATTTTAAAAAAAATTATGCATATATTTATTTCAGATTTAAATATTTTCTCTTTTAATATAAACAATTGATTTTTTTTATTTAGATTTTAAATATTTTTTTTAGATTCTAATTGAGTTTTTTTAAATATTTTATTTTTAAATATAAACATTTTTAGATTCTAATTGAGTTAATTATGTATATATCATTTATAATTTTCTGTTTTTTATTTAATTTTACTTATTTTGTATTCTTTTCTTTTTTTTGATAAGGAAAGACATTCATTCATTCAAATTGATAGAGTACATCGATGATAATATAGATCCAAAATTGCTAAAAATCGAAAAGGATGAAACTGCGAACAAACTCACAGCATCCAGGTTAAAAGCATAATACAGCAAAGTCAAATTGCCTACAAAAGTGACACCATTAAAGTCACCGAAATATCCATGCTTCCGGATCTGTAGTATTGAGACCCAAGTCTTGATCAAATCTGTGATGGATAGAAGCAGATCTGTCAATCTGGAACAAACGAACACCGCACCAAGATGGGAATCAAACAACACCACACCAAGACGGGAAACCAAACAAAGCCGCACCAAGACTACGAAGAACAAGAGAAAAGAAAACACAAAAAGATCCAGATCTATGTGAAAAACTCAAATAAAAAAATCAGATCTATGTGGTAAACTCACTTATGAAAAGAAAAGAAGAGAAAAAGCGAAGTAAATGGGTGGTTTTAGGTCAAAATGGCTTCAAATCACCCATACCGCCGTCTGTGAGAGTATGAGGAAGACGAGAGAAAGAAATGAGACTTTCTTAGGGTTGTATTTGAAGAACTTTGTATTCTTTTCTTAATTTCAAAATACTTGTACAATGCACAGGATATTTGCTTGCAAGGTTTAATTTTGTACTACGATCTTTATATTTTCACTCTCATTTTATTTTCATTATTTTGTTTAGTCTTTTGTATTTATTTTTAAATTTCAAATTAATTATATTGATATCTTTTTTTTACGCATTTATATATTGATACCTTGAGAGTAAGTAAATTGTGATTGAGTCGGAAAATCACTCTAATGATTGTATAATTTTGTTTGTTGACCAAGTTATTCTCATAGTCATTATTATATTATAAAACTAATTTATCAAACGCTTGGTCAAGGATTGGGGATATTGGTTGTTCATGTTTATCGTGATGCAAACGCTTGTGTTGATATACTAGTGAAAGCTGGGTCTATGGGGAAGCAGCGCGCTGCTGAAAATTCTCTGGACACCTCCCTCCTAATGTTTTGGATCATTTCCTTTTAGTTGATTCTTTAGAAACTCTTTTTGTGAGAGGCTAGTCTTTTGTTTTATTTCTCAAATGTACTAAAAAAAATTTCGTCAAACATTATTACGATGTAGGAGGCTCTCCAAATAATTAATTAATTTTTTCCTGTAATTTGAACTTTGATTCTTTTATTAAGAATGTAACTAATTTACTACTGCACTTTAACCATTATTTTTTTTAAAAAAACTTGCCCATCCCTTGCAGATAATAGTATAAAGATTTAATTACTTTGTAGGTTTTCAAACTATTAATTGGGAATCTTTAAAAAGGTTCCAATTAAAACTAAAAATATTTGTAATTGAGTCCCCAAACTTCTAAATATTTTGTAATTGAGTCCCTACATTTTAAACGTTTGCAATCGAGTCCCTAAACCTGCAAAAAAAATTAAATCAAGTAATATTATAAAATATATTATTTCTAATACAAACTTACTATTTTATTCCTTAACTAGTATCCTATAGAAAGTGGTTGTGATCAAAATTCTAGCAATATCAACAACACATCAACCCGCATAATATATATTTTATAAGTAATGCATGATTAATATTTGGAAAAAAAATCTACCCTTTTGATATAATTTATTTTTTATTTGGGTATTGATTTCTATTGCTAGAACTTATTTCAATACCTTAAATATTAAAAATAAATCAAAACGATTAATATCAGAATACTCACCACAAATTACAAACTTTTCAAGACTAATAATACAATATTTTTATAATTCATCATCATTCAAGCTTTAATTTTTTGGAATTCAAATAAAAAAATAAACAATGATTTTATATTTTGAAAGTTATCCAAGTTGACTCTCAATAGTAGGGATGACAATGGATATGTTCTGGGTAGGGTACTATAGTACCCGTCCCTATACCCGCGTTTGAAAAAAATACCTATACCTGCGTGGGTAACAACTTTAGTGCCCGTACCCGTACTCTTTGGGTACCTAAGTACTCCTATTCGTATCCATTACTCGCACTTTAACTAAGAAAAAATAATAAATAACAAAAAAATTATTATAACTTAATTAAAAAACATCCAAAAATCTTTCAAATCTACTCATAAAACTTTACAAATCAAAGTATTTAACTAAATAAAAACGTCTAAAACATCCAAAAGGAGTAAATATCACAATAAACATCCAAAACGGAGCTGACTCGAGGATGAATGGCGTTAACGCTGGCTTGAGGAAGAACAACTAAAGAGCTCAACAAGAAAGGAAAAAACAGTAATGAACTATCTAGGTTTAGTACTTTTAAATTAGTTATATTCTTCAAATTTATATATAATCATAATAATAATTTTTTATATATATATGCTAGTGCGGGGCAGGGTGGGTACTAGTGTACCCGCACCCATACCCATTTAAATTTGCGGGTAATTATCCACACTTGGACCCATACTCTTAAAGCGGGTATTTATTCTACCCATCGTGAGTATTTTTTGTAGGTACCCAGCGGGTGGGGTCTAAATTGCCACCCCTACTCAATAAAAGAAATAGATTGATATTAATATATAGAAAATAATCAATACGAAAAAGATCTTTCGTTGGGTCCGAGCTTCTTGATAGACGATAAAGACAAAATTATTATCGATTGCACATATAAGGACCAATTTAATTTTTTTTTCAGGTTTAGGAACAAAATAAAAAAAATTGTATCACGTATAAGGACTAATCTGATGGTGGCATGGACGAATTTGCTAACATTTACATATATATATATATAAACCGAATTTGCTAACATTTATACACAAAGGGACTCATTTACATTTTTTTACATATAAGGACTAAATGAAGAATCCATGTCACATATAAGAACCAAATTATTACTTTAGCCATAAGTTTATATCAAACCAATTTTGCGTGATTTTTACATTTAAATAAATTATAATATATTTATTGATCTGTAATCTAAATTTCAAAGTCATTCAAGACCTGAAGCTAATTCCTTTTGCGTAAGCGTTCGTGTCCGCGTGTTTTTTAGGTGAGCAATAGGCTCCCACCCTCATCTACACTCTTCCTCGAATTCGCCTTTCACTTTCATCGGATTTTAACATTCCTACAACTAGAATTATATCTCAACTGACACATTCAAATTTAGGTCAAACCGATTTAACTAACCATTTACCACTTTGATCAATGACAGTAATAACTAAAGGAATCTAAATTCTTCAACCCCCCTCCCCCCATTGTTGCTTTACGTGTACCTAGTACCTAGTACCTAGTACCAAGTTACGTAATGTGTTGCTTTACGTGTCCATATGGTTATGCACTGCGTTTAAGCAAAATTGGAAATAGAATTTGGAATTGTTAAACCTGTCTTCCTTGATATTATTTGCGTCTTTATTATTAAGCAATATTTACCCACCATACAAGTGCAACCAAGTTAAGTAAACTCTTTGATTAAACGTTGCAACCAAATTCAGAAACAGGCGACAAAAACTTTGCTGTATATGAGTGTGTATGTTTTGCAGGCAGTAGATGAGCCAAAAATGATACATTCATGCACATAGCCATTTTCAACCAAAGAGAACTTTAAGCACCAAAAATGACATTCACATATATTGTTCATAAAAAATTACTCTGATATATAATTTCTTTTACTGGAATAAATTGATACGAGATAACCGCATTTAGTATTTTTATTTATTTTTGGTGTACAGAGAAAGAAACAAAAACAGAAAGAGCCAACAAAAAAGAAAATGAACCGCATTTAGTATTTGAGTAGACATTATACAGATATATATTAATAGTCATATACAGTTTATGACAGTAATTTTGTTGGGAGAAAACAAAAATTCAAATCGTGAGAAAGATAATTATTAAAAGGATTAAGATCCTCTACAGTTTTGAAAACAATCGTAGGATATACATAAATACTTAATCAAAAACTAAAAAATTTACGACAGCAAAATTATGTTTAAGGTTGTTGAGAGGGACTATTCCATTTTTATCAGGTAACAAACAAACACTATAAAATAAAAATTAATTATACCTATGTCAACCCCAGTTTTCTTGCTCGTTAAGTTTTTTTTTTTTTTGACAAGCTTCTTGCTCGTTAAGTTAGTTGAGCCTACTTGTGAACAATTTTGGGTGTTTGCCCAGTGTAGTCACAAAAATCATGAAGAGGATCATGCTGCTGAGTGTCACCTGAAAGGCCACCTGCAAGTATTAGTAATTCATTCTAATATTTAATTCAATATAATAATATAAATAAAAAGGAACAACTAGCTAGGTAGTTATTAATATAGCTCGTAATCATAAAGAAACTTGTGACATTAGAACTGTACAAACAATTCTCACTTAGGTAATCCACCGCACCCACTTCTCATCCTCCTAAAAAATATATACCATGAAGGTACCAACCTTTTCAATAAGTCCTATTTGACACTCAAACCCACAGTATATACTTACATTCCTATTCCTATAAATTCTACCTAGCAAACATCCCCAAAGACCAAAGTGAACAATCCCTCATATATACTAGTATAGTTCAAGTAAAAGTAATTTCAGCTCCAATTGCCGTAATTTCAGCTCACCAAATTATACTGCTTAGGTTAAACTAAGCACGCTAACAAAACACACAAGACTACCACTCCATATATGTAACATATATACATGACCACACCACAAATATTACCCCTTCACACTAACCAAGCCCATGCATTTCTACATTCCCTATCATTCCAACACCATGACCAAGACTAGCACTAGCAACATCAACCTCACCTCCGGCTCCTCCGGTCACCGTTGCACCGGAAACTTCTTTTCCTGCAGCCCCTTCCTCCTACAAGACATCCAAATTTTGGAGATTTTCATTGCAGTCATAGTCTTTATAGTCATTCATTCTCTTAGACAAAAGAAACATCATGGTCTACCCGTTTGGCCTGTCCTTGGAATGTTACCTTCTTTGGTCACAGGAGTCAGAACCAACACATATGAATGGATCAGCGATGTACTCAATAGGCAAAATGGAACATTCATATTCAAAGGGCCTTGGTTTAGCAGCATCAACAGCATTATCACCTCTGATCCCCGCAACCTAGAGCATCTCCTCAAAACCAAGTTCACTGTCTTCCCTAAAGGAAGTTACTTCAAGGACACAGTTAGAGACCTACTTGGAGATGGCATATTCAATGCTGATGATGAGACATGGCAAAAACAAAGAAAGACAGCAAGCATAGAATTCCATTCAACAAAGTTCAGGCAATTAACAACAGATTCTCTATATGAACTAGTCCACTCAAGGCTCTTACCTGTCTTAGAAGCATGGGTTAAGAAATCTGTTGCCATAGACCTCCAAGACATCCTTTTAAGGCTAACTTTTGATAATATATGCATGATAGCTTTTGGTGTTGATCCAGGTTGTTTAAGCCTAGAATTGCCAGAGATACCATTTGCTAAAGCCTTTGAGGATGCAACAGAAGCCACAGTGTTTCGTTTTGTTACCCCCATGTGCATATGGAAGGCCATGAGGTTTCTCAACTTGGGGATGGAAAGAAAGCTAAAGAAATCAATAAAAGGAGTTGATGAATTTGCTGAGAATGTTATTCGAACTAGAAAGAAGGAACTGTCTTTGCACTGTGAGGACAAGAAGCAAAGGTCAGACCTGTTAACTGTGTTTATGAAGCTGAAGGATGAGAATGGACAATCATATTCAGATACGTTCTTGAGGGATATATGTGTGAACTTCATATTAGCAGGGAGGGACACTTCTTCTGTAGCTTTGAGCTGGTTTTTCTGGTTGCTTCATCAGAATCCTGCAGTGGAAGAGAGAATATTGGCAGAGATATGCAGGGTAGTGAATCAGAGGGAAGAAATGAAGGAGGAAGAATTTGGAAATTCTGTGACATTTAAGCCGGAGGAGATAAAGAAGATGGATTATTTGCATGCTGCTCTATCAGAAGCTCTGAGATTATACCCTTCTGTGCCTGTGGATCACAAGGAGGTAAGTAACTGTTCAATTTTTTTCTTACTCATAATCCTTTTCCTTTCTAATTAATTGATATGTATTACTTTTACTATAATTCCTTTTTTTATTATTGATTTCTATAGGATCATAAAGAGTCGTTTGGAGGTATATATTTTTTGTTTTTTTCCTTCTTTTGTGAATTAAATTGCTTCTCTGCACTGCATGTTCACTGATACTCTTCCTCCAACCGAGTAACATAAGTTTTCATTAATTCTCCCAAACTGACATCTATGCATTAAGAGTTACAAATATTATTCGGTCAACCTTTTATTTACCAAACAAGCTTACTCTTTCCCTGGTCTCTCATAATAATTACTAATTAAGCAGAGCACAGATGGCCAACAATGATAAAATATTAATAAATTTATGAATAAAGGGGCCAAAGTTCCAAAGAAAATTACTCCCTCTTATCACTATTATAAGCAAAAAAAAGTCCCCAATTTTTTAATCAAATATATAAGTAAATTTCAACTACTTTCATCCTATTTAATGACATTGTTCCTAAAATATCCTTCATTTAATACCAATTTTGTTTTGCAATAACTCAATATAAGATATATTTAGTAAAAATTGAAGTTTTCTATGAAGGTTACTTTAGGTAATATACTTACTTTTTAACAATATTAAATGAAATTAACCAACTTCCTTAATATATGTGTTTCATTTAAGTTTTATTTATAATAGAGACCGGAGGGAGTACTAACGAGTGACAATACGGGAGTAAACACTCTCATTATATTATTGTTGTTGATTCATTGTGCTGGTGACTCAAATTTTATTGGAACCAAAGTCAAACACCCACATGATAATAAATGAAAGGCAAAATAGGTTGATTGATCCTATATGTTTATTTAATTTTTCACATCCGTTCCATAAGTTTTTTTTTTTTCCATTTCGTTTTCACGTTAGTCTTTTCCGTCAATTTTAATCTTATGACGTCAAATTAAGAGTCACGTGTCGCACTAATATCATGTCACGTCAGCTCAAAACTAACGGCGTTAAGTCGAAATTGACGGAAAAGACTAACATGAAAACGGAATATAACGTATAGGTCTAATTTGACAAAAAAAAAAAACTTATGGAACCGATGTGAAAATTTAAATACACGTATAGGATTAATAAACCTATTTTGCATAAATGAAACTAAAAATCACACAATTCCAAGTCCTAATGAATATGCATCTAGGGACTCGAGGGTCAACTACGCAACCGTTGATGCATGGATTTTGAATTATGATTATGCAGGTAGTTGAAGATGATACTTTCCCAGATGGAACAGTGCTAAAGAAGGGGACTAAAGTGATCTATGCAATTTATGCAATGGGACGAATGGAAAGCATATGGGGCGAGGACTGCAAGGAGTTCAAGCCAGAAAGATGGCTAAGAGATGGTCGCTTCATGAGTGAGTCTGCCTACAAATTCACTGCCTTCAATGGAGGACCTCGCCTATGCTTAGGCAAAGATTTTGCATATTACCAAATGAAATATGTTGCAGCCAGCATCATATACCGTTATCATGTGAAGGTTGTGGAGAACCACCCTGTGGTGCCAAAGCTTGCCTTAACTATGTACATGAAGCATGGAATGAAAGTTAACCTCTACCCGAGGGATGCTACAGATAGAAATTCAAAAATGATCGGTTAAAATGAATTAATGATGGACACTGCTTTTTTTTTAAGTTTTTGTTTCTTAATAGGAACGTGAAGATGATTAATATTTGAGATGCATGTAAGTACAAGAGTGATCAAGAAACAGGGTGGAATGCAGTCCTAGCTAGGAAGCTAAACCTAAATAATGAAAATCATATGTTGAATATTGTTGTTGATTGTGCTGTTGATTGCATATTTCGAATTTGGATTGCCTATAAGTTTTTATATTTCCGGTCCTTGAGTGGAGTAGATAGCCGCGATTTTTGTCCTAATGAATTGAAATTGTTATTATTGATTCTTTGATGAATGAGTAGTCTCTAACACTTTTTATTTAAAAATTATTGTTGAATCTTGACAAGTTTTAACTGGATTTTGTCAGGATTTTTCATTGTGTAGGATTACAGTCATTTTTCTGTTTACATGTATCAGCTTTTTCTTATGTTATTTATGGAGAAAAAAAAAAAGGTTAAAATAATAATTTGGTTCTTATACGTGAAAAGGATTCTTCATTTAGTTCCTATATTTAAAAAATTTGGAAATGAGTCCCTACATGTATAAACGTTAACAAATTTGTTCCTGCCGTCAACAAATTGATCCTTATACATGATACAAATTTTTTATTTGTTTCCTAAACTTGAAAAAAAAAAATTAAATCGATCCTTATATGTGCGATAAATAATAATTTTGTCAATTGTCGTCTATCTAGGAACTCAGACCCAACTAAAGATTCTTTTCATATTGAATATTTTTTTTTATATATTATATCAATCTGTTGCTTCTATTGAGAGTAAAAGTTGTATAATTTGATCCGTAAATAGTTTTATATTCTGAAATTATCTAAGTTGACTCTTAATAGAAGAAATAGATTGATATAATATATGAAAAATAATCAATATGAAAAGAATTTTTAGTTGGGTCCGAGCTCCTTAACAGATGATAGGGACAAAATTATTATCGATTGCACATACTAGGACCAATTTAATTTTTTTTTCCAGGTTTAGGGACCAAATAAAAAATTTGTGTCACGTGTAAGGACTAATTTGCTAATGGCATGAACGAATTTGCTAATGTTTGCACATGGAGGGACCAAATTTGCTAATGTTTGCATATGTAGGGACTTATTTCCAAATTTTTTTACGTATAGGAACTAAATGAAGAATTTATATCACGTATCAAACTATTACTTTAACAAAAAAAAAAATTATAATCTAGAAAGACAAACTCTCACACAAACTGAAAATACTCCAATTAGATACACACGTATTGAACATTAGGTACACCAGGTTTATATATATATATATATATATAATTGTACTATCCGAGACATGAGAGGGGCCGAGTTGAAGAACAGGTTTTGGACAAGCCTTTCCTACAAGCTCTTACATCTCTTTGAGATTTAGAGCTTGGGGGGCTTATGTACTATCCGATAATGATGGGCCACAGAAGGCCCGAGTAGAAGACAAGATATTGGGCTTTGATTGGGTTGAGAGAGCCGTTGGCCCGGTGTTGAGAAAGCTAAAATCCGAGTAAGCATAATGTTAGAAGAGGAAAGATCGAGTCAAATTAAGGGAGAGAATAATGGGAGAGTGGGAGAAGCAGTTACTAGTAAGACCGAGTCAAACTAAGGGAGAGAATAATGAGAGAGTGGGAGAAGCAGTTACTAGTTCGTGGGATGTAAATCCGAACGTGGGGGAGTCGAAAATGACCACGCGAGAGGGATGAACGATTATGTATTTTTGGTTCTATATATACACGAAAAATGTAAATGAAAAGATAAGTTATTTTATACTCTTGCTCTGCTAGTTCAGAGGATTTTAATATACGAGAAAGTGAGTGAGTGTGATAGATAGCGATATTGTTCTTCTTTTATTCGATCTTTCAATTACCGAAAATTTGCAAGAATATATATATATATATATATATATATATATATATATATATATATAAGCAAGCTTATTATTATTTTTAGTGTGTACCAAGCTATCTTTCAATCAATTGTCGAAGACTAATCCCTTTAGGGCTCATTTGGTGGTCAGGATAGGATAAAGACGGATAGGATATGAGAGCTGGATAAGGATAAGATAGGATATGAGCATGATAAACTTTTATCTTATCCGATGTTTGATGTGCATCAGATAATGATAATATATGATATAAAATATCCACAAATGATAAGATTACCCTAATATCAAAATTACATTTTTCTTTCAAAAATAAATTTTAATATTATTTGGATTTTTTATACATTTAAATTAAAAAATATAAATAATATTTGATAATATATATTTTTAATATTATATATATTTTTTGCTATTATACATTAGTCCATTTTTTAAATTATAAAAAAATTAACTTGTGATATTTTTCACTTTTTATAAAAATTACTAATTAAATCACATATTTTACTTAGTAATAAGGTTGACTAATTAATTTTGCAATCATAGTTAAATAATAACAATATTAAGGGTAAAAGATAAAAGAGAAAACATTTTTTTATCATATCATGTTGGTTCTAACCCAGCCCCTCCCTCAGGATAGAATTATAACTAAGTAGCAGGATATAATAAGCTAACAGGATAAACTTATCATATCGTGCTAGTTCACCAAAATACAGATTAATGCAAGATATAGGGATGGCAATTCAGACCCTACCCACTGGGTACCCGCAAAAAACACCTGCGATGGGTAGGGTAAATACCCGTTTTATGGGTATGGCTTCAGGTACGGGTAATTACCCGTAATTTTGAATGGGTATGGGTGCGGGTACAGGTACTATAATATCCACCCCGCCTCGCACCGACATATATATTTTTATATATTTATTTATTTATTTATATTATTAATTATAATTATATATAAAAATTTTAGAAGTACCAAACCTAGATAGTTCATTAGTGTTTTTCACTTTCTGGTTGAGCTCTTCAGCCGTTCTTCCCCGAGCTAGCACCAACACCATTCTTCCTCAAGCCAACGCCGATTTGGATGTTTATTGTGATATTTAATCATTTTGGATGTTTTATAAGTTTTTACTTAGTTAAATACTTTGGCTTATAATGTTTTATGAGTAGATTTGAAAGATCTTTGGATGATTTGTTAATTTAGTTATAATAATCTTTTTGTTATTTATTACTTTTTCTTAGTTAAAGTGCAGGTAACGAGTGCAGGTATAGGTACTTAGGTACCCAGAGGGTATGGATATGGACACTAAAATTAGTATACATACGAGTATGGGTACGGATACAGATATTTTTTTCAAGTGCGGATACGGGGACGGGTACTACAGTACCCTACCTAGATCCTACCCATTGTCATCCCTAACAAGATATACTAGCTTATCCTATCTTGCCTTCCATATGCTGACCACCAAATGGACCCCTTAAAAGTGCAGAGATTGTCGAAATGAGTTTTGTCTCTCTTAACAAAATATTTTCTATACACATCAAAATAATTACAATCGAAGGGCATCTTAAGAAACCCAATTATTTATTAACTATGCTGGGTTGTTGGTGGAGCAAACTTATTATTGCTCGGTCACAAACTGAACTCTCAAGCGCCATTTCCTCCACCCACAACAATCAGACTTGAACCTCTACGATCAGAAATGTTTTTTGGATAATAAAATGGGATAATAAGATGTTGTCTCTTTATTTTTTGATATATTTTTGAATTACGTGTATACAAAGAAGATAAAAAGTAAGTGAGAGATAAAGAAAAATATATACGATATCCAAAACTTGATGTTCAAATAACATAACTATTTTTAGATACAAGGATTAATAGCTTTATTTTTTGTTTAACAAATTCCATGTTGGGCAATACAACTTAGCACCTTAACGAATACCTAAACTTCTTAATGGTACACCTCAACAAACTAACAGACATAAGGAATTAACGAAGGAACTAACATGTCCCTATTTTGTCATTCTTAGATTTAAGTGATGATTTTTTTTTTAAGGGACTAAAAGTGTATCCTAACTTTTTGTTGGAGAGGATTGTGGGCCTTTAAACTTTTTTAATTAAGTATTAGATATTTACTATGCCCCCATTAAAAACTTAATATCTTCTTATTGTTTTAGAATCTTATTCTACATACACTATTTTTTTTTACAAAAATTCTACATAACACTTTTTTACTTCATTTCTCGGTACAACTTAAAATATAATTTTAATGAGAATTCAATTTTCAAAATAAGAAAAAGAGATAGAGAGGGAAAGAAAGTGGAGAAATCAAATTTGTGATATGAAAATTCAAAAATACAAAATCCAAAAGTCATTTTCAATTTACAAAATTAAAAAAGCCTAAACCCAAAAGTCATACTTCAACTATTTCTTCCTCTCCTAATTATTAAAAAAAAAACTATTTCTTCTTCTCCTTTCTGTCGTATGCGAGTAATCCTCTTTTTCTCTACCTTCATACTTCAATTTCAACTTTAACTATTCCTCTTCTCTTTGGTCCTTTGTTGGCTAGCCTTCATTGTCGAGACAACATTCCATAACAATTGAGCAAGTAACAATCGAGCGAACAATTCCTCTCCTCTTGGTTCTTTGTTGGATTAGATGCGAAAAATTGGTTATTTCAATAATTGCTTATATTATAAAATACTCGATTTTATGTTTGGATGTGTCTATTGAAAAACGATTTTAGGATAATCTATTTTTTTTTGGATTATGTAAAAAAACACTCTTATATATTAAATTATAAAAAATGATACGAAGTTATTTACATAATTTAATAAAATATGTTTGATGTACATAAAAAAAAAAAAATTTGCACCAGAAAACCAGTAATTTAGTTGCAGCAAGTGGGATTTGATTCCTAATAAAAAAACCAAGCTTAATATGAATTTCTTTGTAAAATAAGTCTATTTATATCATAAGTTTTATTTAATAAACAATTTTAAAATAATAATTTTAATTGGCTTAATTTACACTTCTATCGACGGAGTTTTTTCCCCAATAGAGAAAGAGTCAATTGAGTATTTTTAAGTGAAGTGTCAACCAAAGATGAGACTAATGAACTGTTGACCTAAGAAAATCTCATCTCTTTCTCTCGTCTCCCTCACATTTTCACAGACAGTGGCAGGGGTAGTTTTGGGCAATTTTAGTCTAAAACCACCTATTTAATTCATTTTTTCTCTTTTTTTTCTTTCCATAAGTAGGTTTTTCACATAGATCTGATTCTTTTGTGTGAGTTTTCCACATAAATCTGAATTTTTTTATGTTTTTTTCCTTGTTCTTCGTAGTCTTGGTGTGCCTTTGTTTTGTTTCCCGTCTTGGTGCGATGCTGTTTGATTCTCGTCTTGGTGCGGTGTTCGTTTGTTCCAGATTGATAGATCTGTTTCGATCCATCACAGATTTGATTAAGACTTGGATCTCAATGCTACAGATTCGGAAGCATAGGTATTCCGGTGACTTTGATGGTGTCACTTTTGTAGGCAATTTGACTTTGCTATATTATGCTTTTAACCTGGGTCCTATACGTGAGTTTGTTTGCAGTTTGATCCTTTTCAGTTTTTAGCAATTTTGGATCTGTATTGTCATCGATGTACTCTATCAATTTGAATAAATGAATGTATTTCCTTGTCAAAAAAAAAACATGAGTATTTTTTATGAAAAAAATTCCTCTATAGTGAGTTTGTCTCTAAAATAAGTAGTAAATGTGTTTTCATCCTTGATTTAATAAAGTGGATTAAGATCTTTATACATTTTATGAAATCAAGGATGAAAACACTCTTACTTACTTATTTTAGAGAGACCTTCTTTTAGGACAAGCTGTATGTACTTCTAAATTTTTTAGAACAAGACCCTATTAACTAATGGTCATTCAACTATGTTAGTGTATGATTACAATTTTCTATCTGTTATAATATAATATTAATAACTACTATCATCTTGTCAAATAAAATTAAAATAATCATTATTTTATAATTTTATTTCAACTGATTAATATAATATCACAAAACTATTTTAATAATTTAAAAATAATTATTTCATAATTTATTATTTTATTTCATTTATTGAATACCAAAAAAAAATGTTATTAAACCCGTGCATTGCATAGGTACAAAAATGTGGAGGACCACTTGGGCTTTTACCTCTTCGGCCCCTAACACGTAACGACTTTGCCTGTCAATCCAATCATGTAATTTTGTTTAGATTTTTTTACCATGACACACCATATAAATATAATCCCTTCCATTCCACGGCTTGATCCTATGTTTTACATTAAATTGTATTCGTTTGGTATGCGATATTGGCTTTTTCCATTTGGCCATAAATGCAATATTGTCTTTAGGCTTAATTGCACTTTTGGTCCTCCAGATATCATGATTGTACAATTTTGGTCTCTCGGATTTTAATTACGCCAATTGGGTCCTCCAAATATCACGATTGTGCAATTTTGGTCCCCAAGTTTCAATTGCGTCAATTGGGTCCCCCACGTATCATGATTGTGCAATTTTGGTTTCCCAATTATCACGATTATGCAATTTTTAACGTCAGTAGCCTCCATAGGACACATGGGACTAATTTGACACTTAGTGAAGTCAACTTGACAGTTTACAGGACATTCTTATAAGACAACATTGTCATATTACACAATTTAATGGTCAAATGCACGTCATTAAATATCACATAAGAATGACACGTAAGTTGTCAAACTAGTCTCATTAAGTGTCAAATCAATCGCACATGTGCTTCGTAGGCTGTTGATGTTAAAAGTTGCACAATCGTGATACTTGGAGGACCAAAATTGCACAATCATGATACTTGAGGATCAAAATTATACAATCATGATACGTGGGGGACCCAATTGATACAATTGAAATTTAGGGGACCAAAATTGCATAATTATGATATTTAGAGGACCCAATTGACGTAATTAAAATCCAAGAAATTAAAATTACATAATCATAATATCTAAGAGACTAAAAATACAATTAAACCTTGTGAGAACGGTGGCCACGAACCAATGAGATTGTCATTTGTCCCTTTGTGGAAACGCACATGACGATTGGGTATAAGTCATGTGGGGAGGCTGAAGTCGAGACACGTTTTGGAAAATCCAATCAGCCAGCAAAGTCTCAGTCATTCGCTCACTCACACTCTCACACACATGGACATGAACCTCGTATGACCCTCCTAGCATTACGCTTGGCATGTTCATCCTATAGCAAGCCAAATGCAAATTTTTATCTTTTAAGTCAAATGTTAATTAGTAACTGTTTTAGGAATAAAAAATATTTATTAAAAAGAAATATTTTAAATTTTTAATATATTAAATATATCATGTTTTAAATTATTTTTTTTACTTAACTAATATTGTTGGCGTTGTTGTTAAAAAAAATCTTGTAGGATGCGTTTGAAAGAGCTTATAGAAAGCTTATTTGAGTTTATGAGAATAACTTATGAAAATAAACTTATGTAAATAGTTTATGAAAATAGTTTATGATCTTTCTATAAGTTTTTTTTAGCTTATTTTTATAAGCTTGTCAGAGAAGCTTATGAAAATAAGTTGTTTTTGGCTTATTTGAAAAATTTATTAAATAAACGCTTAATTAAGTTGTTTACCCAAATACACCCTTAATAGATTTTTTTTCATTGCGAGGCAAACACTCCTATATATAGAAGGGAAGTTTTATGGTAACAGTTCTAATTATAGCTATGTAACCCACAGGTCATAAATTTGAGTGGTGGAATGAGTTTATTAAAAGCGGTTGCTGTGGTAGCCTTGAAAAATAGAAGGTTTAAGTATCTTATGTTCAATCAGAATACGCCAGCTCAATTAAATGGTCATGTTAATATCATATTGGACTAAATTCTCACAATCTAATTGGACCACATAGGTATAGATACGGTACCTAAAGGGTGCCATTGATTTCCCCCTTATTAAAAGGTATAAAATAAGATAGATTACTATAAACCTACACAATGGGTTTTGATATCTTTTCTCAGTGGAAGATTTATATATATATATAGCATTAGGCTATTATTTTATATAAAAGACTTGTATAATTGATTGTTTAAAAAAAAATTAAAAATTGGAAACAATAAATCGTTTTTCGAGAGATAATACATTAAGAATTAAGTCACACTTAAAAGTTAAAATATTATAATGTAATTTAATAAATATAAATAAAAGTAAATAATAATATTTGGTTCATATACTAAGTATATGCAGTTAAAATGAATTTTACAACAAAATCTAAATTGTTAAATATATTATCTTGGATGTTGTTATAGCGCTATAACATTTTTTTGGGTATTAATTTATTTGATAAATGGTTTACATAGCTAAGCTTAGCTTGAAATCATAAGCAGTCCACAAACGGCACCGTCAAAGACCCAAACAAAATGCTTTTGGGTTGTGACCTTGTCTTATTTTTTGGCCATCAATGTGATTGTTCTTATTCGACGTTGGCTGCTGTTGAGTTGGGTCTATGTAGGTTAATTTGGGTTAAGTTGACTACGAATTATCATTATACGATGAATGGACGAGTTAGAAGCCAGCACTACGCAAGGACTCTCACAGAATTTGTATTTGTATTTATTTATAAAGCTGGACTTTGTTATGGGTCTAGCCATAACATTGGCTGACCCTTTCAACAATATTTTACTTGTGTGGTATATATATAGGATTCATTTGCTTTCGCATGACAAATATCACGTTCTACTATTCTAGACGGGTCAGGGGTGGACACAAAACTAGCATATAGGCTGTATTTGACATGTCTAATACGTTAGTTACTTAGCTTAATTCTTATTTAGCTAGTGTATGTGCTTGTTTGATTAAAGTAGAGGTATTTCGTAAACAAATTTATCTAATTAAATTATATTTGTTCTGTATCGGCTAATTTATTTAGCTTATAGCTTATCAACTTTTATCTCATTTTTATCCTTATTATTTTAAAGAAATTCCTATCTTAGCTAATCTCTACCTCATAAAATAAAATTTTAAATAAAAAATCATTTTAACATGTAATTTCATTTATATTAATATATTATTTAATAAAAGTATTTAATAATTAAACAAAATTAAAAAAATTAGTATTCTAATTATGAAGATTTAATTAGATTTTAAAAAGAATTTATATAAAAAAAATTATAAAAACGTATCTTTTTATGTCATTTTGTATATTTATAAGTTAGTTCGACAACTAATATTTTCGAACACTTAAAATTCAACCAGCTAGTTGCTTCAGCTATCAGTTAAAAATTAGTTTATCAGCAATAAACTAGATTATCCTTCATAAGCTAGTTTATCAATTATTTTTACCAAACAGATACATAGAAATCAAAGAGACGCACAACTAGCAATTACTTCTTATGGCAATTGATGGCACAAATCATGACTTGAGCAGCATATTACTACAAATGAATCAAGTTGCTGTTGCAGGTTTTTGCATGTAAGAAATGTCCACAAAGACGCCAAAAAAGATACTGAAAATTAAGACCCCTTCTTTTATATGTTACTTCGGTTAACTTAGTATGGGAAGAATAGTAGGCCCCAAATAATGTTCACTCAATAACGTAATTTCGATTTGCAATGATTTTAGACGCTTATTCAAGAGTATAGCCGGTCTGACATCTCAATTGATTGGAATGCGAAGAAAGTAAAGAGATCACTTCCATTAGGGCCTTGCGAGTGAGTTTGCCCAAGGTTTTGATTTTTGAATAGGTGCAAATGAAATTTGAGGAATGAAAGACAACTAATAATCATGTCCAATAATTCAAACCAATTTATTGATCAATATTTTAATTCTAAAAATTAAGTCATGTTTTCTTTAGCTCAATTTGCGTACATCTCAACAATCCTTCTATCCAAGGTACCTTATTAACACTTGAGATTAGCAATGTAAAATAAACTTTGTTTCACTACCAAAAAAGTTTAGTTAGTACTTTTGAGTTGCCAAACACCATCTTGAATTACATAAATTGGATTTTATTCCGTGTACCTATCATAATTTTGTTTAAAGTACAGACTAGCCTTTCCCATACTGTTTGGGCCGTAAAACCCACAGTAGTTAGTTGAGGCCCAAGAGATATGTTCTAATCACCCTCAGGGCCTTGTTTTAGAGCCCAGTTAAAATTGCTTTGTGTCCATGGAGCGATGAAGGCGGTTCTGTGTGGCATGATTGCGACTTGCGAGTGTGATAAGTGAGGCTTAGCGTAGTGAAAAAAGAAAAGAAGAAAAATGCCAAAGTTGGATAGTGGGCGCCAGTTTTCTTCAAGCGAGAATGGAATTGGAACTGGCCTTTGTCTTTTTCTTCACATTTCTGAAGGTGCTTTCACAGCTTGGATGATATTTTTTGTAATTACAAGAGCAGATGGATGGGAGCGTGTTGTTGACATCAACCTAAGGCTGATTGCATTTTGGAGGTTAGAGTGTTTGTTTATTATTCCTGCCTTATGGATCATTCACTCCTTCCACCATTCCTTATTTGAGAGGAGCTGTTGGTGAAGCAATGTTCAATTAATAGATTCAAACAAACAATTTCTTTTTTATAATATATATTTATTGATTTGTTTTATTTTATAATAGTAATAATAGACACCACTAGTACAAAACATGATTTACAAAAAAAAAGAAGAAGTTAAAATATAGTTTTGGTTTTTTAGTTGCTCTATATACTTAAAAAAAAATTCAATAAGTCATCCTAATTGTAAATATTTTAAGTTTTTTTTTCGGTTATTAGATGAAAATTAGGTGATTAAAAAACAACTGTGAATTGTAAATGGGCCGGTAATTACCCTTCATTGGCCCGTACTTTTATAAACATCATTGTGGCCCAAATTGTGCGTCTACTTTACGTTAAGCTTCGAGTTGTGCGTTTCCTTTACGTTAAGCTCTTCAAGTTTATAATGCTCCGTGCGTGAAAGGTCGCTTCCGTAGTTGTATGAATTGATGAAAGACTGACAAGTAGTGGAATAGAGAGCGAGAGAGAGAAGAACTGATAGAAGTTGAATTTTGTGTGCCCTTATCAACCCTGTATGGCTGTCACTTCTCTTTTCTCTCCTTCTCGATTTTCAATCTTCGAATTTCTTTATGGTGATTTGACAAAAAAAGTGTTGTCTTCATTGATCATACGCATTCTGTCCCAAAACCCTAAAAATGTATTGAGGCAATTTCTGCGTTTGGGAAAGTAATGGGATTTTCCTTGGACTACGATGTTGTTTGAAAATTCTATTCCGGCAAACTCGCCTATGGTGGTATGTATATTGATCTAATCGGGCACTTTCTTGGACTACACATTGTAATCTCATTCTTGATTATTCAAGAACTTATAATCTCGAAAATTGAAATTTAATACAAACCCTAGAGGTTGATTTGGACTGGGGAAACTGAACAGTACCTACAAGACAAATTCTTTATTCATAATCTGAATTCGGATGGTGTGTTTGACCCTAATCTTCTTGATGAATATTTTATTCTGTAATTTGAAATTCGGATGAGACCCTGATTGCCTGCATGACCCTAAATGCAATTGCAATGTGTATTTTATTCAAAATATAAATCCGGTGACCCTAAATGCAATTGTTGTGTGAATTGAAATTCTTTATTCACAATATAAATTGGGATGGTAAGCTTGGGCCATGATGTCGCTAAATACAATTGCAAGATGAATTTGCTATTCATGACATGAAAGCGGATGGAATATATGCATTGCCCCTTGATGACCCTTAATGCAAATTGTAATATGGATTCTTTATTCATTATATACATTTTGGATGGTATATTTGAGCCTTGATGACCCTGAATGTAACGGCAATATGAATTTGCTGTTCATGACCTAAAAGTGGATGGAATATATGCATTGTGTCTTGATGGCCCTAAATGCAAATTGCACTATGAATTCCTTATTCATTTAATAAATTTTGGATGGTAAATTTGAGCCTTGATGACCCTAAATGCAACTATAATATGAATTCTTTATTCATAATGTAAAAGTGATGGTATGTATGGTGCCTCGATGACCCTAATTGCATGGCATATGCAATATGAATTCTTTATTCATAATGTAATTTCGTAAATGTTTGAGTTTTGATAACCCTAAATGCAATGACTGATTGAATTCTTTATGCATAATTTTTAAAAAAATCAGCATGGTATTTTTGGACCTATATGACCCTAAACGCAACAGTGTTATGGGATGTTTAAGCCTTAATGACCCTTTATATATGATGTTTCCCTTTTCCAAGCTCTTACATAAGTTGGACGACTCCACCAAGTATGACCCAACCAATGAGATTGGATAGTAGAGATTGGCACAAGATCTTGTCCGCTTTGGATTGCTCATAGAAAGGAATGATTGGTGGTGTGGTAGGGCTAAGTCCATATGCTTAAGAGTTGTATGAGACAACAGGTAAAACTTGCATCTCTGAAAATCCTTTGGTTGATACTATACACTATTATAACAAGTAACTTCGCAATATGTTGTGCCAGAGTTGAGCAAATTTCTACATTGCCATTGGATGACATACTTCTTAAGATCCTCTCTTATGTTAATGAGGCTAAACAAAATTGTCGAATATTCTCCTATAGGCTTTTTAATAACCTTGCATGAAATCGCATAATATGGAATGGATCTTTGAATGTAAAACTAGGCATAGTGTATCCTCAAGTCAATTTAGGAGAGATTGCTTATAGAATGCCCCCTTGGCAAATTTCTTCATCTTTTTTGGATAATACATTTGCTGCGTTATATTTTTTTCCTGATCTATACTGAATGATGTAATTAGAACCTAACAACTTATTTAAGTAATGGTGCTTGTCTATGGTTTGACTTGTCTTTGTCACGAACCCTTTCAAACTCTTATGAGAAATAACTTATTGTGCCTTTGTGCATTTTGTTTGAGAAATAACATCTTTATTTATTTACTTTACCTGTGTGACTTCTTTATTTGTTTACTTTATTTAAGGTGTGTGTTGGCTTTGTTTATATGTGATTTTTCTCCTTAATAATAAGCTGTATAGAGTGAGAGAGTGAGGCAATAGAAATGGAGTAGTGGTATGAGTATGATTATTATTTTCTGATTGGGATTGTAGCCTCTATGTTGAATTGTGCCTTTCTGTGGCTTTTTGAACCATGGTCATATTCTTTATAGTAGCTTTGGAAACCTAAGCAACGTCATTGATAGTGCTCCACTTGCACATATCAAGAAAACTAAGATTCTAATTGATGTCATGAACTCATTAGTAGTTAAGGATTAATAGCTCTTCAAAAGCTTCTATTACAAAAATGACTACTGGTATAAGTCTTGACATACACTACAAACTGAAGAAGAGGCCATAAATAGGCCCTCAAAATAAAAATCCTGATTGATGGTGATGCTCTAATATCATAGCAGGATTGAAGCTATAGAGTGATTAATTTCATATCTACAATTAGGCATTATACTTTTATTGTATTATGTTTCAGTATTAGATGAGATTTCTATTTTGAATTCGCTAACTCTCAAGGTACGTTAGTCCTAAACCCCTTTTGTCCATGGTAAAGTATGTTTGCCTCCTCCTTCTATCTACTTAATCTATCTATTTCTGCTTTCATGCACAGGAGCTTCTTGTGTTGTTGGGTGGATTGGCAATGTAAGCACGAGTTTATCAGAGGAAATTATTACAACTCAAATGAATCCAAAAGCTTATTTACTATCTGCTACTACTATTAATTTAAAGGAGGTCGCTACTGAGGACCAGGAAACTAATTCTTGCATAATATGCCTGGTATGAACTTTTAGCATGTTTCATCCAATATTTTAGTTATTTTGTACATTGATATTTCACATGCCAAACTTTCTAGTATAGTTCTGTCTTTGATGTACTGTCGATCTATTTTCCCTATTAACTGGAATGTTTGTATATAATTTCAGAGGATGACTATAAGATCCGAGAGAATATTGTAATTCTTCAATGTGGGCACGAATATCAGAAGGTATTTTACCAATTTTAAACTTGTTTTTGTGTGTCTGAGGCGTGACCCATGAGAAGGATTAAGATTTGCTTCAATATTCTAACCTTTCTCTTTCCTTTTGTCTTGAATGACTTAAAATTCCTTCTCTTTCCATAGTTTGTAAAAGATAGTGGAAAAGTATATTGAGGAAAAGAAACTTAAAGTAATCCTCATCAGTCCATCATCATCTCCAGTTTTGCTTCTAGTAAACGGAGATATGAAGCAGGACATATCCAACGGAATTCATGTGCAAAAAGATAGGGTGCCCAGTGGAGTTGAAAACATACCTCCCCCTCTTAGAGTGAGCTCCTCCCCTTCCAACCCTCGATCTCTATTTCTTTCTCTTAAATGGCTTGATTATGAAGACACAACAACCACTTTCGACGGAATTATATTGTAATATACTATGAATAACAATGTCAACATATTTTTGTGCTTGTCAGTTATCTGGTAGCCACAACCACCCATACGTGAATCAGAAGCATTTAGTTTAACATGGTGGTTGCATAGAGTGTTCTGTGCCTTTACTTGATAGATAATATCTCTGCCATTGTGTATTTCCTTGTACTAGGTTTCTGAGGAAGTCAAAGGTTTGGAAATGGCCCATGATATGGAGGAGGATAGAACAGATGAGGATATTGTCACAAGACATGCTGAAAATGCAGGTGACATGAAGCCTGCAAAAGATGCCGTGCAACTAAATTTAACTAAGGATTCTGAGGAATTGAATTCAAGGCTGAGTATGATGGATTCAAAGCTAAGAGAGGTCGGAACTCCTGAATCTATATTAAACTTTATGTCACATTAATTTTTATTGAGTTTTCTAGCCTATCTGCCAGTTATACTTTAATAAAATTCTCCTACAATGTTTGCTGCCAAAATATCTGAACTTTATTATACTACTATTTTTAAGGGGAATCGATGGAGAAAGTGAATTACACTTATTTTCAAGCTATCTACTATTTGATAACTGAGGATGTTACTATTTTTTTAGAATTTGGCTCCTCTAAGGTGAGAAAGTCTCTAAAGTGATAAAGTAAGGGTGTATTTATCCTTGGATCATTTTTAGTGGGTTAAGATCTCTATGCATTTATCAAATCAATGGTGGATGCATCCTTACTTTCTCACTTTAGAGGAGCCAAATCCTTTTTTTTTATATGATAGGATGTTAATAATTTTATTCAAAAAAGGCTGAGATGATATCATAATACCATACTTTTTTTAGTTATCGGTAAAAGAGAAAAGAGGAATGAATGTCAACCGTAGCATCTTCAGTAGCATTGAAGTTAACATTTCTTTGTTTGTGTATTAATCATTTCCTAATACCAAAAAAAGTTGTAATATGCTTATGCAATGTCAGTGTGGTTGACAAAGATGTTATCTACTTATCTCAGCATACCTGTAGTCAGTTGTTTAGGTTGCAATTTTGACATTGTTTTCTTTTCTTGTTTACTTTGAAATGGAAGCAATCAACATTTATAGTTATAATCTTTGCAGGCTGAGGTGACTATCATGAAGCTGAATGAGGAGAGGCACATGAACACTTGGGAAAAGGATTTGCTTAAGAGTTGCTATGTTTTTTCTTTGGTATATCCATCTTCATAAATCTAAAAATCTGCATGCATTCTGTTTTTCACATCCAACTGATAGGCACCCGATAGTAAGAAGGGTGTATGTTAGGGGAACTCACTAAGGGTTAGGCTGGTTGGTTAGGCTAGCGGTTAGTTGTTATTGTTAGTCTTGTCGGCGGGAAACTGGACTGGTGATTGGTTTGCCTATAAATAGAGCGGTAGGCTTAGTTAGTTAGGCAGTTAGGATTTGAGTAAGGAACTCTAGGAGAGAATTGATGCTCTCTAATCACCATAGTTCAATCTTTCAGCTTGTAACCGTTTTTCTTGTTCATCAATAAAACTTACTTGGGGCAAGATTCCCCAATTTGCTTCGATTCAAACCCTAAATACCAATTGAATCTATCAACTGGTATAAGAGAAGTTTCGATCTAGAGGTTTCGTTGATGGTGAGGAAATCTGCACGAACAGACATGGACGGACAAAGATTGATGGAGATGATGCAAACCTTGTTGCAAGCTTCGTCGCAACAAACTGAAGAGAGGATAATGCAGAGTGTGGAACGAGCATTGGATGCGAGATTCGATCGCATCAGGAACGAAGGTTTGGCAGGAGGAAACGGAGGAGAGGGAAGTAACAGAGGTGGAGGAGGCGGTGATGGTAATGGTGACGGAAATGGAGGAAGGAGCAATGGTACTAGAAGTGGAGGAGGAATTCCGGTAACGCAAGATTCTCAGAATTCTCGGGCGATAGAGGGAGAAGACCGATTCCTAAAATTGAAATTCCAATTTTCTCTGGCGAAGATGTGCCTGGTGGGATCAGGAAAATCGAACGTTATTTTCGATTCCGAAGGTGAAGCGAAGAGGAGAAAATGGAAGTTGTGTTCGTTGCTATGGATGGAATAGCACCATCATGGATGCAATGGTGGGAGTCATGTACTAAGAATCCTACTTGGGAAGAGTTTAAGGAAGTTGTGATGAAGAGATTCCAACCTTTGCTGGTGGAGAATTCTTTCGAGGTTCTTTTGGGATTGGAGCAAGATGGATCAGTATAGGAGTATAGGGAACAGTTTGAAGTTCTAGCTGGACCAATGAAGATCACACATCCCAAATACTTGAGTGGAATATTTGCAAATGGATTGAAAGATGAGATCAAAACCGAGGTAAGGTTACACCGCCCAAAATCTTTACAAGAAATGATGGACTTAGCCCTTCTTGTGGATGAAAGAAATGAAGTATATGGAAAAAAATAGTAAGGTTACCATGAGCGAAGGCCAAACTAGTAACAAGAATTTTAATCATTGGTGGAAAAATGAGAACACCAGAAATTTCACTAATAGAACCCAGGCTGTTAACAACTGGGTGAATACTAGTAAACCAAGTGAAGGAACCGATAGAGATGTTAATTTTAGAGGCAGAAAGGACGACAAAGGAAAGAATTCGAACTTTAAATTCTTGCTAGAAGATGAATACTTAGACAGGAGAAGAAAAGGGCAGTGTTTTACATGTGATGAGAAATTTTCCCCTTGCCATATTTGTAAGAACAAGACCCTGAGAATTATGTTAGTTGAGGAGCAAAATTCTGATAATGAGAAGGAACCTGCGGAAGACGATAAGGAAGAGATTGTTTGGGGAGAACAGCTTAAGCAACTCACACTTCACAGCATGGCGGGATTAACCTCAAGAAAGCCCTTCATGTTGTGGGGAACAGTGAAGGATCAACAGATTGTGGTATTGGTAGATAGTGGGACCACTCACAATTTTATATCCAAGCAGGTTACTCAGCAGCTGAATTTGAAGGTTGAGTGCACAATTCCCTATTGGTTGAAGATTGGAAATGGTCAACGGATCCGAACTAGTGGGGTTTACAAAGGCTTGGAATTATAGTTACAACGATTTCACTGTAAAGGGGACTTCTACGTGTTTCCAATAGAAGGGGAAGATATGGTTTTGGGAATGGAGTGGTTAGAAGGGGCAGTGCCTTTTGCAAGCTGAACGGAAATAGTTGAGTTCAGGCAATACAGATGAGAAATAGTTGAAAGTAGAGGCATAGAAAGCCAGTAGATTGGTTGTCTTTTATTGTGGTCAGTGGTTCACGTCTTACCTCTGCTTACATGGTTGTACTTGCCCAAGTCTGAAGATAGATAAACTAAAAGGTGACTCTTGTTAAAGAATCAATAAAAATTGCTTAAGCTATCAAGTATCAAGTGAAGAAGTTTTAGCATTTAAAGTTGTATAAAACATCAGTTTAACTCTCTCCAACACCTTTTGCTTGCAACTGCACTAGAACTGTAAGGCAATTAACTTGCTAGGAACTATTTGATGTTTATCATATTAGCAAATTATTGATCCCTTTTAATGCGATGAAGATGCGCATTTTCCCATGTTTGTACTTTAATCGTGGGGGTGCTCTTATTCTGATAATCATCAAAGTTAATTATCTGGTTGATGGTTGTTGAATAAATTATGTTGGGGACAAGTGAATAAGGAAAAGAGAGACAAGAAGAATAATATTGATATAAAGCAATGTGATAGTAGAATTGTTTGATGTATTTACATAAGAGAAACTCAAGAGCCCTATTTATACTAATAACATAATCCTAGTCCTAATTAAACAATAAACAAATCAAGAAATAATGAATAAGAAATAACTTCTAAGAGATCTTTTAAGATATCCTAAAATATTTGTAAGATACACTAAAATATTATGAGATATCTTATAGATATTTTAACATTCCCCCTCAAGCTAAAGTTTCCAAAACTTTAGCTTGTACAATTAAATTTAACAAAACTAAAATAAAATAAAAATAACTTTGAGGTCTTGGTAAAACGCAACCGAAGAAGCGGTGTTGCAAGGACGCACAACGGATTAACCGAATTGCATCTAGGATGGAACCATATTACATTTGGGACAAGCACGATGGAAGGACCAAATTGCATTTGGGATGAAACCATACTGCATTTGGGATGAAACAACGAAGCCAATCTTTCAGGCTGGATCAGGCAAAAGTGATCGGAGGCACGAGATCAGGCGGAACTGATCGATTACTTGAAACACGACAACGGAAAGGCCAAACTGCATCTGGGATGAAACCATACTGCATTTGGGACGGAACCACGAACCCAATCTTTCGGGCGGGATTAGGAAAAACTGATCAGAGACACGGGCGGGATTAGGAAAAACTGATCGAAGGCATGGGATCAGGAAAAACTGATTGGAGACACGGGATCAGACGGAACTGATCAGAGACACGGGATCAGACGGAACTGGTCGAAGATGCATAGTAAAGGCAAAACTGAATGGAGATGAGGAACTATATACAAGGTAAAGGTGAAACTAAACTCTCCTCAAGGTGGATACCATGGCTCCGATATTATGTTGAATAAATTAGGTTGGGGACAAGTGAATAAGAAAAAGACAGACAAGAAGAATAATATTGATATAAAGTAATGTGATAGTATTATGGTTTGATGTATATACATAAGAGAAACTCAAGAGCCATATTTATACTAATAACATAATCCTAGTCCTAATTAAACGATAAACAAATCAAGAAATAATAAATAAGAAATAACTCCTAAGAGATCTTCTAAGATATCCTAAAATATTTAAGATACACTAAAATATTATGAGATATCTTATGGATATTTTAACAATGGTATTGTGATTATCTGATAATCATTAAAGTTAGCAAACTTGTATCTACAACTATAAGAATTCAAATATGGCTTCTGAAAGTTTTAGAAAAACACCTATTGGTAATCATAGTCTGATGTTATTCCATGTCAATTTGAAAATGTGGACTTATTGTACTATATGTTAGCTACAGTTGCACCTATTCAAGTCATAACAACGTATTTAGAAACTATTACCGAGTATCATACTGTACTTGGTGATGGATTCATTAAAACAATGAAAGTTATAAGCTAAAGAAAGGAAGCAGATGCTTGATGATGTGCATTTTGAAAATGAAGGGGATATTATTCTGTCAAACTTACACACTTGTCTTGATTGAGAAAGAGTTTAACTGTTGTACTAACGATTATGTGAACCTTAGTTTTTTTTTTTCTTTTTTTCAAAAAACAAAAAGCTTCAGACCTAAGATGTTAATTGTGGCCATAGATAATAATTAGTCATTTATTGATTCTTATGTAATGCCAATACTTTGGCCTTTGATCTCTCCTTTATCTTGGAATATAGGAAGCGATATTAGTAGGTTAGTAATAGAACTAGACCAGAGATGAGAACAAAACGTGATGTTATTGAGTTACCAAACATTACTCTGCGGTTATTAACCCTCGAGGAATTGCAAGTAAACCCAAAAGTTGAGGTTTTGATCTCCTTACTCTCTCAAAAAATGGTATTTAGTTCTCTTTCATTTGCGACTTCTTTTGGTGTCCTGATTCAGTCAATTTGAAGTGTTTTGTTCTCTTTTTGTTCCCTCCCTATGAAGAGGTGAATAAATGAAAGCATTGTTAATGGAGAAAACGTGTGACGGGTTCACGGGTCCGGAAACGGGGCCGAAGTCTGAGATGGATACTTCCGTTCTATTCTGAAACTGACGTTTTGAATCTCTTGCTGCATGTCTAATTGATATGGTGCATTTGTGCATATTAGTGATACTGAAATGAATGGTGTACCACTAACTGATGTGTGTTTAAGGATTCCTAGATGTTCTTTTAAGAGAAGAAAGCTACTTAGCGCTAAGATATGCCTTTGGTCTTGTGCCCTTGGTGTGTTTAGTTGAACCCAACAGGAAGGCATCTTTGTTAAGATACTCTATTATTTTCATTAGAGCTAAGATACTTTTCATTTTTATTTGTCTTCCAGATTGAATATTCTATTATTTTTAATGAAAAATATCTTATTTTGAAAAAGGAATTTTTAAAAGATAAAATAGTTTGGTTTAGATGTTGGTTAATCACAACTTATACAGGGAAGAAGAATAGGGACAAACTGATAGTTCCTTTTGTATTGTAACTAAATCTTCTGGCACTTAGCTATAGTCTGAGTTCATTTTTGCTGTTGAAAGCACTAACATTAGTCTTGATGTTAGGGATAAATAACTATATATATAAATTTAGAAAATCTTACTGATTTTAACGAATGGGGTGATCTAGCTGAGGTTTTTTGCTTCAAATGGCACATGACTTCAGATGAAGGAAGTAGCAGGCAAAGCTTATGACTACATTGTAGTTGGGGGAGGAGCATGTGGTTGTCCATTGGCTGCAACCTTGTCACAGGAATTCTTTGTGCTACTGATAGAAAGAGGTGGTAAACATAGGGAAATCCCTTATTAATGGATGGAAGATCCTATGGATTTCCATTAATTGAGACAAACAAATATATGTCAGTAGCACAGCTTTTCACCTCACAGTTTTCACTTTGGAAGATGAAGTGTTCTATATTTTTTAATCAATGCTATTGGAGTTCCAATAAGTATACATGACATTTGATTTGGGGTATAGTTTATTGCGGGAGTAAATAACGAAGGAAATGACACCCCTTACTGTTAACTTTGGGATAATAGTTGGAGCAGTACTTAAGGTTTAGAAGAAATCAATAAGATCTACTTATGGATTGAAGTGACGTGTGAAATGTCTCATTGTCTCTTTATGGATGCACACTTTGGTTCACATTTTTACATTGCAATTTATCTAGAATTGTTCATCATATTCTTTCCTTTGCTTTGTTTTTGTACCGGTTAATGATATTGTTTATTTTCAATTCTTAACCATCACCTCCTCTCGCCCCCCCCCCCTAAAAATTTCCAGGAACTTGTGAAGACCAAGCATCCACAACTTCAGAGTCAAAATTGTATATGCTTCTTCAAGGAGGAAATAAGTTTATTGACTATTTAATGTTCTTCTTGGCTGAAATGACAAATACACAATCCCTGAGTTTGCAATTATGTGTTTGTAATTGCAGTCATTTATGGATTGCCGAGCATGGTGTCATTGATGCTTTGCTTGATTTTGTTTCAGATGGTTGGAAGACTTCATGAGGGTGTATCCTAGAAAGACATTGGCTAACTAGAAAGACAGTGGTAAGATTGAGTGTGCATTGTGTGGAGATTGTGTGCACCAGTTTATTGTTTTTCTAGCCGCCACGGATATTGGTCAGCTTATGGTTGTTGTTCAATCTGCTAAGCGTAAATTATTCAAGGGTACTTTACTAATTACATGTTCTTGTCCTTTTTTGTACCACTGTTTACCATAAAATCATCTGTATGTATGTGGACACTGATTTCATTTCATATTGCAGGGAAGCCTATGATTCAAAATGTGTTGCATGCTTATGGACAAGGGCTAGAAGAATTCATGCATGAGGAATTGCTAATATATTAAGCTTCAACATCTCAATGTAGTAAGAGTGTAAGACTTCTTCGCTGTTATAGTGAAGGAGATTGAATATGTTGATCTATGAGTACTTGCCAAATAAAAGTTTAGAATAAGGATATATTGAAAACCAATTATTATTTTCCAAACGATGTGTTTTAGCTTTGATTTCTCATTAATTTCTCTAGCTAAACTTTTTGTGTTTTATATATGTTTGCAGCTGTAGAAGCTACGTTTGCAAGATTTTCCCCCAAGATCAAGGCAAGATATGACTATGGGCATATGGGGTGACGATATTTATATTGACATTCAATTTGGTTGCAGTCTCGGGATACAGGGTAGAGCAACTCTTCGATCTAGCCCATCAGAGACTTTCAACAATTTTAATAGAGGCTGCAACCTACATGATAATCTCCATATTCGTTTGTCCAGTGTGGGCAGGTGAAGACCTTCCTAAGTTGGTTGCTTCCAATATAGAAAAGCTAGCGAATTACCTAGAAGATATTTTTAACCCATCATTAGTTTTCATGTTAATATTCCTTTTGTGTTGTATGTTAATATCTAAAGCTCTTAAGTCAATCTCAGGATTTGAAGACGAATATTTTCAATGCTTAGAGGATAAAGAAAAAACTTAGAAGTCCGTTCTATAAGGATATAGAAGTGTTCTCAATTCCAAAGCAAACAGTAGTATTGGTAAGCATTTTCTATCTTTTGTTTTTAGATATCATTCCACTTTTTTATTTTCTGGATTGATCAAATCTTGACCCTAATTTCACATAATCCACATGCAAATTTGGCAAGATGGGAACCGGGACATGGCCGTTTTCGTCTTCGTCATCCTTGGAAGCAGTATTTAAAGATTGGAGCACTTGCCTGGGGATGTGCTTACAACCTAGAAACTCTCAACAACTACCTTGACCCTGAAATCCAAGTAATACATTATTATTCTTTCTACATCAAAGGGAAATTAGTCTAAGTGTACTTTATAAATTATAATTTAACATATAATCTTCTCGTATTATATATCTATTACTACTAATAGAACTAAATTTGCTGGGAACACGTGTCAGTTGCTGTGCTCTCCAATATCCTGCCAAAAAACATCATTATCTCCTGTCTTGACATCTTCCGCTCTGGTAACATCGACGTCGTCATCAGCCACGCCGCCACTGTAAGCTTCTTATTTTATTCCTGTTTTTTTTTTCTGAGTTATTTTGTTTCTAGAGCATAATTCCCCAAAAATCACTAAATCTCTCATCTCATAACCTTCATCTCAGTTCTGCACATATATAATGGTGTTAAGATGATTTGTTGCTCTGATTTCTTACTGTGATTCACGTTTTTAGAAATATAGCACAATCCATTTCAAGTTGATCCAAGGAATCATAGTTGATGGAATTTGATTTGATTGTGTAGACATTTTTAAGGCCATTTATAGTTATACTGCATAATGATACCTTCTATGTTGATGGAATTTGATTGGAATTCATTGTGATCGTTGTATGCCTTTTGTTTTTAGTTTTGGGTTGAAAGAATTACCGAATGGTAGCTGATACCAAATGCACGTTTGGAATGATTTCACATTCGTTTTCCTAAGTGTTAATTTTAGTTAATAAGACTTATATTAAGTGCCAATAGTTAATAAGTATTGTGATAATTGCCACTGTTAATGAGGATTGACTGAGAGAGAGAGAGAGATAGATATTGGAAGCAAGCAAGCTTAGTTTTAATGCACATAGCCACATGTTTCTAGAATTTTGCCTCCTTTTTCTTGCTTTACCATGGACAAAGTGAGCTTTTTCATTGATTCATAATAATCAATTTTTGTCCTTTCTTCCCTATTTTCTTTTGTTTTTGTGTGCAGTCTATATAAGAATTAGGTCTTTTTTGTTGGAGATAAATGCAAGTATTTTCAGCTAGAGATCTTTTGCATTCAGCTACTGTGCAATTACATAGGCTATAATGTTGGGATTGAAGCTGATGTTATTGTGAAGCTTCGATTTCATTTTAATGGGTTTCTTTTCCTCTTCCAATTGTTATAAATAATCTGTGCACTCATCATGATATAGATTATGTCGTCGTTTTCCTTTTCTTATGAACCTTGCTCATGTTCTAATGCATGACATCCTCTTATGTGGGCATCACAACATAAGATCTTATATCCTTGATACACTTTAAAGAACAAAAATTTAAATATCCCAGAATCACTTATTAGAATTGGACACACTCATTTATTCAAATGTATAATTTCCCTAAGCACCTATGATTTCGATCCAAATCTTCAAATATTTTATCTAGGCATGCATGGAAGCCGACAATGATGCTGTAAAGCTTTCAGCCAAATCTCTATAAATTGTAGGTCTGTCATGTTTGATCCATGCCATCTATTCCAGTGCTTGATGGTTTCACTTCAAATTGCTTTTTTCTGTATCGTTTGGATGCTTTATGAGTTCATATTAGAACGAGGAAAGCATAATAGCTAAAACTTAAAGACTACAACATTTATTTGCAAAACATGCACTTAATAGACATCCACTGTGTATTTGTGTGTTCTAAATCCATTTTATTTTACTTTTAATTTGTAAAGATCCCAAAATTCTTTTTTGTTTCATTTTCGTTTAGCTGCTTCAGAACTGAGCTCTCTCCATGGTGCTCTTCATTTTCGTTTTATTTTGTTTGTTGCTTCATTACTCATGTTGTTGCCTATGCGTTGTTGGCACGATCTGTTATCTCTTTTCTTTTTGGGGTTTAGCTTTAGGTTGGTATTAAACACTTTCTTTTTCATATGTTCATTTTCAAATTGAAAACTTTAATCATATATGTTAAAATTCAATTTGCCACCCATAAGAACATTGATGTATTTTTTATTATTTTGTGCTACAGATTAGTAACCAAGCTTATGATTCAGTCTTATTATTTTGTTTGCAACGAATTGTGTGAAAGCTTTTATTGTCTATTACTACTTGATGAAGCTATGAGTGCACTTGATGCTGAGTCTGTAAAAGTAGTTCCTTGACCGAGTTATGCTAGAAAGAACCACAATTGTGATGGCACACAGGCTATCCACTATTATTACATGTTCTTCATAATTATTACATGTACCTCACATAGCAAAAAATCTGATTAGTGTTAGTAAGTTTGCAAAGGATAATTGTGTCTATTTTGAATTTCATCCTAACCACTGTCTTGTTAAATCTCAGGCCACTAGTGAAGTCCTTCTTCATGGCAATGTTGGACCTGATGCCTTGTGTCAGTTTCCAAGGACAGTTTCAGTCGTCCATTCCTAATTTGGATTCTACTTCATTGTATTCTCATGCTTTTGTTAATACTAGCTTATAACCTGCACAAAACACTGTTTCTCCTAGTTCACAGTATGCTTGGCATCTTAGGTTAGGGCATCCGAATAATCATACTTTGAAACTTGTATTGCGACAATGTAATCTCTCTGCATCTAATAACATCGAGAATTTGTTTTGCTCCGCTTGCTGTGTTGGTAAGGCTCATCACCTTCATTCCCCTTCCTCCGCCACAACATGCACTACTCCCTTGGAACTGATATACAGTGACTTGTGGGGGCCTTCCCTTGTTCCTACTTCCAATAAACGTTGCTACTACATCACATTTGTAGATGCCTACTCAAAGTTTAATTGGATATACCTTCTTAAAAACAAATCTGATGCCCTCCTCATCTTTAAACAATTCAAAGTTATGGTTGAACTTCAATTTGGAACCAAGATAAAATGCCTTCAAACCGATTGGGGTGGTGAATTCCGCCCCTTCACCAAATTTCTCAATGATTTAGGAGTCATTCATAGGCTCATTTGCCCTCATACACATCATGAAAATGGTGTAGTGGAACGTAAACATTGACATATTGTTGAACTTGGCCTTACCTTGCTTAGTCAAGCCTCTCTACCTCTAAAATACTGGGATCATGCCTTCCTCACTGCTGTATATCTAATAAATCTTCTCCCAACTGCAGCCCTCAACTTCAATGTCCCATAAACTACATTGTTCAAACGATCACCTGACTACAAGTTCCTCAAAGTCTTTGGTTGTGCCTGTTTTCCTTTACCCCGGCCTTATAACATTCACAAATTTGACTTTAGGTCACAAGAGTGTCTATTTCTTGGTTACACCACCTCACACAAAGGCTACAGATGCCTCTCCTCATGTGGAAGACTCTTTATCTCTAAGGATGTCATCTTCAATGAGAATCGGTTCCCTTATCATGATCTCTTTCCTACTCTACTCACACCACTCTCTCTGTTACCTCCTCCTTACCCTCTGCCTCCATCCCTCTAGTCCAGCATTCTACCACTCCTGCTGCACCTCTATCAACCACCCAGTCTCCATCCCCAGTCGTATCTGCTCCTGCACCCTCAACCTCACCACCTACATCTGTCTCCACCTCTTCCTCTGTTCAGCTGCAACTCCCCTCTCCTTCCCCTGTCCCTATCCCACCTCAGTCACACAAAGTCATCCAATGCAAACTCAATCAAAGTCTGGTATAGTTCAGCCCCGTATTCACCCTAGTTTACTTCTCACTCATGTGGAACCAAAGAATGTAAATCATGCTGTAAAAGATCCCAAATGGTATGTTGCTATGAAGGATGAGTTTGATGCTCTCTAAAGAAACCACACCTTGACCTTGGTACCACTCCCTCCTAATAGACAACCTATAGGTTGTAAGTGGGTGTTTCGGGTCAAGGAAAATGCTGATGGCACGGTCAATAGGTACAAAGCACGCTTAGTTGCTAAGGGATTCCACCAAGTTCACGGCTATGACTATAATGAGATTTTTTCCCCGGTTGTCAAGCCCACTACCATCCGGCTAATTTTTACTCTTGCTTTCTCTCGACGGTGGACACTTCAGCAGTTAGACGTTAACAATGCCTACCTTAATGGCATCTTGGATGAAGAGGTTTATATGCAACAACCTCCGAGCTTTGTGGGATCTGATTCCTCTCTTGTGTGCAGGCTACATAAGCCCTGTATGGCCAGGCCTCAAACAGGCCCCATAACAATGGTTTGAGCGGCTCAAAACTGCCCTATTGAATCTGGGATTTCATGACAACAAGTGTGATCCTTCCCTTTTCATATACAACAAGTTGAATGTTGTGGTTTATCTTCTGGTATATGTAGACGACATTATTATCACTAGCAGCTGCCACTCTCTCATTCAAAGTCTCATTCAGAAGTTACGTCCCTCTTTTGCTTTGAAACAATTGGGCACGACAATTTTCTTGGCATTGAAGTCCATTTCCAGCCTACTGGTTCCATCACTCTCACTCAAAGTAAATACATTCGTGATCTCTTGGTTAAGACCAACATGGCACAAGTTAATCCACTTCTTTCTCCCATGATAGCTAGCTGCAATCTGTCCAAAACAGGGTCTGATCCTCTTGCTGAAGTCTATAAGTGGGTATTATATAACTCGGCTTTTCAGTTTGTATCTAGGATGCACAATAGCTTTATGAGCTTGCATGTAGGGTATCAGAACCCAAGCGGTTAGCCCTGTTATAACTGCTTGAGATTAGTTATTCAGTGATCACTACTATAAATAGTAGATGACCAGATTCATTGTATTGAGACAATTCATTTTTCATCAATACAATTCAGCTTTACTTCTCTTCTTTCTCTCGCTCGCTCTCTCAGCATCGCATCTAAGACACTATTAAGGGTCAGATTTAGTACCAGTAATTAAGGGTCATAGAGAGAAGGTAAGCATGAAGCATTACTCAATAAGGGAGGCAACTATGCTTCCTTAGTAGCATTGCACACAAGTGCTTCATAATCTTAGACACATGTGAGCTTGTGAAAAAAAAATATGTGCAAATATCAAAGTCCTTTTATTTCGTACCAAATTCTCCCTCGTGAAAATTGATTCCTCAATAAGTTTCACATTAATATTTTTCATGAATATAGTTTCTTAAAGATTGATACATCCTGATAATGATCTTAATCAATAGCTATAACCAGCAACCTCCAAATAGATAAAGACAATAGTGGTAGTTTATATGCTGCATATGAACCAATGAAAAATGAGTGTTCCCCTCAAATACTTTATTGTGCTTAGAGCAATTACTGACCTACCTGATTAAGGAAAACTGAAAATTATGAGGAAAACCAGAATAATGGTGATTTTGGTGTTATAAGTGAATTGTATTTTTTTTATTTTTTTAATCATGGTTTGAAGGTATATGTCATATTATTTTTTAATTTTGAACTTAGAAAGTTAATTTTTAATCATGGTTTGATTTTTCAATTATTTCAGTTTTTAAGAATTATGACAAGTGTTTATAAGCATTTCTATAGTGATGCATCCAAACACCTTAATTTGTATAATCATTTTTCAAAGTATGTATCCAAACGCAAATAACTTATTGAATTTAAACATTTATGATATAAGCTCTCATGTGATAGACATATATTGAATAAACATTTTTTATGTTGTTCATCTAATTAAACACAATCTAAAAATAATATTGCAGAAAGATTAGCTTTGAATTTTTTTTTTCTGATTATGATTATTAGTAGATGAAATACATCATAAACATATATCTTGTGATTATAATTAAAATGTCAGTTTCTCTCGGACCCGATCTTAGCACGAGTCTCTTTATTAGTACTAAATACAATGTTACCATCCTATATATATATATATATATATATATATATATATATATATATATATATATATATATATATATATATATATGGAAGTTTATGTTTCTTTCCTCGTTATGTAGTTCGTTAGTTTCCTTTGCGCTTGCGCGCTCTTGTTAACCAAAATAAAAAATAATAATAATCATCACTAGGTCAAATAGTGGTGTAATATAACTAATATAACAATAATATGAGAACAAATCCCAATTAAATAAGCTAAAAATAAGAAAACATAACAAAATCAAAAAATAATGCCTAAGATTGCTTTCTTATTTATATAACTAATTAATTGATTTCATAAAATAGTCCAACTATCATTCATTCAAAACTCTGGATAGACCCTTGAACAACTTTTTTTTAATATCTTTTTTAAAAAATTAACTGTTGGATTGAAAACTCTTATTATAAAAATCATATATATGAAATTTCTCCATTTTTTTTAATACTTTATCATATATATTATGATTAACGTCACATATATATTTTAAACAGAAATGCTAGACTTGACGAATCATCCCAACCGCTTATCTTTAGTTTATTCTTGACTTTTAATTTTTTACGTCCTAAAACATAAAAAGGCAATTGAATTTTAAACTTATTCGCATGGTGTGACAGAATTAGGCTTGTCCTATGTAGTACCGCTCTATTTTTTTTTTTTATGAGAAATGGAAGAAAGAAAGTATAAAATCAAACCCCACTCTATTTTAAAATATAAGGGATTTATTGGGAGTAATGATAATTTCAATAAGAAAATAGAAAAATAAAAATTTATTTAATGAAGAGAGAAATTTTAAATTTAACTACTCATTAAATTTATAATATTCATTTTTAAATTTTATATATTTATAATATTTTCAAATCACATATTTTAATTTATGTAAGTAGTATTTTTTCCCTAATTTCTCAAACTTACCAGCTTTGAATATAAGTAAAAAAATCAAATAAAGAAAATAACCAATCAAAAAATTTACATAACAATTGAGCTGTATTACTTTTTTGTTAAAATTTAATTAAGAAGAATATTATTATGCCTTTTTGGAATTTTCCCTTCTCATAATCCATATATGTAGAGATATAGATATTTCTCAATTATATCATATAACGCTTTAATATGGTTTCCAATTATATGGTTGACCCATAGATAAGAAATACTATATTTAAATGAAAATAGAAAAGTTATAATGTGAAAAATTAGATAATATAATAAAATTAAAGAATTTGATCACTGATTTTGATTGATTGATAATATTGATTAGAAAGGTTGATACTATTTCATTGAAAATTTAATACTATAAAGTCATAATTTGTAATATAAATTATGAGGTTAATTTTGATACATGGTTAGTGTAAACTTTTTTATACTGTTAATTAATCACAAATTATTATATATATATAATTTTTAAGATAGTTACTGTAAGAGTTAAACATTTTTTTAATGATATAATAATTTATTATTGATTCTCAGTGTAAAAAAATTTATACCGACAACACATACTAATTAAATCCATATATTGTGTTGTTTTCTAATTATATGAAAGAAATAATGTTACAACTAATGTTTAAATGTTATCCAAACTATACGAGATATTGCTTAAGTTATAAATTATTTAAATGAAAAATAGAAACAAACACATACATGCAATTGAGACCTTAATAATTTGTTAACAGAGGTTATCACATCTGGTCAAGTCTTTCACTTACACTCACTGTAATTTAGGTCTAATTCTTTTAGTAGATGATTTGTAAATCCATTATAAATCCATATTGTGATGAGTGGTTTTCACTAACCTTACACAAAAATGCTTGCAAGGTGCTGTCAAGACATGCTTCAAGTAAGAGGAAGTAGAAAGCACTGTTAATGACTACCACTTTTTTGTTTAGAAAAAAAATATAAAATGCCAAGCCGTAAGTATTGGCTACGACTTTAATTTGTCAGGAAAAAAAAATTATATTTCCATGGAAGTCGCTACATCCATCTGCGAGTTGCTAATTAAAAAAGAATGTCGCAGACGACACATACAGCTTTTTTTTTTCTTCAAAAAAATAATAAAAAATTAGGAAGTCGTAAATCACATTTTTTAGACCGCTTGCAAGTTGTTGTCGAGGCATGTTTCAATTAAGAGGAAGTAGCGAGTACTAATAACAACCTCCACTTATTTTATAAAAAAATAGAAATGGCAAGTCCTTAGTATTGGTTTGTTAGGAAGAAAATGTTTTTCCATAGAAGTGGTTACTTCCATATGCGACTTCGCTAATTAAAAGGAGAAAGTCATCAATGACAGCTACGACTTGTTTTTTTTTTTCAAAAAAAATATTAGAAAGTTGTAAATGACTTTTTTTTTTTACAACTTGTCAAGGCATACTTCAACTTGCAAGTATTGATAACGACTTTCACTTTTTATTAGAAAAAATAATATAAAACGACAAGTCGTAAGTATTGGCTACGACTTTAATTTGTCAGGAAAAAAATTATTTCTCCACGGAAGTCGTTACTTCCAACGACGATTGCTAATTAAAAAGAGAATGTCGCAGATGACACCTACGATTTTTTTGTTTAAAAAAAATTAATAATTAGGAAGTCGTAAGTGACACCCATGATTTATTCTAGATGAGTAAATTCTTTTTAGTTTGCACCATAATGATAAAATAAATACTAGATGGCACTTTTTCTGTAAAAATCGTCAAATGAAGTACAAAAAGTGAAAAGTGAAATGAGGTACGACTACGTAAATTAAAATAAGAATAACCAAAGTTTACTAAATAACAACCAAACACACTCTAAAACATTAATTCACTATTTGCCAAAAATATATTATTATCAATTTAATACATTGTCGTCGGTTTTGGTATCTTCAACATTATAATCGTAACCAATAAATTGAAAATCAAGTATGGTTCCTAATCAGTACAATATTTGTAAGCTTCAATCGATATGATTCGCCACAGCCAATAAAGAGCATCACCATATGGTTCATCATGAAGAGAAGTCGTCGCAACCCGCAAAAATGATTTGTCAGTAAAAACATATCCAATATGTCAAGGTAACAAGAAAAGAGATCATCAATGATAGACAACTTTTTAAATTTCGGGCGATATCACCGGATGCGGTCACAATATTATGGTTGAGTCCGTTAATATCACAATCACCCCACCCCACAGTTGTGATATTGTCTTAAATCACAGCAAATAGCCACAATGAAACATAGATGAGGCTGCATCGAACCTTATTGTAGCCGCAACTGACTACTTTGTAGTCATATCAGATTACAATAGATTTAAAAATAAAAAATTCAGCCGCCCAAAAAATCATGCTGCAACATCTGTTATCTGCATCGTGACGATTGCAATACTCGTAATTGCAGTGGTAATACAATCGCACCTGCAATTTAAAACCATGTTAATACGGCTCTCATTATTGTTCATTAGCACCAAACACAAGCAGAACTAAGTCTTCAACATTGTGGCAAGCATGAGTCTATTTAATTCTCCAAGATCACTAAGTGTGAGCACCTTTTTTATCCTCCATGGGTCTTCATAGAGTTTCATGTGGTTGAGTAGCCTCACTACCAAATTTTTTATGCCCTTTCTAGTAGCCTAGCCATATCCATTAAAACCAATGTAAGAAATAGGAAGTGCAGTTCCACCACTTATTTTGCTCCCATAGCTACTAGAAAAAGCATTCTACTCAACCATGTTGAAGCTGTATGAAGACCCGTGGAAAATAAAGAAGGTGCTCACACATGGTAAGCTTGGAGACTTAAACAGACCCTTGTTTGCCACAAATTTGGAAGAAGACTTAGTTCTACATGTTTTGGGTGCTGATGACCAAAACAAAGTCTATCGTTCTTACTTTGCCGCTCAATGACATAGGGCATTAGAAACCAATAGTGACAATAGTGTTTTGGTAATGGAAAGGAGAAGAAAGAGAATATATAAACTGAATACTATTCCATCAGACTTAATGTAATATGAAATACAAATCTTATGATCCTCTATATATATAGTCGTTGATATTTCTTTTCCTTCTTTTTTACCTTGTTAGTTTCCTTTGAGCTTTCACGCTCTTGTTAACCAAAATAAAAAACAATAGAAATTACTAGGTCAAATAGTAGTTTAATATAACTAATATAAATTGATCCCAATTAAATAAGCTAATAAATAAGAAAACATAAAAAAATAAAAAAATAAAGCCTAAGTTTGCTTTCTTATTTATATAATTAATTGATTGATTTCATAAAAAATAGTCCAACTAAAATTAATTCGAAACTCCCTAGATAGACACTTGTATAAGCCAAAGAGATTCTTTTTTCTCCATTAATAAATTTTTTATTAAATATCTTTTTTACAAAATTAACTGTTGAATTGAAAACTCTTATTATAAAAATCATATATATGAAATTTGATGTTAATCGGATTATTTTTAATACTTTATCATATACAACACAATTAACCTACTATATATTTTCAAAAGAAATGATGAATAGTTCAAAACTGTTTTGCACGAAAGACGTGACGAATCATCACAGTCGCTTATCTTAGATTTTTTTCTTACTAAAACATAAAAGGCAATTGAATATTTTTACCATGGAGTTTCAACTACTGTTTTTAGAATTTCTCATATTTTTAGAGAATGAAACAATTGTGCGAACAAATTATCCAACCAGGGGTTGTTTCTAGGTGTTTTACTTGGTGGGATTCAATTCCTACTTTTATTGGGATAGATTTCTTCCGAAATAGGTTGGGTCTTCCTAATTATAGGTTCATATAAGTCCTTTTTCCTTTCACATGGGTTTGGTTGATGCACCCCCCATGTTTAGTATTCTTTTCTTTATTTTTTATTAATAAATTTTGGTATGCTGCAAATGATGGATAGGGATTGAGGTGTCAACCTATAGTTGGGATGTCTTTCTGTATAGTGATGTTTTTGCATACCAATGCTTTTGCCTCGAAAAAAATATTCGTATGGTAAGATGGAATCAAATTTGTGCTACATAGCACCGCTCTTTTTTTTACGATAAATGGAAGAAATAAACTACAAAATCAAGCCCCACTCAATTTTAAAATATAAGGAATTTATTGGCAGTAATGATAATTTCAAAAAGAAGAGAAGAATAAAATTTTATTTAATGAAGAAAGATCTTTTAAATTTTAACTACTCATTAAATTTATAATATTTATTCATTAAATTTAAAATATTTGTAATATTTTAAAATCAAAATTTTTAATTATTTATTATTTATTTAATTATTTAAGTAGTATTTTTTTCCCTAATTTGTCAAACTTATCTGCTTTTTTTTTTGTTAACCATGTTAATGGTACGAAGTATCCACTATCGTAAACAGTGACTAATCTCCGTCGGGGGACGTGAACGATATTTAAGGATTGCCCCCTCCCAACCAGGTGTACTCCATATATAAGAGTCAAGAATCGAACCCTCGCCACTTGCTTAAGTGCCCGAGTTCGTTACCATTCGGAACAACCACATGTTGGGGCAAATTTATAGGCTTTGAATATACGTAATGAAATCAAATAAAGAAAATAAAAAAAAAAAAATGTACATACCAATTGAGCTGTATTACTTTTTGTTAAATTTTATTAAGAAGCATATTATTATGCCTTTTTGGAATTTTCCCTTGTCATAATCTATATATATAGATATAGATGTTTCTCATTTATATCATATAACTCATTAATACTTTCCAATTATGTGGTTCACACTTAGATAAGAAATATTATATTCAAATGAAAATGGAAAAGTTATAATGTGAAAAGTATATAATATAATAAATTTAAAGAATTTTGATGCGTGAAATCCGCAAGTGTACGGTTTCGTTGTTAAGTAATAAAAAGATCGAATCCACAGGGACTACTATGTTTATGAATATCAATTAATTAATTAATCCAATTAAATTAAACAAAGGGAATATATTTGAGGAGTGTTAAGAACGTAGTAACCAAGCAATTAAATAAATTAATATTGAAAAGCAAGAGAGCAAGAACATAAATAGCAAGCTTTATGGAAGGGGGTTTCAAATGTCAAGAAAACTTCCAGGATTGGAGGTAACCACAATGATACTAGATAAATCCTAATTGAAAGCCCTTTTATTAATATTAAAATTCAATGAAGGTGAATTACCCTAAACTAGTTAATGTTCTTTCTCAAGAGACAAGAGCCGTGCCCAATTAAACCAATTCCTACTCTCGTGGTAATTGAATTTAAATTGAACCCTTTAAGCTTTATGGCAATTCATTAAATCCTCGAAAGGCTAAATCTACTCTCGTGATTTAGACCTTAAGTTCATTTCTTATGGTTCCAATACCCAGGTTCACCTCTTGGTACATCCCTAGATATTTGTGAGATGCAAATATGTGGCCAGCAAATTCACATGAATAAGCGCAATAAGGATTGAATCAAAGAACATTCAAAAATTAATCAATGGATAAGCAAATTCAATTAATCATTATCAATATACCAAAGGGCATTGCCCAATCCTAGAAATAAGAAAACTACTCAAGCATTGTCATTGTAATAACCTTGATCAAAGAAAACATGAAAAAATACCCAAATAGAAAAAGGGAAAAGATGAGAAGGAATTCTAAAACCTTAATGCCTCCACTCTAACCAGCAATAGCCAAGTTCTCTCCCTAATTTCGAGCCTCATGTTTCCTTATATACCTTAGGTCAAAAAGATTACAAAGCCCAACATAAAAAATAACCCAAATCAAGATTTAGACATGCCACGGCCGTGTCACCAGTCACACCCAGGCCGTGGCTTTTTCTAAACCTCCAACTTCCTTCTTTTCATCTAGGTCACGGTCGTGTCAGGTGACATACCCAGGCCGTGGCCCTTTCTGATCCTTAAAGAATGATTTCCTTCAAGCTTTTCCGGTCATGGCCGTGGCATGTGTCATGGTTAGGCCATGGCACACCAAGTTTTGCTTCTCTTTTACTTCTTTCAAGCTCCAAACTTCATGCAAGCTCCAATAGGGGTTAATCCAAGCTTTTAATCAATAATCCTGCACCAAAACACCAAGATCAACGCAATAATCCATTCTAAATAGAAAACTAACAAAATATTAATTAAAATGCCTAGACTAACATGAAAATGCATGCAAAATGACTGTGAAATGTGATGTGAAGTCACACACATCAAATTTGATTGCTGATTTTGATTCATTTGTATATTGATTAGAAAGGTTGATACTAATTCATTGAAAATTTAATACTATAAAGTCATTAATTTGTAGAATAAACTATGAGGTTAATTTTGATGCATGGTTGTTAATTTCTTTACACTTTTAATCGATTACAAATTATCATATGTATGATTTTTAAAGTCGTTATTGTAAGAGTCAAATGTTTTTTAATGATGTGATAATTTATTATTGATTATCAGTTCAAAAAATTTTATACTGACAACACATACCAATTAAATTCATATATTATGTTTTTTCCTAATTATATGAAAGAAATAATGTTACAACACTTTTTGACTTTATAAGCTAATATTTAAATGTTATCCAATTAGACGTGATATTGCTTAAGTTATAAAATATTTAAATAAAACATAGAAGAAAAAAAACACATACGTGCAATTAAAACGTTAATGACTTGTTAACGGAGGTTGATACATTTGGTCAAGAATTTTGTCAATGCTCATTGTAATTTAGGTTAAATTCTATTAGTAAATAATTTATAAATTCCATTATAAATCCTTATTGAGGCAGGTGGTTTTCACTAACCTTACACAAAAATGCTTGCAAGGTGTTGTCAAGACATGCTTCAATTAAGAGGAAGTAGAAAGTACTGATAATGACTTCCACTTTTTTATAAAAAAAAAAAAAAAAATTTAAATGGCAAGTCGTAAGTATTACCTACAATTTGAATTTGCCAGGAAAAAAATTATTTTCGCATGGAAGTCATTACATGCATTTGTGACTTGCTAATTAAAAAGAGAAGCCGCTGAAAAAAACAATAATAAAAAATTAGGAAGTTGCAAATGACATTTTTTAGACCGTTTGTAAGGTGCTATCAAGACATACTTCAATTAAGAGGAAGTACCGAGCGTTGATAACTACTTCCACTTTCTTTTTTTTTTTTAAAATGGCAAGTCAAAAGTATTGGCTATCGACTTTAATTTGTTAGGAAAAAAATTGTTTTTCTAAAAAAGTGGTTACTTTCATATCCGACTTGCTAATTAAAAAGAGAAAGTCACAGATGGCACCTACGACTTTTTTTTCCGAAAAAAATTAGGAAGTCATAAATGATTTTTTTTAGACAGCTTGCAAGGTGTTGTCAAGGCATGCTTCAATTAAGAGGAAGTAGCAAGTATTAATAACAAGTTTCACTTTTTTCTTAGAAAAAATAATATAAAATGGCAAGTAGTAAGTATTAGCTATGACTTTAATTTATTACGAAATAAGATTTTCTCCATGGAAGTCAGTACTTCCATCGGCGACTTGCTAATTAAAAAGAGAACGTCATAGATGACACCTACGATTTTTTTTTCTTGTTTAATAAAGTAATAATTAGGAAGTCGTAATACATCAATGACTTATTCTAGAACAGTAAATTCTTTTTCGTTTGCACCATAATGATAAAATACATACCAATTGGCATCCTTTTTATAAAAAAACAATCAAATGAAATACGAAAAGATATATCTGAAATGAGATACGACTACATAAATTAAAATAAGAATAACCAAAGTTTACTCAATTACAACCAAACACACTCTAAAGCATTAGTTCACTATTCGTCAAAAATATATTATTATCAATTTAGTACATTGTCGCTGATTTCGGTTATCTTCGACGTTATAATCGTAACCAATAAATTGGAAATCAAGTATGGTTCGTAATCATTACAATATTTGGAAGCTTCAAGCGGTATGATTCGCCACAAACAATACAGAACAACACCAGATGGTTCATCATGAAAAGAAGTCGTCGCAACCCGTAAGAATGATTTGTTAGTGAAAAGTGCAGCCAATATGAATGGTTAACAAGAAAAGAGAACATCAATGATAGGCAGCCTCGTAAATTTTGGGCTATATCACCGAATGTGGTCACAATATTGTGGTTGCCGTCCGTTAATGTCACAACTTCCCCACCCTACAATTGTGGTATTGTCTTAAATCACAACAAAGAACCACAATGAAACATAGATGAGGGCATGAGGCTGCATCGAACCTTATTGTAGCTGCATCAGACTACATTGTATTCGTCTCGGATTACAATAGATTTAAAAAGAAAAAATTCATGTTGCAACAACTGCTATCGGCACCGTGATGATCGCAAAACTCGCAATTGCAGCGGCAACACAATTGTACCTGCAATTTAAAATCATGCTAGTACGACTCTCATTATCGTTTGTTCATTAGCACCCAACACAAACAGAACTAAGTCTTCAACATTGTGGCAAGCAGGAGTCTACTTAATTCTCCAAGATCACTACGTGTGAGCACCTTTTTTATCCTCCATGGGTCTTCATAGAGTTTCATGTGGTTGAGTAGCCTCACTAGCAAATTTTTTATGCCCTTTCTAGTAGCCTAGCCATGTCTACCGAAAAACAATGCAAGAAATAGGAAATGCAATTCCAACACTTATTTTTCTCCCATAGCTATTCGAAAAAGCATTCTACTCAACCACGTTGAAGCTGTATGAAGACCCATGGAAAATAAAGAAGGTGCTCACACATGGTAAGCTTGGAGACTTAAGGAGACCCTTGTTTACCACAAATTTGGAAGAAGACTTAATTCTACCTGTGTTGGGTGCTGATGACCAAAACAAAGTTTATCGTTCTAATTACTTTGCCCCTCAATGCCATAGGGCATTAGAAACCAACAGTGGCAATAGTGTTTTGGTAATGGAAAGGAAAAGAAAGAGAATATATAAACCGAATACTATTCCAGTAGACTTAATGTAATACGAAATACAAATCTTACGATCATCAGTTTTCCTTCTTTTTTTACCTTGTTAGTTTCCTTTGGGCTTTTGCGCTCTAGTTAACCAAAATAAAAAATATAACTAATATAATATAATATGAGAATCGATCCCAATTAAATAAGCTAATAAATAAATAAAAACATAATGAAATAAAAAAATAATGCCTAAGATTGCTTTCTTATTTATATAATTAATTGATTGATTTCATAAAAATTAGTGCAATTAACATTCATTCAATCTCCCTGGATAGACACTTGTATAAGTCAAAAAGATTCTTCTCTCCTTGAATAAATTTTATATTGAATATCTTTTTTACCAAATTAATTGTTGGATTGAAAACTCTTAGAGGAGTGTTAGTAACACACTTTCTAACACTCTCTTTCTAACACACACCCTCCTATTGGTTAAAATTCATATGGGTCTCACTTGAATTTTGTAAGGCCTACATGAATTTCAACCAATAGAAAAATATGTGTTGGAAAGAGAATGTTAGAGAATATATTGCTAAGATTTTTCAAACTCTTATAATAAAAATCATATATATGAAATTTGATGTTAATCCTCCGATTATTTTTAATACTTTATCATATACATCACAATTAACGTAATAAATTTTATAAAAAGAAATGTTGAATGTTTTGAAATTGTATTGCAATATTTTTTAGTTCTAACTCTACGGTATAGAAGAAATAGGAAAGGATCATATAAAACTGAGCTTCATGTTACTCAGCCCAAGAGACAAGTCAGATCCAGGACATCCCAATTCAATTGAATAAAATGACAGTTTCCCTCATTTTCACCCCTAAGCATTTTCAATTTCCCCATTTCTTTTATAGAAAATATCCCATGATTTGATTTGCTGTCAGTCGTTATCGAATTACATAAATAGAAAGACGTGACGAACCATCACAACCGTTTATCTTAGATTTTTTTACTTACTAAAACATAAAAATGCAATTGAATATTTAACCCATTTGTCTGGTGTGACGGAATCAGATTCTTCCTACATAGCGCCACTTTTTTTTTTTTTTTATGAGAAATGGAAGAAATATACTACATAATCAAACCCCACTCTATTTCAAAATATAAGGGATTTATTGGTAGTAATATAATGATAATTTCAATAAGAGAATAATAAAATTTTATTTAGTGAAGAAAGATATTTTAAATTTTAACTACTCATTAAATTTATAATATTCATTTACTAAATTTTATATATTTGTAAATCAGATTTTTTAATTATTTATTATTAATTTAATTATTTAAGTAGCTTTTTTCCCGACTTTGTCAAACTTATCAGCTTTTTATGGGTAATCATGTTATTAGTACGAAATATCCACCGTCGTAAACAGTGACTAATCTCCGTCAAGGGACTTGAACGACATTTATGGGTTGCCCCACCTAATCAACTTTTCTCCATACGTAAAAGCCAGGAGTCGAACCTTTGATCACTTATTTAAGGGATCTGAATTCATTATCACTCAGATCAATCACATGTTGGTGCAAACTTATCAGCTTTGAATATATGTAACGAAGGCAAATAAAGAGAATAACTAATAAAAAAAACGTACATAACAATTGAGCTGTATTACTTTTTGTTAAATTTTTTTTTGACTCCGTTAAAATTTTGTTAAGAAGCATAATATTATGCCTTTTTGGAATTTTCCCTTGTCATTATCTCTCTCTATATAGATATAGATATTTCTCAATTATATCATATAACGCTTTAATACTTTCCAATTATATGGTTCACACTTAGATAAAAAATATTATATTCAAATGAAAATAGAAAAGTTATAACGTCAAAAGTATATAATATAACAAATTTAAAGAATTTGATTACCGATTTTGATTCATTTGTACTATTGATTAGACAGGTTGATACTAATTCATTGAAAATTTAATACTATAAAGTCATCAATTTGTAATATAAACTATGAGGTTAATTTTGATGCATAGTTGTTAAGTTCTTTATATTGTTAATCGATTACGAATAGTAATATATATATATATATCATTTTTAAGGTAGTTATTATAAAAATTAAATACTTTTTTAATGATGTGATTAGAAATGGTAATTTGAACCTTACTCGTTGGATACCCGCAAAAAATATCCATGATGGATAGGATAAATATCCGCTTTGTAGGTACGGATACGGGTTTGGGTAATTATCCGCAAACAAGAGAGGGTATGAGTGCGGATACGGATACTCTAGTATCCACCCGCCCCACACCCGCATATATAACTATCCATATTTATATATTTATTTATTTATATTAATACATATAATTATAATTATATATCAAATTTTAAAAATAAAATTAATGTAACCAAGGGTTTCTTAACTATTTTTTTTTTTTTAGACTTAATCACCTACTGACCTAAGTACTAACAGCAGCTGCTGATGTTCTTTGTGTTACTTTTTTCTTTTTTCTTAGTTAAAGTACGGGTAATGAGAGCGGATATGGGTACTTAGGTACCCAGAGAGTACGTGTAAGGGTACTTAAGTTGCTACCCGCGTGGGTACGAATCCGGGTACGGGTATTTTTTTCAAACGCGGGTATGGGGACAAGTACTATAGTACCCTACCCAGACCCTATCCATTGCCTCCCCTAGATGTGACAATTTATTATAGATTATCAGTTTAAAAAATTTTATACTGATAATACATATCAATTAAATCCTTGGATTGTGTTGTTTCCTAATTATATGAAAAAAAAAAAAAATAATGTTACAACACTTTTTGACTTTATAAGTTAATGTTAAAATGTTATCCTGCTATACGAGATATTGCTTAAGTTATAAAATATTTAAAAAAAATATATAAAAAAAAACACATACATGCAATTAAGACGTTAATGGCTTGTTAACGGAGGTTAGTATATCAGGTCAAGGCTTTCGTCCGCACACACTATAATTTAGGTTCGATTCTATTAGTAGATGATTTGTAAGTTCCATTATAAATCCTTATTGAGATGGATGGTTTTCACTAATCGTACAAAAAAATGCTTGCAAAGTGTTGTCAAGACATGGTTCAATCAGGAGGAAGTAGAAAGTACTGATAACGACTTCCAGTTTTTTTTTTTTATAAAAAATATATATATATGGCAAGTCGTAATTATTGGCTACGAGGAAAAAAATTATTTTCCCATGTTACATCCATCTATGACTTGCTAATTAAAAGAATAAAGTCAGAGATGACACCTACAACCTTTTTTTTTTTAAAAAAACAATAATAAAAAATCAGGAAGTCGTAAATGACATTTTTTAGACCGTTTGCAAGGTGCTATCAAGACATGCTTCAATTAAGAGGAAGTAGCGAGCATTGATAACGGCTTCCACTTTCTATTTTTTTTTTAAAAATAGAACTTACAAGTCGTAAGTAATGGCTAACAACTTTAAATCGTAGGGAAAAAAATTGTTTTTCTATAGAAGCGGTTACTTCCATATGCGACTTACTAACTAAAAATAGAAAGACAGGGATGGCACCTACGACTTGTTTTTTTTCAAAAAAAAATTAGGAAGTTGTAAATGACTTTTTTTAGATAGTTTGCCAGGTGTTGTGAAGGCATATGCTTCAATTAAGAAAAAGTAGCAAGTATTAATAACGAGTTTCACTTTATGCTTAGAAAAAATAATATAAAATTGCAAGTAGTAAGTATTGGCTACGACTTTAATTTGTTATGAAATAAAATTTTCTCCATGGAAGTCGTTACTTCCATCGGCGACTTGCTAATTAAAAAGAGAATGCCATAGATGACACCTACGATTTTTTTTTCTTGTTTAAAAAAAGTAATAATTAGGAAGTTGTAAGTGACATCCATGACTTATTCTAGATAGGTAAATTCTTTTTCGTTTGCACCATAATGATAAAATACATACCAATTGGCATCCTTTCTGTAAAAAAACCGTCAAATGAAATACGAAAAGTTAAAACTGAAATAGGGTACGACTACATAAATTAAAATAAGAATAAGCAAAGTTTACAAGATGACAACCAAACACACTCTAAAACATTAGTTCACTATTCACCAAAAATATATTATCATCAACTTAGTACATTGTATTCATATCGGATTACAATAGATTTAAAAAGAAAAAATTCAGCCGCCAAAAAATTCATGTTGCAACAACTGCTATCGACACCGTGATGATTGCAAAACTCACAACTGCAGCGGTAATTAACACACTTGTACCTACAATTTAAAACCATGCTAATACGGCTCTCATTATTGTTTGTTCATTAGCACCCAACACAAGCAGAACTAAGTCTTCAACATTGTGGCAAGCAGGAGTCTACTTAATTCTTCAAGATCACTACGTATGAGCACCTTTTTTATCCTCCATGGGTCTTCATAGAGTTTCATGTGGTTGGGTAGGGCCGGTAGGCCCACTACCAAATTTTTTGTGCTCTTTCTAGTAGCCTTGTCATGTCTATTAAAGAACAATGCAAGAAATGGGATGTGCAGTTCCACCACTTATTTTGCTCCCATAGCTACAAGAAAAAACATTCTACTCAACCAGGTTGAAGCTGTATGAAGACCCATGGAAAATAAAGACGGTGCTCACACATGGTAAGCTTGGAGACTTAAGGAGACCCTTGTTTGCCACAAATTTGGAAGAAGACTTAGTTCTACATGTTTTGGGTGCTGATGACCAAACAAAGTTCATCGTTCTTACTCTGCCCCTCAATGCATTAGAAACCAACAGTGACAATAGTATTTTGGTAATTGTAAGGAGAAGAAAGAGAATATAAAAACTGAATACTATTCCATTAGACTTTTTTTTTTTTTTTTTTTAACATTTCCATTAGACTTAATGGAATACGAAATACAAATATTATGATCCTCTCTCTCTCTCTCTCTCTCTCTCTCTCTATATATATATATATATATATATATAGTCGTTGATATTTCTTTCCCTTTTTTTTTAGCATGTTAGTTTCCTTTGGGCTTTCGCACTCTTGTTAACCAAAATAAAAAATAATAGTAATTACTAGGTCAAATAATAGTGTAATGTAACTAATTTAACATAATATGAGAACCGATCCCAGTTAAATATGCTAATAAATAATAAAACATAATAAAATAAAAAAATAATGCGTAAGATTGCTTTCTTATTTATATAATTAATTGATTGATTTCCTAAAAAAATAATCCAACTAACATTCATTCAAAACTCCCTGGATAGACACTTATAAAAGTCAGAGATTCTTCTCTCCTTGAATAACTTTTTTATTGTATATCTTTTTTACAAATTAACTGTTGGATTGAAAACTCTTATAATAAAAATCATATATATGAAATTTGATGTTAATCCAATTTTTTTTAATATTTATCATATACATAACATTTAATGTAATATATATTTTAAAAAGAAATGTTGAATGGTTCGAAACTGTTTTGCACGAAAGACGTCACGAACAATCACAACCGCTTATGTTAGGTTTATTCTTGAGTTTTAATTTGTTACTTATTAAAACATAAAAGGCAATTGAATATTTAACCTATTGGTATGATGGGAAGGAATTGGATTCGTCCGACCTAGCACCGCTCTATTTTTTTTTAATGAGAAATGGAAGAAATAAATTGCAAAATCAAACCCCACTATATTTTCAATATATCGGATTTATTGGCAGTAATGATAGTTTTCATAAGAAGAGAGAAGAATAAAATTTTGTCTAATGAAGAGAGATATTTTAAATTTTCATTCATTTAAGTTTTATATATGTATAACATTTTTAAATTAGATATTTTCATTATCTATTATTTATTTAATTATATAAGTAATATTTTTCCCCTAATTTCTCAAACTTATCAACTTTGAGTATACTAACGAAATCAAATAAAGAAAATAACTAATCAAAAAACTTACATAACAATTGAGTTGTATTACTTTTTTGTTAAAATTTTATTAAGAAGCATATTATTATGCCTTTTTGGAATTTTCCATTGTCATAATCCATATATATAGATATAGATATTTCTCAATTATATCATATAACGCTTTAATGGTTTCCAAATATATAGTTCACCCATATTATATAAAAATTTATTTAATGAAGAGAGATATTTTAAATTTTAATTAATTAATAAATTTATAATAGTCATTCATTTAAATTTTAAATGTTTATAATAATTTTAAATCAGTAATTTTTAATTATTTATTTAACTATATAAGTAGTATTTTTCCCCCTAATTTATCAAACTTATCAGCTTTGAGTATACGTAACGAAATCAAATTAAGAAAATAACTAATAAAAAAATTTACATAACAATTGAGCTGTATTACTTTTTTGTGAAAATTTTATTAAGAAGCATATTATTATGCCTTTTTGGAATTTTCCATTGTCATAATCCATATATATAGATATAGATATTTCTCAATTATATCATATAACGCTTTAATGGTTTCCAATTATATAGTTTACCCATATTTTATTCAAATGAAAATAGAAAAGTTATAATGTGAAAAATAATATAATATAATAAAATTAAAGAATTTGATTACTGATTTTGACTGTTGTATAATATTGATTAGAAAGGTTGACACTTGATACTAATTCATTGAAAATTTAAAATTAAAAAATCATCAATTTCTAATATATTATAAGGTTAATTTTGATTCACCGTTAGTGTTAAATTCTTTATACTATCAATCAATCACCAATTTTCATATATGTGTTTTTTAATATACTTATTATAAGAGTTAAACATTTTTTAAAGATTTGACAATTTATGATTAATTGTGAGTGTAAAATATTTTACACTGATAATATATACCACTTAAATTCATATAGTATTATGTTGTTTCCTAATTATAGGAAAGAAATAATGTTACAACATTTGTTTGACTGTATAAGCTAATGTTTAAGTGTGCGTTTGATTTGCAAAAGCGTAAAAATTAGATAGGATAAACAGAACAGTACAAAGCAAACATGTAAGTTATTGGATAACTTTTTTATCTTATATGATGTTTGATGAACAATGAACAGGACAAACAAAATAATATTAAATTAACTACAATACCCTTTCTCACCACCGAGTCGCGTTTCCGTAGATCCTTACTTGGCTTATTTGTGTTGTCATCCTGATTCCTTCTAATAATAAGAATTTGTAATATTTTATATTAATTTTACCTTGTGTGTGTGTGTTAAGAACCTAGAGTTGACGAGAGGTAATCTTGTTATGAGATGCTCAAAGATCAATTCTATCTATATATATATATATATATATATATATATATATATATATATATATATATATATATATATATCCAAACAAAACATGAAGCCTTTGAATTTCACCAAGATTCTTATACATGTTATTGACTTTATGGTGATTTCAATTCTGATGGATAGCAGTAGCGCACAGGGGTAATAGTAGGGGTAATTGAGGAAACCAAAATGGAAGAAATGATTTGCATATAAAATTAAATGTAATCAAATGACTATCATTAAAAGTTCTTATTTCTCACAATAAACAAGAGTTTTCACATGATATGCTGCAAACCCATACATGCAATTGAAATCTTAATGATTTGTTAACAGATGTTAACACATTTGGCAAGGCCTTCATCCATAGTCACTCTAATTTGGGTTTAATTCTATTAGTAGATGATATATATAAATTCTATTATAAATCATTATTAAGATAAGTGATTTTCATTGAACTTATATGAGGACGTATCTTCCCGTAATCTAAACTTTAAGTACGAAACACCAATAGAAAAAAACCTTAATAACTTAAGTATATTATCAATCACTTTAGTTGGGGTTGCATTATTAAATTTTATTCGGTATTTTTATGTGTCTTTCACATTTGTTATTATTGAGTTGATTATGCAAGGGAAAATAGTATTTATTATGAATATTTTTTTACTTTCGATAGTCATAGTGTAAAAAATTTACTTTTATACAGTGAATTACAAAAAGGTATAAAATTATTTATATAATTTAATAATATTTGTTTAGTAGTTAATTTTATAGAGATAAAATGGAAAGAATATTATTGATTTCAAAATAATCTAATTAATTTTTTAAATAAGTTTCAAAGTCCTAGTTTCTCTAAAACTCATTTTTTCTCACAAAAATGACTTTTATGTAATTTAATCAGGTTTGTCAAATATATCACATGAAACCCAAAACAGTTTTTTTTTTTTCCAAAATAAAAGCTGGAAAATAATCTTTTCCAAACACCCACTTAACGTATCTTTGAATGTTGTATATAACTACACAATTTTTTTACCATAGATTCCTACAACTGTGTTCAGGCACAGATTGCCGCGATCTAAAGTACAACCCAAACCGGGGATGTAAATTTTATCCGTATTAGCGGATACCTGTGGACTATATCTGCAACGGATAGAAAATGAATATATATCTTAATGGATACCCGCGGTTAAATTAAACGAATATTTTCTCTACCTGTTTGTTAATGGGACGGGAACGGATAGTATAGTATCCATACCCGCGGGTACCCGCTAAGGGGTTAGAATGTTTACATTTAAAAATATTAGGCCAATGGATTGAAATGATGTTCATGTGTGAATGGATTAATTTAGACACTGTTATAGATTAGTTTTACTATTTACTATTTTAAATTTTAATTTAATGATATGTATGATTATAATACTTATATATCATATTGTTTAGTATATTTACTATAATACTTTTCAAACACAAAAATTTTTCGTACCATCAAGGAACTCAAATGCAGAATTAATTTGAATTTTATCTATGAATAAAAAATTTTTGTTAGGTGTTTAATATCCATGGATATACACAAATATTGATAAATTTATTTAAAACCCGCAAGATGGATATGAGGCGGGACGAATACAAAATTCATCCAACAGGATGGATAATAAGAGGCTACTATCCATTCACATCCCACTCCATTTACATCCCTAACCCGAACCCGTCCTAAAAACAATGAGTTTCTACAATGCGAGGTCACTGCAGTCAGCTTCTGATCGGGACAAGTTTGTGGGACAAGACAAGTGTTGAACACCCCTTTCTTAGCTCATTTCATGGTAAGCAATAATATATTCTTTCCCTTTCTCTTTCTGGTTATTATAAAGATCACATGAAATGCTAGTCAATGTCGAGCATGACCCTAGGGGTGAGAGCAAACACCCACAATTTAGTGCATATTTGGTGTCTAGTTTGGAGGCTTCAAAATTGAGTTTGGACCTTCAACATGTTGGGCATCTCTAAGAATCAATTAGCTATAACCAAATTTGGGCTCCAAACTTGAAGAAGTAAAAAAAAAAAAAAATCACTATTCCGTTTGTTAAAGCTCCATTAGGGTTTTTAGCTATTACTTTTACGATAGGTTTAATTAAGTTTTTTATCCCTGAAAAATGACTTAATTTTGGTTTTGGTCTCTGCACTTTTTTTCTGTTGGTTTTGGTCCCTATAAGTTCCAAAACTTTGGTTTTGGTCCCTGCCATCACTATCCATCCATTAAGTGTTGACGTGGCTAACTGGCCGCCACGTCAGCACTGCTGTATAGGCTATTATAATATTTTTAATTTTATTATAATATTATTTATTTTTTATACTTTTATTAAATGAATGAAAGATTGAAATAACAACATTCAGGAACATTTCTAGGATTCCCGAATAAATCCGTGGTATTAAATATTATAAAAGAAAGTAAAAAATTTAATATTTATTCCTAAATGACATTAAATATTATAAAATTAGGCTACATAGCAATGCTGGCGTGGTGGTCCGTTAGTCACGCCAACACTTAACATATGGATAGTGACGACAGAGACCAAAACCAAAGTTTTGGAACTTGCAGGGACCAAAACCAATTAAAAAAAGTGCAAGGACCAAAACAAAGACTGACTCATTTTTCAGGGACTAAAAACTTAAATAAACCTTTATGATAATACCATTAGAAAATAAAGTACTTCATCATTCTTCCAGAAGAAGCAATAGAGCCATAATAGTGGGGAGGGTCAAGAGGCTCACATCATTGGTCAAGTTGGTAACTAAATATTTAAAAGATAGTTTGATTAATACTATTCAAATAATATTTAATTTACCAAAATCAATTTTAACAATAAAGTATTAGAACATAAATTAGTTATTTGACACCTCCTTTTAATCATTGATAAAAAAAACCCTCCTATTAAGCAAAATCAACTTTATAAAACTCAATTCATCAAAAATCAATTTTGCATATAGGTTCCCAAACACACACAGTGTGTTTTTGGCGAACCATTTAGAGGGCTTCAAAATGAGTTTTAAACCTTTAAACTCAGTTTTGAAATCTTTCAACATATTTGCCAATTCATTTTGTGAGTTAGTTGTAAGTGAATTTTTAGCCCAAACTTTGGTTGAAGAAGTAAAAATTCACTTCTCTGTACGTCAAATCTCAGTTTCGGTTTTTAACTGCTAATGTGACCATAATACTCTTAGAAAATTATTTGTTGCCCTAACTTTTTTGATGTTCATATAACCAACGTTATAATTATATATCTAGGTGTTATTTTGATCAACAAAATTACTTTTAATAGTAGAGTGTCCAAACATAATTCAGTTTCTACAAACTTACTTTTAATCGAAACTAAGTTCAAAAACTCAATTTTGCAAACGGATTTCCAAACGCCTCTAACGAGCAGTTTGTTCTATCAAAGCCAGGAACCCAATCGAGCCATATCCTCAGGGTTGTAAGTATCCTTCAAGCTACTAAGTATGCATACTCCATCTTCTAGTTATCTTTTAACTTTTGTCCCATTTTTATTTTTATTTTGATGAAATAAGGGGCAAAAGCCCAAAGGAAACTAAACAAAGGGTATGTTTGGGTATACAACTATTTAAGTGCTTATACAATAAGCTCTTTTTTAAATAACCTAAAAACAACTTATTTTTATAAGCTTCCCTAACAAGCTTAAGGAAATAAGCTAAAAAGAGCTGATGAAAAGATTATAAACTATTTTAATAAACTATTTGCATAGGGTTATTATCATAAACTATTTTCATAAGCTCTCTATAAACTTTTTCGAACACACCCAGAGTTCAATACATTGCAGGTAACGAAGCCCCAACCAAATCTGTATAAATTAATGAGCAAAATCCAGCACATGGTACCCATACTTAACCTCCAAGCTTTTATTAGTCAGCCAATCTCCACAAAAATTCCCTTCATGCAATTGCAATGTACCATAAAAGTGAATGTTCCACTCTTTCTCAGTCCAAGAAACAATCTTGGCAATCAGTTTGTTGACCTCTAGCAGCTGTGTTGAAAGAGGTGTCACTCTCTACCATGACATCTCTAAGACCCATATTCCAAGCTAATTCCACACCTTTTAAAATGCCCCCATAATAATTCAGTCACAAAAGCCGAGCAGCGACCTATTTGGTACATGAACCCCTTAAGCCAACTTACATTTGGCCCACAAATCAGACCACCACAGCCTGCATTTTCAGGATATCCTTTCCACGAGCCTGTGAGTGTTGAGCTTGACTCACTGCACTGGTTCGAAGTTCCAGTCAATTGAAGCCCATGAATGGTAGCCAGACTTACCAATTATACACTAAGAGGCAAGTTGCTGAGATGCACCTCTCTTGCATCCTCTTGGAGAACACCATGAAAGTAGTGTCCCACCCGAAGTTCTTCTACAGATTGGCTGCTATCCAATCATTGAGGTCAAGAGAGTAGAACTCCGTCATTTTGCTAGAGTCAACAACAAGGAGCCAAATAGAGGAAGCAGAAGGACGGTTCCTCAACACGTGTAGTCGCATTTTTAATTTTTATGACCCATTCTCAAACACAATGTTTGAGGTATTCAACAACTTATCAACTGTTTTATTATGACATAGTGACCACATGCAGTCCATTACAATTTCCGTCACATTACATCTTGTTTCCTTGCAGACATGTTATTCTGGGAAATTACAATTTTCACCCGATTTAAGAGGGGGAAAAAACTAAAAAGGAAAAAAAAATTAAAGAACATTGGACCTTCAAATAGGACTTCTCAATATCGATCAGCCCCATGTAAGACAGTGCAGTTCTCGATCAAAAGGAGAAAGGAAGCTGGACGGTCACTAGTGATAATAGGCACTAATGCTCACATTTATATTATCTAAAACTATCAGCAAAACATAATGCTTAAGCTGATGATTCAGGGTAAAATTATACCATCCACCTTATCTGCTTCATAAGAAGACCACTCAGCCGCATAGTACCTATATGAAGGATTCGGATTCCCTGCATTAATAAAAACAAACATTTACACGCATTAAACAATCTCAACCATTGATTTAAGATCAAACGGTTCACATTATACCTTTACAAAATCTATTTTATACACTATTTATTACTATGCAGTAACTGCGTCACGCAGTTACTGCATCAAATCCAAATCCCTATATGAATGAGGTGGAAAAGTAAAAACAGATAACAAGTTCATACTTCATATTACACATACATTTGCCAAGCATCCATAACCAAGGACATGGTCCCGAAGGAAATAATTATGCTTGGATCGTGATGCATGAACGGATACTGATTACGATTTCCAAGATGTGAACAATTCTCAGCATCTTGAAGTAGCTTAAGTGTGCGTTTGGATGAGTGTTTGAAAAACGTGATTTCGAATGAAATTGATTTTGTAGAATTGATTTCAATAAAATTGAGTTTGAAATAAAGTGATTTATGTTGGGATACATTCACGTAAAAGTGAGTTGAACAATATATTTGAGGCTAAAAATCACGCTTGAGGGCAAAAGCTCCAAATCCTAGCTTCAAGTAAGAATCCATTCTAGAGGCAAAATCAATTCTACTCGAAAACATCTAAACATGTCAAAATAAATTCTATGTCTCTGGAATCACTTTTGCCTCTCACAAAAGTGAATCCAAATAAGCACTAAATAGTTGGCGTGCTACATTTGTTTAAGGAAGAGTCTCAAAAAATTACTTACTCCAAAAGGATTTATAGCTAATTCATGCTAAGAAGTACTAATGTTATATATTAAGTGAAGAAATGGATAAAGATAAGAACAAGTACTTATTAGCTTAAACCATTCCATTCATCATAGAACTCTTTCACAAATTCCTCCGTGAACTTATGCCTTCTCTCAGCCCTCCTCCGCCCAGCCTGAAATTGGTAATTTGCATAAGCATATACTTCTTGACATACTTAACATGCAAATGTATTTAGTTTAATTATGCAGCAGACATGTTTTACAACGTGAGAAAATGCTCGCCATGTATTAGTGAAATATTGACAAGGCCATGAAAAATCAAATACAGCTTTACCTTGGTTTTCATCATATCTTTGAGCTTGAGAAGCTTCTCATGAAAATGATTAATAGTAGTTTGCTCCTCTTTGTTCATGTATTGCTCCTTGGATAAATCAGACCGTGGTAGAATAGCAGGATCATGCAGCAGCCTCTTCCTAGTCCCACCAAAGGTGAAGCAACGTGCAATTCCTGACATTGAAGGGACACAACAAGAAGTTTCATATTTATACTTTAACATCAGTTAATGTCCAAGCTTTAGCATTTAAGTACAACATATTTAAGTAACGTTTCAAGCATTCGTCTCTCCTTTGAAAAGCTTTCAACACAGTAAATCCCACATACCTATAGCACCCATAGCATCAAGTCGATCAGCATCTTGCACAACTCCAAATTCTGGAAACCATTCAGTATTTCCATTTCCCGTCACCTCCTCCTTGAAACCTGAATATTGAAAGCAGCATCTAAAATTAGTAATTAGTAATTTAGAATAAATAAGCATGGACAAGTAACATGCAAAGTGGCATAGGCAAGTTATTATTAAGAACACGCAAGCAACTTAAAGAGGCACCAACTTATAAAAGGAATTCTACACATGCTGATAGTATTTTAAAGATATACAAAAGGTTCCGAGAAGAGAAGTATAGGAACTATCGTTATCAAGGATAATTCAGTTGTAACAGATAAAATCCAGGATAAATCGAAAAGGTCTTATTTGTTTGCGCTGTTCTTGGAGCCTAGTGTTCTCGAGAAAAGAATAAACTTGTTGGAAATATAAAACCAATCTTGTTCCTTCACCTAGCAGCTTAAGCTTTTAGTGCCCATTTGGCGTCTAGAATTGAGCATGGAATTGGGCCTTGAAATTCTAATTTTCATATTTGGAAGCCCTTTTAGAAATAGACTTGTTGGAAATATAAAACCATTCTTGTTCCTTCACCTAGCAGCTTAAGCTTTTAGAGCCCGTTTGACATCTAGAATTGAGCATGGAATTGGACCTTGGAATTCTAATTTTCATATTTGGAAGCCCTTTTAGAATTAGAATCACAACTCCAAGGACCAAATCCATGGAATTAAAATATAACTAATTTAAACATTTCTCAATTCTTAACGGTCACCCTAAGAATTGTCATTTCCACATACATCAATGGACAACGCAAGCAGAACAACACGGCACAACCGCCACCACTGTCGCCACCGTCACACCACCACTATCAAATCTAGGAAATTGAAATTTAGAATTATAAATATGCTCCCTGATTTTTTGCACAACCCAAACATACAAAATTATGATTCTAATCCAATTCCAACTCCATCATCCAAATGGACCCGTAAGACAGTTGGTCTTTGACATTGCATGGTATCATAGCCTCCCTGACCAAGTGGTCAAGAGTTCAATCCTTGCCACCCATATTCTTCTAAATTGAGTTGACCATCAAAATAAGGTAGAGTGGGCCCATTTAAGTTGCATGGATACGGGTACGAGTACTAGTAATGATAAAACAAATTTCTAAAAACTAGGGTAAGGCTAGCAGAACATACTATTATATAGAAGTATAAAAATATAAACAATAAAGTAACTAAATCATTGATAAATGCAATTTTCATAATGTTCTAACTACAATATTCCAACAGAACTCCATAAAGCATTTCAAGTAAGCAAAAATATATAATGAAGGTGCATAATTTGAAGAGAGTGAACTCAATGAAGTAGTAGATTGTTTCATTTAATAGCAAATCAAACAACTTAGCAACAAAACTTGGTGTTTTAAATGGACTGATGACTTGTACTTGAGTGAGATCGGGTACCTACTCATTAAGTGAGTGTTGAGCAAGTATCTATGTGTACTCAATAAGTATTGTTATTGGATACATATCCGATATGGGTATGTCAACCATTTTGGAGTACCCATGCATCATAGGGATTGGTGCATTGTCCATGCTTCAAGCCCAAGGGACTCTTGCATGAGGGGGCGTGTTAGAATTATTAAAAAAAATTGTTTCTTCATCTAGCAGTGTAAGCTTTTAGGAAAGTTGATATTTAACAAGATTAATGGATGGGGATACTCTTATATCCAGCAGGGGTATGCAGGGCATAGACCATGGGCTATATTAAAGATGCTAAGGTTTTATGGTCATCAGATTTATATTTACAAAAGCAAGCTGGCAGAGGCAACCAGGAAACAATCTATTTTACAGTATTAGTCCAACCAATTTTGATACGTATCTTGTTAGAAAGACTCGTACAGTCCGAAAAGATTATGCTAATCATTAGCTGCTATCTGCCTTCAGGCCAGGTTTTCTTAAGGGGGTAAAGGTTTATACTTACAAATTCTGACACTTCCTCCAATGATGCATGAATTATGAAATTTACAACTAGGTAAATGAAATAAATAGCATGCAATTTAGGGGTTACTATTTGTAATTTTGGGCAATGACAATCCCATAAAATGAAGTGTCTCTTATGGGCCTCCTATAGTTGGGCCAGCTATTCGAACATACAAGAGAAGGAAGAGAGTTGAGGGGACTAAGGATGGAATGGGGACAGAAGTAGTGGAGGAGTCTGTTTTGGAGGGGTCTAACAGAACAGCCACATGGCAGCTAGGGATTGGAGGAAAATATGACGGAATCATGAGGGGAGATATGAATAGTATGGGGAGTGAGGAATGTGAGGAAGGCATGAAAATTATTGGGGGAAGGATCTGGGTTGGTTTAGGCCATTTGCAGAGAACATTCTTGCTCTCTGATATTTTTACCTTTTCAGTTTATCTTATACCTGCCTCTGTTTACTGATGTTATGTTATTATCGTGTAAGAGGAGCATTGCTCCCATCATCATTCCTACTGGTCCAGTGTTAATACCATCATTTATATCAGTTCCTATCAGTCTCAAAAGCCTCTAAGTTGAGTTTCTTGGAATCCAGATGATCAACAAATTTATGTGTCTTTATGTGTCGTGATTCGTGAATAATGAATGCTCTTTCCCTTAAAATGTATCAACTTAACCTATAAGCTATGTTGTCCAAATATTTCTATTTTATACCTTTAGATTCTTTCTCTTAAAAGAACTTCCCTGAAAACTGTCATAGGCACCTTCATACAATCAAAGAATTGACGAGAAAGGAAAATATCAAATGTTAAAAATGAGAAGCAAAGAAATCCTAAAAGATCATTTTATCTCCACCCGAGATCATATATCAAAATTAAAGAGGATGGTCCTATCTGTTTGGTTACTTGTATGCAAAAACATTTCCCCAATATTTCTGACTAAAATTATATTTAATTTCATTTAAAGAAAAACAAACAGTCAGAACAACAATGTAGAAAGGAATTGGTGTTCCACAAACTCACCCATTCCCTTTATAATCCGTAAAATTTTTGACTTCATGTTCTCCTCAATTCCTTCTTCCTGGAGAAAATTCTCTACAATTTTTTCCTCAGATGGATCCCTAGATGACAAAATAGTAGCCCATATAAGGAAATGGAAAGAAAGAAAGAAAAGGGATAATAAAAATTGAAGGGATGGAAACTGGAAACACTATATCATGAAATTTTAAAATTGTTACACATGTCATTTCTTTAGTTACTTAAGAGAATAATTTTTACAGAGGTAGGCATTGGAATTAAAAGTGATGTTGAGAAATGAGAAAAGCATGCCATAATAAGTATGTGTTTGGTTCAACGTTTTACACCCTCCAACATGCGTTTGTCATGGTCAAACGCGGTTTGACCAAATGCATTGATGTTTGGCTCCCTTTTTCAGAAAGCAATTCAAGCTTCAAACTCACGTCCCTCTTGAAGCTGAATTTCCTAGCTTTCACGGTAACATACCATCATTGATTATGGAGATTTATTTCTCTCCACCTGTAATATCTCTCATTTACCCTTCAATAATAACTACCTTCACCTACTACGGAAACTATAGTTTCCGCAGTGTATTCAAAATTGAATACATTACGAAAACTAATGTAAAAAATTTGAATACATTTTCCGTAATGTAAAAAATTTGAATACATTACGGAAGCTATAGTTTACGTAGTGTATTAAAAAAATTGAATACACTACGGAAACTATAGTTCCCGTAATGATTTAAAATTCAATATATATATTAAAGCCCTTTTCAGTAATTACACACCTAAAAGCAATTCTGATCCAAACTATCCAAACAACATTAATTGATGAAAATCACTTTTTTCATGAATGCATCCAAACGTAAATCACTTCACACGCAACTCACTTTTAACCAAAATTAATTCTACAAAATCACTTTCATCCAAAATCACGTTTGTCAAACACTTATCCAAACACACACTAAGTAACAAAAGAAAGTGATGTTGAGAACTGTTATTGTTGGAGAAATAAGGAGGAAAGAGAAATATGCGAACCTGAGGTATTTGTAATCAGCTGCAGTTCCTCATCAAGAAAGAGGTGAAATTATTAGTAGAGTATAGTAGAGTAACATTGGATACAATGAAGGGCCCCTTTGGATACTAGTAGTTTATAGCTTATTAGAATTTATCGGTTGATATAAATGTTTTTATGAAAAAAAAATCATAAATTATTTTATATTTTATAAGACAATTATATTTTCATAATAATTTGAAATTACATCAAAACTAATACTTTCATCTTCTCCACTCAAGTTTATAATCCGGCACTTTCAAACATTAAATAACTTTATTTAAAAGGAATTAGAACATAAAAACTTTTAACATAAACCTAGAAGGGCTTAAATACAGGACCTAAGTGAAAGAATAGAAATATTACGGACCTATATCATGGAAAAGTGCTGCAAGCTCAACCTGAAAATAATAGAAAAATGATGAGAGAATGAATGAGGATTGAGGAGGGAGGCTGGATGGAAAGTAGTAGTAATAGTAATAGTAGTAGTAGGAATAGCAGGTAGGAAGTTACGATTTCCATAGAGTGAGTGTCTGAAGAGAGGCCTTCCTCGGAGGCAAGAGAGAGGGCAAGGTCTCGAACCCTCCAAACATGCGATGCATCGTGAGAAGCATCGTTCCCTTTCATTGCTTTCTTCACCAATTCCTCTGCTTTTCTCACCCTCTCTTCCCTCCCCATCTTTCGCACTACGATTCCCTGCTGTCGCTTATACACAGCCGTCACTGCATAAGGGTTTCGGTTGTTTAAATAGTAGTACAACCTAGTGCTAGTGCTAGTGCAGGGAAACCAAATCCCCATCATCTTTATGCTGCTGCGTCGTTTCACTACAATCATATGATGATGGGTGGACAGCCATTACATCATTGCACATTCAGCCATTGCATCCTAGTCTTGGGCCTGCTCCTTGATCGCCGCATGGTCTCCAAAAAAACAAGGGTCTGAACCACCCCCCGTTACATTGTTCAAAATAAAAATTAAAAAAAATCGAAATAAAAGAGATTAATAAGTTATTTTTTTGATAATTTATAAATGCTTAACCACGTAAAAAAAATTTATATGTATATCAATTAAATTTTAAAATATTAATTAAATAAAAAAAAGGGCCTAATTGAGCTTTCCAAAAAAAATAATATCATTTCACGGGTCCGTATTTTTTTTTTTGGGTTTATTTATTAGATATTTATTATAGACAATATCTTATCAAGGATTAGGATTCCATGCGATAACTCATTTATATCTTTTTTTTATTTTTATTTTTTTGGACAAGACAATGAGTTAAGAGTCTCGAAAAAATAAATTTAATAGTGATAAGATTATATAATTATGATAAATGCCTCAATTTATTATTATAGACAATTCGAATCCCGTAATTCACCTATACTGCAATCAATCCCTATTCGGCCTCAATTAAAGAAGATTTAATTTTTTTTTGGGGTAACATAAAGAAGATTTAATTTAATAGAAAGAAATAATAAATACCTAAATAAGAAAGAAAAGAAAAAGGGGAAATGTGGAAGCATAACATATCATAAGCCCGGTGGTGGAGTTAGAGAAGCCCTAACCTAACAAAATCAAAATTCCGCAATCCTCCTGAAGCATGAGAGGCATCCTTTCGAGTTCAAAACTGTTTGCGACGAAGGTGTTGTTGGATGGAAGAAGGAGCAAGCAATGCAGTCGTGGATATAGCCTGATCCCAATGGTGATAGAGCACTCTTCCAGAGGAGAGAGAGCGTACGACATCTTCTCCCGTCTTCTCAAAGAGCGTATCGTCTGCATCAACGGACCCATCTCCGACGACACCGCCCACGTTGTCGTCGCTCAGCTTCTCTTCCTCGAATCTGAAAACCCCTCCAAACCCATCAACATGTACCTCAACTCCCCTGGTGGCGCCGTCACCGCAGGTACCTCCCTCTCTTGCTTTTGTTTCTTCAAATTCTCATTTTTTTTTTACCAACCCGTTATGCTAAATCCAACAAAAAAACCCAGATCCTTCAACGATGCACGTTTTTGTAATAAACCCCAATTTTTTCATGTCTAAAACATGGCATCATGGAAGGATGTAAGAAGTCAGAGCGAAAAAATAAACAATGTATTGATTGGAATTTAGTAAAATGATACAAAGAGTAAAGTGATACAAATTGAGCCAATAGTGTGGCTTATATACTAGCTAACAAGTGGTCCTAACTAACTCTATATCTCTAATTTATTAGGTTGAAATACTCATTTGCTCCATATAGTTTCACTCACCCTAAATCCATTTTGGTCCCTACAGCTCAAATTCTTTTTAAAATGACCTTGTAGAGTCCCTCATTAGTTAATAAATCATTTATAATGAATTGGGCAACCCCTCTATGAGCTAGATTTTAGAGTGGAGTTTGGCCCAGTTATTCCGATATACTCTAAGCAGAGAACACTCCCAACTAATAGAGGACATTTTTCATTACTTGAAGACGATGGGAACTTTTTAAAATGATTTTAAACTATACGGGCTGAATTGAGTTCTGAGCGAAACTATAGGACAATTTAACCTTCCTATTATGGTGTTATGATGCTTGCATTGGTGTTATGTGTAGGTCTTGCAATTTATGACACTATGCAGTACATTCGCTCTCCCATTAATACAATCTGTTTGGGTCAAGCTGCGTCCATGGCTTCGCTCCTATTGGCTGCGGGTGCAAAGGGTCAGAGGCGTTCTCTTCCAAATGCAACAATCATGATTCATCAGCCTTCCGGTGGGTATAGTGGCCAGGCAAAGGATATTGCGATTCATACAAAGCAGATTGTTCGGGTTTGGGATGCATTGAATGAATTGTACAGGAAGCATACGGGCCAAACAATTGACGTTATTCAGAAGAATATGGATAGGGATTATTTTATGACACCAGATGAAGCGAAGGAATTTGGGCTTATTGATGAGGTTATTGATCAGAGACCAATGGCTTTGGTTTCTGATGCTGTTGCTAATGAAGGCAAAGATAAAGGTTCAGATTAAAACTGGATGCTTAGATTTCTCAGAGGAATCCTTGCTGTATTTAAATGTCATGTCTGCCACCTTAGGTATAAATTGCAGTTGATATAATTTTATCAATTGGACATGATCTTTGTTAGTTTCTGTTGTTAGATTTGATTATTGAATTTCTGTCTTGTGCTCAATTTGTTTTTATTGGCATATTTTTTTTTGTTAACACAGATTTTGAACTTCAACTATCCTTATCTTGAAGTTGCTAATTATCCACAATAATATCAGATTAATGTTTTGGTGAGGGTATCCAGTGGTATATTTGATTGCTAATTTGATGTGTGTGAAAAGTAAAACTTTGATCTCTTAGTTTATTGATTTATTTCTGTTATATCACCATTTCTTTGTATGGAAAACTAGCATACTGATTAAATCATATGAATAGGAATCATCATAAGAGATTGAGAAGAAAGGTTTGATAATCAAAACCTTAATCTCAATGGTCGTGAATGGGTTCTGTTTTTGTGTCTTTTGAATATGCTTTGAAAGCGGATCCTTTAATTTTATGGTCATGGTAAACAATATATACATTCATTTTAAATTGAAAATGTGGACCTTTTTTTGGTAGTGGCTCTGCAACCTATTACTTTCGAGTTATATGATTTCCTGTGTTAAATTGTTATTATTTATAAATAATTTGGGAATTGGGGTTTCTAGAATTGCCTGTTGTCTTTTTGTTTGGAATGTTGCTTGTGTAGGTTAGGATAACTGGATAGGAATTTAACTAAAGGTCAAGTTGCTCGTTCACTCACTGTCTGATGCAAATTCAGGCAGAATATGTGGAGCACTTACCAAATCTTCGTGGTTGGAAAATGCCGATTTAGTTTGTTATTTTCAGGACTAATAATAAGAAGGGCAAAGTAGAAATGTTGGGGTATTAAAGTTTGGTGTTGTTGGCATAATGATGTACTAGGATGTATCGATGTCCTTCACAGCGTTTTGAAATTGAGATAGGAACATGCTCTCATGAAATAAAATTGCTTCGGCCCCTATAATCCCAAAATAGTGCCTGAGAGCAATACTTATAATGGTGCTCAAGGACAGATGATTGAAGAACATAGTAAGGATAGGAAACAAACGAAATTTGTTATTATGCCAGGATAGCTGAGGGTAGTTCCAATTTTCTGATTTTATATGGTTGGTTGATTGCTACTGGGAATAGAATTGCGGGGTGACAAATATTATGTAACCAGTGGGAGATGATTGAACATGATTGCGATAGATAAATGACTGTATGCTAGTCCTAGGACGATGTTCAACAGCGCCAGCTTTTGAATTTTTTTAACTAACTATTTGAATAAGAGTGGGAGGGTAACTTTCCAATGCCTGGATGGAACTCGTGGCTGTTGAGATGGTGTGTTGGGTTGATGTTGGTGGTGTATCCTTCTACTCAAAACTCTTTAAAAAAATCTCTTAAGACATGGGCACATGGCGAATTCTAACCCGGAGGAGGGATTGAGGTAGGGCTGTCAATCCAAGCCGGGCTGGCCCATTTGGGTTAACACAATTTTTGGATTAGGTCAGATTGGGTCAAAGTTAGTCCGGACTACTAATTAACGAGGGCAAGTGCGGGTCAAGTGGGATGGCTCATGGGTCAAATTTTTTATTTAAATTGTTATTCTTGTTTTTTAAAATTTGTTTTTTTAACTACAAAATTCCCTTCATATGGTTATCAATTTTTCGTTCATTTTGGAATTTCTAAAATAACTAGAATAATAAGAACATTATGAAATTCTAAAATTCACACAACATTCTGACATGACAAAGTGATGTCTTTTGAGTGCTACTCAATTGGTATTGGTTTCCTTAAATTTGTTTTCTGATCAATTATTGGAGGATTTAGATGGTTTTCATGATTGCCTGAAGATTTGTATCTAAGTATATGCACCTTATCAATATTGAATCTTGTCAAATATTAACATATTAAAAGTTTAGGGTTTCAACTTTTTTTGTTTACCATGTTATAGGTGCGAAGTATCCACCGATTTCGTCGGGGAACCTGGCTGACAACCTTTAGTGAGGTCATCCCTCCCAATCATTTTTTCCATCCACAATATTCGAACCCGATACCTTGATTAAGGGATCCGAATCCAGTTCCACTCAGACCAACGTAATGTTGGTAGTTTAGTTTTCAAATCTAGCGAAGTCTAAGGCGCCACACTACCAAAATGTGGTAACTGTGCAATGCCACTTTTACCTGCTATAGCAGGTTGCCTAAACTTTGGAATTTGCTAATTGGTACTTTTATGTAAAATATAAAAAATTGCACAAAAGTCCCCATGAAGTAAAAAGACCAAACCTTAACTCCATCTCCTCCTCCGGCAACCCCATTAGCTCCTCCTCCTCTTGTTGTGCTGTTGTCGATCACCTTCAAAAGTAAGATGTGTGTCAAAACATTCTACTAACCCCCATTCTTTCTTTTCCCTCCCTCGTCATCGTCCCCCACCCTGAATTACCCATGGCGCCCTGCTCCTCAACCACTGTCATTTGGTACTAGCAAATCCGACAATGGAAGCAACGGTGCTAGCAGATCCCACAATGGAAGTTGCGCAGATTTAGGATATTGAGACACTAAGAGATAATCTTCATTGATCTGGGGGAAAACCGTGATAGTGAGATGGGGAAAAATCGTGATGATGAGGTCAAACTTGGTGTTTGGTACAACGAATGCTCGGTGGAGTTAGGGTACTCATTCATGGTAGAGTGTTATAGGGCTTGCCGTTGAATAGAAAAAGAGAGATGGTAAAGAGAGATGGTCATATTGCAATTTTCACAACATTGCTTTTTGGAGATTTGACCTAAATGCAACCTATTAATCTCAGCCGTTGAATATATCATTATTAAATCTAATGGTTTTTAGTCACTTGTACACCAATGTACTTATTTTTGGTTGTGCACCCTAGAGTTCACCTTCAAACATTCCATCTAATTGACTTCTTGTTTTATTTTTCTCCACAGAAAATAAGCGAAGCAATCATTTTGTAATATTTATGAAAATTTTCAAGCCACCGTAATCTCGGTTGTGAGATAGCCTTGCTCTACAAGTGCAATTTTTCCCCTGTCTATTTTGGGGTCTATATCGATTAGGAACATGATTAAATTCATTGTTTAATTTTTATTAAACAACATTTTTTTTTTTGAAGAATTTTATTAAACAACTCAACAACTAAAATATGTGGTTTTATTCCTATCTAATAAAAAACAATGTCAAATATTTCTATAAAGAAATATGTGCTATTATACACTTCAGTTCATGATAGATCTTATATAGCGCAATGTATCCATCATTTAGTTATTTTACATCTTAAATTATCTAGTATAGATATGTTGCCACACATAAATATTATTACCGTGAATTATAATTTATATTAAGAGAATTCCACACTAACCCCAAATTGCAATCCGTAAGTACTTAAGTCTCACTCTCACCTATACAATCTTTGTAGTTATCCTTCCAAAATCTATTGTCCCTTCTCTTTTAGGGCTTTTACTTAATATTTCAGCCATCATTTTTTTGCATCCATGGATTCCACATTCAACACGAACCCTATTTTTGACGACAAGGTTGCTGAAATTGATGAAGATGACTCTTTTCCATTTATCTACAACGATCACGAGAAAGTTGAGGATAATTACATTAACGAAGATGAGAATTTTAAAATCACATCCACAAATAATTTTACTATTTTGAGTGAATCTAAAGTCAAGCAACTTCAAGAGGGTGACATCACCAAGACCTCAACACTTCTATCAAAGTGCATGAAGCCTAATTTGGTGCCAAAAAAAAGTGCGAAAAGATATTGGGTTGCTAAAAGAGCCTCGGGTATGTTTTCTGGACTCTAAAATCCTTATTTGCGAGATCTACTTTGAGACATTTGATTGCATAATGATGAAGTCAACTAGGTGTGACCACCGATACTGCATCAATTGCTAAAAGCAATATATTGATACAAAAATCAGTAAGGGCCCTCGCAAGTGTTTAACACTCAAATTCCCAAATCCCTCATTGTGATGCAATAATTGATGGTGACATGATGAATCAATTTGCAAGTGAGTCCAATGAGAAGAAGTACAATCAATTTCTTATCTAGTCTTATGTTGAAAAGAATAAGAAGATGAAGTGGTGTCCCAGACCCAATTGTGAATTTGTGGTTGTTTTTTAACCCGATGGGGTCAATAATAAGCTAGACATTACTGGCATTCGTTATCACCGCTTTTGTTTGTATTATGAGGAAGATGCTCATAGTCCCGTGAATTGCGAAATAGTGAAACAACGAGTAAAAAAAATATAACCATGAGGCTGAAAACATCATTTAGATTCTTATTTATACTAAACCATGCCCTAAGTTTAAGATGGCCATTGAGAAAAACCAAGGGTGCATGCGTATGGCATGCAAATGTGGGTTCCAATTTTATTGGATATGTCTTCGTGATTGGTCCCAGTGTGGTTACGCAGATTGCAATCGTTTTTCTAGTAGACAACTGAACAACTTTCAAGAACAAAAATACATCAAAATCCAAGTTTTCTACATTAGATGGCTTATTTTGCTTATGTTTGTCTTATGGCTTATGAACACATGCACCTTTTTTTTAAAATAGTACCGTAGTCTTTTTTGTCATTTATCCGTGTAACATGTATATACATATAGTTAACTTAAGTTTAATTGGTATGTGTGTACAGCTTTTTACACTATCAATCAATCATAAATCATGGTATGAGTAACTTTTAAGATAGTTAGGATAAGAGTTAAACATTTTAATGATGTGTCAATTTATAATTGGTTGACACTGTAATTTTTTTACATTGACAGTACATGCCAATTAAATCACAATTTAAAGGTGCATTTTCCGGTACCCCCAATAATTTTGGGATAAAAGCTACCCTGCCCAAGCAGAATGCGCCATCTCAATTAAATAAGTCATATTAGTAGATCAAATTAAATGGTTCTCACCATCTGATTGGGCCACTTAGACATGATAAAGTTATCCTTAGAGTATCATAAAATTCACCTAATTTAATCGAAACTTTTTTATATCTTGTGAAACCTAAACCCTAGTTATGATGAATCAAGATCACTTGTTTTTATACGGACAATTGATATATCAAGGCAATTTATTCACATGATTAAACGAGCTCAATAATAAGCTACGATCTATTCTAATTATTTGAATTAATGTTAAAGTAATAATTTAGTTTCTATACGTGACACACATTCTTCATTTAGTCCCTATACATAAAAAAGTTGGAAATGAGTCCTTATATGTGTAAACGTTTGCAAATTCGGTCCCTATATTTGCAAACGTTAGCAAATCCGTCCGTGCCGTCAGCAAATTAGTCTTTATACGTGACACAAATTTTTGATTTGGTCTCTATATGTGTAATCGATAATAATTTTGTCCTTATTATCTGTCAAGGAGTTCAAATCCAATTAAAGATTCTTTTTATATTGATTATTTTTTATATATTATATCACTATATTTCTTCTATTGAGAGTCAACTTGGATAATTTCAGAATATAAAATCATTTATGGACCAAATGATACAATTTTTACACTCAATAGAAGAAATAGATTGATATAATATATAGATGGCAGAGACAAAATATTATCGATTGCACAATAAGGACCGATTTAATTTTTTTTCCTAGTTTAGGGACTAAATAAAAAATTTGTGTCACATATAAAGACTAATTTGCTGACGGCAGAGATGAATTTGCTAACGTTTACACATTTAGGGACCAAATTTGCTAATGTTTATACATGGAGAGACTCATTTCCAAATTTATCACCTATATGAATTAAATGAAGAATCCGTATAAAATATTGGGACCAAATTACTACTTTAACCTTTAATTAGTTAATGCCTGCAATAAAAATGTGTCAAAGCTAGTGAAATGGTATATAAACCCATATATATTGGTAGAAAATGCAAGATCTCCCATCAAAATCAATATCGAAGATAAAACAAAAATTGCTCTACACGAACTTGTGTTGTGAGTTGAAAAACAATCTCGAAAACCAAAAGAAAAATATCAGAAAATTCCCAATAGGTCCGTGTGGCCAAAGCCACCCTCACGAAATCTACACTATTCCCTTTTGCCACCGCCTTCAATCCCAATCTCTCCCTGCAATTTCCCTATCACATCACAAATTCTCAATGCTCAGACCTCCTCCCTCGCCCCTCCCTCCGCCGCCCTAGCTGCATCTCGCCGCGCTTCTTCTCCGCCGGAGAATCCCCCGCCCAACATCGCCGCGCCGCCGCTTCCGCGGGATTTTTCTAGGGTTTTTTTTGATTGGTTGTTTCCGCTTCCATTACCCTTACCTCGACGTCGTTTTTCAATTCCAGTCACTGTGTAGCATCAAAACCCGTCATGGCTCCCGCGCGTCGACGCGGAGCGAACAAGGCCAAGGCCAACGGGCACTTGAGGTTGGGCGATCTCGTTCTCGCTAAGGTCAAGGGCTTCCCAGCTTGGCCTGCCAAGGTTTCAGTCTGTTCCTCAAACTCTTGTTATTCTTCGAATAATCTTCATGTTTCACCTACCATTATGTCACACTTGCTATGCAAATCCTTGTGTTGTACCGATTATTCGTACGTGGATTTTGAATAGATAACCCTACTTTCAATTAGTTTTCTCCGCTTAGGTTGTGAATTTGTTCAGATAGGGATTTTACATTTATTAGTGTCTGATGTGATGTGCTTTTATTTCAGTGCTTGCACAGACTCTTTTTGTTGAACATTGTTAAGATTTGTTATAAATTTGATCTATGAACATTTACACCGTTTCAATTTGCTCGACCATTACTTTTATGATATTTTTGGATTGCGACATGGTTGCCAACTAGTTCTGGTAGTTGAACTCTCCTTTATTAGTACTGAGGATACTGATTTTGTTGCATATTTGTCTTCAGATAAGCAGGCCTGAAGAATGGGATAAACCCCCTGATCCAAAGAAATATTTTGTTCAATTCTTTGGTACGAAAGAAATGTAAGTCTCTCTTACCCGTTTTTATTGTGATGGATAGCTTAAAAGTATGTGAACGGTTAGGTTGTCAAGTAATTAGATGAATGGTGATGAGTTCTTTTGGGGTGCATTTATTTAATAACTCATTATGAAAAATAAAACAAGGATTATTATGTGAATTAGTAAAGAGGAACAAACTTAAGTGGGAGCTGTGTAATGCATTTTGGAGGTGGAAAAGAGATACAAATAGCATAGCTGGGATTTTGGAAATAATACGCTCGCATTGTTGCTTTACTGTTTATTGAGTGAGCCTTTGGCTTTTGGTTGTTGCTGCTTGCCGGAGAATTTTCTTTAACACACCAGCTGGTGGCTGAGACAAAGACAAAGTCATATCAAATTTTAAATGTGGAATGTAGCATGTGTAGTTCTTCGTAGTGTTTAAAGAACAGTATCCTTAGTCATGGAACTGAAATAATAAGCTTCTTATTTATTCTTATTTTATAAGTCCTGATTTCATATGTGCATTTCCTTGTATGTTGCATTTTTTTAACAAGTCTTTATAAAGGACAATGGTGGTTAAGATTATTGTAAGGAATTATTATGGTTTCAAGATTGATAATGGTCGGTGCTTAACTGGTCAATATAGATTGTTGATTCCATTAATTACTTGTAGTGTATAATTGGCTATGTAATATATCACGAACCCACTATCCTAAAAGCTCTAGCTATTAGGTGGAGGAGGCCCAAGAATGATTTTACATGTCTAACACTCCCACTCACCCAAGAGCTCTTCGGGCTTGAAGCATGGCATGGACAGCGTGTATGCACCTTTTTTGCCTTATGCTAAAATTCAACTATGAAGAATGGGATTAGCAAGGTTCAATTCTTAATCACTTGGTCATAGAGGTTCTAATCCATATCAAAGACTGACTCTCCTTTAGGGGATTTGGCTCTAGCAAAGATGCTAAAAAGCTTTGACAATGTGCTCACTTTGTGGTTCTTTGGTGCTTTTGGTTGGAATGGAATGATAGAATCTTTACAGGGCGCCACTTGTCTCTTGAGTTTATTTGGGATAAAGTAGTTTTTCTATCTTCTTTGTGGTGTTCATCTCACAGCCTTTTTAGATGGTTGTCTTAGGCAGACCTGCCGAGAGATTGACATGATTTGCTGCATGTTTCTTGTTCTTAGTTTTTGTTTCTAGTATTTCCGGGTGTCGTTTTTTAGATCTTGAGGATTTTTTATCCTCTTGCATTTGTTCTATTCTCTTAATAAATTCTTCGTTTAAAAAGAAGACTTACTCTCCTTAAAGCTTAAGCAGTTCGGTGGAGGTCATTGAATGATTTTATATCTCTAACATAGTATGAATGAAATTTTTGCAATTATTTTTTGTTTCTTACCCAAAATTTTATGAATCTTAAGAGACAGAAAGCAACTTTTAATGTGACTCTAGATATTGTTCGGAGGATCTTCTATCATGACTCAGCGGATGGGGGTGGGGACTGCGGAGATGATTTGACTGTTAGGGTGAGGCTTAAACATTTTATGCCTCAAAATTTGTGTTTGAGGGTTGTGTAAATTAGTTAATTCACTTGTTGTGGTATTCATGGCTCAAGATCAAACCTTTTCTTTTCCTTGGATTGTGTATTAATGGACCAAATGTTTGGATCTCCTTGAGGCTCCCCAACCACCTCCCTTGGCACTTGAATGTATCCAAAAAGAAAGGGTCAGAGAGGTTGTATATGTGATAAATTTGAGGGTTGGAGCATAGTTATCAATAGCGCACTGTAGTGTCGCTATCGCGTGGTGTTGGGGCCTCCGGCCACTACAGAAATCAAATAGCGGAATGCTTCAGCTTCGCGGGCGATAGATGCTACTTACATTCTCAAAAGGTGTAGTATCCAGAATTAGCCGCCCAATTAATGAATTAAATCTCGAGTCAACAACTATGATGTTACTATAAGTAAATTTCAGTTATTCTGTAAAAAAGTCTGTTTATCCTCATCCATTTAACCTGAATAATCTGATTTTGTGATTAGTCTGATGATTTCTGCTTTTTATCCTTTTTTCTTTATTCTTTTACATTAGAATGATTGCCTTAAATTTTATCTGCTTACAGTTTCACCTATGTCCATGTTCTTTTCCTTTGCAGAGCTTTTGTTGCCCCTGTGGATATTCAGGCATTTACTAGTGAGGCTAAAATTAAGTTGTCTGCTCGGCTTCAAGGCAAGACAAAGTACTTTGCCCAAGCAGTGAAGGAAATCTGTGCAGCATTCGATGAGATACAGAAACAGAGGGCTAGTGGTTTGACAGATGACACTGATGATTCTAGGATCGGTTCAGAGGCTCCTTCTGTTGATGGAGTAGTGGGTGACCTAAAGGATGCCACTGATGCTGTGGAGGTATCAAATGCAGAAAAAGTTAACTTTGATATGGGTAACATTGACTCTAATTTGGAGCACTGTACACAGAGAATTGGAGAAAGTAATAGCCAGGATGAAAAGCTCCGTGTATCTGGCCATCCAAATGAAAGTTCTTCTGTTTTGTCACCTGTGATCAAAAGTAAATTATCCATTGGTGCAGAGCTAAAGAAGAATGCTAACAAATCTAGTGTTAAGGGTGGAAGTAATGTTAATGATTTTGGGCAAGATGATAATGGACGTAGTGTTTTGACAAATGGGAGCAAGCCAAGGAAGCTTGGTACTGGCTCAAGGAGAAATGAAGCTGCAAATGATAGAAATAGAAATGGTGGATTATCTGCTAGAACATTTGTGAAGGACAGAAATTCTACAGGCGGCGTTGATCTTTCCAGGTCTAGTGAGTCAATGAAAGGTGGGAAAAAAGGGAAAAATGTTTTTGCTGTTAAATCAGATACTCCAGATACTCTGAAATCAGACTCTAATGGTAATACTGGAAAAAAAGATAAGAACTCGCTAAAAGTCAAAACAAGTCTTGAGGTAAAAAATGAGTTGCAGGAGATCTTGGTTGATTCTGAGGAGGCTGATGGCAAAAGTTTTAGTAAGCAAAAGAAGGCCCAACTTTATGCAAAGCATAATGTGACAACAAATGAACCTTTACATGCTACCAAGAAGTTGAAGCATATGGATGCCAAAGATGATATAATGTTAGGATCTCTCCCAAAAGATGCTTCGCCTGGCTCTAGTGTTGTTGAAGACAAATCATTTAAAAAATTGGAGTTGAAAAGGTCCACATCACAGTTGAAAACAGAAAAAAGCTTGACAGCTAGGGATCAAATTGGGGTTGCAGGTTCTGCTGATTCTGTCCATGAGGTGCAACCTGGGACCAAATATCATAGCCAAGTCCCGCAAGCTATGCCTGATTCTGCTAGCATTGCTTCTGATGAAAAGACAGAAAGGAGTTCTCTTAGACTGAACGTTGAAGCAAATAATGTTATGATAAAACAAGTAAAGAGGAAACGTAAAGCTGTTTGCCTTTTCGATGATGACGATGACGATGAACCTAAAACTCCTGTTCATGGAGGAACTGCAAAAAATATCAAGTCACCTTCTTTTGTTTCAGATGTCTTGAAGAGCAATAATGCACACTCAAAGAAGTCTGATGTTGCTCAGCTGGCTCCCAGAAATTCTAGTGAACGTGAGGATATCCATTTGAAAGAACCATCTTCTCAATCACATAATGACACTTCGTCAACTAGGCAGCCTCTAAGAGAGAATGCCGATGAAGTAGTTCCTGTAGATATAGCTCGTAGTCCTGACAAATTAGATTCAAAGCAGTTTCCTTCCAAGGTGGCAAAATTAAGCTCTGCCTCTCCAGTAAATTCACCTCAGTCGGTTCCTGCAACAAAGTCAAATGCTGAGAGACATAAATCTTCCAAACCTTTGGTTAGAATTTCCAGTAATGCTACTCAAAAGAAGGCTGATCATGGGTCTTCAAAATCTTTACATAACATTACTTCTCAAACTCTAGTTGCAACTCATAAAAAGAAGCTTGCATCTTCTGCAGAAATTTCTAAAACTACCCCAAAAACATTGCCTCAGGTAGTTGAAGTTCCATCTTCAACAGATGGTTTCAAGGAGCCTGATGCTTTTCATGTTGATAGGTATGTATGCTTGTGATTTTTCTCGTTTCTTTTGGAATTATTTAGTTATCCTTTTTCCCTGTTTATATTATTACAGATTGGAGGTGGGCATGGAAGAAAAAAGTAGTGTATATGCTGGTTCTCAGACTCCAGAAACTGCTAAAACTATGAAGCATCTTATTGCGGCTGCCCAAGCAAAAAGGAGACAAGCTCATTCTCAATGTCTTCCTCTTGGCATTCACAGTGTTCAGGGTGGGACTCCTAGCCCCTCCACAGTTCAGCCATTTCTGTCTGTCTCAAGCAATTTTGTACAGGCAGATGTGCAGGGAGTTTATGAGCATCCATCATTGGCTTCTCCATCTACTAATGATCATCACTCTGCTTCTCAAAGTCAACTTGATGCTGAAGAAATTGAAGATAGAAGAGTTGGTTCGGTGCAAAGGGGTCTAGGAGGCTCGCTGAGTGGTGGTACTGAGGCTGCTGTTGCTCGTGATGCTTTTGAAGGAATGATCGAAACTTTGTCAAGGACCAAGGAAAGTATTGGGCGTGCAACTCGTCTTGCCATTGATTGTGCTAAGTATGGCATCGCCAATGAGGTCTGCTCCACTATTGCTAGCTATCAAATTATGAATATGATAATAACTTGCTTTTGTTTTTCCACCAATTTTCTTTCAGTAGCTATATGAACCATGTGAAGGGGGGGGGGGGGGGGATGAAATTGCTGTAGAAAAGAAGTTAAATACTGCTTACCAAAAAAAAAAAGTTAAATACTATTATAGTGTACAAAAACACTTCTCAATATTAGTATTTAGTTCTTTGATAATACTTTGATGTGATTCATAATATTTGTTTTGATGAATTGTGTTGGAAGTGTGAAACTGGTGGGTGTCTCCTAAACCGTCATTGTCAGTTTTTTTTGGAAGGGGAAGCTCAGCATGCGATAAGTTCATAAAGCCAAGTCTTAAGTTTATTGAGAATAAAGGTCTTGTAACATTATTGTGTGTTTTACTAATATGGTACAACTTGTAGTTTTGTTACTTCTACTGTTAGTTTATGATAGGTACTAGAAAAATAGGCTGATAGGAATTGAAATAAATAGACCGAAGAAACAAGAGAAATATGATATGCATCTGGATATTTCTTGGAATACAATAAGAACTGTAATGAATGTTTCTTTTTCTATAAAAAAACAATAAGAATTGTAATGAAATAAGTAAAGAGAATGACTGAACCGAGAGACCGAGCCCCCAGCCTTAGGAGAGGCCTACCCCTTCCCACTCTCTTTTCCTCTATTCTCATATAAATCCTAAAAATATTTCAAAATCCAGCACAATCAAGGAAAACAAAAATCAAAAGTATTTTTTTTATTCTTCATGTCCTGGATCATTAGATAGGAATCCGAAGATGAAAATAGAAACAAAGAATATAACTACTGTATAAGCAAATAGTTTTAGAGCAAGCATCACGAGATCTCAAATATACTTAAATTAAAAAAAAATGACAGAATAGATTCTCTTATATTACACATTATGTTTCTTTTGATACTGAGTTGCTAGGGTTGTGTTTGTTTCATGGTGTGGATATATATTCCTGGGAATAAGACTTGGGAATGAAATATTCCCATATTTAGTATAGGTTTAAAAAAAAAAAATCCTGGGCATCAATAATTCTCGGGAAAGCATGTTACCCACGTTTTAGTGGGTATCTATCCCCATGATAGATGGTGGGAATATACTTTCCCTAAAAATTAATATAAAGAAGTCCAAAAATGCCCCTGGTTTACCACTGCGCTGCTCCATGATTTGTATCTTTCTCTTAAATTTTCTATTTACTTCCATGTTTCTGTCTTTGAGTTTTGATGTAAACTATGGCGACGGAGGGAGGAGTGGCGACGGCGGCGAATTAAAGGGTGGCAGAAGCAGATCAGGGATGAGAAGTAGGTAGGGACTTGAGGTGAGAAATATGAGTCTCCACCACATGGTTTGAAGTTTCAGGTGATAATGGCGTTGTTTGATGGATTAGTGATGGAAGCCTTTTGTTGTGAGGTTCAGAAATGGAGTGATAGCCACTCTATTATCTTCCAATTTCTGAATCCAAAAATGATGGTATTGTGGCGATGCTCCTCGGAAGCACAAGTGCATTATTATTTATTTTCATTCCATTATTTATTAATTACATTGAGAATTTGATATCTAAATAATATTTTATATAGCAAGGGTATGTTGATGATTATGATATATATTCCCAAGAATATACATCACAAACCAAACAAATTTCTAAATTATTCCCGAGAATTTCAAAAAATATTCCTAGGTATTTTAAGTGCTAACCAATCATGTTTTATAAAATGCCCAACAATAACATTCCTGGTAATAGCGTTCCTGGAAATGCGATCCTTGGGAATGTAATTCCATACCTTGAAACAAAAGCCTCCTGAAAATGAAGTTGTTCTGAGGAAATAGAAAAAAGTTTGGAAATTTATTTGTAGTACCATGCTGCTCCATTCTTCTCTCTCTCTCTCTCTCTCATATATATATATATATATATATATATATATATATATATATATATATATATATATATATCATGAGACCCATGGCCCGTATGATGTTAGTTGCTCTTCTTGGTAGTCAAACTTGGGTAGTTGATCTGCTGCTGCTCATGACACCCAAATAGGTAGGTATCTATCAGTTTACATGTGTGTTTTTTTGTCTTAATTTCTTGCTTATTTATGGTGATAACAAAGTTTTATTTGACATATAGAAAATCTTGTAGTAGGAACATCTAGGATCCTTGGAAGATAAGATGTGCATTTTGTTTTGTTTGCTTTATATTTGGCTAGAGATAATTGATTGGAATGTGAATTTTTCCGAAGATGTTATGCCTTTTCAGCTAATTTTGGCAGTTATGTTAATTTGCTGGTTACTGTACCTATAGTGGACTTACTTTCTAGTCCTTATGTTCAGGTTGTTGAACTTCTTATCCGAAAGCTGGAAAATGAAACTAGTTTTCATCGCAAAGTGGATCTGTTCTTTCTTGTTGATTCCATCACTCAGTGCTCACATAGTCAAAAAGGTGGGTGAGCATATTCTGGAGAATCCTTTGCTATTAGCATTTATGAGTGTTTTTGTTTCCGGCCCTCTCCCCTGCCCAAATTTGCTAGTTTAGGTAATGTTCTCTTCATGGCATTTTTAACTCCAATTATCGAGGAATTTTTTCAGGCATTGCGGGAGCCTCCTACATCCCTATAATTCAAGCAGCGTTGCCGCGTCTTCTTGGTGCTGCTGCTCCCCCTGGGTCTAGTGCCCGTGAAAATCGTCGTCAGTGTCTCAAGGTCAGCTCTTTTTTTGTTAATAACAACTAGAGGATTGTTATTTGAGAGGGAAGAATCAGACTACAACTAGGGTGAGGCTAACTCTCTCCAAACCAGAAAACGAAACGAACAAGAAAGAAAAAGGAAGAATTAATATTGCAACAATGCTACCCAGTCTCTTTGCATATCCCTGTTATTGGTAAAGGTAACTAACTACCTAGAAACAGCCATGAAAGCACTAGAGAGAAGCCATAAACTCAACCCTATCCTGGAGAGGAAATAGGGATAAGGGCTCTAAAAATGTGGGAATTTTATTCCATCCAAATAAACCATATAATTGTAAAATCCACACACACATTACCACCTATGAAGCACAGACACAGACACGCTGACACAGGCAATGTCCAAAATATAGGACACGCAACACAGCAATATATATATATATATATGTGTGTGTGTGTGTGTGTGTGTGTGTGTGTGTGTGTGTCAAATTATATATTCATTATCTCAAAACAACTTGTTAAGCATTACAATTTCCCTATGTAATGAGTCTCACAAAAAAATAATGAGACCTCATTTTAAAATTTTAGCTGTTATTTAGATATCCAACCACATAGAAGTGTTAGCTAAGTGTCTGAGCCGTGTCAGAGCAAACAAAAAATAATTTTTAAATCGGACACCTGATAATGAGTGTCGGACACGTGGTGTACAAGTGTCGGACACGCGGACACCCCTAAAGCTAGAAGTGTCGGTGCTTCATAGATTACCACTAAATTTTGGATTCCTATTTTCTTCCAAAATCTTTAGAACAAACCTGCAGGTACTGCTCCAAAGTGAAGGGGCAAACACTAGATTCATCCAGCACCCTATATAACTTATTACTTGGAAAAGTGGCTGCCTTATAGTGTATAAATGAATGAGCTACTGTTCTGAATTTGAAATGCAAATAACACAAATGTTGGGGCATATGAATCTTTAACATATTGGTTTTTATTAATTCTATTGAGTCAAAGTTGTTCAACTGACTATACATAAGACTTGGCTATAGAAGGAATTTTAAATTTCCAGATGGGCTTGTTACTTGATAGGAAGAAACCTCTCATTATTAGTAGGAGACTAGGAGTACGGAATTGAAAATAGGACTTAGAAGTAAATACTCCAGAAGAAAAATGAGAAGAATCAATATAAGCAAAAGGGACTGAATCTCATTACTTTCTTCAGCTCCCTTTTAAAGTGAACATCCAAGGAAAATTTGAATCCTTAATAGAGTAAAAACTTTGGATTTGTGAATTTGTTAAATGGGACGTACATGATATTTGGAGAGAAGATCTATCAAAGAACATCTCCTAGATGTTCTCCCAAAATCTGATATGAGAATCATCACCCAAGACGAAAGAAGTCTCAACTTTAATGGGAACATATCTTAAACTTAGGAATCATATAAGCAGCTGGGATGACCAGGTTGGCATCTGACCATACTTTGAATTACCTGGTGTCTCAATGGAGTCGTATCTGGAGGAAAGCACAGAAGCCAATTAGCTGCCAAAGCAATGTTTTTGGGCACAAATTTCCAATTCCTAACCCCCTTTCCTTTTGGACCTAAACCAAACCTCCTAACTAACAAGGTGTCTCTACACCTCTCCCCAACTCCAGATCAAAGGAAATCTCTCACAGTTTTCTCAATCCCTTGAACCATTCTGCCACTGTAAAAGGTATATAAAAAGGGAAAGGCAGTACACTGGATTTGTGGACAAACTGGCTTGAATAAGGGTAATACATCTAAGCTCATTTCCAACAATCTGGTTGTTATATCTCTTTTGAACCATTAGATCACTGGCTCAAGAATTACCATCAAAAGGAATGCCACAAGTGAGAGGCCATTGTAAAATTTGGCATCCGGCCAAAGCAGCAAGGGAGGATTATGGCATTATTATCTGATAGGGACCTAGACCCAAGGCCCAATATTACTAAGCCTACTATTACTAAAGTGTACGTGAGGATGATGCACCTGTGATGCACATGATCAGATCTAGGGGAGAGAGCTTGTGTAACTAACTGAATTGTTGGCAGCAACAAGGAGGGGTGGGCTCGTGGGAAATTCTGTTGCTAAGGGGGTTTATATGCATGAGGGGGGAGAGAAGAGAAGGGGGCTGGAATTGGGACTACACTCTTGGGAGAGCAGGGCACTCTTGAATTGCCCATTATCTTTCTTTCTTTGCTTTCTATCTTCCTTACTGTAATTCAAGCTCTGTTATCATCTTGGTAACAGACTTGTTCATCATTCTCAATACAAATATCTTCTGTTTTCCTATTCTATTTCTGGGTACCTATCAATGGTATCAAAGCTCTCGATCCCGGGAGCCGGAATGATGAATACGACAGCATCAATTGAGTCTAGAGTGGAGAATGTGGAGAGAATATTGCTGGAATTGAGGAAAGAAAATCAAACCCAGCTGGACGAGATGAGGCGACTCTTGAAAAGGAGTAGGGAATACTTCAGACGTCGATCTCGACGTGATCATGCTCCAAGTCGCTATGTGAAAGAAGACAATCCCAGAAGAGGTGGAAGAAGAGTGGAATCAGCCGCATCAAAGGGAAATCAGTCTCACCCACTCGACAACAGTAAAATCAGCAGTGATAGGAGGGGTGCAGAATTTAAACGACAAATTGAAGAAGAAATTGATGAGGGAACATGGGAATGGTGTCGTCCAAGGAAGGAGATGGTCCTTGAATCGCGTCCCAAATGTGAATGGAAGGAGAGGGAACGTGAGAAGGTAGAGACATCACTTAGGCCAACAAATGTGACAGGAAGGGTGGTCGCTGGTGATTGGTTTCAAGGAATAGGTGGTAGTCGCAGCAGAAGCGACGACGGCTGCGGTGTTGGTGGTAGCTGCTTAAGCAAGGGCGATGGGCGATATGAGTGCGGTAGCCGAAGCAGTTTGGTAGAGACAAGGATCGGAAGTGAGCGTGTACTGCCACCGGAATTGGGTGCGTCGATGGAGGAAGGTGGGTCATCAACAGTGACCGAGCTTGAGGTTCCACAGCTGCCGGCCAAGCGTCCACCGCCGGAGCCGCCAGATCTGGCAGTGCCCAAGGCGAAGGTGGGGGCGTCATCTGGCGTGGCCGAGATGCCGCTGTCAGCGCCGCCGTTAGTGCCGCCGGAGCCACTGAAGCAGAACGCATCCATGGCGGAGGTTGGGACATCACAAGGCAAAGTCGATCTTCCATTGCCGCTAGCGGCTGAGATGAAAGGAGGCAAGGAGAAACAACTGATGGAATTACAAGGAATTGGTCAATGTTTTAACCTAATGGGCCAGGCCCAAAAGTGTTCCTTTAAGAGAATTTCTGCTGCTGAAGTAAGACCAAGATCTCACCTGAAACATAATAGTGGGTCTCAGCAAGTCCTTAAAAGTAAGATAGTGGGCCAACTTAGTGAAGAAAATAAGTGGGCCCTAGAGGAAGATAAGAAGCTAAGAAGTATTAAGGCAAACAATGAGGAGCTGAGAAGGAGAAGGGCTGGTCATGTGCAGCAAGGGGAATGCGACCATCTTTACTTGCAAATGGAAAATTTGCAGATTGAGAACAGGAGGGAGCTCTTATCAGTAGCTTTGCAGGCACCAAAGCCATGGATTATCCAAAAAGCTATGGGTTTTCTCAATGGGAAGTTTCTTTCAAGGCTTCTAGTTGATCCCAAGCTGGAAAAAATGTCAACAATGGGATTCACAGGTTTCTCGACCCTAGGGGTTTGCCCAGATTTCTTTTATAATTTTGATGGTTGGCATGCAATGATCCCTCTTATTTTAGAGATTCTAATTCAAAAAAGTATTAGAAATATTGACAGAGGTAATAATATGGGAGAGGATGAGTCAATGCATGATATGTGGGCTCTTATTCAGTTAGCAGTTGCGGTATTTCCCGTGGAGAGGGCATGCAGCGAGCTCCGAATAGTTGCTGAAATCGATGAGCAAAAGGATGTGCTATCTGGTACTGCTGTGATAACAATGGGGAAGTGGGACCAGGCCACCTGTATTCTTACTAGTGTTATGTGTGGCACTATGGCTCATAGGGGTGGAGAAATTATGGAGATGTGTCCGCAACAGGCAAGAAATGTCAATAGGGTCATTTGCCAACTTGCTACTTGTGGAAGATTGAAGTCTTCTAGTAGGGCCTTCGGAGAGGCTATGCTTACAGGTGTTTTGGGAGACACTGCTAAGGTCACGATTATGGGGAGTTTAGTGGTTCGTTTTGTTTCTGTCCAAGCAAGACAGATTGCCATCATCTGTAGGAATCACCAAGTGTCTTGCTCCATTGATGAGGGGCTACAGCGTCTATGGGAGGAAGGGAAGATTGTTCAATGGGACTCTGGTGGATATCAATGTGCTTCCCACATAAGTTGGTCCTTGTATTTCCAGCAGTGGGATCCTGGGGGAAGATCTTTTGCTGACTGCTTTTCATACCTCCACCTTGAGGACAAGGTGTGTCTTGAGGAGGGGAGTATTGATAGGGACCTAGACCCAAGGCCCAATATTACTAAGCCTACTATTACTAAAGTGTACGTGAGGATGATGCACCTGTGATGCACATGATCAGATCTAGGGGAGAGAGCTTGTGTAACTAACTGAATTGTTGGCAGCAACAAGGAGGGGTGGGCTCGTGGGAAATTCTGTTGCTAAGGGGGTTTATATGCATGAGGGGGGAGAGAAGAGAAGGGGGCTGTAATTGGGACTACACTCTTGGGAGAGCAGGGCACTCTTGAATTGCCCATTATCTTTCTTTCTTTGCTTTCTATCTTCCTTACTGTAATTCAAGCTCTGTTATCATCTTGGTAACAGACTTGTTCATCATTCTCAATACAAATATCTTCTGTTTTCCTATTCTATTTCTGGGTACCTATCATTATCCAATTTATATCGGCCAACTCACTTTTAGCCAATTTAATATTCAAACCAGAAAAAAAAAATTCAACAAACTGGAAAATATAAAGAACGTTGGGAAAAGTTTTCTCATACTAAGAACAGTTTCAACTACAAACTGAAGGTGAGAGACCATTGTATGGAGCGCGTTCTGAATAAACTTTGATTCCTTTGATGAAGCCTCTCTATGAACAACACTGGAGAACATCTGAATCAATAGCTCAACCACGAAGGCAAACAAAAATGGAGATAGTGTAGTAGATCTACTTCCTTGATTGAGGCCATGTTTTAAATGGGGCCAGGATCTTGGCGGTCATTCACAATCACCGAAAATGTGGTGGCAACAAGCAATCCACCTCCTCCATCCAACACTATCTTCATTTCTTCAAGGACTTCATCTAAGATACTCCAGCTCACTCGATCATATGTTTTCTCAAAATCAAGCTTGAAACCATGACTCTCGTGGCCCTTTTTCTCAGATCGTTCACTACCTGATAACATTGTATGAGTGGCAATTATTTGACTTTGACGACAATCTCTGCTTTATCAATTATCATTAAGTGAAATGAGATTTTGTTTCAATAAATGGACGATGATGGCACTTTTAATTTTTATAAGGTAGAATGCTTTATGCTAGGTGGATGTGACGTTTGTTTTATTTACTACTGTGGGTGGGTTGCAGGTTTTAAGGTTGTGGCTTGAGAGGAAAATTTTGCCTGAATCAGTTCTTCGCCGTTACATGGATGATATTGGAGTTTCAAATGATGAAATTGCGGTTAGCTTTTCTCTCAGGCGTCCATCCCGAGCAGAGCGGGCTGTGGATGACCCACTTAGAGAAATGGAAGGCATGCTTGTTGATGAGTATGGAAGGTTTGTTGCATCAAATGTTTATATTCATTGCTTGTTTTAAATTTTTGGCTTAATTACACTTTTCTTCCCCCAACTTTTTTAATTGTGCGATTTTGGCCCCTCAAAAATTTTAATTGCACTATTGTCCCTCAACTTTTTCAATTGTGCGATTTTGGTCTCTCAAGAAATTTAATTGCACTTTCCATCCCTTAATTTTGTGAAATTGTGCAAAATTAGTCCTTGTAGGGACCAAAATAAGGGCTTTCATTGCACAATTTCACAAAGTTGAGGAATGAAAAGTGCAATTAAATTTCTTGAAGGACCAAAATCGCACAATTGAAAAAGATGAGGGACGAAAAGTGCAATTAAAATTTTTAAAGGACCAAAATCGCACAATGTAAAAAACTGAGGGACGAAAAGTGCAATTAAGCCTAAATTTTTGTACTTTTCATTCATTATATGTTTTACCTTTCAAGAGTTACTGGTCATTTTTGTACAATTAGCTTATCCTTCTTAAACCCAGGAGAGATAGTGAATTCTGAATCCGCAAACGAGGCAGCAGATGGAACAGATTACTTTTATAATTATTGAATTAAAAATTTGGTGCTTGTTTGTGTTTGCCTTTGTACTTGGTTGGACTGTTGATTAACTACATCATGCTTTAATTTCTATTTGTTGTTTTCTATTCTATTACCATTCTAACTGTTTCAAGAAGTAATTTCTATTTCTGATTCATGGTATATTCCTTGATGTTGTATATCAGTAATGCTACATTTCAGCTGCCTGGCTTCTTTTCTCATGCGTTTGAAGACGATGAAGATGAAGACGAATTACCAATCAATTCATGTAAGGATACATATGATGCGTCTCCTGCAGATCCCACACCCACGCTCGGAGAATCAGAAACTTCTACTGTTACCCCGAGTGACAAGCGTCATTGTATCTTGGAGGATGTGGATGGGGAGCTAGAAATGGAAGATGTTTCAGGTCACCCGAAGGATGAAAGGCCTGTACATTTTAATAGCTCTGATGAAATTGATTTGCAGCTTCAGGGCTCAGACCAGAATTTAAATCCAACTTCAAACATTTCAGCAGAGATATCGATTAGTTTTGAGGGTTCTCCACCATTGCCACTTGATTCACCTCCTTCTCCCCCACCTTTGCCCTCTTCACCTCCACCACCTCCTCCTCCATTATCTCCATCTCCTCCACCCCCACCACCTCCAACGTTGCAACCCCCACCTCATCCTTTACCACCTTCAGCCCAAACACTCTCATTGGTTCCTCAATCATCAGGAACAGCTCGGCCTTCACTTCTCTCCCAGTCATTAATGCCACCTCAGTCATCGCATCAGTCTTCCCCACAGTTGGGGTATCAGCAGAATGTACCACCTGACTATAGTGGCACGACTAGTGTAAGGCTGTTTTGCTTTTGAATATCACCGGTTTGTTATGGATTTGTTTGAATTGCTGATATTGACAAATGCAGTCCTCTATACAGGGTAACCAAATTGTTCAAATGGCTGGAAATTGTTTTCCTGGAGGTCGGAATAATGCAGTTGTCACGAATGAAGTATTCCCACAGCCTTCTGCTTTTGCCCCATCAACAGGCTGCAACTCCCATGAACCTTCTGGTTTTAACCCTTCAAGGCAATTAGAGTACGGACAGCATGATATGTATCTAAATGCTCAAGTTCCTCAACCTAACCATCAATTTCAGCAGGGTAATCCCCCATTTGTTCAGAGACACGCACACCCAGCCCCAGCCCCAGCCCCAGCCCCAGCCCCAGCCCCAAATCCATCAAACCTGTACTCATACCCAAACCCTAGCGTTCAACAACATCTTCCTCATTCATTCCATCCCCCCTTCTCTTTGCCATCCCTTCCAGATGGCCTGAGGCAATTTGTTGCTGATGAGCAATGGAGAATGTCATCGAGTGAATTTAAAACAAACAATCAGCATGGTGTCTGGATCGGGAGAAATCCTTCATGCTCTGGTCCACCCTTTGGGCAAGAAGGTATGTGCATCTATCTAGTCCACCATTTCAAATGATTGTTATAGTAAAATATGGTTTGTGTCTTTGACTATTTATTATGTGTATCTCATGCTTGTAGTTAGTTGTCAGCTTCTTATGGAGGTTCTTATCCATCTTTTTATTTTTAATTCTACTGTATGTTATTTCTGTTGGTGATACAAGTAGAAGCGCTCTTGTTACACTAATGTTACTGGTATTTCATGCTGTTTGCAAGAGCAATCTGAATGTAATACATTTTTGTTTTAAATGGTGAAGGTCATTTTCAGCCACCACTTGAAAGACCACCAGTAAGCAATGTAGGTTTTCAGTGCACAATTTCAAGCAACCTACCACCTGTTCCTCCAATCTTAGGTGATTTTTACCATTTTTTACACTGAGTTTGATTTTTTTTAGTTCTCCGTTACCTTTTGAGCTTCCACTTGTTAAGAAACTATATTTATGGTTACGGATTAAACTCATTATTTCTTTCTTCAGGACACGGGGTTTCTCAGATGTTGCCTTGTAGGCCAGACATTCCTGCTCTTAATTGTTGGAGACCCACTTGAAGCTGATTGGAGTCTTCTTATTAGTATTACACTATTACTATTAAGTAAGTTTTTTTTAAATCATGCTTTGGGAGGATTGCTTTTTGCAATAATGGTTTAACTGTTTAGCTGAACTATAAGTTACAACAGGCGATTGTTTGCTTCTGCATCTCCTTGGCAAGGGTGCATGACAGATACAAATTTGATACATCTTATTCTCCGTATTCTTTCCTTGTACTCTTTTGCTTTTTCTAGTAATCTTCTTTAATAAAAAAATATAAAAAGAGGAAAGGAAAAAATGACTGCCAGATTTGCATAGCACGTGACATGATTGAAATATTGGTTATAAAGCCTTCCGAACATTTTTTATCAAAATTTGTGGACAGTTTATATAGTCAGTCAGACACTTAAAAAATACTTTTGACTTTGGACTCAAAATTTCCACTTCATCTGCAAAACTGGTGGCTAAGGATATTGGTCATTAGGTTCATGATCCTTGGCTTACTTGATACTTGATAGGGAACCTCCTTCATGGAGCTTTTCAAAGTCCGAACTTGCATATGTTAATTCTTTACATGGGGATGAATTGGATTTTGATTATATACCTTCCTGTGTAAGGACTGAATTTCTTTCAAAATAAAAGGTGTTATGTTATTCTACTTATCAGTAGTATGCCAATTTTTATTCATGAAAAAAATGTATTTAAGGTTATTTTCTCTCTTAATATTGATTTTTTACTGCTTTTTATCTTTCAGTGGTGTTGCTGGTGGATCAACATGCAAGGTTACATATTGTGCCTCAAAGTTAGATTCGCCTGTGTTACCGTGTCGTACATACAACTACTGATGAAGAAAATTTTGAAAACTTGTGGAGGCTTTTGGCAGGATTGTGTATATTGTAATTTTTCCTGACAATGTATCCCATGGAACATTTGCTTCCAAGTTTAGGCCCATGTTTCTGACTTGGTTAGTTTATCTGTTTCCCATCCCTTGTAATTATTACATAATATCTATATAGAAATCAGTATCAAGCACTCAATTTAACTGCAATAAATGAATGTTTATTTTACCAGTGGGTTTTTTTTTCTCCAAATTTTATTTTTCTCTAGTTTGTTGCATTTTCTTAATAAATACCATGTTTTTGTGACTTTATAACCTTCGTTTGTTCGGGAGCTTTTTGGTGGATACTACTTATTTTGGCTCTGTTTATTTAAAATAAAACAATGGGTTATTTCTGGCATGATTTTAACTTTGTTATACTTGAAGTTCATTTTATTACAACTTAATCATTGTTCCGTGTCACAATTTAGCTATGCATTCATGCACACCATCTGTTTCTCTTCCCCACTCTTCTCGGTCCATCCTATATTCAAAAATTGTTTGAAAATGTTGCCAAAGCTTATCTGGCTCCTGTGGTTGTTGCGGATTACTGGGAAATAACTTTAAACTGAAAAATCAATATGTTTAAACTGCAAATTTATGCCTTTTAAGCTTTGTTTCGTAATATTCCTATAATTTTTAATCTATTTATAATTGTGATTTGGGGTTGAGGAATGAGGATTGTTAAAATTTCTGTTTTTCTTTTTCAATTGAAGATCATATTCATGAGATGAAATCATGAATTGTATTTAGCTGTAAGGATGGATTTATGCTTTTAAAGTTTGAGTGGCTTAATTTTACTGCATTTTACTGATTTTTAATTGGTAGCCTTGTTACATTAATAAAACTCAGATTGCTGCTTATCATGGCACTTATTTTCTTGGAAGGCTATCTCATTCCAAGGTTGGGGCATGAGCATTAGGGGTTTTAATATCTCTTGAAATTTTTAAATTTTCAACAATTTTAATGATAGAGATAAAGAGACTAATGGTTTATAATACCTTCAGTTTTCACTTGGTTCTACTCATCTTTCATTCCATTTAGATATGATAATTTGTATTCTTGGTTCTTTTTGTATTTTTGTTTTAAGTTCTATTTTAGTTTTTTACTCATTCTCCTAACTGGGAAGGTTTCCTTCTTGACTGGCTCATTCAGAAATTTAAAACTCCTTCTAAGGTCAAATATTTGTCTGATCGGTGGTACATGATAGAAATTAATACCAATGACATGTTGCCGTTTCTTAGAATTACAATCTAGAGGTATTTCCCATGGTATTTGTTTTTTGTGTAGCTAGTTTGGAAACAGACCTTTTTTTTTTTTTTTTTGCATTGTTGGTTGGCAACTTTTAGGGGTCCCCCCCTCCTACCCTTATTTTATGGGGTTTGGTTATGTTTATGGTCTCTCTTTGGTGTTCTGTCAATGTTGAGTTCCCCTCTGATTTGCAGGATTGCACATTTTTGAAATTTTGTGCCTGTTAGGTTCACTGTTTTCTTTTATTATCTTTTTTTACAGGATATCTTATCCTCTACCAATGTTCTACTTTTTGCTTCTCTTGGTAAAATTTAATTTTTTCTTTTCTTTTTCAAAGAAAGTATTGATTAGAAGAAATGCTGATAGGGACATAGGGTTTGGACAAGACGTGGTAGGAGTTCTAGATTCCAGGGAAACATAATTTTTAATATTTGGTTGCATGGTGGCTGATATGTACAGGCCTGTGAACATTCCAGGATTTTAATTGGCCTGAGCTATGGTTACTTGGCAATGAATGTATATAGAAACTTCTTGGATGCTAAAATTCTACATGAAATAGAAAGGATGTGAAAGATCTACTGAATATAAATAATCTGCAACAATTTTGCAAAGTTCTCGATAAAGAAGAGCATTGCAGTAGAGTTTCAACCCCTTCGTCTGTTTTTCCTATGATTAGCAGGATTAGTTGATTTTAGGGCCACTTTGGTATTTCATGTGTTTTTCAAATGCAGCTTCAGTTACAGAAGTTGCAACAAATAAGTGATGTCCGTTGTGTTTCTCATTAAATTCTTTTTGACATTGTTTGTGTTTGAAGGAAAAAGGTCAAGTAATTTCTAAAAGAACAGTTTAGAGGGACTTCAGAAGCTACTTATGCTTTATATAACCATAAAAGAATGCATGAGCGTTTTTACAAAATTACAAAGAAATACTGTTTGCATCCTTATTTGTGTAATTTTTATTGTCATCAAGGTCACTTTTACGAGCAGTTATTGAGAAGTACATTTGATACTATGGAGCTCTTATTATCATTACTGTAAGATAGCTTGAATTTATGGTGTTCAGCCCACCCTTATTTGTCTTTAAGCTGTCTTCTTATGTTCTAACCCTTGATTTTTCCCTTTTGATTGCAAGTTTGGGGCAATAGTGGACTAGTATGTAAGAATTTAAACTTAACGGTATATAATTATGGTTTTTTCCCCCAAAGTTTTTGACTTGATATGAAAATTAAGATGCTGCATTTTCTCTACCCTTGCTTTTTAGTTGCATTTATATAGTCATTCCCAATGTTTGCATTGCATGGAGTGTACTGTTATTTAATGTTATTTGCTTGTGCTGTACTTTGTAAAGATTTTTAATCTGCTTTTTGGGTACGAACATATAAAATAATTTGTTGTCTGTAAACCTTTTCTATATTGCTGAATAGGAATTCTGAATAATTTGACTGTTTCAGGCTTTGGCAAAACCGAGATGGTGATCACTTTCTCATCTTTTGAATGTGGTCACTGAACAAAGAATAAGGTCAAACTACATCACATACAAAGACTGCTGATCGTTGAGGTAAATATTTGTCACCGAATTTCAGAACAGACAATGCATTAGTAATGTATTTTACTGACTTCAATTTCTATGCGAAGGCATTATAGTTGTAAAGATGGTTATCACGGAATTTTTGGGAACTCTAGTAAATTATTTGTGATAGGTTTAACATTTTATTGTACATGAAAATATCTATGTTGTTTTCTTGTACTGTGTAATGCATGCATATCTCCATGCAGTTGGAGCCTAAGTTTTTCTTACGAAAGAAAGTTGAAAATATAGTGGAGTTTTGTCATCAGCTGCATTAATATCTGGTTTCCAGATTTTGCTTGTTTGCCATATGATTATTTTTTTGAGAATGATGTTCTTTTACAATGGCTTGCCATGAGATCCAACTCCTGATATGTCGTCATAAGTACCTTGTCATGTGTTTTATATCTCTATGCTCCTTGTGATGGTAGTGTCTGCTTTTCCAACTGAGGTTGGAGGAAGAGTTTCAACATGTACGGGAAACTCAATTCTTTTACTTCAGTAAGGGAACCTTGAGGGTTGGAGAGAGTAGCAATTATAAATGAAATGATTTGATCCTGGGAGGAGTGGAGGCCAAAGGATAAGTAGCCTGAGACAGACATAGATGATATGGCGTCTTGGATGATTAAGATAGTCATTAAATTCTTGAAGCCCTTGTGTTGTGGAAGTTTATTTTGAGGTTTTATTGTGTGCGCGAGTGGGCGCCAAAGTTTCCAAAATCAATCAATTTCCAGATCACCACATTGACTTAAATTGTCTGTTCACCGCACCGACTTCAATTGTTGGATTAGGTGGCACTTACTAGCACTAGATAGAAAGGGCGGCCTAGTGCACGAGGCCTCCACCTTATGGGATTTGAGGAAGGTAGATGTACGTTCCGGGATTGGAGCCATAACCTTACGGTAACCTTTACCGTTGTGCCAATGCTCACTCTTATTTGAGTAAAATGGCCTGGGATTTGGTCTTTCAGACTATAAGTTGGGAGTAGTTGTATCTTTCTAACTACATATGAAGGGAAGGAGTAGAGGCTCTGCCACATATATTGGGGTGTCATGTCAGTATGCTATTAGATTGTAACTAATCAGCATATTTTCTCAAATTACTTAAACAAAAATTCTGACACTGGAAGGAGATAAAATTCTGACCCAGCATAACTTTGGATAGTCCCAAACGCATACTGCCGAGAGTGAGGACCAATGGAAGAGTATTTCATGAACAATTCAAATCAGAGCGATCAAGTTTAGATGATGCAAGGTGGGGATCCTGTTGTGTATTGATGTAGGTTTTATGGCCGCAAAATTTTCAAAGATGAAGAAACCCGAAGCTGCTCAACAAAACATGCATTTTTGGGAGTTGGGTCTCCTCTTTACAATAACAATTGTAGCGGAGCTTCCACTTCAAGTTTTCTGGTAAAAATATGCATGCTTAAATTATTATTTAAGTAGTTGACCAAAAAATAAAGTAATTTCAAAATGCGGTGACCGCTAGCGTACGCTATTTTCAATTTTATTCAATGTGCTAATAAGTGACTATATCAGTCAACTTATTTTTTAATTGTGCAGTTATAAGTTTTAATTGTCGCAAATTAATATAATATTTTATCTTGTTTTGGGGAGTAACTATAGCATTATTGTTAGGACTTTCATTAAACTCAATGCTTACAAAACATTACTGTTCAATTTGCTTATTTCGAGTGTTTCAAAATTTATTTTGCTTATTTTGAGATTTTAACACTGATACCGTGTAAACTTTAATCAATATACGGCATTATTATATTTATATCATGTTTGGGCCATACTGCCGCATTGGGAGAGCTTAAGAAAGAATTTAGAAACTTCAAATAAAAAAATATAAATTTCTCAAGGATGTATGTGGCAGATTCCTGTTTAAATGTCATTTGACTGTCATCAAGCACGTACTTACTAATATTTACATCCAAGACTGTTGGTCATTCATTAACCTCTAGTTGTCAAACTTTTGAAGCACGTTCTGCAATGCATTGGTCGTCTATTTATAATTATATCCTGTTTCGAAAAGATTATTACAACCATGTAAATTTAGCGAGTTCAATACGTAAATTAATCGGGTAGAAAGAACTTCCTGAAATTATCTGTTTACCAAATTATAAAATAAGATTTTGAGGAGTCATTCCAAATAAATAAATTATAAATTATATTTCACATATGCGAGCAAGCCTGTCTCTGGACTTGACACCTATCTAGCTATGATACATTCTCCTCTAAGGTGCCACATATACGAAAGTATTACAAATATAGTCGAACGCCAAGTTGGGGAAGGCGGTTCTCTGTCCTGCTTTTTTAAAATGTGCCCTAAAAAATAATTGAAAAATAATTTTGGCATAGAAACGGACCCTGTTGTAGATTAATAAATGTAATGTTTGGGTTGTTTTTGAACATTGTTTTGCCTCCTCCAATCTACTCATTGGTGTAGCAACTAATGATTCGATATCCTGACAGAAGGGATCAAAATTGTTTGATAAATTGCTGTATATACTAATCAATTGCGGCTTTATTTCTTCTGCCAGTTATTGGCTTCAAGCCATCAAAGATTGGTTTTGCAATGCCTGTAGCTGATAAAGCTGGCCAAATAGATGAGTTTCTGCTGTTATCTTGATCTTGTAAACATGATGTGCTGGATGATTTCCTCACACCAGATGGCCCATCAAATAAAAAAGCATTCCCCGATGCTATTGGCATGGGATTTATATCACTTGGTTCAGAATCAATTGTCAATGTAGTTCGGCCAGCACATTTCTGTCTCAGAGCTAAGCTCTTTGCTGTTCTTGATAAAAACCCACCACTGCTGCTATTATCCTGCGCCAACAGCAACTCTGGTGTACCTTTGAGGTTAGCTTCAGATTTCTGATGCCTCCCGAGAAGTGAATCATTCCATTCATCTGACTCACCTTCCCAGGCTTCTACAACATCAGAGTTTTCCAGAATATCATCCAGAATTCCACTAGTCAAACTTTTAGATTTGTGGTGATGACTGAGAGGTCGGCCAGACATAGGTGAGTCCCTGTAGAATGAACCATTTTCTGAGGAATTACAATCCCCTTTTCTATACATTGCCATCTCAAAGACTGATATGGATTTCTTCATTGTTGGTTTGGTTCCATAGTAACCTGAGCTCATGGCTGGGGAGAGCTTCTGCTCGGAGGACTTCATTCTTGGGGACAGGAATGATTCAAACAGTTCACGACCCACATGATCAGGTAGACCGTGGTCAGAGTTACCATGTCTGAAGGGTCAGCGTTCATGTTCATCAGTAATTTAAATGCTAAGTAATGATATTAAAGGAAATACTGTATGTAAATCAATAAAAACAGAGTACATGTAATCTAATATTCAAATTTGTACACCTGATTTATGTTGATATTTAAGAATATGGTACTGTAGTTTCCACACAGACCTGATTTAATGTCCGTAGTTTTTAACCTGTAAGCAATTTATATGGTAATAGATATAATATAAAGTTGAGTGTTTTAACTAGAACCATGATCAAACTATCAAACTGCCTAGGGATAGCCCCATTGAGGTAAACAAACCAAAACGTTTCCCTTTGTCTAATACAAGATACTCCTTTTGAATCTATCAAGGCTATAACTAAAAAGGATAAACTTAGCTTTTGGTATTGAGTGCAACTCCTTAATTCAATAAACATACCCTTTAGTACTGGAACCATTTGGTAAACAGGGTGATGGAGGGTGCCTTCCAGTTAGTGGAATGCGGAGAGTCTTGAGAGCAAACATCTGATGGTCTGTAACAAGGCCATTCATCTTTTTTATGTCGGCAACCTACAATTCTCCAAAGCAAAAAGATCTGACGAAATTATAACTTCATTATGTAACTCATTTTTTCCAGAAAAAAAAAAAAAAAAACTCTTAAGAATTCAGCATAATTTTGTTTCACCTATATGAAGTGGCAGAGGAAAGGGGTAATCAAGAATGATATTATTAAGATAAAGGAGCAAACACTTGAGCCAACTATCAAAGAATGCAACTTCTGTGTAATGAGTACAATAGTACTTACAACAAAAATTTCAAAACCATTTGGAATCACAGAAGTATGGCATAGAAAATTATTTCCATGCATTTTTTATTTATTAATTCTTCCGCATATCAATCTCTGTTTATTTCTTTTTCTAGGAGAAGTTAATTGCATCCAAAATCATTTAAAAAAGAGGTTTAAATGTATTTTTGATTCCATGTGACGCTTATTTTTAATTTGGTCCTTATATGTAAAAAAATTATAATTTAATACCTATATGTACAAATATTTTTAATCTGGTACTCACCATTTTTTTGTTGTTATAAAACCGTTTATTAGAGTTAAGATATAGAGACGAAATTGAAATGATTGTCATGTATATATATACCAAAGTGAAAATGATTATCACGTAAAGACCAAAAAATATATATTTGGTCTCTACATGTGACAATTATTTTCTATTTGATCATATACTTTAACTTCAACAAATAATGTTATAAAACCAATAAACGACAAGGAACAAATTGAAAATAATTATACAGATAAGAATTGAATTGAAAAATTTATGCACGGGACCAAATTAAAAAACGAGCATCACATATAGGTGCCAAAAAATATTAGAAAGAGCGTGCATCAGCATTTTCGACAAAACAAATACAAGAAATGCATGAACTATGATTCATATGGTAACAGTTTCATGTCATCGGATCATCAAAAAAAAAGTTTCATGTCATCATTGAATTCCAAAATAACATACATGAAACAAAAAAGGGTACCTCAAGACCGTATTTGATTGCGATGCCAGCGAGCGTGTCCAATTTGGATATAGGATGCTCGATGTAGCCATGTATAAGAGGAGGAGGAGGAGATGATGAAGAAAATTGGCTATGCTCTCTCTCTTTCTCCCTATTGGGTACCATGTTTCCATAATAATCGGATACTTTTAACTGATGGTCGTGATACCCATTACCGTTATGCTCTTTCAACCTATACCTATACATTTCCATCCCAAATCTCGAATCAACAATGCAAACCCATTTGAGTTGTTTTATGTATTTTTTGTCCCAAAAGGAATCAGATTGAAATGGCAAATGTTGTTGGAGCCGGAGAACGGAGCAATTATTTAGAAATCATCATTTTGCAAGAGGGGACAGGGATTTGCAAGTGCGCGAGAGAATGATCTAAATCTGATGGTAGTATTTTTGTGGATTATCTTATCTTACTCTTTCTCTTTTTGTCAATTCCGATCACCGTTTTTCCCTGGAAACAAAATTAATCAAAGCCTTCAAATTTCTTTCCTATTATTTATAATTTAATACTAATAATTTTTTGTATAAAAATATAACATAAAAAAGAAATCAGAATTAGATAATGATACTGAATCCGTATAAAAAAAATTATATATTCGTATCCCCAAATGAAAAGTAATTATTTGTCATTTTGTTGGCAAAAATTTAAAAATAGTAACAGCATTTTGTTCCTTTGCTGGTAAAACTTTCCCTTTATAAACGTTCTCCTAACATAATTACGGCTACACACTTATCTATAATTTATATTTGCACCATCTCAATGGTTTATATATTATGAACGGCTGATATCATCTGTACCAAAAAAAAATATTATGGTGATAATTGCATAAGCAGAATTCAAATTTAGAAAAGTTAAAAAAGTCAAGTGGTAGCGATAGTGCAAGGATATAAACTATAAAATTTATATAGTAACAAATAAATTGTATGCCACAGCCACAGGAATGCTTAATGAAAATTTTCCGGTGGCGTCTTTCTAATTCTGTAGTGTTAACGGAGCTACTCATTAAATCAATTAATACATAGCTTCACAACTTTTAGAACACTAAACCACCTGATTACCGCTGTTCCTAATCAAGCTCTTCATCATTTTCACTATCTTCTGGATCTTCTCCGTCTTGAGCTTCATCTTCACTACCTTCTGAATCTTCTCCATCCTGGTTGTCCTGCATCTCATCATCACTTTTTCCTTTGCCACCAGCGTTCCCTAACAGAGAAGAGGAAGAGACATTGTAATGTGAGTTAATACAGGCTGAGGGGAGGTATGTGCAATGCACAAGCATTTCATTTGCAAAAGACAAAAACAATTGGCGAATTTAAAAAGAGAAGACAATAACTGAGGGACTAACGAATCATCAAGGGAGAAGAGGAAAGGAAAGAAAATGAATGAACTTGTTAGAGTTGTTGAGGAAGCATGGACTTCTACAAAGATATACAATTGAGATCACAAAAGACTGTCAATCTCTACTGCCAAAAAGCTAACAGGAACGAAAACCTAAATGGTATTGTTCTCTATTAGCATCAACAACATACGTCTAATGAAAGAATGCATATGGATTGGTGCTTAAGTTTCAAGATATGAAATATATTTTATGCATAACTCAACGATCCTGCTTAGCATCATTAACAGTGTATGAAAGTTTTTTTTCTGGAAGAAGAAAAAGTCTACTAAACTGCACATAAAAATAGTTAATAGCCATTAGTACTCTCAATCATAATATATTTTAATGATAAAAAATCCAAGTCAAGTATAGCTCAAACGACATATCCACATTTAAGGCTTTAATGAATTCAAACAGCAAAAGACAATTGTGACATAATATTTCATAGATTTGTCAACCAAAAGATGCAAAATTCCATGAGGAAAATGTGTAAGATGATGTTACCATATTCACTGAAGAGGACTTCACCCGAACACAGTCCCTTCTCGACCTTAACTAGTTGAAGAGTCATCCTGGGACCAACCTCTTGAAGCTTGACAGCACTTTTTGTAGATGCACGGTTAACTCTGCCAATATCACTAGACAAAGTCACTGTTGCTGCTTCTTCATCTGCTTCACTTTCTGATCCATATCCAGCCCTTACAAATCACAAGTGAAACAGTAAAGATAAGAAAAAAGGAAGCATTAACTAATTAATTGTTTTATAGATAACACAATTTTTACTCCATTTCCGAACAATTAGTTCTTTATCTGATCTTAACAGCTTCTCACAGACAGAGGCAAAAAACTGACCGACAGTTCAGGCAACATAGTTATTTTTATAGAAAAAGAAATTCAATAAAAAGAGGATTACAAGTAGGAGGACAAGATATCCTCCAACAAAAAAACTACATAGAGATATAAATACAAGAACAGCCAACAAGCTCAGAAAAACAATGAACATTGGAGCCCAAACTCTATTCATACGATCCTAAGAAAACAAAAAGAAACACTTTGGACCTAAGATATTGCATCATGTAACAATGCATGTCAATCTCTTTGCATATCTATCAAGGAAACACCTTAAATAAACCATGGGCTGAACACCACAAACAAGCCAACAAAATGACCCTATCCCAAATGTTATCTATAGATGAAGAAATTCCCTTGAAGAAACTGACATTCCTTTCCAACCATAGGCACCAAAGTACAGCAAACACAGTACACTGCCAAAGAGTTTTAGCATCTTTAGGGAAGCCAAAACTTCTAAAGTTAAATAAGAATAAACTGATGCAAATCATTAAGGCAGACCCAGTTCTCTCCAAATGGGCCAAAAAGCCTATTCCAAAGAAAATTCACAACTGAACAATGCAAAAAGAGATGAGTCCCATTGTCTGAACTAGAACAGCACATCACACACATTAGGGGACAAGACAGTGAGAGCTTATGTTGTTGAATTAGAAGGTTTTAGATAAGGAAGGAGGAAAAGAGAAAATAAAGACTCAATAATTTATACTAATAGTAGATTCATAGTCCTAATTAAATAACGAAACAAATTGGGAAATATAAAACAAAAATAAACCTTAAGAGATCATCTAGGATGCTCTAAAATATTCTAAGATATAATAATAATAATATTATGACATACTTTTCAAATATTCTAACATACGTAAATAAACAAGTATCTTACTTTGTGACAAAATCACTCACGTCCTGAAGATTCTTTAGATCAGGCACCTGACGCCTCTGCACGAGTTTTATTATTCTGCGTGAAGCACCTACAGGTTGTAATCTTATGGAGTAATGCCTAAAATCAATTAGCTTAGTGTCTTTGTTGTAATTAAGCAACACGATCCTTTGGCAAGAGGAAAGCTTAACCTGAAACAAAATGTTGTGACATTAAAAGAGAAAGAACTTGGATGTCAAGTATGTCATTGAAGTGTATGTGTGTCTGTAAAACATACAGTTTTGACATCAATTGTTGGAAATATATTCTGAAACATGTTAGTTGTAAGCTGTAGAGGTAGATCTCCACTCACAAATCCAGAAAGCACAATCTGGCAAAAAAACATGGAGACACCAATCTTGGATGAATAATGAAAGCATATAAGTTAATTAACTATCAATAGTTACTATATAATATGCAGCAGACAATTATATATTTTAGTGCCAAAGGTTCAACTGGTTGCAACATTAATATATTCTACAAATTTTAAGAAGCTGCATTGCCATGGTTGCATGTGAGTACGAGAGAAATAATTTACCAAAGCAGAGTTTTTAAAAAGATCTTTAGGGCATCGAGGATGCGATTGGGATCGAGCAATGTCAGCTGCCAATGCGTATTCATGTATCTTAAACGTAAGAGTAGGTCCTTGTGGGGTTGTTGCAACCCTCAAGTAAGGTGCAGTTGCAGTTTTTGATAATATGAGGAAATGTGTGACACCCATAGGTCCAGCAACGTTCAGAAAGTCTCTCAGATTATTCCGTTTCTTTTCCTGCAAACAAAGAGACATAAGATTATCTTCAACACTCAACACTACCAATGGCAAAAGTAGATTAAAACTAGTGATATACACATATACCTAATGTGATAACTGTAAATCCCTACTGAAATCATTTTTTTTTTTTCATAAATTAAAATTATTTTATTGTTAATCAATAATTAGGTTGAGAAGTTGATACACATAGAGGCTTGCAAAATTTAAGCAGCCAAGAATCAATTTAAGAATTGCAATATAAGCCAGATTGCTAAGCTAAATTCAACAAGCTATTATGACAGTCATTTTCTGTCCGTTCAACAGTCTTTCTGGAACTACTTTCATTATAAACAAACAAGTAAACACTAATCTGTTAAGTTGACAATCAATAATCCAAAGTAGATAGCACATCACCATACAGCACCTCTCCTTTGTCTAACGAAAATCATTGAAGTTGGTCTTACAAAAACACTACAAATTAAGAGGGAACACAAGCATTCTCCAATTCCATTTTTAAATCAGAGTAAATAGATACACATCCAATTCCAAACATGAACAAGGAAAAGAATAAATTATTTCAGCACTAAAACAATATTTCATTCATTTTAAAGTATGAGTAAATGAGATACAACAGATGGAAGAAGAAAGGAATAATGACCTTGAGGTTTAGAGCAGTGTAAGGCAGCATTAACTTTCTGAGATCCATCTGAAGGTGTTTGAGAGGAGCAGGCAACTTCCCTCTTGAAAATACGAAACTTTTTGGAATCTTCTTTCCAGTGATGGGATCCACAGTGGGCTGCAGCTGCTGCTGCTGCTGCTTCTTGATGACGACAGGCCTCCGAAACCCACCTTTCTTCTTCCTCTGTTTCATTCAAAACGAAACCAAGATTGGATCTTTTTTATTGGGTTTCAAAGAAAATTGGATAAAAACGCATACCCAGTTCGATAAATATAAACTATTCAGCTTACCATGGTTGGAGACAGATTGGGTCTATGGAACTACTTTGAGGACTCACTGTTTCGCCGGAAAATAGAGCTGATGGCCACCGAAGGCGGCAGTAGTTGGCGGCTGCAACCTAACGCAACAAAACGCTCACTAACAGTGACAAAGAAAGAGGGCATTTATCGCGAAAAGGGTATCGAAATAGCATAGGGATTAGGGATTGAGTTTTTTTTTTTTCCTTTTAAATTTCAAATAATTAAATTGGATTTAATTTATATTATCAATAAATTAAAATAGTTGACCATGTATAAAACTTGACACTTACATTATCTTGAGCAGCAAATAATTAAATTTTATTTATCAGGCTTATGGTTATAAAAAACAGTCTATAAATATTAAGAACCGGTTAATTAGTTAATAGAAAATGTTAATCAATATCGTTAGGACATTTGTTAAGGAGTCAAAAAAGATAAATTTTCATTGAAAAATTATGTATTTAAAATATCAAAAAAATGATGTACTTAGATTCTTAATATAAACTTTCTATATCTTAATTCCTTACCCAATAGTCAAAGTTGGTTTTCTGTTAAATTTTAATATTTATTTAATTATTATTTATTAACTAAAAGTTATCTTAGGTGCCAAAATATAATTTAACATGAGAGAGATATAGCCAACCAAGAAGCCTAACTGAAAATGACAACTAGAGCACTCCCCTGCCAATGAATGAGACCCGTTACCCTCGCGCTGCTGTAAGGCAATATTTCATGATTTAAAAAACTTGATTTTTTAATATTTAATTTTAAAAAATTTGTATGAATAATTATAAAGTTTATAGATTAATAAGATTATATATCTAATTGCGTATTAATTCTAGTATAAGATAAATAGTTATGTAATATTATATAATGATTTTATGCACCCAATAGGTGTGGCTCAATTGGTTGCGCAGACTGAGCTTCTGGGAGAGTATCTCGGTTCGAATCTCGCAAAACACATCTTTGAGGAAAGACGAAGAACCTTAATTGTGACTAAGCACCCGAACGAAGATTAGTCCCCTAATGGGTCCAAATGATCTAAGTTTGTGATTATACTCCGTGGACCCACTGGGGAGCCAAAAACCCTAAATACGGTGAATTCTAAACAACAAGTATAATAATTTTACGCTTTTACTAATCAAATATACGATGGGTCTTGCTAACGAGTGTCCTAAGGATATTGGTTAAGAAATCAACAAAAGGAAAGTTTCCATTGTGAAACCAAGTGCAACACTTTTCAATATATTAAATACATTATTTTTGCATACAACATTTCCTTTTTTTCCTTAAACAATGCCCCTAAAGGACACTTGTTTGTATTCTCCTAAGGAAAATGCTAACCAGTACCCTAAAGGTATTGATTAAGGAATTAAAAATAGAAAATTTTATTGGGAAGTATTATATTATATTTTGAGATGTTAGACACTTACATTTTCAATAAGAACTTACTTTTTATGGGTTCCTTAACCAGTGTCCTTATGCCTTGGTTAGCAAAACCCTTCTCCATATGTGATAATAGATTGCGTCATAAATTCTAAGAGAAAAAAGTTTTAAACGAATAAATAAATATATTAATTTTTTTCATTATATCTATCTATTTTAACAATATAGCACTAGAGAACAAAAAAATATACCAGAATTAATTATAAGAGTTTAATTGGTATGCACTATCGTGTAAAGTTTTTTACACAATCAATCAATCAGAAATTATGATATGGGTGACTTTTAAGGAAGTTAGGATAAGAGTCAAGCATTTTTAATGATGTGTCAGTTTCTGATTGGTTGACAGTATAAAAAATCTTTACATAACCAGTGCATACCAATTAAATCCTAATTATAATGCACCGTCTATATAATAAAAATTATACTGTCAATCAATCATATATTACCACATTATTAAAAAAGTTTGATTCTTACAATAACTCTATTATGAATTGATGTATGATTGATTGATAATATAAAAAAAAATTATACTAATAATAATATAGGCACTAGTTTTTTTGGATGTAGTTCTCTTCGTGGAATGCAACACGGAGGGTTTTTTTGCTCTAAAACAGGGGCTGTTTGTAATGATATTTTTGGACTGAATTATGGTATTGAAGAGGGTTGGGTCAATAGCTTTAGGTGTTGTTTGTAGCCTCGGTCTTTACAGTTGTAATGCTTCGCATTGCCACCTAACGCCGTACGAGTTGCCGGACGCTGCATGAGCCGTCACTGTCTTGAGTGTAATGCTTCGCACTGCCACCGAATGCCGGACGCTGCGTCGTGAGTGTAGCAGAAACCAAATCTGCTTCTGTTTCTATTTTGAGCCTCCCTTTTTCTTTTATTCTTTCTTTCTTTTATTTATTTTATTTAATTTAATTTTGTTTTATTACTTTAGTTTTGGGTATAACATTATCTGGACCTTGGGTTTGGTAAGTTTTTTTGTACTTGCTGAATTCACTCTTAGAGTGGTTGAGTTTTAATTGGTGAGTTTATTCTTTTAACTCTTAATATGGACAAGATCATTTGATCTAAGTTTCTAATAAAAATAAAATAGATATATCAATAAATAAAAATAAATACAAAGGTCAACTAGTTGTGACATCTAGATTAATTTTATTGTCTAGGGCGCATGAATTGAGCCAACTCAGAAATCCTGGAGCATCCTTTTTAAAAAAATATAATAAATTAAATTAAACAACCTCATTTTCGAAAATAATAAAATCATTATTGTAAAGGATTAAGTTAGCAATGATAGCTAATTTATCTCATCTTTAAAGATGCATGAATTGTGACAGTTCAAAAGTCATAAAAAAATCCTTTATTAAAAAAATAAATCAATCAATCAAATCAATTAAATCTCTCTCGAAATAAATAAATAAAATCAACTAAAATCTTTTTCTAATAAAAAATAAAAACAAATAAAATCAAACAAACCCTAAATCATTTTCCAAAAGAACTATGTAGCTTTGAATTTCCCACTGCACAGAAAATACGTAGGAACAAAATCAATCATTCTGTCAAACCAAAATTAAATTTACATAATTTGTGCGTTTATTTTGTTTTATATTTTCAAAAGGGGTAAAATTAATATTTTAAAAATTATTAAAAAATTGCACAATTTACTTAAGGTACCTTTCTTAGAACGGATGATGTATGATACTAATACCTTCCCTACTCGTAACCAACTCCCAAACTCAATTAATGGATTTTTTCAAGATTTTCCCAAATTAAAAATTTTGGTGGCGACGCCTCTCTTTTTTTCGCAGCGCCCAAACGGGACGTTCGCGACATAATACTTCCTCGATTTTTAACTCAAAAAAAAAAAATACTAAGATACATAAAACAAAATACATACTATCACAAGGATAAATGAATAAACCAAATATTTACAACTTAACCATTTTTCTTTTGAGGTAAAGGATTATTTTACAGTTTAAAGGAGGATAACTTCAACTGATAAGTCTTCATAAATAATTTCCAAGGTTTTTTTCTTCAAGAAACCACTTTTTAATTCAAGCAAAAGAATAGATACGTAAGTAAGACACTAAGGGGACGTGAGTTGAATAAACTCAGTAAAGGCACAAACAGATAATATTATTACGATGACACAAAGGTAAGGAATAGGATACAGTTACAAATTTACAATAGTTTATGAAGTGACATTCTTAGGTAACCTCTTTGCAACAGTTTTCAAATTCCTTATACATATCCAAGTTAAACTACTCATCTCCATTCACACATCAGATGTTTTCTCATAGCTTCCTACATGGTCATCTCCAATCCGACACTTCTCCATCAAGTCATAATTCAACCATAATTAGAATAAATAGCATCCTCAACCATGAAAACATCAAATGGTGATTATGAAAACATTTATTTCAAAGGTGAAACACATTGCATGTAATCACTTGCTTCAATTTTTTTAAAGCAACATGGTTCAGCATTATATAGATATATATCCGACATACCAACTGTATGAACTGATAGAAAAGAAAAGGAGAACAATTGTGAAGTGTCATAGCTTATCAATTTTACTCATGAGGAAACAAAAATAGATAATACTAAGCAAAAACTGGTATTAATTCTGCAAAGTCTATTGTTAAGGCAATCCTCTAACAGTACAAAGCACAAATCAACAGCAGTTAACAAAAAAAGCTAGCTTGCTGTTAACTCTAGAATCTAGATCAAGACAACATAAAGATGTCTGATAAAAAGTTTCTTAATAAGCTCAAGGGAAAATTTTGAGGGACCGGTAGAATGGTAACATTTAACCAAAATGACCACCAAGAACAGAATTCATATAACTATAAATTCTATTATCATGTGAGTATGCAGATTGAAGTAGAACAGAATTCATATAACTATAATAAGGCATATTGATAATTTCCTACATTGCAATAGCTTCGTAAGAGTTGAACAAACCATAGCCATAACTTCATACAAGTATTGACACCATATCATTATTGTTACCCTTCCACAATTATATTCCGCAATGCACATATGACCAATTAAAGATCCATTAGCATGAGTATGACTTGAGCACAACCATCATCAATAGCTAAGCATTATATTTGTGCATTGTATGCATGTGCTTACCTCTGGAATCATAAAGCAGCTTATTAAATGCTCAACACGCCTGCCCTAAAAGAAGCACTCTGACTCAACGGGGATTATAAGCCTCGTATTTATTCAACATCACATGCTTCACTACATAGAAAGCATACCATTTTCTTAACACATTTGGCAGCACTCCGCGGCGCTGCTTCCCTCTCACCTAGACAACAAATCGAAATGCCCTTACCGTCCCACCAGGGGAAAGAAACAAAAAAGAAGGAAGAAGTACAACGTAGGCACACAACAACGGACACATACAGGGGACATAGCATCTAATCACACTTATCATTTACCAAACCAAATCCACAAGCAAATCATTTAAACCAACAAAAACCCCCTCACACAACACAGATGAGAATTTATTTTAAAAGGGTTAGGGCCCTTACCTCACGTTGCACGAACCGTAGGTTTTTGGGGGAAAAAATCTCCTCCTTTTCTCCTTCTACTTTTACCATGAAAGAAGAGGGAAGAACATGAGGGTTAAGAAAAACCAAGAGGGAAGATGGAAAAATGGAATGAGGGCTTACCAAGAGAACTTCTCTCTCAAAACCCTTGCTACCATGAGCACTCCCCCTCCTCCAAAAATGAGGAAGAACCGTAAAAATGAGGAGTCCCCATCCCCTTCTTTCTCTTTTAAAACCATGAAGAACTTCTTTCTCTTTTAAAACAATGAAGAAGAGTGCTCAAATTGCACTCTAGTCATTCCACTATGTGTTAGTTCCTCCTTCCACCCCTCCCTAAATTGTTTTCTAGCCCTTAGGCTTCTCCATAAATATTTATTTCTCCCCAACCTTGATTTTCATTAAAACTTTCCTCTTATGACTCTTAAAAAAATTTCCTTAAACCCGGTAAAAGAAGTTAAACTCTTGTTACCCTATAGACTAGGGTTGGGTTTCACAAGAACATATTGTCATTAGCATCTCTACCAATAGCACAAAATAACTGCCCTTTAAACTTACTTTTTAAGTGACATCCATCCACGCAATTAAGTTTCTCACCTGACCAAGAATCCATTTTTACGTGCATTAATGCACATGTACAACCTTGAGATATCTCCATTATTGAGTTGCCAGGATTGGTGTCTCTAATAGCTGTCGCATATCTCCATAATTCGTCAAATTGCTTTCCCTCATTGCCCTGGATGATCTCCAAAGCAATATTCTTGAGGCGATATAGGAGTTAGATGATCAGTTTAACCTAATTATAATATATTATTTTTTATTTTTGTGCTTGGAATTTCAATTCTTAGTGTCTAGGCTAAAAATTGAAAATAATATAAAATAGTTATTTTCCAATAAAAAATGTTAGCAACACACTCTCTGATACTCTCTTTTTAATACACACTCTTTGATCGATTGAAATTCATATGGATCCTATAAAATTCAAGTGGAACCCATATGAATTTCAATCAATAAAATGATGTGTATTGAAAAGAGAGTGACAGAGCATTCCTAGTGCTCCTCTTTTCCAATTCCTGATTTGCTGTTGGAATTTCAATTGTACACACTAAACAAGAGAATTGGAATTAGAAGTTCTAATTCCAAGGCTCAATTCCAAATCTATTTCTATAAGTCAAACGACACCTAAGTATAATTATGTAAAAGTAGGGATTCTCTATTAATGGTTAGTGTTACACTTTCACTGAGTATAAATTTGCAGCAAAGTTGTCAGCAGCTTTGCCACGGATCCATGATTTGCCGGTTCCCACCATTAGAAGTCCTCAACAGAACACCACTTCCTCCTGCTGGATTCATCAATGAAAAAATTATATAAAAAGGGCTTCAACATTATTCTCTACTTTCAAAATCAATAAATAATTACTGTTATAAGCAAGAATTGGTTAATTAATGAGTAAATACTCAATCTGATCTCTAAAATTATAGGATCGTATCATCTTAATCCCTATATTATCAATATTCCAAAATGATCCTAGAAGTTAATCAGATTTGTCCATCTGTTGATATTTATTGAACTATAATGACATTAAGTTGATAATGTCAGGGATGCATTTGAAACTAAGTGAATAATGTCAGGAATGTATTTGCTAATGGATTTAAATGGAGGGACAAATCTGATTAATATTTTACAATTTTAAGAATTATTTTAAAATATTAATAATATGAAAGATTAAATTGATACGATCTTATAATTTTAAGAATAGAATTGAATATTTACTGCTTAATTAATAAGGCAACTCTGTGAAAGCAGGCAAAAACATTATCCTTGAACGATAGCCCACATAAAGAATGCCGAAAGTACGGCTTTGAACATTTTTTTTAAAACACTTCCCAATGGCACCCGTCTGGAATTATATTATTTGATGTGTTTGGAGAATGTTGGGTGTTCCTGTTCCCTCTTAATTTGTAGTGTGTTTTAAGATCAGCTTCAAGGGTTTTGGCAAGACAAAGGAGAGGGGCTGTATGACAATGTGATATCTAATTTGGATTATTGATTATCAACTCAATAGATTAGTTTTTACTTATTTGTTACTAAGAAAGAAGTTCTAGACAGACTGTTGAACAGACAGAAAATGGTTGTAATACCAAGAGGAGTTTAAGACCTAAACGCAAAGCCCAATACAATAATAATATAGAAAAAACAAAAACAAAAACAAAAGCAAAAAATAGTCTATGGCTCACGTCGGTTGGGTTAAGAATTCATGAATCTAAGAACCAAACTAATAAAAGTTGGATTTAATCAGGTTTGACCCGATCTGACGGATTCAAAGACCCATTATTTCGTTCAGGTTGGATTTTTGGGTTCTTCCTATTAACCTTTATTTTTTGAATTTTCATTATATATTAATTAGCCTTCTTTACATTACAGCTTTTACTTAACAATTCATGTCATTTATTTCGTAGTTAATAGCTTTATTCTAATTGCGACCAATGTAATTCTCACCTTTATTTCCTCCTAGTTGATGTATTTCATATGATAATGTTATACGCATAAAATAAATCTACATTAATTTTGCATCATCCATATTTGAAAAATTAAAGTTAGAGATCGAGCAAGTGTGTTGAAATGTGTATTTTTCTTGTTTTATTTTCTAAAAAAAGGATTTAAAAATCACATAGAGTTTTTTCTGTGAAAATATCATTACTCTTCCAATATATCTTTAATGAATTTTTCATTTGCAATTATTTCAATGGAGCATCAAATTCATTACTATTCAGGTAAACTATCGACAAACAGATAACCTAGCATTCGAGTATTTCAAACAAAGAAAATTCTACATTCATTTAGAATTAACAAAATTAAACAAAGACCAATCAAATAAAATTGAGGTATTTAAAAGTTTAGGCATAATTACTAGTTACAAGTCTGTGAAATCATTAAACAAAATATTTCTAACATAAAGCAAAAAACATTAGGCAAATAAAATAGATTATTTATGACTTATCAATGTACAGTCCGTTAATGATATATTGACATACTGTGGCAGAGGTAACATTGGAATTGCCACACACCTCGCATTGCCATAGACCAAAGTCAGTCAATCCATCAATGTTAATTATTCTTTAAGTTTCCATTAGATTTTAGCTATCGCTTCTCTCGCTAAACCTTCTTTTCACCACATTGTAGGTTTTTTCTTGCACATAAGTAGGTCATTCTCTAATGCTCTCATCAGCTTGCCAAAGTAGTTCCTAGTAGCATCAGTTAGATCAATTAGCTTCGAACGAAAATCATTAAATCCATAAGTGTTTCGCCACTTCGAAACTTACGTAGATTCCTTTCTAAATAATGATGAAACCTTTCCAAAACAGCCTATGTCTCTTCTTGTGTGTATTCAAAAAACTATTTTAGTCTTCTCATTCTTAGCGAGATAGTATCTATATGCATATGTCCATTTGAGCATTATGCTACATTCAACTACTTGTAGTCAGACCTCGTTAATGAACCCAAACTTAGATTCAGGCTTTCCAAGTAACGCGCTTAGCCACTTTATATCCTTAGAACTCAGATTCTCAAGAGCCTTTTTTCTTGAAAATTCATTGATGGCCTAGCGCTCAAAATAATGAGTGTACTTATCCATAGATTTTGTTGCCTCATTTCTTTTGATTTTCTCCTTGTTCTGTTCATGAAAGATATTCAGTTGTCTGTCATAAAAACTATTGTAACCTGTGTCACCACATTGGGACCATTCACAAAGATATATCCAACAAAATTGGAACCCACATCTGCATGTCATACCCGTGCACCCTTTGTTTTTTCAATGTGTATATTACACTTAGGGCATGGTTTAGTATGAGTAAGAATTGATGTTTTGGGGCTCAAAATTATATTTTCTTACTCTTGTTTCATAGTTTCACAATCTACGGGGCTATGGGCTTCTGCCCCACAATTCCAACAAAACTTCTGATAACAAAGGCAAGTAATATCGAAATTCTAGTGATAAAATTAATATTTTTAAGGTATTTTTTCCGGTATCCCCAATAATTTTGGGGTAAAAGTTATTCTGTCCAATTAGAATGTGCAACCTCAATTAAATAGGTCATGTTAATGGGTCAAGTCAAATAGTTTCACTATCTGATTGGGCCACCTAGGCAAGGTAAAGTTATCCTTAGGGTACCGAAAAATTCACCTATTTTTAAAGCTTTTGAAAATTTGCACACCCAACTTGAGGTATAATTCATAGAATAAACGTTGTAGGGTGGTAAAGTTTTACCTACTCATAATCGACTCTCCAACTCAATCTTGTTTTTAAGGACTAGTTTTTCAAATTAAAAAGGTTTTTACAAAATTTTAGCCAACTTAAATAAACTTTGGTGACAACTTTATTTCATTTTTTATAACAATGTAGTTTTTCCCTATCTTTTCTGGGCTTTGTACCCATGAGGATCAGGATTACATTTATTTTCAAATACTTATTTAATAACTCAGCAACTAAAATATGTAGTTTTATTACTTTCTAATAAAAACCAATGTCAAATATTTATTAAAAAATGTGTTATTATACACATCGGTTCATGATAGGTTTTATAAATATCAATGTATCCGTCGTTTAATTATTATATTTTAAATTATGTCTAGTATAGATATGTTGCCAAATATAAATATTACCAGGTAAAAGGAATTACAAGGTATTAACAGGCTTGCTTGGGATAATTGGCTATTTCTAAAACTCATGGTGGTCTTGATTTTCGTCATCTCCAAAGCTTTAATTTAGCATGCTTGGTAAGCAAGGTTGGAACCTCCAAACTTGCCCAAATGCTTTTGTCTCTCGTCTCTTCAAAGCTAAACACTATCCAAGAGGGGATTTCTTAACGGCAGTGGTTGGTCACAATCCTTCCTATGTTTGGCGTAACATTTGATCATCCCAAATTTTGTTAAAAGAAGGCATTAGATGGCGCATTGGTGACGGTACACAAATTAATGCTTACAACACCCCTTGGCTGCGATATTCTGAACCTCCTTTTATTCCTTGTCCAGCAGGTGTTGACCCATCAATTGGCAGAGTAAAGGAATTATGGTCCCTCAACGCAAAAACTTGGAATATCCCTTTACTGGAAGCCCTTTTCTCCCCCGTGTTAGTTTCCAGCATAACAAAAATTCCTCTCCTGGTTTGCATTCATGAAGATCGCTGCATATAGTCCCCTAGTAACAAAGGTACCTATGATGTTAAATCTGCCTATACTCTTTGTTGCCAAAAATTATTAGCCAATGATAGCCTTCATGTTAATGGAAATTGGCATCTCATTTGGAAGCTGAAAGTGCCATCTAGAGTGAAGCTTCTCCTTTGGAAAGCATGCAGAAATGGTCTACCCACTTCTTTACAGCTTCAAAAAAAGGGTGTTCCTTGCTCCTCACTCTGCACTCTTTGTAATGTTGACATAGAGAATACTTGGCACTTGTTTATTGCTTGCCCCATTAACGTGCGATGTTGGGAAATTCAAGGGCTTTTTGGGGTCATATTAATCATGCTGCCCATAGTTGTGATTCTTTCCATGATTTATGCTTCAATTTGCTTTCCTATTTTGACAGTCATCAAAGTGCTATTTTTGTTATGACACTATGGAGTACATGGAAAAGAAGGAATGAGAAGTTATGGCAAGACAAGGAAGTTTCTCCGTTTCAGGTTGTTAACGGAGCCATCACTTTTCATAGCGAATGGACCCTCAGCAAGCAAAGCTCTTCCCACGATCTTCAATCACACCCGCAGCATGCAAATTTGGCAATTTGGACACCTCAACATGGATTCGTGAAGTGCAACATTGATGCCTCGTTTTTCTCTCAACAAAATATAACCGGATTTGGAGCTTGCTTGGGAGATGCAAATGGCAGATTTGTTCATGCAATGACTTCCTGGGTTCCTTTTAACTTACAAGCTCAAGAAGGGGAGGCACTAGGCTTTATGCGAGCACTACAGTGGGTCAAAAACCTAGGGCTTGACAATATAGTCTTTGAGTAAGATAGCATACTTATTGTTGATGCTATTAATTCAAAGAACACTGATATTTCGGAGTTTGGTGTAGGTATAGAGGAATGTACCAAAATCATCTCTTTATTCTCTCATGTCAAGGTAGAGTTTGTTAGGAGACAAACTAATGGGGTCGCTCACAACCTTGCTAGAGTAGCTCCTTTAAATTCTTGTCTCCATTTTTATGATCGTGTTCCTGATTGTATTCAACACTTGATTACCAGTGATTTAATGTGAGTTCATTTGTTCAAAGAAAAAATTATTACCATGAATTATAATTTATATTAAGAGGGCTCCACGCGAACCCCAAATTGCAATCCGTGAGTACTTAAGTCACACGAGTCCTATCTTTTTAGTTATCCGTCCAAACTCTATCGCCCCTTCTTTTTCAGGGTTTTTACAAAAAATTTCATCCATCATTTCATTTCGTCAATGGATTTTCCATTTAACATGGATCCTATTATCGGCGACGAGGTTGTTGAACTTGATTAAGACCATGCTTTTCCAGTCATCTACAACGATGACAAAAAAGTTGAGGATAATTACATTAATGAAGGTGATAACTTTAAAATCACATCCACAAGTAATTTTACCATCTTGAGTGAATATGAAATCAAGCGACTTCATGAGGCTGACATCACCAAGATCTCAACACTTCTATCAATATCAAGAGTTGTTGCTTGCCTTTTGCTCTACCTGATTGGTCGTTGTATAGTGAAAAAAGATGCAGGAAGTCCGGTTTGATCCTGAAGAAAAAGTTCAAAAAGCTATTGGGTTGCTAAAAGGGCCGCAAATATGATTTCTGGACACTAAAATCCTTACTTGTGAGATCTGTTTTGAGACTTATGCTTGCAAAATGATAAGTCAGCGCGGTGTGACCATCCATACTACATCAATTGCCGGAAGCAACACATTGTTACAAAAATGAATGAGGGCCATAATAAGTGCTTAACACTTAAAAGCTCAAATCCCTCATGTGATGCTGCAGTTGATCGTGACATGATTAACCAAATTACAAGTGAACCCAATAAGAAGAAATACGATCAATTTTTTATTTAGTCTTAGGTCGAAAAGAATTAGAAGATGAAGCGATGTTCAAGTCCAGATATTGGGTTTGTGGTTGTTTTTATTTTGAACCAGATGGTGTCGACAACAAATTAGATATTACTTGCCTTAGTTATCGTAACTTTTGTTGGAATTGTGGGGGAGATGCTCATAGCCTCGTGGATTGTGAAACTATGAAACAATTGGTAAACAAATATAACTTTGAACCTCAAAACTTCACTTGGATGCGCTGAGTGTGATATACACATTGAGAAAAATGAAAGGTACACACATATGACATGTAGATGTTGGTTCCGATTTTGCTGGATATGTCTTCGTGAATGGTCCCAATGTGGTGATGCATGTTGAAATAGTTTTTCTGGCAGACAACTGAATATCTTTCATGAACAGAACAAGGAGAAAATCAAAAGAAATAAGGCAACAGAATCTATGGATAAGTACACTCATTATTTTGAGTGTTGGACCATCAATGAATTTTCAAGAAAAAAGGTTTTTGAGAAACAGAGCGCTAAGGATATAAAGTGGCTAAGTGTGTTACTTGGAAAGCTTGAATCTAATTTTGAGTTCATAAACAAGGTTTGGCTACAAGTAGCTGAATGTAGAAGAGTGTTCAAATGGACATATGCATATAGATACTATCTCCCGAGAATGAGAAGGCGAAGGAGTTTTTTGAATACACACAAGGAGAGGCAGAGGCTACTTTGGAAAGGTTTCATCATTATTTAAAAAGAAATCTACGTCAGTTTGAAAGTGACAAAACAGTTGATGAGTTTAATGATTTTTGTTCGAAGCTAATTAATCTAATTGATGATACTAGAAACTACTTTGGCAAGCCGATAAAAACATTAGAGAATGGCTTACTCATGTGCAAGAAAAAACCTATAGTGGGGTGAAAAGAAGGTTTAGCGATAGCTAAAATCCAAGGAAAACTCAAAGAAAAATTATCATTGATGGACCGATTGACTTTGGTCTATGACAATGTGATGTGTGTGTGCCAATTCCAATGTTATCTATGTCATGGTATGTCAATATATCATTAGCAGACTATACGTTGATAAGTCATAGACAAGCTATTCTATTTTAATGGTGTTCTTTACTTTATGTTGGAAATATTTGTTTAATAATTTCAGAGACCTGTAACCGGCCATTATATTTAATTATGCCCTAACTTTTTAAATAACTCAATCTCATCTGATTGGAATGGTCTAATTTTGTTAATTATGAATAAATGCAAACTTTCATTTGTTTGAAATACTCGAATGTTAGCCCGTTTCTTTATGGATAGTTTAGCCGAATAGAAATGAATTTGATGCTCAATTGAAATAATTGGAAATGTAGAGTTCATTAAAGATACATGGGAGGAGTAATGATATTTTCAGATAAAAAAACTCTGTAATTTTTAAATCACTTTTTTTAGATAATAAAACAAGAAAATTTCATATTTCAATAAACTAGCTCTCAAACTTTAATTTTTCAAATATGAATGATGCAAAATTAAGGTAGAGTGATTTCATGCATATGACGTCATCATATTGAAATACATGAGCTAATAGGAAATAAAGATGAGAAATAGAACGGTCCCAGAAAAGAAGTAAAGGCATGACCTACAAAATAAATGACATGAATTGTTAAGGAAAAGCTGTAAAATGACCGCGAGGTTTCCAGCATTAATTTGCCGAGGTCCATCTGAATCAGGTGTTTGAGAGGAGCAAGCAATTACCACCCTCGTGAAAAATCCACAGTGGGCTGCGCGCGGCTGCTTCTTGAAGGCCTCCTGAACCCAGGTTTCTTCTCCCTCTGTTTCATTCAAAACGGTCGCTGACTCCTAAGCAAAATCCAACAACAGAAACGAAACCAAGATTGGATCTTTTTTATTGAGTTTCAGAGAAAATTGGATAAAAACGAATACCCAGTTCGATAAATATAAACCATTCAGCTTACCATGGTTGGAGACAGATTGGGTGTAGGGAACCACGTTGAGGACTCTCTGTTTCGGCAGAAAATATAGTCGATGGCCACCGAAGGCAGCAGTAATTGGCGGCTGCATGTTAACGCAACAAAGCGCTCACTCACAAGGAACGAGGGCATTTATACGGAAATACGGAATAGGGATTCAGATTTTTAAGGGCATTTAAATTTTTTTTTATCAGGCTTATATAGTTATTTTAGGAGAATCGCTTAACACTAAATTTATATAAATAATTTATGAAAATAATTTATGATTTTTTATAGATTATTTTTAGCTTATTTCCATAAACTTGTCAGAGAAGTTTATAAGAATACGTTATTTTTAACTTATTTAAAAAAAAATTTATTACATAAGTGATTAAATAAGTTGTATGCCAAAATACACCCTTATACTTTAACAGTAACCCCATGCTTGTTCTAAAAACAAGAGAATACTAAGGAGGGTGTTAAGACATTTTTAAAGAATAAAGAAACAAAAATTTATATCAAAAACTGACATATTTAATAAATTAAAAAATATTTCACTTAAATTCTCAATAAAAAAATTTCTTATGTTAATTCCTTAAATATTATCCTTAAAACATTCATCATCAAAGACCCTAAAATAATCTACAACTATTAAGAACTAGATACCGGCTGTTTGTATTAAATTGTTTTTGACCCCAACCCGCATTTCAATTCATGTTTGAAGAAAGCTACGATCCAATTGGAGCTGTGAAGAAAGATAATTGGGATGTGAAATGATTATGTTTGCGTTCAAAAAAAATTTAAAACAAACACGCTATTAATTGTACAGAAATAATATGGTTTTCTTTCAAATTTTAATATTTATTAAGTTTATTTATTAACAAAAATTTATAATATGTCTGCCAAATATAATTCTACTTGATAAACATATGTAATATGTTATAAATTTTAATTATCTGATTTTAAATGTTTAATTTTAAAAAAAAATATGCAAAACATTATAAAATTCATAGATTAATCGGATTGTGTGTAAAAATTGCTTATTAATTCTCGTATAGGATAAGTAATTAAGTAATATTGTGTAATGATTTAGATTATAAAAACTTTTATTTATCAAATATATGATAATAGATTGTTTTAGAAATTTTAAGAGGAAAAAGATTTAAACAAATAAATAAATATATTAAGAATTATACAGTATGTCTATTTATTTTAACACTATAGAGGTAGAAAACCAAAAAATATATAAGATTTAATTATAAAGCACAGTTTAGTGTAAAGTTTATTAAAACTATCAACTGATCATATATTATCACATTATTAAATGATATTGAAAAATATTGACCGTTACAATAACTACCTTAAAAGTTATCACGAGATGACGTGTGATTACTTGACCGTTTAAAAAGTTTTACATTGATAATACATTAAAATTAAACTTAACTAAATATTAAAAATCTAGAATAATAAAATATAATTCCTCACATATAAATAAAATATAAGTTTGAATATAGTATCTTTGAATATATCCAATTACATCAACATGCATATACATCTTAAGTCATCCACCGGTGTCAGCTGAGCTGGTTGGTAAATTCAAACTCCATTGCTTGAGTTTTTCTTGAATTTCTAGTCGAAGGATGATAAATGTTCATCACGTCCATATAAACTAGAAATCTTTGGTTCAACTTCTAAATGCAAAATATGAGCCGGAAAGTAAATATGTTCCTATCAAAATAATTTTTTGGTGGGCCTAGTTAAAGGTTGTTTGTGTTTGGGAATACAAACCTCACCATAGAGTGATTATCAGGAAGACCATTTGTAGATGTAATATGGACAACTTTCAATGTTGGCTTGATATAATCAATACCAGTCACTGTAACTATTTATTTGCTTCTAGTACAACATATGCAGCATAAAATTGCTGGAACATTGCAATTACAATTTTAAATTAAAATAATATAGCTTTCGTACAGTAGTAAAGTTTGTTTCTACATCTCTTCACAATTATGGGCATAATAGCAAGGAGTCGATTTTATCCCAGAGCTCTCTCCACAGTAATGAATACTAAGCATGGATATGTAATCTGCTACAAAATTCTAATCGAGTTGACAAACCTACAAATTCCAGATTCCAGTCAGAAACCATCCAGATCAATTGAACCGATGTTCCAACTTGGACTTGCTCCCCATTTTTAATTGTATGAGAGGAACCGTGAACCTATGTTTGAGGATCTTGGTAAACCATGCATGCATTAGTTGACCTCCAAAATTAATGATTCTAACCAAGATCAACACAAAACCATAAAAGAAATCTTCAGATATCATATTCCTGACAGTTGAAGCTACTATGAGCCTGTTTGACACGTCCCTTTTGCAATCTTATAGCAGATAAGAAAATAATTCCGTTTGACAAGCGTCTCTATCACGAACTTATAGCGTTTTTTCACAAGCTTATAACGTTTTTTTCAGACTCTACTTGAAGTAATATTTGAGCTTATAGCTTATAGTATTTCATTTTTTTTCACTTTTATCTTTATTATCTTAATTTAATTTTATATTTATCCTTTTCTCTCTTTTATGTAAAATCATTAATGAATATGTCCTCTTATGTCATTTTATATTTTTCAACTAGTTTAACCGCTAGTTTTACTAAACACTTCCACAGAAAATAAGCTAGTTTATCCGTTACCTCATCCGCTATCCACCATAAGTTATCCGCTATCAGCTAGCTTATTCGCTAACAGCTAGTTTTACCAAACAGGCTCTATTTCAGATTAACTTTTTAATTTGTCTTGTCCGGTTATAACCATTTCCCTTCACTCAATTTTTTCTTTTCTTCTATAACTTCTAGATTCGCAGAAGGTGGTCTGCAGGCATCTTTAGCTTCTAATACTCAATCTCATAACAATTATAAAATTGTACATGCTTTTAGATGGTGCGGCTAAAACTTCAAGTGAAATGAAAATATATATGTCAAGCAGAATTTACCATGTTGAACTACAACTTTATCCAAGGTAGCGAAGCAAGACTCCATCATTCCCCAATACAAATCCCGTCTTGTCATTAATGAACCTGCAGCAAGTGGACCATTTAAAACAAGATTTTACTGATAAAAGTTCCATAACCTTCAAAATAGTTCATTGTTAGCTATAGGCATCCGATTAAGAGGACCTACTTTAGGAGGAAGCCCTATGAATCTATTCACTATTGCTTGTGAATCGACTCAAAGAATATTTGTAACTGTAAGTACGTAACTGTTGTTTGTAACTGTTAAGTAGGAAACTATTACGTAGGAAATAGGAGGGAATAGGTGGGGTATTTGGTAATTTTGTGGTGGATGGTTAGGAGAGACTAGGCTCTCGAATCCTAGCAGTTACATTTCCCCTCCCTCCTTCTCTCTGTAATTTTCTGTTTTCCTTCATACCTTCTTCTCTGTTGGAGACTATTTCCCAGAGAATTATCATTAATATACAAGTAATATTCAGTAAACTAGCATAACTCTAACCATTTCTATCATTAATGTCCTGAATTTTTTTTCATCCTGTTCTATTTAAATAACATAACAAATAGGTTTACTACAGTTAACTGCTTCCATGATCTCTGACAAAATGAAAAGAGTATCACAAAGTCAGGTCTACCAATATAAGGGCACAATATATCAGCAACTTAAGGAGCCTGGTGTGGTTGGGCGGAAAGTTCTTACAAGTAAATTTTGGTTTTAAAGTATACACTAATCAATAAGGAACCATTTGGATAACAAAATTGGAACTACAGTTTAGATTTCTAATTTCAATTCTGATTCCATAAGTAGAAATGACTAAGAATCTCAATTTTTATGTTTTGAGAAAAAAAAAAGGTATAGAATTGCATTTTATCATTGAATTGAAAGATGCCACCGGTGACGGTGGTTGATGGACCCCGCCAGCGACAATGGTTGATGGACCCCACTGCCAACAGTAGCCGGTGGATGGCGCCAGTGATTTGACCGGCATTGACAACAATTGTTGCCAGAATATGCAACAAAGATAATAAATTATAATTATAACATATTGTTTTTTATTTTTTTGCTTGTAATTGTAATTCTGGCTAAGAATTGAAAATAATATAAAATAGTTATTTTCTAATTCCTGGACTTGGAATTGGAATTCCAATTCTAAGGTACACACAAAACAAGATTATTGGAATTGGAAGTTCCAATTCCAATTCTAAGGCTCATTTGCAAACCTAATTCTATGCCTCAAACGCACCTAAGTATAATTCTGTAAAAGTAAGGATACTCATAGTTAGACTGACTTCACTGAGTATAAATTTGCAGCAATGTTGTCAGCAGCTTTTTCACGGATCCAAGATTTGCCACCATTAGTAGTTCTCAACAGAACACCACTTCCTCCTGCTGCCCAAGCCTCCTCCTTTATTCATAAAAGAAAAAATTATATAAAAAAGGGCTTCAACATTATTCTATACTTTCAAATCAATGATTATTACTGTTATATGCAAGAATTGGTTAATTAATGAAGCAACTCTCTGAAAGCAGGCAAAAAAACATTACCGTTGAACGATACCCCACATCAAGAATGCCGAAACCGCGGCTTTGAACAGGAACTTCCTCAAATTCTTCAGTTATCTGAAACAATAAAATATTTTTTGTTCTCAAAACTATGCTACAAAATTTGAAAAGAAGAATGGCACAGAAATCTATAGCAAGCAAAAATTGTATTAAAGTCATTTATTGATTGATTAAATACCATACAATGCTATTATAAGCAGACAAAATTATTTTTATTTGGACATGGTTTATGATGTCCAGGTTTCAGTGATTAATCCAAAGGTTTATTCCTTTCTCTCAATTATATTGGGTAAGCCAAAAAGAATTTACTTGATCAGTTTAGTGATTAAATGTATTTAAGTATAATAATGATAGAAACGCCAGGGGTCAAGCACTTAAAATGTTTCCTCTCTTAATCCTTTTCTAGTTCTCTACAATTCTAGAGCATGTAACTCAAAACATTTTGGGCTATTTGAAGAATGCAGATCACTATGATAAATTTAGTGAAGACAAGCGTGCTAAGGTGAAAATGTGACAGCACAAGGAAGGAGAATAAGGTAAGGGTCAGTAAATTATCCTGTGGATGTACAATATACATATGGAAATGACGTGCCAGTGAAGAAGGGTGAGAAAATTAATAGCTAATTTAAGACTTCAGAAGAAACTAGAAAGATTACCGAGAATGACAGGGAAGGAATGAAAAGCAAGAGTACTGGCCTCATATTGATACACTAGAATGATATTCTCAGGATTACTTACCCCTGTGCCCTTGCTGAGATAAAGACCACCTCCACGAACAAGAAGCCACAGACCACCATCTGCTCTCCATCCCATGTTCTGGATTCTTCTGGCAACTGCTCTGTTATGTGGCTGCCAAAATGGCTGAAAATATAGAAAAATAATAATTAAGCACTATTAATGCAGATAAACCATCAATCAAAATGACATCTTACGGCCAAATGTCACCTATCATCTATACAAGACACCGTTTGAGATATATATATATATATATATATATATATATATATATTCTAATGCTGATGCATTATTGTAGACTTTAGAATCATGATGCATTGAGAAAGGAAGGAAAAAATTCTACAGGAAAAAGGCTGGTGTAAAAAGCAAAAGAGGGAGTCTCCTCTGATTTTGTCTGTTGGTCGAATTTTTTTCTCAGGAGGTCTATCCTATCTATGGCATCAGCTGGATAAAAACAAAGAAAGAAGAAAGTGAAATCTTTTAAAGTGTGGAGTACAAGAAAATTCTAGGGCATGCGTCATTCGAAAGTTTAGTACATCACTTCAGCTTAGTTTAGTGATCATTGGGTCCTACATCAAAGAAGATCCAATATTAATGTTCCTAAGAATTTTTAATGTACCAAACTATTATTTTGCAAGGATGATGTTATCATTTCCCTGTATGTGTAAATAGAGCGGCTACAACTTTAGTAACAGTTTTCTTTAGTCCAGCAATTTGACCAGTTCATAGCTTCTGCTTCAGATATCCCCATTGATGAGTTCATTTTAGTTGAACACTTATAGCATAATTCAAATGCCAGAGTAGGCATGCCAAAAGTGTAAGTACCAGGCAAATAGAAGCAAAAACAAATGTCATCCCGAAGTAAAAGCCTCACCTGACCAGGCTCCCAGGTTAAGTAGAAGTTGCCACGACTTGAGACTGCAACATACCTTCCATCAGGAGAGCGGTTGACAGTATTGAAAGTACCAGTGTAATAGCTTGCACCACTAATACCACTAGAAACTGTTCTGAAGAAGCAACATAGATAGATAAATATCTTAATGTACAGAAATTAAAAAATATTTGCATTATAGATAGATAATGTGAAAGATAAACATAGCCTACATTGTGATTTGTTGCAAAGCTATACACAACCGGTCCCCATCCCAGATAAAAGGAGAGGGTTGTGTTAGGCAATCGACAACCAACGTAAAACTTGGTCAAATCTAAATGACATGGATCATCAATGTGATAGTGTTAATGCTAAAGTCATTACCCGGAAGCAACACACTGTATCACTACATTACCACATGGATGTAGTGAAAAATACGCAAGGGCTCCCACATTTTCATGAACGGGTGTGGGTAAAGAAGCTAGTTCAAGAGAGTAAGATTTGCTTTCGAACTTGGAATATAGGCACACTTACAGGTAAATCAATGGAAATAATGGACACCATGATTAGGAGGAGGATCAATTTTATGTGCTTACAAAAAACTAAGTGGGTGGGAGAAAAGGAAAAGGAATTAGCCACTTCGAGTTCCCAGCTATGGTACACCGGCAAGGTAAAATCGAGAAATAGGGTGGGTATAATTCTAGATAAGTATTAGAAGATGATGTTGTGGATGTAAAAAAGGAAACAAGATAGGATCATAGCCCTGAAGTTTATAGTGGAACGCGATACTTTTAATGTGATAAATGCTTATGCACCTCAGGTAGGGTTAGTAGAACAGCACAAGGTAAAATTCTGGGAGGATTTAGAAGGTTTAGTTCGGGAATGCCATTAGGAGAAAAGATTTTCCTAGGAGGGGATCTAAATGGTCATGTGGGAAGTGCATCTAGAGGATATGAGGGTTTGCATGAGGGATATGGCCTATGGAAAACAAATGCATAGGTTAAATTTATCCTAGATTTATCATTAGCTTTCGATTTTATAATAATCGTGTGTTTTGGGAAGCGGGAGGAGCATTTTATCACATACAAAAGTGGAGTGACATGCTCTCAAATCGATTACAAAGCCATACCTGGAAAGAGCTTGACTACCCAACACACAGCCTTGGTTATGGATGTTAGAGTTAAGAGGAGAGTAAAGAGAAAAGGCCAAGGTAGGGTTTCAACGATCAAGTGGTGGCAATTGAAGGGTGAAAAACAAAGGAGTTTTCAGCATAAGGTTTTGGGAGAGACATTTGGAGGCACAAGGAAGTGCTAATGATATGTAGGACACAATGACCAAAGGGATTAAGAAGGTAACAAAAGAGACATTTGGTGAATCAAGAGGCCTTGGACCTAAGGGTAAAGAATTCCGGTGGTGGGACGCAAATGTGCAAGGTAAAGTTCAGGTTAAAAGGGAAGGTTATAAAGTGTGTTCATTATATAAACATGCTGAAAATTGGGGAAAATATAAGGTAGCTAAGAAAGATAATAAGAAGGCGGTAAGCGAAGCGAGAGCTAAAGCTTTAGACGGGTTATACCAATCCTTAGGCACCAAAGATGGAGAAAGAAGTATTTACAGGCTTGCTAAAGGTAGGGAAAGAAAGGCAAGAGAATTGAACCCAGTGAAATGCATCAAGGATGAATAAGGTAAACTTTTGGTTACGGAATATGATATCAACGAAAGATGGAAGAATTACTTCCACAAGCTATTTAATGAAGGACATGAAATTTTATTGCACTCTAATAGGCTAAACACTAGAGAGGAGAACAAAAATTATACATTTTATCCTAGAATTCGGAAGCATGTGGTAAAGGAAGCTTTGAGAAGGATGGATAATGGCAAAACAGTTGAACCAGATAATATACTAGTTGAGGCATGGAAGAGGCAAGAGAAAAAGGCATTACTTGGCTCACAAAGCTTTTTAACGAGATTATAAGGTCTAAGAAAATGTCGGGCGAGTGGATGAGAAGCACTTTAATCCTTATTTATAAGAACAAGGGAGATATACAAAATTGCGCAAATTATAAGAGGTTAAACTCATGGGTCATACTATGAAGCAATAGGAGAAGGTAATTGAGTGGAGACTAGAACAAGAGCCCCACATTACTGAAAGACAAGGCCCTAGAGAAGAAAGGAGCTCGTATTTTCTATATTCGACCTATCAAAGATATGTATGGGGGTTCACGACTAGCAAGAGAAAACAAGGTGGGGTCATAAAAGATTTCCCTATAATTATAGGACTGCACCAAGGGTCAACTTTGAGCCCCTATCTTTTTACTTTAGTCTTGGATGTGCTTACCGAGCATATTCAAGGGTCGGTGTCGTACACATGCTTTTTCTAGATGATATAATCCTAGTTGGAGCGTCGAGAGAGGAAATAAATGTGAAGTTAGAGATGCGGAGACAAGCTTTAGAAACACATTGCTTTTATTGAAATAGTAATAAGGCAAAGTATATGGAATGTAAGTTTAGCAAGAGGTGCATCACTCCTAGCTTAGAGGTGAAAGTTGGTGACCATACCATACTAGGGTTAACAATAGCACACGATAGCGGCGCTATCGCAGCGGAGCGGCCGGTGGCTGCTGTTCGGACGACGTCGTGGAGCGTTTTGGGGTTGCAGCAGTCACGGTCGCGAAAGGGGCGTAAATCGCTGCGTTTCATGTGCTACTAGGCCGCGACTCAGAAATGTGTTGTCGTTCCAGCCACAGAGCCCTATGTCAAGGCTTTTCTGACCACACCCAACTGTCATTGTCGGCGTTCGACGTGCACCGCCATCGTTCGACATGCTGACTCTTACTCTCGCGCGGCGACGCACTTAGATCTAGAGTTTTTTCAACATTTCTGTTTAGTCTTTACTTTTTTCTTCCTATTTTACCCTCTCTTTAATTGTTCAAATCTCCATTTTGCCTCTTTAACTCATCACATATCTAGTTTGCCCTCTTTTTATCTTACAAATGTCTTATTAACCCTCACTTAAACTCAATAAATCTCCATTTTACCCTTACCTTTTCTACCTCTTCCTGCCACTTTTTTCTCCCTCCCATGCTCTTCTTTTTCTTCTAGTTCGTTCCTCTTTTCCTTTTGCCTCTCCCCCTCTTTTCCTTCCTCTCCCCCTTTGCAATAACGGCTATCCCACTCCTGCTATAGTGATTTTGGGGGTCGGCCGCTACACATCGCTATCCGGGATTGATAACTATGTACTATACCACAAGTCACGCGGTTTAAATATCTTGGGTCCCATCATACAAAACGACGAAGAAATAGAGAGAGATGTAAACCATAGGATTCAAGCGGGGTGGATAAAATAAAAAAGTGTCTCGAGTGTTATATGTGATAAAAAAAACACTGCTTAAGCTAAAGGGAAAATTTTATCACACAACTATAAGACCTGTGATGTTATATGAGATTGAATGTTGGGCGTAAAAGACCAACAAGAGAATAAACTCAATGTAACATATATGATAATGTTGCATTGGTTAGACATACTAGACAAGATAGGATCAGGAATTATTGCATAGAGAGAGTTGGGGTAGCACCTATTATAGAAAAGATGGTAAAATCTAACCTTAGGTGGTTTGGGGATGTAACATCCTAGAAAATAAAATAAATAGAGATAATAATAGTTGGAAAATCAAAGAGTTTTTGGGAGATTTAGAATTCATGTTTTAGGTTCTTGAGGTAAGTAAAAGTGATTAAAAATAATTAAAATTGGTTAAATGTGATTTTCTGAGTCCTGACACATGAGCATGCCCTTGCTCATTTTCATGACGCTTGTGCTCATGTGCAGTGCGCCCTTATTCGTGTGAGTACGGCCTTACTCGGGTAAGTCGGAAATCGTGGAAAAGTGATGCTATTTAGCGCACCCATGCTCAGATCAATACGCACGTGCTGGATAGGAGCACGCCCGTGCTCGACGTCAGTAAAGTAAAACATGAGGGTTTTAGAGGAGAAACAAGTGTAACTCTTATTTATACTATCTTATAACACCCTAGTGCAACTAGAAACCCTCTTTACACCCTAAAACACTCTCTTGCTTGCCTTTGAGAATTGAAAAGCTTGGAGGATGCGATTTTGGAGAAGGAGGAGCCTAGAGAAGGAAGAAATGAGAGGATTCTTGAGGAGCTTTCTTGATGCGTTCGTGAAAAATGCTTGGAACTTCTCAGAGGTCTTTAAGAGTTGAGTAGAAATACTTTTTCTCACATTTTCCATGGGGCAATTTTTCTTGAGGTTGGGGTATGATTTCAAAACATAGTTTTTGAAAACATTGTCTTGTGCATGGTCAAATCCTAATTTCTAAATTTGGGGGTTTTTCCTTTAAAATGTTCATACCATGAATTATGTGTTTATTCTTGAGTTTAATGCTTTGCTATGTATGTTTTACACATAACTTGGTTGACTGACATGCTATATTTGGATTATATGATGATATATATGATATTGGTATGATTAATTAACTATTACATGCGATGGTTGTTATTTGCTGCAATATCACCTATGATAGGATATCGAAAGTAACATTGCCAATGAATTTAGGATGTCAAAATTATGAAATACCGCCATGATGGGGTATCAAAAGTAACATCGCCACACGTTGGGATGTTGAAATGAGTAATACCACCAATGTACAATGGTTGGTACTGAAAACGAGTAATGTCATTGAAGAGAAATGACATTGAAATATCTTCATGAGTAAAGATAGGCAATGAGACGCCATTATTATGTGAAGTTTGATAATTATATGACAATTGTGATTTTTTTGGGAATTAATTGATATATGTGATATGATATATTTGATTATAGTGTGTTGATGGTGGTTGTTTATTGGTAATATTAATTTATGTTATTTATGTTATTATTATTTATTATTTTGAAAATAGCAGATACCATAAACAGTTTTTCCGGTTACCGCACCGGTTGAAAATAATGTTTTTGTGAAAACCTTTTATAACTATACTTCTGTTCCCTGAGATTTTATATCCCACTAGTAGTATTGTTTTCAGAGCCTAAGGACAACCCGGTTGAGCAGCCAGACGCTTAAGGAATTATCTCTTTAGTTTTAGAGCTTGGTTAGCATTGTAAGGCATATGTAGACGCCTGATTTTGAGGCTTTTGAACTTATTATGTTATTTCAATATTTTATAGGTTTATTGATGTAAACATTATTTTGATATTACTATTTATATTGTTACAATAAGTATTTATTGAGTAATATTTTTAAAAAAAATTTATTTACCTTGTTTTATTTAAATTTTTATATTGGATTACTAATATAACGAATGACGTTATAGGGGATATGTGGAAAAAACCTATAGAATCCCAAATAAGGAGGGTAGATCAGATGGAGGGCAGCACAATCGCTAGAGGTAGAGGGAGACCGAGAAAAACCATAGGTGATACCATTAAGAAAGATTTAGAGGTCAATGATTTGTCTACAGACATGATTTACGATACATTATGACTTCGTTTGATCCATGTAGCCAACCTCATCTAGTGGGGAAAGGGTTGGTTGTTGTATAATTCAATGAATGAGTTTTTGAAGCATATAAATGACAAGTTAAACTTATTAATTAGTAGCATCATCGAAAATCTTCCTATAATAAAGTTCTTCAGGCAAAACTTTAACATTTCAAATCTATCAATGCTTCACTTACTAATTTGAAAGAGATAGCATTACACATGAGTGGAACAAAAGGGGGTGGGAAGACACGAGTATAGTCCAAGAACTGGTCCAAGTTAAATTCTACGAATAAAGCAATCTTGACATGTTTGGCTTGCTTTCAATCAGAAACTCACCTATTAAGAGTAGCTGACACTGATTCCTGTACAGCAGCCCTCCAGTTGTAGCCTCTGTTTGATGTAACATATATTGCACCTTCGTCAGTCACCATCTCAGCACTCTTGTCACCAGTTGCCTTAATGTATACCTGCAGTTTTGTAGAAGAAACAGAAATTTTACCAATATTTGTTTGCCTTCATTTTCCTTTAGCTGTTGTCCATGACCATTATTAGTCATATGAAACATATAACATCAACATAAAAAAGTGACAATAGGGACATGAATTTGAAACAAAGATACCATATCTCCTGGAAGTTGATTACTAAGTGGTATCCTTTCCCAACTGTCTCCAGCATCAGAAGTGTATAACAGAATTGCAGGTTTTCCCACTATCCATCCTTCCTTCCCTTTGAAGCTGATAGAATTAAACCTATAGTTAAAATCTTCATCTTCTGCAGAGGGAATTGAACGGGGAGCCCAAGTGTTTCCTCCATCTTTTGTCTCCAAAATGGTTTGCCTGGTCCCCAGAAGAAAACCTAACATGATGACGATGATGATGAACACCACCATTTTACAGCCAATACAATTTTTACAAGGTTAAATTACTCTTTTGGTCCCTAAACTATTTGAAAATTTTCAAATAGGTACATAAACTTTCAAAGTTTGTAATTATATCCGTAAACTTATAAAAATTTGTAATTGAGTCCTTCATGCAATCATGCACATATTTGTTTGGGTTCCATTAAGAGAAGCTTTAATCCATTCGAGCATTTCTCTCTATATTTTTTAAGAAATTTCAAATAGGTCCTTGTACTTTTTGGAAACTGTAATGAAACCTTAACAGGTATATGTACAATAGTATGAGGCACTCATTTACAAATTTTTATAAGTTTGGGATCTAATTATAAACTTTTAAAGTTTAGAGACCTATTTAAAAATTACCATACATTTAGGGACCCACACAATAATTAAACCTTTAAACACCTCAGCAACCAAACATATAGCAAGCATTACCATGGTTAGGGTCATCTGGCACAAAAGCTATGTCCAGAAGCACGACGCCGGGGTCGATAGGGAGGTAAACTCTTTCCCACTCCGAAAGAGATTCTTCGGACCTCGCCAATTGAGGAAGCGAAAGCGATATCGCTGTGGTCTCTGCGATGAAGCGTCTTCTAGAGACGGAAAGACAAGCTTTGGGAATGAAGCTCCTATTTGGAACGGTTCGGGAATGGTGAGATTTGAAGGCGGAAATAGAGGGATTGAAGTTGGAGGAAGATCTCAACAATATCGTTGAGCAAACAGTGAATTGTAGCGTCCCCATTGGAAGGAGCTTCTTCTTTTTCTTCTTTCTCGCTCTAGTTTCTCCCTCTACCTTATCCCACACCTCACTTCTCTCTCTCCAACGGCTTCGCGGGTGATTTAAAGGCGCTCCACTTTGGGATTGGATTCTAAATTTCTGTACTGAATTAAAAATACATGTTAGTGTGTGTTTGGATCGGTTAAAAAAATTTGATTATTTAATAATCAATTATATAGATAATTGATTATTTTATATGATCATGTGTGAGGTGTCAATTATCTCCACATATCCCCTATAAAAATAATCAATTATAACAAAATTAATTTTATTTTTATATGTGTTTGATGAAAAGTAAATATAAAATAATTTATTTTATTTAGGTTATATAAAAAAATCACTTATATATAATAAGTTATTAAAAAGAGTACGAATTTATTTATATAATTTAATAATATTTGTTTGGTATTTAGTTTTGTCAGGATGAAATAGGAAGAATGTTATCGATTTCAAAATAATATAACAATTTATTTAAATAAGCTTATACTTCGAACAGCTTACATGACATTCCTATGTGACATCATTGACACATCACACTTTAATGGTCACGTGTGAGGTGTCAATGATTTTATATAGGAATGTCATGTAAGCAGCCAAACAGACCTTGCTAATTGTCAAATCATTCTCCTGTGTGTCACGTAGGTTACTGATGTTAAAAATTGCACAATCATAATATTAAAGATACCAAAATTACATAATCATGATATTTTGGAGACCCAATCGACATTATTAAAACCTAAGGGATTAAAATTACATAATCATGATATCTGAATGATACTATTGGACTTATAGGACCAAAATTATATAATTGTGATACTTCCCAAAGTAAAATTGCAAATAAGCCTCGGATATTATTTTATCGTGATAGTAAGGGTATGTAATTTTAGAAGTAAGAATATTGTGATAGTAAGGGTATGTAATTTAAGAAGTCATTTAGGATTTCATTAGATATCCTTAAATATTCTTCTTAAATTATTAAAAGAATAATCTCATGAAGAGGAAAGTACAACATATAGCAATCAATCATATGTAAAATTTCTTTCCTCCTCGCTTTGTATTTTTTGTAATAAATAAACAATAAAAACACCTCGTTTGCCTCTTTTTAAACTTTTGCTACATACTTTTTTTATCCATTGAAAAGCGTCACGATCCCATACCACAAATTCAACATTGTCAATGTGATCTTTGACCTCAAGTTAAACCCGATGGAGTACTTATAGATTTGTAACGATTAAATCAAACGTAATGTTGTTAGTAATTTCCAATGTAAAATGGATGGATAAGTTGTTTTGCGTTCCAAACAACCTATTAATAAAATGCATGTACTAATAACAACGTATGTAATTAAAGGTGTGGCGCAATTTGCTATTTGAATGCGAGTGTGTATGTTTAATGCACAACAGTCAAGGTAAGAAGTCAAAGGCAAGAACGGGTACAAATTTTTTTTATCAAAGGTAAGAACGGGTACAAATGAAATCACAAATAGAAAGAGAGCATGAATGGATTACAAATTATGAATAGGGATTATGTCGTTGAAAAATGAAACGAGTCACAAATAGAAAGAGAGCATGAATGGATTATGAATAGGGATTATGTCGTTGAAAAATGAAACGAATAAGAACTAAAAATGAATTTAATTTTCTTACAATGTGAATGTAATTTTTTTACACTCATGAGTAATCATAAATCATCTTATATATAATTTTTAAGGTAATTATTATTATAGAAAAAAAAATTTTTAAGAGTAAAAGTCCAAAGTGATCCCTGAATTTTTTTGAGATCTCACTTATAATCTCAGAAAAAATAAATTAATTAAGAGTAAAGGACCAAATTGGTCCTTAACAAAAAAATAAGGTGACATTTTGGTCCCTGAAAAATGAAAATACCAATTTAGTCTTCGAAAATATAAAATGCGGATCAAATTGGTCCTTTTTTGGATAATTATTAGGGATATTTTAGTCACTGTCAGGAACTATTTTGACCCGCATTTTACATTTTTGAGGATCCAATTGGTATTTTTTATTTCTCAGGGACTAAAATCTCATCGTGCTTTTTTGTCGAAGACCAATTTCAGTCTTTACTCATTAATTAAATAGTCTATGAAATTTATAAACGCGGCACGAGTTAGTCCCTCCATTCATCTCCGTCGACTTAGCTCCATTAACTCAAGTTATGACCCAAATTAGTCCCTAAAATTTAGTTCGTGACCCAAATAAGTTCTTGCATGTAATACATGCATCAGAAAATAACATGTACCGGAATTCAGTAGTGTGCACAAAAAACATGCATCATTCTCATGTCCTACTAGTATTGTACACAACTTGTAAAATGTCCAGTCTGACCATACTTCTTACATGTGACTTCTTATGTCTTAATTACGAGTCTGGTGATGTTGGCTGCTAGGGGCTTCTTAAGATTGAGCATCTTTCCTCCTATATTTTGTTGGCCTCCTAAGAAGGCTAGAAATTATCACACATGTAATGAACAAACACCTACTTTTTGTAGTCAGTTTCTGGTTTGAAAAACATTAAAATTGATTTTTGTTTCAGGGTGAATAAGAGACTCAAAATACTAGAGAAAGTGTTTTTTAACCTCTTTGCAGTTGTTTCTTTTACAAGTTTTGGTTTTGTCACTCCCTTGTAAACCAGAGTTACCAAAGTTGAAGAGGTCTATTAGGAGGCCAAAAAAAACATAAGAGGAATTAGGATGCTCAATCTAAAGAAGCCCTTAGCAGCCAGCAACACAAGACTCATAAGACATGAGAAGTCACATGCAATAAGTGTAATGAAACAAGATATTTTGACGAGAAGTTGTGCACATGACTCGTAAGACATGGGAAGGATGTATGTTTTTTGTGCACAATGCTAAATTCTGCTGCATGCTACATTCTGGTATATGCATTACATGTCAGGACTTATTTGGGTCACGAGCTAAATTTCAGGGACTAATTTGGGTCACTAATTTGAGTTAACGGAGCTAAGTGGATGGAGATGAACGGAAGGACTAACTTATCTCGCGGTTGTAAATTTCAATGACTATTTAGTTAATTTATTTTTTAGGGACTAAAAGTGGATCCTCAAAAAATTACATGTGTTAATTCATGATTTCTTGATAGTGTAAAAAAAAGAATGTTTACATGTAAGGTTTATAGAAATGGAATGAATCTATAATATATAATCTATAATCTATATTCATAATCTATAATATATACAAGTACGAATCTTTCTCAAAGGCTACATTTACATGTAACACTTGCAGGAACATCCTAACAACTCATACGTCATATGTCAAGCTAAGAGCAATTCAGATTAACCTGCAATATTTTTTTTGAAATATTTGGTATGTTATGTTATCGTCATTTATGACATTTTTGAATTACAGTTGTGTTATTTAAACATCAAATTTTGGACACAGTATGTGATATTATATATGTCTATCTCTATCTCTTACTTATTTTTTATCTTATTTGTATATATGCAATTAAAAAATACATAAAAAAAAACAAAAAAACAAATAGACATCATATTATTGTCCCATTTTGATATCCAAAAATCATTTTTCTTTGAATTATGGTAAAGTATGTCGACATTCTCTCGTAAGGGAACAATTCAAATTTATGCAAACAATGAAATTTTTCGAAGGAATTATGGCAAAATGAATTAATGCAAATTGATGTCCAATAATGACATTCTCTCATAAGGAAACATTTCAAGTTGATACTAACATTATAACATTTCCAAATTTATTCACATCGTATTTAAATCATTTCAATTTAATAACGCACATTCATTCGTTTTCCTGCCTAAAATGAATTTATTTTTTAAATTATTATTCTTATTATTTTAAGACAATCATTATTACACTATCTTAATTAATTACCATTGACAAGATTAGAAATATATTTTCTTAAATAATTTGTCAAATTTTAATTGATATTTCAATCATGAGTCAATTATCAATCACTAATTGTTATTATTTTACAATATAAATTTGGTAACTTTTCATGAATAATTGATTTTATGACACCTATCATCAATCATTTAATATAAACACACAAAATGAATCTTACATCATAATAAATTGCAAATTTAATCACAAGATATATAATCACATGATGTCACATAATTTTGAATTTCAAAAATCATTTATTTTTGACTGATGAATTCGATTCATAATTAATTTGAAATCAGGTATTGTATTCTCTATGTCCTTTCAATTGTCAAGAATTCATGAACTTGCAGGACTCTTGCAGTCATCATTTCTTGAGTATGTCCCCATGTCTGCTCTCTCCCACTCTTTAGTATGAATCTTTAGTTCTTCTCTTTACTCTTCTTCTCCTTCTACTCTCTTCAAATTAACTCTTCTTTCTCCTTCAACTTTTGGATATTGCAATTGTGGAGCAACATGTGATGGCAGGTGAGCATGAAGATTATCTCCATAGTGGTTTGCTCATTTAGTGTTTTTGCTCTTCAGACAAGACTTCTTCGTTTATAATACTTTGATATTTTTTTTCATTTATTTTTGGTTTCCAATGAGATGTAGTGGTTGGATTTTTATTTCTATACTAACACTCCATTTTGAACCTTTTATTGCAGATTCATTTTCTCTTTGAATTTTGATGAAGGAGATATTTTTGAAGAAATACTTCGATTTTTCATACGTGGAGTTTGATTTTTTTCTTTTTATAGCATATGAAAAGGTAATATTTTGTAATTAATAATGAGTTTCATTATTTGTTTTTTGTCCATCTACTAACACTAGGTTTGAATCTTTTATTCCAAATTTATTTCCTCTTGAGTTTAGTTAGAAAGGTAACGTCTTTCAAGCTATGATTTGATTTTCCTTATACTAATGCTTCTAATGGCTAAGTTTTTTTTTTTTTTTTTTTTTGTTGTTGTTGCGATTTGATTCTTGCTTAGACTATAGAGAGAAATTTAATATTTATTAACCAATTTATTACTAACATGTTGTCTTGAATATTTTACTATGAAAATGTAATATTTAATATTTAATAAATTTAATATTTATTAATCAATTTATTCCTTTTGTCTTTCGATTTTAGATAGAAAGATAATGTCTTTTATTAAAAATATTTTGGATTTTAATTCCTATTATAACGTGACAGTTGGTTTAGTTTTAATTCTTTTTGGCGATGATTTGATTTCTTCTCTTGGTTTTTATTTTTTAACCAATATTGGATTTTGTTTATATTTAGGCAGAATAGGTTGATTGATCCTATATTTTTATTTAAATTTTCACATCGGTCCCAGAAATTTTTCTTTCAAATTGATCTTACACGTTATATTTTGTTTCCACATTATTCATTTCCGTCAATTTCGACTTAACGTCGTTAGTTTTGACCTGACGTGCCTATGATATTGGTGTTATACGTGACTCTGACGCCGTAAGGTCGAAATTGATGGAAAAGACTAACGTGGAAAAGAAATATAACGTGTATGATTAATTTGAAAAAAAAACTTACGAGATCAATGTGAAAATTTAAATAAACGTATAGAACTTGTTAACCTATTTTGCCTTATATTTACTTATCTTGATTTTGTTAGGTGCCTTTTTTCAGTCTTAAGTTTCATCCATGTCCAAACTAAACGAATATTATTATTGTGTTATTATTTAAATTTGAATTTCGTAAAATATATCGCACACATTTCATTTTCTTATATTTTATTTTGTTTCTATTTTCATGTTTTAAATAAATTTAAAATTATTGTATTTTCATTTTCTATTGACATTCGTTATTTTACAACATTTTTTGGTTTTGGGGATAGGTTCATCATGTCTGTGTGCGGAGGCTACTCTTGGAAAGAGACACTTAGATGCTAACTAATTTATGAGTCAAAACCAATTATACAAGAGCTTAAAAAACAGGACCCCGGTAATATATCAATTATCAAAGATCTGGAAAGGATATTGAAGTTGTCTTCATAAAGGCAATGCGTCTGGGTTCTTTACACGTGATGTTGTTCGATTATTCATTATTATGGTTTGTTTGATGGAGCCTAGATGAAAGTTGTTCATGTAGGAGATTCTCTTTAATTGATAAGATTATATATCATTCTCTTATCAAAAGAATATCTTTTGATATCAAGCGTGAATACATTGCAGTTCCCCCCGGCGCACCACTTCGTCAAGCAAATGAAGATGCAAATCCTATGTATATCTACGACAAAGTGATGACTAATTAATGAGCAACAAGTTGTTCATTAATTAGTTATTGTTTCTTAAATTGTTTCAACGTTGTTTCATATAGTTGACTTCATTTCCTGTATTAACTATGTGCTGTGTAGGGCCCGGGGGACCTCACATATCTCTACATTACTATTATATTATCTACTTTAGGTTTATATCTTTATGGATTTATTTTTGGACATTATCCAAAAGGTTTCATATCAATGAGGACATTTTCCATTATTATAAAATCCTCCCCTTGTTCAGGCAACGTGGGACTTTGTTTATACCTCGACAATCCTCCCTTTCAATAAAAGATCATGGATCATCCTTCCCTCTAGCGGAAGTCTTCGAGTATTTGTTTATACTTGTACGCTGACTAACGAGACATGTCGCTTGATCACTATAACGCCGAGAAGACTTTTGACACTAGGATCTTTGACTCAAATCCTCAACAACTATTCCAATACTCATTCAAACCGATACCATCGACTCTGATACCACTTGTAGGTCTCCGAGGGATCTCACATATCTCCATATTGGTATGATATTATCCATTTTGGATTTTTACCCTCATGGATTTATTTTTGGACATTACCCAAAATGCCTCATACCAATGAGAATATTTTCCGTGCTTATAAACTCATGTTCCTCTCATTATTTAGGTAATATGAGACTTTGTTTACACCCCAACATGCACCCTTTTACTGTTTGCCTACAAAATGAAGATGAGACTTCTATTATCTAGCAGGCCACAAATTTATACGCATATAATTTAATAGGTTACTGAAATCATCATTTTCGTTAGCTTTTTAGTTCCTCTTATTTTTTGAAATTCACGAGTCTTTTTTTACTGAGAATTCGCGAGTTTGAAGACTTAATATTATAAGTACTATTATATTATACCTCAAAATTAATTGTCTGTACCTTTGATTATATATGTATATCAATTTCTCCATATCAATTACCTTTAACTTAGAAAATTAATTATTTGGAAAAATATCTTCCAATTTAATTATCTTCGGATATGTCAATTATTTTCTAATATTAAATACTTGTAATTTTTGTTAAAAATAAATTATATTTTATATGGAGTACTACATAGTATATTAAACATTATCCATTTGCTATTTAATATTAAAAGTCATTACATGCATTATGCTATTATTAACAATATATATTTAAAAACATCATTTCCAAAAATGTTCTATTTTATTTTTTTTGTTTGTACGAGAAACTCTCATTTTAGTTTGGTAGAAATGTTAATATAAGCACGAACATATGATATGCCAGTCTGAATGACGATGTTCATCAAAATTGCCACATTGTTCATCGAGCCATTTCATCTTAATTCGACTTTCATTAATGACTCCATCAGGTGGGATCACACCTAACATATTATCCGCAAGTTCTACCCAATTGCCCGCGGTTTTACCAATGACTGCTTTTCCATCCACCCAGACACCCATAAGAATTGCTACATCCTGCAATGTGATGGTGCACTCTCCTTGTGGCATGTGAAAAGTATGAGTCTCCGGTCTCCACCGCTCCACCAGTGCACTGACTAATCTCATGTCAACTTGGAACAACCCAAGCTGTGCAATTCCCAAGAAGCCGGCTTGACTGAGATAGTCTACGATCTCCTCCGGAATATGAGCAGGTCCATGATGACCACCTGCAGCTAATCGAGTCCTCAATAATCGATCATTTTCTCCATTCCATATACGTGTGAAAATATGGGTTGCTTGCATCCCTAGCAATGACGTATCACTTGGGCCGAGATTAATCAAACGTCTACCTCCAGTTGAACTTGAAGCCATATTTTCAGCTCTAAAATAACAGTGTTAATAAGTAGTGTTAATAATGATTATAATCATAATAGTAAAACGAATAACAGTAACACTAAAAAATAGTAACAATGAATAAATATATAATAATAATAATAAATTATAACAAGCTAAAAATTAGACATCTAGTAATGAAAATAAAAATAATACTAATTAATCATAATAATAGCAATAATAATAGAAATCATGTATAAATAAAAATAATAATGAAAATCACAATAAAGATAACAACAATATACAATATTAATGATTCATAATAATGACAAATTTATAGTAATAATAATCAAAATAAAATTAGCAACAATTACATTAAATAATATTTAAAATTAATATTAGTCATAATATTTTCTTTAATACTACAATATTTGAAGTCATTTTTTTTCACACTGCAATAATAAAAATTTAAAATTAGTTTTACTAATGATCATAATCATAATAATAACACTAAAAAATAGTAATAAATAAATATATAACATAATCATAACAATAACACTAAAAAATAGTAACAAATAAAGATATAACAATAACAATAATCATAATAAATAACAACAAACTATAAATTAGAAATCTAGTAATAATAATAAAAATAAAGATAATACAAATTAATCATAATGATAGTAATAATAATTATAGTAATAATACCGTATTTAAAATTTGATACGTAAAAAGCAAGAAGTAGAATAATTAAAGTGTAAGAGAAGAAGTACAATGTAAGAAGAAGTAGAAAAAATGTTGTATAAGAAGAAGAAATGAAATGTAAGCAGAAGAAGAAAGTGTGAAATATAAAATGAAGGAAGATTTGAAGGAATGAATTTGAATTAGAAGAGAAATTTTGGGAAAGGGGAGACTCGGATGAGGAGATTGAGAGGGGGGAGCGGCGAAGGGGAATTTATAGGGGGGAGGGTGGTAATAAGGGGGAGGGTGGGGGGGTTGGGATAGGTGGGGGGATGGGGGGCTGCCTTCACTGCGTGCGCCACGTGGCGCGACGCAATGAAGGGGCAACAGCTTTATATATATATATATATATATATTTTTTTTTTTAAATTTCGGGAAAGGGACGCGTGTCATCTCCCAGTAAAAAGTGTCAGTTGGAGTCAGTCCAACTAACGCTTTTAAAACAACCCCATTCTGATAAAATGTTTCAAAACAATCCTATTTTGATAAATTGTTTTTAAAAAAACACTACTTTGATAAAAAAGCTCATTACATGTGGCAGCAAGAAAAAAGCGAGTAGAGGAATTATATTTATTCTGGTATGTATTATTCGTTCCAGCATGTCGAAATTATATTTCCAGTACATTTCGTTTTTCTTTTATTATATCGGAAGTTAATTTTCACTATGTTAGACAATGGTATCAGAACTTTATTTTCAGTAGTATAAAATAAAGTTATCAAAAGTTTATTTTTGGAAGGTTACGAAAATCCACGTGGATATATGAAGGAGAGGGAAGAATACAATGAGAGTATATTGACGATATTAAATTTAAAAAAAAAAATTATGATGCGATAAAAAAATTTGTGGCCTAAAAAGCACCCCATATTATATGGATAAGATTCCTCTAAAGTAAATTTCTGTAAAATGAATAAATAAAAATATTTTTATCCTTAATTTAATAAAACACATAAAAATCTTAATCCATTTTATTAAATCAATAATAAAAATACCTTTACTTATTTATTCGGGAGAGAAATTCCTCTTAGAGTAACGTTTTTGCTTATTATATATTCCGTTCCAATCTAAGCCTAATAGAACAGTCAGCCCCAGCCACTTAACCGAATGAGAAATTGATTAAAAGTATTCAAACGGAATATTAACAAAGCCACACAAAACTTGCAATTGCCACTCTCCCTTGCAACCCATGAGAATGAGGCTCCATTCCTCATGCTCCGACCACTCCAATGCCCCTCCTGCACGGTGTTCATCGGCAGTTGAGGCACCATTTGGGTATCACAAATGTGGAGAAAGGCTCCAGACACCATCGTCGCGCCATCCCCACTGCGGTGTGTCTGATATGCCCCTCCCAATCAATCAGGTAACTCTGTTAATTTGCGCAAGACTCTTCAAGCAGCTGTCAGGGGTCAGTTAATAGGGTAGGGTGGACCGTAATTTTTGGGCTACAATGGGGTTAAGTGTTATTATTTATACAAACCTCAAGGGTAAGGGTAGTTTGTGTATTTAATGCCAATAACATTAACAATGATGATGATGTTCCAAGAAATATATATATTTTTTTTTGGAGTAAGTCAACTCAAAGTAGTATAAAGACGTATGGCATTGTGAATCACTCATTCAATAAAAGCACATATTATTTACAATACTGGATCTGCTTGTACCACTATAACAGTCATGGCACCAATTTCTCAAACCAAGTATAACTATGACGTTTTCTTGAGTTTTAGGGGTGAAGACACCCGCCACACATTCACAGGTTATCTCTATGATGCTTTGAGCAGGAAGGGAATCAGCACCTTCATGGATAATGAGAATCTGAGGGTGGGAGAACAAATCCGACCTCAACTTCTTCAAGCTATTGAAGAGTCAACGATCTCAATTATTGTTTTCTCTGAAAATTATGCAGCTTCCTCATGGTGTCTTGACGAGCTTGTCAAGATCCTCCAATGCAAGGAGGAAAAAAACCAGCTTGTCTTTCCAATCTTCTACAGAGTGGACCCTTCAGATGTACGGCATCTGAGAAATAGTTATGGTGAAGTTATGACTGCTCATGAAAATAGGTATGGAAATGACTCGGAGAGGGTGCAGGAGTGGAGGTCAGCCTTGTTTCACATATCCAACTTAACAGGATATCATTTGAAAGAAGGGTAGGTAATTACTAAATATGCATCTATTTCCTCTTAAGTTACAAATCCAATGCATTGTACACTACTTAGTGATTCATAGGACTATATACCACGTTCTTCAAGATCTGTACAAATGTCAAACAAGAATTCTAGTCTTCCAATGATGTGACCAATATCTGTTAGTTGATTTCCTTTGTTAATTAAGATTAACTATTTTCTAGTTCCGTGATGTTCTGATTCAATATCTCCTGTGTAATAATCTATGCCTGGGCAGCTTAATTCGTCTATTATTTTGCATAATCAATTCCGTGATTTGAAAATCATTTATATATCTGCAGGTATGAATTCAAGTTTATTCAAAATATTGTTAGCAAGGCCACCGCTAAAGTATCTCCTAAACAATTACATATTGAGGAGGACGCAGTTGGATTCGAGTTTCGAGTTGAAGAACTAAAGTCACTTCTAGATATGGAGTCTAATAATAGCACCTGCATGTTAGGGATTCATGGAGCTGGTGGAATTGGCAAAACGACACTTGCCAAAGCTTTGTATAACTCCATTTGCTATCGGTTTGAAAGTGCATGTTTTCTTTTCAATATTAGAGAAACTTCAAATCAAGACAAGGGCCAATTACGGCTACAAAAAGTGCTCCTGTCAGAGATGCTTGAGGAGGGAAAAATCAAGTTCGGCAGTGTGGATAAAGGAATCTCTATAATAAAAGAGAGACTTAGCAAAAAAAGAGTTCTTATAGTGCTTGATGATGTTGATAAGATTGAACAGTTAAAAGAATTGGCAGGAGGGTGTCATTGGTTTGGTTCTGGGAGTAGGATTATTATAACAACAAGGGATAAATTTTTGCTACGTGCTCATGATCCTCAGGTCAAAAAGACTTATGAAATGAATGTACTAAATGACCATGACTCTCTCAAGCTCTTTTGTCAGAACGCCTTCAAAATGAACCTTCCTGCTACAAACTATGAAGGCCTGTCCAATCGTGCTATACGTTATGCCAAAGGCCTTCCATTAGCTTTAAAAGTAATAGGCTCTAATTTGATTGGCAAAGATTTGGATGAATGGAAGTCTGCGTTGGATAAATATGAGAAGAATCCACATAAAGATATTCAAAGTATTCTTCGAATAAGCTATGATAGTCTGGAGTGCAATGAAAAGGATATTTTCCTCGACATTGCATGCTTCTTCAAGGGGCAAAGATTGGATTATGTAACAAGAATACTACATGGGTGTGAGTTCTTCCCAGAATATGGTATTAGAATACTGGTTCATAAATCTCTCATAACTGTTGAATATGGTTGCTTGAGGATGCATGACCTAATACAAGACATGGGTAGAGAGATTGTCAAGCAGCAGGCGCCAAAAGACGCCAGTGAACGCAGCAGATTATGGTCTCATGAAGATATTTTTGATGTACTGACTGAAACTACAGTAAGAAATTTTTCAACTTTCTTTTTCTTTTTTTCTTGTTTAGTAAACTTATAATTGTACTGAGGTAGGTTACTTAATTGGTTTTGATTATTATTTTCTCAAGCTTGCGTCAAAATTGGCAATACGTAATTGATAGTCACATATAATTGTAGGGAAGTAGTAAAATTGAAGGAATAAAGCTTGATTACCGTGAAGAAAATAATTGTATTCATGCTACCTTTGAGAAGATGAGAAAGCTAAGAATTCTCATTGTTCGAAACACAAGCTTTTCATCTGGGCCTATTTGTCTGCCGAATCAATTAAGGTTGCTCGATTGGACGGGGTACCCTTCACAGTCTTTCCCACCAAGTTTCTATCCTACAAAAATAGCTGCCTTCAATTTACCTTTTAGTGCTCTCGTACTAGATAAGCCATTTCAGGTACAATTGCTCCTCCCCCCTTTCCTGTTATAAAAAGTTTGATATAACGCTAATTACATGCATATAATAATTGACATAATTTAGTCGTTGCTGTTATTAACTAATTGGTTTTTGTTATGTAGAAGTTTGAGCATTTGACGTACATGAATTTCTCCGATTGTCAGTCCATCACTCAATTTCCTGATGTGTCTGGAGCCACAAATTTAATAGAATTGAGACTTGACAGATGCAAGAAATTGGCTAAGGTTGATGAATCAGTTGGATTTCTCCCTAACCTTGTTTATTTAAGTGCTTCAGGATGCACTCACCTTAGGAGTTTTCTGCCTAAAATATGTTTGCCATCGCTGAAATACCTTTCCTTTAACTTATGCAAAGAACTTGCACACTTCCCAGACATAATGGGAAAGATGGATAAGCCATTGGAGATTAATATGAGAGAAACTGCTATTAAGGAGCTTCCACATTCCTTTTGTAATCTTACTGGACTTAACCATGTAGATATGACAAGTTGTATGGGGCTTCAAGATCTACCAAGTAACTTATTTATGTTGCCAAATTTTGTGGCGTTAAAAATTGGAGAATGTTCTCAACTTCGCGAATCACTGAGAAGGTTCCAAGGAAGCCATTCAATAGCAGACTGTTGTCTAAGTTTGGAGACATTGCATTTCAGCAGTGCAAGCCTATCCGATGAAGATCTTCACGTAATAATTCAGAGTTTTCCAAAGTTGAAGGACTTAAATGTATCGTCGAACCATTTTGTATCCTTCCCAGCATGCATTCAAGATTCTATTTGCTTGACAAGTCTTGATGTGAGTTATTGTGTGAAGCTTGAGGAAATTCCAGAACTGCTGCCAAGTGTTCGGAAAATAGATGCAAGACACTGCAATTCCTTAAGTGCTGAGACATCAAGCATGTTATGGTCTCAGGTTTACTACTTTCTCTCATACATTTCATTTTAGCAAAAAATTTTAAAAAAATATAAAGAATAAAACATGGTTCCAAGGTTACAATGAAGCATTTAATTTTTCTGTTTCTTCTTTCTGGATGTGACAGGTGTGTAAAGAGATAAATAGATTAGAAATTGTGATGCCCCAAACCAAGATTCCAGAATGGTTTGATTATCGTGAGGAAGGGGGGATCCCGAATTTTTGGGTTCGTGGCAAGTTACCTATTGTGGCTATAGCGTTTGTGTTTGAGAAAGTGAAGTACGAAGGTGTTGGTTTGCAGTTGTTGATTGATGGTGAACATGTACATGGACAACACCAACAGCACCTCCCTGATTTGAGCGTTGCGGAAGATCACTTGCTGTTGTGTGACCTGCGGGTTTTGTTGAGCGATGAGGATTGGAATGGGGTTGATGCACGTGTTAGGCATCATGATGGTTGTTGGAAGAGTGTGACTGTCAAGTGTGAAACAGAGATGATCCTAAGATTCTGGGGAGTTTATGTATACAACAAGCAAGAGACAAACATGGGTGATATCCAATTCATGTGTCCAAATTCCTTGATACCACGCCCTGCATCGCTGATGGACATGATTGAGGAGGATAAGGGACCAAGTGAAACTGCTTCAAGGAATGATTTGGAAGACTCGACTGCTAGGAGAGAAGAAGTGTCATGCTTAGAATCTCAGGTTTCATATTCTCTTACTTGTAGCCCCAACTTCGTATCAAAATTACCACTACCACCACCACTACCACAACCACCACCAACAGCACCACCAAGATTAGAATCTCGTGATTCAGGTTCTCACACCCACACTTGTGACCCCTGCTGCATATCAATATTGTCTACTTTCAAGAAGATTTGTTGGAACACCATGAGCAGAAAAAAGATAAAAAATGAAATCGGATCTGAGTTCCTAGACGAGCTCTTAGAAGATGGTGATAATACAAGTCCTGATGTTGAGAAACAAATGCTGCTTCCTTCCTTCACAGCACCCGCTTCAAGGAGTGAATCCATCCGGTGTGCTTCATATTCTCTCACACGCACTTGTAGCCTCTGCTGCATATCAACAATATCTAATTTAATAGAATTGATTTGTTACCCCATGAGAATGACACCTGAGTGGGTTAACTGGGGGGCCACTGTAAGGGATGACTGGTTTGCGGAAGACGAGGTCTTCGGAGAATTTAGTAATAATGCAAGTCCTGATGTTGAGAAACAAATGCCGGTTCCTTCCTTCTCAGAAAGCCTCCAAACAGTGGTGGGAAACTTGAAGAGGGTTATGGCTGTCCCAAGCGATGAGGAGGAAAGTGAGTCAGAGAGGGAAGAATAGAAGAAGATGATGATGATCACGATGATGTGATTCAAATACTCCATCCGCATCTCAACTCACTTTCTCTTATGCTTCAACAATTTGCCCTGTTGGACTTACAACCTCTCTCGCTTTATTTATGCTATTTTGGCTTTGCAATGCCTTTATTTTGAGACGTGCTCCGCCCTTTCCGGGAATACAATTCCTCTCTCAATTCTGAAATGCAAAATATTGCTCCCTCCTCACAAACAATCAAATGAATTTGGTTTTTACAAGCAATTTACCATATATAATTTAAATTCAAAAGGAAGGAAGGAAGAAGTTGAAAGAAACAGGCTCGCAACTGGTTAATTTCCAGGCGTTGATTAGTGCAACGTTGGAATTTTGATTACAATGGAGCTCATAGTAAAACTAAAACCAATGGCTAATAATTATTTAATAACTCACCATGTTCATAATAGTCAAACAATTCCTTAAAAATGTTAGAGATGTTGTAAAAGATAACATAACAGAATATTGCTATGCCACGTGACCGCTTAGAGTTATTCTAACTAAATCATGAACAAAATTTTGTTGTCTCAAAAAGTTGTGTCTTAGTGTCTTCCACTAATTTTTGTTGTCCAAAAAAAATTGTGTCTTAGTATCTTCCATTAATCAAAGGCTGAGGATATGCATATGTATTAATGAGTTATGATTTTATTTCATTAAGGGGACGTTTGGTGGGAGGATTTTTTTTGTTCCCGAGAATCATGATTCCCAGGAATGATGATTCCTAAGAAAGATGATTGTTGGAAATATTAAAAATATGTTTGGTAGGTCTCAAACATTACCGGGAATTTTAGTTGAGAATTTTTTATTTCATGTTTGGTGAAGTTACAAGTTTTCAGGAAATATCAGTATAATTATCAAAAAGCAAAAGTATATTGATGGAGTACACCCCACTACTCCAACGATATACAAGAATCAAGACACCCCATTATAACCATTCTTCCACCAATAATCTCAGTCTCTCTACATATCATATTAAGAATTCAGGCATCTGAATGGTCCCCTCAAAAACCGGCTTATAAGAGGGTGGTCTACCTAGCTATATAAGCAATGGTCAGGCTCATTAATCACCCGATGTGGGACTCGCAACAGGAGGTGTTTGCGTGCTGGCTCTATGAGATGTAATTTAGTTTTGTGAATGTGAATGGGATAAAGGTGGATGAAGTAACAGAGTAATTACTTGAAAAGAGCTAAAGATTTACAAAAATTATGCTATGAAATGACAATGCATCAGATTTAAGGAAATTATTGAGGCAACCGATCTTATGGCCAGTTAGTATGACAATGCAGCATGTGTGACATGGGAATTCATGTATTAGACCTCTTAATTTTTTAATAAGAGAGAGAATCTTCCTTTCCTCATAAAATTAGCAGAGACAAGTCTCGGGGAAATATGGAAAACCCCACCCCGACCAAAATAAACAAATGAATAAATAAAAACGTTACATTTAAATAAATATCTGCTCCCTCTGTCTTCTGAAAATCTCGGGTAGTCTCGGGATAAAATTAGACACTATGGACTTATCTTGACTATGAAGTCTCAGGCAATATCAGGAAATGATGGAGTTAAGAGATCAAAACAAACATGCATGCAAATGGGGAATAACATCATGTCCATCACCGATGGAGTTATATATGCATTGAGGACAGAATTACGAAAACAGAAGGAGGATACTGGATAGGTCGTGATCAATTTTATGTTGGAAAGAATCAATGTCATGGTTTAGTGTCAAAATATAATGGAACTTTTATTCACTTTGAATTTTTATTTACGGGAGAATCCCTTTTAAGCACTTAAAAGGGGTTTCTAATCATCAGTTGTTTTCAAAGAGGACTCTAAACCCACCCAACATACATGTTTAAAATAAAACACAACAGTGGCAGGTTCATTTGTCACAAATAATTATGACTCATTGTTTTCTGGTATACTACAAATAGGGAATTTTATGACTGCAATTTTTTTAAAGAGGCTTTTTATTTTTTTTATTTTTACTTTTTTGACTAGATTAATGCATTTTTAGAAATTATTTATCAAATTGGTGCATTTTATAAACTATTTATAGTGAATTCTCCAATAATCATGAAGATGGGAGGACATCGGTGTCACTATTATATGGACTAATGAGATTGTGACAAACATTCATATATTTCTATCATTATCTTATATATTTTCATATTCATTTAGTCCTTCATTTATTTTTATTTGATACAATTACTTTTATAAATTTTAAAAATATGATCTTATCATCTAAACTTAACCAAGATTGTACGTGAAAAATAATTTAAAAATATATTAAGAATAAAGGTCCAAACTAGTCATTGACAAAAAAATATAGTGATATTTTGGTCCATGAGAAATAGAAAATATCAATTTGATCTTTCAGAATATAAAATACGAGTCACATTAGTCTTTTTTAGGAAAATTTTAGTCTCTTTCAAAGACTATTTTTACTCACATTTCACATTCTTGAAGATCAATTTGATATTTTTCATTTTTTAGAAACCAAAATGTTATTATATTTTTTTCTGTCGATGAAAAATTTGAGCCTTTATTCATATATATATATATATATATATATATATATATATATATATTAATGATTATAAAATAATTTAACTATTTTTCACGGTGACTTTTCTAGGGCCTAGCCCATGAGGGAGCAAAAAAACAGGCTGGTGGAGGTAAATATAGGGGTGCTTTTTATAAATTTAAGTGTCATTTCGCATACTTTTGTAAATATGTTTTTTTGTAATAAATTAAAGTAATAATTTGGTCTCTATACATGATATAGATTCTTTATTTAGTCTCGATACTTAAAAAAATTGGAAATAAGTCCATATATGTGTAAAAGTTAGCAAATTCGGTCCCTACATATGCAAACGTTAGCAGATTCGTCTCTGCCTTCAACAAATCGGCCTTTATATGTGACATTAATTTTTCATTTGGTTCCTAAACCCGAAAAAAAAAATTTAAATCGGTCCATTTATGTGCAATTGATAATAATTTTGTCCCTGCCGTCTGCAAAGGAGTTTGCACCCAACTAAAGATTCTTTTCGTATTGATAATTTTTTATATATTATATCAATCTATTTCTTCTATTGAGAGTCAAAAAAGTATAATTCGGTCTTTAGATGGTTTTATATTCTAAAAGTTATCCAAGTTGACTCTCAATATAAAATATATATTGATATAATATATAAAAAATAATCAATATGAAAAGAATCTTTAGTTGGGTCTGAGCTCTTTGACATGTGGCAGAGACAATTATTATCGATTGTACATATAGAGACCGATTTAAATTATTTTTCAAGTTTGGGGGCCGAATCAAAAATTTGTGTCACATATAAAGATCAATATGCTGATGACAGAGACGAAGATGAATTTGCTAACATTTATATATCTAGATATTAAATTTGCTAACGTTTCCATATATATATATATATATATATATATATATATATATATAATTTTTTTTTTTTTTTTTTTTTATGTACAGGCACTAAAGAATCTCTCCCACGTATACCGAATAATTACTTTAACCTTTGCAATGTAGACCCTGGTAAATGGTAATGAATCTATGCTATTCTGACTCTCGTTTAGGTGACATCGTGGAAAGATGAAAACAACCCAAGTATGACCGATCAGCGGGGTGACATCGTCTTCTTCTAAGACGGATCAGCGGCGATAGGAGAAGAACTAAAGCTACGGGAGAGTGAAGCTTTGGAAAATCAGCAACGTGCTGACATGGCTCTGCTTGTGTGAGGCAAAGAAGATTGCATCTCAATATCAGAAAGAAGCAAAAAAGTGTAATTCTGGGATGGAAACATGCAAGGAGACAAGGGAGAAAGCTGAATTGGCATTAGTGGCTCAGAAGAAGCTGACTGCAATGTGGGAATTCAGAGCTTGTCAGAAAGGATGGAAAGCAACGTAAGTGCAGAGCAAAACTAAGGATTTTGGATATTTCAGATCAACAAAGATTCAAAAATAGGGTACATATGTAAAACTACTCAGAAAATTTTGGGGGTGAATTTGTGAAGTGCTGAGGTGACCGGAACAATAGGTTAACTTGATTGATTTCAGCCACCTACTTTTAAAATTAATAAATGTAATGGTTATTTTTACTCTATCATCTCCCTCACCGTAGAAACCACCATTTTTCACATGGGGGAAAATCATTTTTAACAACTATTTGTACCATTACTTTTTCATTTTATACTGCTTTATCCCTCTCCTGTGATTCTGTGAATGCAAGTCACTTTTTGGTTAAAAGTGAATGACAGAAATCGACCATGAGATTTGTACAAATTATTATTATAGCCTTAAGCCTAATATCATTCATACATAGTCAGCTCCACCGTTGTGGGTAACCAAACCACCCCCAACTTAACTCAACCCATGAGAATGAGGCTCCATTCCTCAAGCTCCGACCACTCCAGTGTCCCTGCACATTACTCTGCATATTGCTGCCAGTTTCGATGGTCAACCCATGAGTTAAAGCCTTTTTTGGAGTAAGTCAAGACAAAGTAGAATATTCATCAAGGCAAAGCCATATGCTGTTGTGAATCATTCTAATAAAGCTCATTTTTTTCAATACTGGATCTGCTTGTAGTACTATTACAGTCATGGCAGATCAAGGTGCAATTAATCAAATCAAGTGTAACTATGACGTTTTCTTGAGTTTTAGGGGTGAAGACACCCGCCACACATTTACAGGTTATCTCTATGATGCTTTGACCCGGAAAGGAATCAACACCTTCATGGATAATGAGAATCTGAGAGTCGGAGAACAAATCCGACCTCAACTACTTCAAGCTATTGAAGAGTCAAGGATCTCAATTATTGTTTTCTCTGAAAATTATGCAGCTTCCACATGGTGTCTTGACGAGCTTGTCAAGATCCTCCAATGTTAGGAGGAAAAAACCAGCTTGTCTTTCCAATCTTCTACAAAGTGGACCCTTCAGATGTACGGCATCTGAGAAATAGTTATGGTCAAGCTATGGCTGCTCATGAAAATAGGTTTGGAGATGACTCGGAGAGGCTGCGCGAGTGGAGGTCAGCCTTGTTATACATAACCAACTTAACAGGATTTCATTTGAAAGAAGGGTAGGTAATTACTAAATATGCATATATTTTATCTATTTCCTCTTCAAGTTACAAATCCAATGTTACTCTACTTAGTAATTCATATGACTATATTCTATATACCACTTTCTTCAAGATCTGTAAGTTGATTTCCTTTGTTAATTAACTATTTTCTACTTCTGTGTTGTTCTGAATTAATATATCTTGTGTAATAATCTATACTTGGGCAGCTTAATTCGTCTATTATTTTGACAAAATAAATCCTCATTCATAAAATTAAAATAAAATTTTGCATAATCAATTCCATGATTTGAAAATCATTTATATATCTGCAGGTACGAATTCAAGTTTATTCATGATATTGTTAGCAAGGCCACCATTAAAGTATCTCCTAAACGATTACATATCGAGGAGCACGTGGTTGGACTGGATTTTCGAGTTGAAGAACTGAAGTCACTTCTAGATATTGAGTCTAATAATAGCACTTGTATGTTAGGGATTCATGGAACTGGTGGAATTGGCAAAACGACACTTGCCAAAGCTTTGTACAACTCCATTTGCAATCAGTTTGAAAGTGCATGTTTTCTTTTCAATATTAGAGAAACTTCAAATCAAGACAAGGGCCAATTACGGCTTCAACAAATGCTCCTGTCAGAGATGCTTGAGGAAGGAAAAATCGAGTTGGGCAGTGTTGATAAAGGAATCTCTACAATAAAAGAGAGACTTGGCAAAAACAGAGTTCTTATAGTGCTTGATTATGATGATAAGATTGAACAGTTAAAAGAATTGGAAGGAGGGTGTAATTGGTTTGGTTCTGGGAGTAGGATTATTATAGCAACAAGGGATAAATTTTTGCTAGTTGCTCATGCTCCTGTCCAATCGTGCTATACGTTATGCCAAAGGCCTTCCATTAGCTTTAAAAGTAATAGGTTCTAATTTGATTGGCAAAGATTTGGATGAATGGCAGTCTGCGTTGGACAAATAATAGAAGAATCCACATAAAGATATTCAAAGTATTCTTCGAATAAGCTGTGATAGTGTAGAGTGCAATGAAAAGGATATTTTCCTCGACTTTGCATGCTTCTTCAATGGGCAAAGATTGGATTATGTAAAAAGAATACTAGATGGGTGTGGGTTCTTCCCAGAAGATGGTATTAGAATACTAGTTGATAAATCTCTCATAACTGTTGAATATGATTGCTTGAGGATGCATGACCTAATAAGAGACATGGGTAGAGAGATTGTCAAGCGAGAGGTGCCGAAAGAAGCCGGTGAACGCAGCAGATTATGGTTTCATGAAGATATTCTTGAATTACTGACTGAGGATACAGTAAGAAATTTGTTATCTTTCTTTTTCTTTTTCTTTTTCTTGTTTAGTAAAATTTTTATGCTGAGGTTAGTTACTTAATTTTTTTGCATATTATTACCCGAAGTCCTCCACAGTAGCTAAATCTTAATTACTTTTGATTGTTTTTTTTTTTTCTCAAGCATGCGTCAAAATTGGCAATATGTAATTGATAGTGATATATAATTGTAGGGAAATAGTAAAATTGAAGGAATAAAGCTTGATTACCGTGCAGAAGTTAATTGGATTCATGGTACCTTTGAGAAGATGAGAAAGCTAAGAATTCTTATTGTTCGAAACACAAGCTTTTCATCTGGGCCTATCTATCTGCCGAATCAATTAAGGCTCTTCACAGTCTTTCCCACCAAGTTTTTATCCTAAGAAATTCGCTGCCTTCAATTTACTTTGTAGTGCTCTTGTACTGGATAAGCCATTTCAGGTACAATTGCTAACTTTTCCCGCCCTTTTTTCCGGTTATAAAAAGTTTGATATAATGCTAATTAATTGCATCTAATAATTGACGTAATTTAGTTGTTGCTGTTATTTACTAATTGGTTTGTGTTATAGAGGTTTGAGCATTTGACGTACATGAATTGCTCCTATTGTCAGTCCATCACTCAATTTCCTGATGTGTCTGGAGCCACAAATTTACGAGAATTGATACTTGACAGATGCAAGAAATTGGTTAAGGTTGATGAATCAGTTGAATTTCTCCCTAACCTTGTTTATTTAAGTGCTTCAGGATGCTCTCACCTTAGGAGTTTTTTGCCTAGAATATGTTTGTCATCGGTGGAAAATCTTTCCTTTAACTTATGCAGAAGACTTACACACTTCCCAGACATAATGGGAAAGATGGATAAGCCATTGAAGATTAATATGAGACAAACTGCTATTATGGAGCTTCCACATTCCTTTTATAATCTTACCGGGCTTAACCATGTAGATATGACAAGTTGTATGGGGCTTCAAGATATACCAAGTAGCTTATTTATGTTGCCAAATTTTATGGCGTTAAAAATTGGAGGATGTTCTCAACTTCGCGAATCACTTAGAAGGTTCCAAGGAAGCCATTCGATAGCACACTGGTGTCTAAATTTGGAGACATTGCATTTCAGCAGTGCAAACCTATCCGACGAAGATCTTCATGTAATAATTCAGAGTTTTCCAAACTTGAAAGACTTAAATGTATCGTCCAACGATTTTGTATCCTTCCCAGCATGCATTCAAGATTCTATTTGCTTGACAAGTCTTGACATGAGTTATTGTGTGAAGCTTGAGGAAATTCCAGAACTGCCGTCTAATGTTCAGAAAGTAGATGCAAGACACTGCAATTCCTTAACTGCTGCCACATCAAGCATGTTATGGTCTCAGGTTTACTACTTTCTCTCATTCATTTAATCTTAGCAAAACTTTAAAACATGGTTCCAAGGTTACAATGAAGCATTTGATTTTTCTGTTTCTTCTTTGTGGATGCGACAGGTGCGTAAAGAGATAAATAGATTAGAAATTGTGATGCCTGAAACCAAGATTCCAGATTGGTTTGACTATCGTGAGGAAGGAGGGATCCCGAATTTTTGGGTTTGTGGCAAGTTACCTAATGTGGCTATAGCATTTGTGTTTAAGAGAGTGAATTACGAAGGCGTTGGTTTGCAGTTGTTGATTGATGGGGATTATGTACATGGACAGCAACACCAACAGTACCTCCATAATTTGAGCATTGCGGAAGATCACTTGCTGTTATGTGACCTGCGAGTTTTGTTGAGCGATGAGGATTGGAAGGGATTTGATGCACGTGTTAGGCATGATGATGATTGGAAGTGTGTGGATGTCATGTGTGAAACAGAGATGATCCTAAGATTCTGGGTAGTTTATGTATACAACAAGCAAGAGACAAACATGGATGATATCCAATTCACATGGCCAAAATCCTGGATACCATACTTTGAAATAGAAGGGAATGAGGAGGAGGTGGCCAAGAGCAGAAAAAAGAGAAAACTTGTAATGGGATTCAAGGGCTTCAAGGGGGCTGCAGTCAGGGATAACTTGGGGGGCACATTTAGGCAAGAGATGGGGCAACGCAGTCAGGGATAACTTGGTGGGCACATTTGGGCAAGGGATGGGGCACGCAGTCAGGGATAACTGGTTTTCGAAAGACGAGCTCTTAGAAGATGGTGATAATACAAGTCCCGATGTTAAGAATCAAATGCTGGTTCCTTCCTTCTCAGAAAGCCTCCAAACTGTGGTGGGAAACTTGAAGAGGGTTATGGCTGTCCCAAGCGATGAGGAGGAAAGTGAGTCAGAGATGATGATGATGATGTGATTCAAATACTCCATCCACAATATTGTCACTTTTAACCAAATTGCTTCCGCGTCTCATCTCCCTTTTTCTTATGCTTCAACAATTTGCCCTGTTGGACTTGCTACCTCTCTCACTATATTTATGCTATTTTGGCTTTGCAATGCCTTTATTTTGAGACATGCTCCGCCCTTTCCGGAATACAATTCCTCTCTCAATTCTGAAATGTCAAATATTGCTCCCCCCTCACAATCAAATGCATTTGGCTTTTACATGCAATATACCAATATGTATTTTAAATTCAAAAGGAAGGAAGAAGTTGAAAGAAACAGGCTCTCAACTGGTTAATTTCCAGGTATTGATCAGTGCAACGTTGGAATTTTCAATACAATGGAGCTTATAGTATAAAATCAATGGCTAATAATTATTTAATAACTCACCATATTCACAATAGTCAAACAATTCCTTAAAAATATTAGAGATGTTGTAAAAGATAACAGAATATTGCTACCTTCGCCTGATCCTAACTCCTCGTTAGTTTTGGTTATCTCCTCTGTTCTAAAATTTGAGCTTTATCTTCTATCACCCGCGAGAATTGAAGCCCCAGAATTGCTTTCATTCCATTTAAGTGTGACTATTGCTCATTGTATAAAATTGCTAATTTGTTTGTTTAATCCTACTTGGTATTGTATGGTTAATTGTCCAAAGGTTATGTTGTCCATGCAGTTTCCCCCTTTTTGAATTTGGTGTGATTGTACATTGAGAGAAATTTAGAAGCCGTACAAGTGACTACGTAAATGTGTTTGGATGCAATGGGTATTTTATCTAATGAATGTGATTCCGTTGATTGTGCAGACTGAACTTGTAGGGAGGATCTCAGTTCGAATCCCGCGGAACACATTCTTGGGAATGGACGAAAAACCTTAATTGTGACTAAACATCCGAACGGAGATTAATCCTATAACGAATCCAAAGAATCTAAGTTTATGGGGATACCCTGTGAATTCATTGACAAGTCAAATTTCCTATTTACTGTGAGTTTCAACAAAAAAAAAAGGAAGGATATTCTAATTAGCCGTAGGATGATGTTGGGAATTGTATTAGTTTCCTTATGACTTACGAGTGAGAATAATTAAAGTGAGCTTGTCAATGTAATACTCCGGTCTCTATTATAAGCAAAACTTAAATGAAACACACATATTAAGGAAGTTGGTTAATTTCATTTAATGTTGTTAAAAAAATTAAGGGTATTACCTAAAGTAACCTTCATAGAAAACTTCAATTTTTATTAAATGCATCCCACATTGAGTTATTGAAAAACAAAATTGGTATTAAATGAAGGATATTTTAGGAACAATGTCATTAAACATGATGAAAGTAATTGAAATTTGCTTATATATTTGATCAAAAAAATTGGGACTTTTTTGCTTATAATAAGGGCCGGACGGTGTACTCCTTAATAACTTCAATGATTTCTCTTGCCATTAGAAAATATTAATGGCTCTAACCAGGGATAGTAATAGGACTATATTGAAAATGTTCCCATGATCCTATTCCTCCTTAAATCCCATAACAGAACAACATAAATATTAAATAAAAAAGGGAGGAAATGGAAGCTTTTGAAAGTTTTTAAATGGGAAGGATTTCATGCATTTGTATTAAAAATGATGTATTTGATATGAACATTTAAAAGTCATATTTTTCAATAAAAAATTTATTTTTGAATTCCTTAAATAATCCCTTTACAACACTTCTCAACAACACCCATAATTTGTAGTAGTTGAACGTGGGAACCTCTAGTCAAAGATTTTTATTTTTCATTTTTGGTTTGTCGGTAAAGTGGACAAGCACAATATAAATACACTTATGCTGTGAGAACTGGGCTTAATATGGTTGAAACACAAGTACTATCACACACATAGACTCTGTTTGGTAAAAATGACTAATAAACTAGCTTATAACTGATAAGCTAATTTTTAGTTGAAAGCTTATAGCTTATAGCTGAAAAACTAGTTGATTAAATATGAATTGTTTGGTAAAATTAGCTGTTGAACTAGTTTATAGATATAAAATGACATAAAAGGATATATTTATGACAAACATAATAAAGTGAGAATTTCATTAAATAAATGAAGGTAAGAATGAGAGAAAAGTTAATAAGCTATAAGCTATAAGCCATAAGCTAAATAAATTAGCTTATGAAGAAAAGCTATAAGCTCATGAGATAAGCTTGTTTACCAAATACCTCTAATTTATTCAAACTAGCTTATAAGCTAGTCAAATAAGCTAGCTTATTGGACATGCCAAACAGAGCCATTGAGAAATATTGAGAGGAAGGAGAAAGATACATTTGAATGAAATTTTATTCACATCACTTGTACATATGCACCTACCTACTATTTATAATAGTGCTATGCATTCACACTTAACAAACTAATTATTATTAACCACTTCACTAACCAACTCTATCAACACTAACAAAGACTAAACTGAAATACCTAATCTGAATTATACTCCAACACACCCCCTTAATTTAGATTAGCCAAAAAACAAAATAGCTAGTATATCTCTCAAGAACTCATTTTTCTGGATCCCATATTTTGAAGCATAATGATCCAACCTCCATAGAAATACACACAGTCACTTTTGAAGTTCTTGAATCAGTTCGCACTACCAACCTGAACTTTATCAAACCCAAATCTTGAAATTCTTGAATCACCCCTCCATTTTTCTTTGACCACACTACGCTGTGTTGTTCCACTCCTTGGCTTTGCAGAAACTTCAGAACCCAACACCTTCCTCCTCTTCGGCCATGGTTAGGGGTGGGAATAGGCTAGGCCGAGTTAGGTCCTGACAAGCATGAGCCTAGCCTGTGTTCCAACCTCAAGGCTTGAGCCTGGCCTATTAGCCTGATATAGGCCAATTTTTGAGGCATGGTTTGGCTTACTTCAAAGCCTGGCCTGGCTTGGCCTGGAAGCCTATTTAAAAGCCTACTTTTCAACAAGACATGTAAATATGCCTCCACCTATAAATAGGTCATAGGCCTTCGCTTGTAAATAGACTTGTAAGCCTCTAATGATAAAGAAGACGGTAGGCCTATACTGATAAATGAGTTATTAAGCCTTCACAAATAAATATGCAAGTAGACATCTATATTTAAATGGGCCAATATGCATTTACTTTCAAATGCTATAAATATTACAAATAATATATTGTATTATTATATATTAAAGTATATATTATATATATGTATACGTGTGTTAAATAGGCCTAGGCTTTTTTTAAAGCCTTAGCCTGGCCTCTTTAGCTATATAGGCTTTTCAAAAAGCCTTAACCTGGCCTTTTTGTTAAATAGGCTAGGCCATAGGCCTCCGACGAGCGACCTGACCTATTCCTACCCCTAGCCATGATCCCTTCACGCTACCCTCTTTCACGTTACCTTAGCCGACCATCGTCATCTCAACATTGTTGTTGCATGCAGGTACCAACTCGGAGGCGCCATCACCATTTTCGGGTGATTGGGTCTGCGGAGGTTCGATCTTTCTCCAACTCTTGCAAACCCACTTGCTGATCATAAGGCTTCTCTATCTTCTTCACTTTATTAGTACCTCCATAAGCTTTGTTCAAGATGTCCCAAGCTTCTTTAGCATTTTTGGCCGAAACAATCTTCTCAAAATTTTCTTCATCCACACAGTGATGAAGAATAGAGAGAGCCATGTAATCTCTCTTCTTGGATTCCTTGTCGGAGGCACTGTCCTCCTCTTCTTGGATCTCATCCTTCACTATTTCCAGCACCTCATTGAAACGAAAGATGACACTCATCTTTACCACCCATTGTCCAAAGTTCTTGCCATAAAAAACCGGCAAAGAAACTGAAAGATCTCCATCCACAATCGTAGCAGTCATGGACACAACCTCACAGATCTCTCTTTGTCCCAGAAGCGTAATAGTTTTAGATACCATGTTGCAATACAAGCACTAGCACACACATATAGAAAATATTAAGAGGAAGGAGAAAGATACAATTAACAATGCGATGCATTCACACTTAACAAACTAATTATTATTTGTTGAAATTCATGTGAGTCTCACTAATTCAAGTGGATGCTAGCAACACATTTTTTAACACTCTCTTTTTAACATACTCACTCCTATTAGTTGAAGTTCATGTGGGTCTCACTAATTCAAATGGATCTCAGTTGAATTTTGTAGAACTCACATGAATTTAAACCAATAGAAGTGAGTGTATTAAAAAGTGTGTGATCCAAAATATATTACTAGCATTTCTATTATTATTAACCAATCCACTGACCAACTCTATCACGAACAAACATTAAACTAAAATACCTAATATGAATTTTACTCCAATAAATACAGCGCGAGACGCGTGCTTAATAAATTATTATGCTTGGAGAGCTGTGCTTGTGGTCTTCCACGAAATTTCCCAGCGAATAAAGCTATTCACACACACATTATTTTATTTTTTTTATTATTTGATGACAGTTGACCCACTATTTCAATTTTTTTTTTTTATGTTTATAAGGTACCATCTCACAAAGGTTTAGAAGGAACGTTGTTAACCACTATGTTTAGATGTTTAAATAATTCAAAAATTTATAGGTTAAATTATACATATTATATTAATCATTTTTTGGATTTGAATTATGATTAATAAAGTTCAGTTGATGTTGATGGTTAATAAATTGAAACACTTTAATATATTCATTAACCAAACTCAATACTTCATTTCTCGGGTTTTTTTAACTACATTAATTATGAATATTGTTGTTGTTGAATTTTGTTGTTCCGTTTTGATTTAAGAATAATATTTCTCTTACTCTTTGTACATTTACTCATTAATTTTATCACATACTCCATTCAGTTCCTAATATAAGAAACAAATGGTCAAAATTACTAACATCAAGAAAATGCATTAGAATCTGTTAATTTTATTTAATATTTCTATAAATTTAAATTTTATTAGATAAATATCCTTATATTAATTACTCCTAATTCACTAACTTAATGATTTTTAATATTCTCTCATAATAAATAAAAATATAATTAAAATTTAACATTAAATATATTTAAAAATGAGTGAATGTTTTTTATAAATAAGATAAATTTTTTTTTTATTTCTTATATTAGGGGGAGGAGGGAGTACTTTGTAACTGGGAGAGATGGATGTGAGTATTATAGGTGGTTGTTTCCTAGACTATTTTCGTTAATGGACCCAAAGGGGGTCAAATTATGTGATTTTTATGGGGCACCAAATATGAATGAGATGTATGATATATCTTATTTTTTATTAATAGATAATTAATTAATATTTAATTAAATTTTTATCAATAAAAAAATCATAAATATATTATGAAAGACCATGCACCCCATGTTTTGGGTATACAGTAGACGCCCCCGTCAAACTACCCAATTCATATCTCAAGAATTGAATCCAAAGAGCCATTCAGTGAAGCATATACTTCCAATACTCTGCTTTTTTAGTTAGTGTTACTACAGTCATGGCAAATCAGGGTGCAGTGTCCGAAACCAAGTTTACCTACGACGTTTTCCTTAGTTTTCGGGGTGAAGACACCCGTCACACGTTTACAGGTCATCTCTACGAAGCTTTGTGCCGAGAGGGAATCAACACATTCATGGATGATGAGCAACTGAGGATGGGAGAACACATTGCACCTGCTCTTCTTAAAGCCATTGAAGAATCAAGAATTTCAATTATTGTTTTCTCTGAAAAATATGCTGCTTCTACATGGTGTCTTGATGAGCTTGTCAAGATCCTTGAGTGTCAGAAGGAAAATAACCAGATGGTCTTTCCAATCTTCTACAAAGTGGAACCCTCAGATGTAAGACATCAGAGAAATAGTTATGGTGAAGCCATGACTGCGCATGAAACTAGGTTCGGAAAAGATTCGGAGAAGGTGAGCAAATGGAAGTCTTCCCTCGTTGAAGTATCCAACTTAAAAGGATATCATTTGAGAGAAGGGTAAGTAAATATTGTTTTTTTCTCTAATCGCCAATGTTCTTCCCATCATTATTGCAATATCTGTCACTGTCTGTATATTGATCTCCTTTGTTGAAATTTCTGTTTTTAGGTTGCTTATCACTTCAAACCCAAACTTTGTGGGTTCAGTGTACTTTTGAATCCATATGAGTTTAGTTTAGCTACTCTTATACACTTTTTGGTTCAAAAGATTGGGAGGGAAAGGGAAAATATTCTTCCCTAATTTTGTTTGATCAAGGGGAGGGAAAATGAAGGATTTGAAAGGGAAGGGAAGGGAAAATCTATAAATGTGCAAAGGTGGGACAGGAGTGATTCTAACCCCTTATTTTCCCTTCCCTCCGCTCAAAATTTCTGAACCAAACTAGTGATTTTTAAAATCCCCCTCCCTTCTCAGTTTTGGGATCCTCTCCATGTTTCCTCTCATGTTAGCGGACAAAAAAAAGACAAGAAAATTTGAATGCACCCCACAAACAAAAGTAGATTTGTTTTTGTCTCTCTCCTAACATCAGGAAAAAATGAGGGGATCCAAATCCCCCTCCTTCTCCCCTCCATTTCCCTCCTACCAAATGTATTGTTAGTTAAGTTTCCTTTTTATTTCTTTGCACCAAAAAAATTCAGTGTAGTTTTAAATCCTGTGTGATGATTACTGCAGTTTTTTTTCTGAAAAAAAGTGGTCATAGGTATCGTACTTCTGCTTTTTCGTTAGTGCAGGGCTGCAGCTTAATTATTTTGTCTATTATTTTGACCAAAGACATCGTGATTAATTAAAAGAAAATAAATTTAGCAAAATCAAGTTGATGATTTGAAGAGACTGTACACATATATGCAGGTACGAATACAAGTTGATTCAAGAGATTGTTAATGAGGCCTCCATTAAAGTATCTCCTAGAAATTTAGATATTAATGAGCACATTGTTGGACTGGAGTACCGAGTTGAAGAATTAAAGTCACGTCTAGAAATTGAGTCTAACAATTCCACTCGTTTTTTGGGGATTTATGGAACTGGTGGAATTGGCAAGACTACTCTTGCCAAAGCTTTGTATAACTCCATTTCTAACCAGTTTGAGGCTGCATGCTTTCTTTTCAATGTTAGAGAAACTTCAAAACAATTCGAGGGCCAAAAACTTCTGCTACAAATGCTTCTATCAGAGATGCTTGATGAAGGAAAAATCCAGTTGGCAAGTGTTAATGAAGGAACCAAAACAATAAAAAGAAAACTTGGCCGAAAAAGAGTTCTTCTAGTTCTTGATGACGTTGACAACATTAAGCAGTTAGAAATATTAGTAGGAGGAGGTGATTGGTTTGGTTCTGGGAGCAGGATCATTATAACAACAAGGGACAAGCATTTGCTAGATGCTCATGGGGTCAAAAACATATATGAAATGAATGTGCTAAATGACCACGAATCTCTGGAGCTTTTTTGCCAGAATGCCTTCAAAAGGTGCCATCCTGCACCAAACTATAAAGACTTGTCCACTCGTGCAGTACATTATGCCAAAGGCCTTCCACTAGCTTTAAAAGTAATAGGCTCTCATTTGATTGGTAAAGATTTGGGTGAATGGAAGTCTGCATTGGATAAATATGAGAAGAGTCCACATAAAGATATTCAAAGTATTCTTAGAATAAGCTATGATAGTTTGGACCTCAATGAACAGGATATTTTCCTCGACATTGCATGCTTCTTCAAAGGGCAGAGATTAGAATATGTAAAAACAATACTAGATGGATGTGATTTTTACCCAGAAGATGGTATTAGAATATTGGTTGATAAATCTCTCATAACCGTTGAAGACAATTGCTTAACAATGCATGACTTAATACAGGATATGGGGAGAGAGATTGTTAAGGAGGAGAAGCCAAAAGAAGCTGGTAAACGCAGCAGACTATGGTTTCATGAAGATGTTCATGAAGTACTAACTGAAGATACAGTAAGAACGTTGTCAATTTTCTTTGATATTTTTTTTTCTGTCTTTAACATTGTAGGTTCTGTTAAAATTGAGAATACTTAATTAATGTCACATATAATTGGTTTTTTTTTATAGGGAAGTAGTAAAATTGAAGGAATAATGCTTGATCCCCCTCAAAGAGAAGAAATTAAATGGATTCATACTGCCTTTGAGAAAATGAAGAAGCTTAGAATTCTCATTGTTCGGAATACAAGGTTTTCATCTGCACCTAGTTATCTGCCGAATCAGTTAAGACTGCTTGATTGGAAGGACTATCCTTCAGAATCTTTTCCATCAGGTTTTCATCCCAAGAAAATTGTGGCCTTGAATTTACGTGGAGCTCGTCTAGTACAACCATTTCAGGTACAATTGCTTGCTTACTTGCTTCTTTATTTTTAGAAATTTTTTATGTTTTCTTTCCTTTGGTACATAAAAGCTGAAGGAAGGAGAGAGTTTTACATTCGAAAGGTTAACACATACCACAAACCTTGGCAATAACTTACAATGACACAAGACTTTTTTTTTTTAAGACTCTTTGATTTTACCAGTTAGGTACACTCTCATTTACAGGAAAAGTTTAGATATAATGCTAATTTCTTGCATCTGAAAACAAATTAACATAATTTAAATAGATGTACTGAAATTAATTAATTGATTTATGTTTTGCAGACATTTGAGCATTTGACTTACATGAATGTCTCCGATTGTCATTCGGTTACTCAAATTCCTAATGTGTCTGGGGTAAAGAGTTTAAGAGAATTGAAACTTGATGGATGCGAGAAACTGGGCACCGTTGATGAATCAGTTGGATTTCTCCCTAACCTTGTTTACTTAAGTGCTTCAGGATGCTCCCAGCTCCAAAGTTTTGTGCCAAGAATCTATTTGCCATCACTGGAGTACCTTTCCTTTAACTTATGCAGAAGTCTTGAACACTTCCCAGAGATAGTGAAAAGGATGGATAAGCCATTAAAGATTTATTTGATAGATACTTCTATTAAGGAGCTACCACATTCTGTTGGTAACCTTGTTGGGCTTGAGTATGTAGAGATGACAAGTTGTAATCGACTACAATATCTACCAAGTAGCTTATTGATGTTGCCAAATCTTGTCACATTAAAACTTGGAGGATGTTGTCGACTTCTAGAGTCATTTAGAAGGTTTGAAGGAAGCCATTCAGTGGCAGACTGCGTCCCAAATCTAGGCACATTACATTTCAGCAATGCTGGTCTATTAGATGAAGATCTTCATGTGATTATTCACAGATTTCCAAAGTTGAAAGACTTGAATGTTTCGTCAAACCATTTTGTATCCTTCCCAGCATGCATTAAAGAGTCTATTTGCTTAACAAGTCTTGATGTGAGTTATTGTGTGAAGCTTGAGGAAATTCCAGAACTGCCATCATGCGTTCAGAAAGTAAATGCAAGACACTGCAATTCCTTAACTGCCGAGACATCAAGCATGTTATGGTCTCAGGTTTGCTATTTTCCCTTATATTTACATGCAGAGTATAATGTATCTAAGAATGATTTTTAATGCCTCACCAATGTACTCTATTTTGGTACTTCACCATATACGCGGCCATGAACCACTTTAATATGTTCTTTGTTGATGTGACAGGTCTGTAAAGAGATAAATAGTCTGGAAGTTGTAATGCCCAGAAGAACAGAGATTCCAGAATGGTTCCACCATGGTAACGAAGGAGGGATTCCAGTTTTCAGGGCTCGTGGGAAGTTCCCTGTTGTTGCTGTAGCGTTTGTGTTCGAGGAAGTGAATGCCAACAGATCTATACCAAGTCACTGGCAAACTGTAAGACTGCAGTTGTTCATTGAGGGTGAGCATGTACATTGCAAACAGCGCCGTACTTTCTATGTTGCCAATGATCATGTCTTGTTATGCGACCTACGTGTTATGTTCAGCGATGAGGAGTGGGAGGGCCTTCATGCACGTGTTGTTGGCGATGAGGATTGGAAGACCGTGCAGGTTGCGTGTGATACAATCATGACCCTAAGTTGCTGGGGAGTTTATGTGTACAAGGAAGAGACAAACATGGATGATATCCAATTCACAACTTCATATCATCCCAGTTCCTCTATGGTGATTCAGAGTCATGAGACTAGTGAAGAGGAGAAAGTAAGAAATGTGATAGAAGGTATGAATGTGCCAGCAATGTTTGAGGGGTTTCTGATGGAACTAAGGGATCTCGAACAACGAGGGGAGTTTCAAAACGTGGCACCTGGGTTCTGGGAAAGCAACCAAATATTGGTTGCAAACTTAGCCAAAATGTCAAGGGGGGTTGCAGCTAAAACAGAAGGGGAAGGTTCACGGTTCAACCTTGAAGACGAGGATTACAAGGAGAGTGATTCTATGTTGCAATGGATTGCACAGACAATATTAAACTTGGACGAGGAGGAGGGGGAGGAAGAGAGTGAAGGAGCTGGTTTAAGCTATGTGCCAGAATACAATGAGGGAATAAACTGCTCTGACACTAATAATGACACTGCTGACAAGGAGGAGGAGGAAGTGAGTGGAGAAGGAGCTGGTCCAAGCCATGTGCCAGAATACAATGAGGGAATAAACTGCTCTGACACTCATAATGACACTGCTGACCCCTGCTGCTTATCAGTATTCTCAGTTTTAAAGAAGAAATTACTCTGCTCTTGCTTCTCATTCTGATTCTTCTCACTTCTTTTGTTAAGTAAGTTCCCTTTCTAGTCTCTGCTATTCTGCCCTTCAATTGCCCATTTCATAAAATTGTTCTCTCAAATTTGATACATGTGTTATCCTCTTGTTATTTTGGCAACCTGTTCAGGTGAAGTAATTTATTCTTCTTTCAATTGTGTGTTCTTGATTTCTGCTTTTGTTATTGTTGGTATCCTTTTGTTATTGGAATTTCCACTAATCTCAGTTACATACTACTTCTTTGTTCACCAACCCATCACATCAAATCTAATATCATTTTTTACTCATTAATCTTAATTATTTATCATTTATTCATTGTTTCAAAAACAAAATTCTTTTGATCAATGATTACAAAATAGGTATATAAAAAAAGATGTAAAGAAATATGTAACAAGAAAATCATAATTCTTTCAACATATCATTCACGTTTGTAAAAATGGAGATGATATATGGGAAATGAGCATACCCGCAAGGCTGTGAATCTTTGGATTGTAACATGAAAAACATACACTTCATTTCCCATGTGTAAAAATGGAAATAAGGTCTTTGGAAAGGGGCATATAATCAAGATCATTTCTTTCTTTTTTTTAGAATATTTAGCAGAAAACCACTCCATGGCCCGCAGGGTCAAGATCATCATTTCTCTATTAGAATAAAAGATACTTTAAGCCCAAATTCAATTTACAAATTACAAGGCATAATGTACAATAATGCAGAAGGTCTCAACTGCTATGAGCTATTGTATGCAGATAACTATTCAATGTTCATCTTCCAAAATAGGAAACAGACTTCTTCAACACAACCCCATACATTTTTGGAGTTCTCCATTCTGCCTTGGCATAGTCCTTTTTCTCCAATGCGCAATGTTTATGGAGACCAAAATTGCAATCTTTACAATATTGACCACATTGCAAACCGGCTCTTCACAACCATAACAAATATAAATCCTACGGCGAGCTAAATTATGGTATTGGAGTGCCTGTTGATAAAGGCAGGCAATTGAGGATGCATGATCTGATACAGGACATGTGCAAAGAGGTTGTTAGGTAAGAGGCACCATCAAAACTCCATATACGCATCAGATTATGGTTTCATTAAGATGTTATTGTAGTACAAATTGGAAATCCAGTAAGATCCTTATCATTATTTTCTTTCTTATACCTACATTATACTCTGCATGTAAACTTGGAGTATCTAGTTAATGTTACTTCTACTGTACAAGTAGTAACATTGAAGGCATAATGATTGATCCCCTCAACAAGAGGAAATAGAGTGGAGTGGTTGTCCGTTGGAATTCTGGAGATGATTCTTCGATAAGGAAGAAAGAACAAAGAATGTGCAAGTCTCCAAGACGTGTGCGAGGACTAAGCTTTAGGTTCGATTCCCCCCACTAGTTTCTATCCGAAGTGTCTTCAATGGATGCAAGAGGTATAACGACAAGTATGTGCATCACATATTGTGCTTATCAGCACCAATGTAACATCAAAAGTAGTGATACTTGAATTTCATAAAGCCCTGAATTGATTCGAAGGTTACAACAATTTGTATATATTTAACTCAACACGGTGGAAAAAGAAAGAATTCGTAAGAAAAAAGAATTTGAATATGAAGATGATGGAGAAAAGCTGAGTGCTCGTTTATATATAGGATATTTGGTTGTGCATGTGAGAATTTGTCAGTCATATATACTAATATCCGCTACGACGCGGTGTGAAGGTGCTAGAGGTGGCGGCGCTGGAAGTAAGATTTAGGAATTGAAAATTCTGTCCAATTCTATCTCCTCTGGTTGCTAGCTAGCTAGCTAGTTGCCAAATGCCAGTTCACAGGTTGTTCATTAAGGAGACTTTTCAACGTTTACTTTTGAATATATATATAGGGGGAAGATGTGGAAATGCATGATCCTTTGGTAATAGACATATCTCCACAATATCGTGAAAAATTTACTTCTTTATTTCTTATGAAGGGCTTATGTAAGTACACGGTGCATTACAACGTATATGCATTTAAATTTTAACTTGTGTTTGACCAAAAACTTATAAAACGAAATAAAAGAGTTGGCCGAACAATGTGAAAAAGCAGTGAAACACTTATACTTTAAAGGATCCAAATTCAATATGGATATGCAACACGAGTTTAATTTTTATTAATATATGTTTAAAATATTTATCAATGTAAGTTAGGAGAAAATTAAGTTTATATTGGTAAAAAACTATAATTATATGGTAAAAAACTAAAAATTGTACAATTTTAAAGTGATATATGTTTTTTTTTTACCCGTAACATAGGTTCGAAATATTTACCACTGTTAGCAGTGATTAATCTCCATCAGGAAACTTATTGGACACACAATGTGGATTCTCCCCTCCTAATCAGGTTTTCTTGATACACAAGAGTCAAGATTCTAATCCTTAACCACTTTTTTAAGGTGTCCGAATTCTTTATCACTTGGATGAATCACGTGTTAGTAAAGTGATATGTGTATAAATGTATGGGAGTAACATTATTCTTATAAATTAATAAAATAATATGAAGGCGGTAATAAACAATAATTGAATGAGTTATACAGGATAACGATTTGAAGAGAATCTAATATGAATAAACGAGAGAAAATTAACGATAAGGATGATTAAGAAATAATATTTAATCTAATGAGATAAAAAAGAGAATCTATTTGCATTGGTGATTAGTTGTTACATCATTTTTCTAAAAATCGAATTAGAGATTGAAACTGATAAATATTTTAAACCAATATTCAATTGTTTTTTATTTTGGTAATCTCATTATTCCCGTTTTAATAAATTAAATTTGGGATTAAATAATCGATGAATTATATTTAAAATTGAAAACATAGTAAATTTAAGTAGTTTTACTGATTTAACTGCGTGATTGGATTCAATTTATAAACCATTATTAATATTAATGATTAAAATATTATAAAATGTGTCTAATAAATCTCTTGCCTTAAAAGCAATAAAACCTTTTGTTCTACAGTTTTTTCGTTTTTTTAAGTATTATCGATCTTAAGCTAAAATTAAGTCTCTTTTGGACAATTTTGAAAGACACATTAGCCTTGTATATTTAAGAAATTAACTCCCCAAAAGTGTTAGTTATGGTTAGAACTCAATTACTCAAGTAGTTAGACGTGTTTAAAGGGTTATTTGGGCTAGCTATGATTGCCCGTACAGTTGCACCTCCTACAATATGATTCAAATCTTATTTTTTAATAGGACAAAGAAACATTCTGCACGATAAACGGTTTGGATTAATAATGTCACACGACATATATCTTCAGCTTCATGCAGTTGCAGCACGGTATCATCTCCCCTTATTATAGTATATATATACAGTTTACACATTGGCACGTCAAAACGTGACAACCTCTTAGTAGTGTCCCCTTTTGTCAACCCGAACGTGATGGCTACCACATAATCATAAACCCTTTATTTATTTCTTGTTATTGTTATATAAGAACTTGCATTGCAACGCATGCATATGGGAAACCTTAATTAATATATTTGGTCACATTTTTCTGATTTCCCTGAGTCTGCAAATTAACCATCATGAAGAACGTGAACATCTCTTTTTGCATGCTTCTCATAGCACTGGTGCGCCTAGGGACAAGTGTACCCTCAGGCTTCAACTATGGTGATGCCCTTGACAAGAGCTTGATGTTCTTTGAAGCACAAAGGTCAGGTAAATTACCATTAATGCAGCAGCGTGTCAAGTGGCGTGGTGATTCTGGTCTCAATGATGGATTACAGCAAGGAGTGAGTCCCCATGTGAAACCATTATAGTTTAGAGATTCAATAGTGAATAAACAAACTAAGTTGCAGTGTTAGTTTAACTTGAGCCATCCATGGATTTTATGTGTGTTAATGTTTATGGTTGTGTAATGTCAGGTAGACCTGGTGGGTGGGTATTATGATGCAGGAGATCATGTGAAGTTTGGGCTTCCAATGGCCTACAGTGTGACAATGCTTGCATGGGGAGCCATTGATTTCAAGAAGGAAATCACAGACTTAAACCAAATGGGACACACATTAGGGGCAATTAAATGGGGAACTGACTACTTCATCAAAGCACATCCTCAGCCAAATGTTCTTTGGGGACAGGTAAAGCTAGTGCAACTGACACAAACTGAGTTCTATTGTTCGGTCACCAATTTCATCTGCCTAAATTATCATAGTACTATAAACAAGTTTGAATTTAATTTTGAGACACTTTCACTATAAAATTAATTTTTTACACTTTTAATCAATCACAAATCATTTTATATGTGACTTTTAAGGTAATTATGATAAATATTTTTAACAATATGATAATTTATGATTGGTTGACAGTGTAAAAAATCTTTACACTGACCGCCCATACCAATTAAATTCAACAAGTTTTCTTATTAAGACCACAATTAGTTTTTTATTTTATTTGACAGTTATATTTTTAATTATTACTCTGCTTCAAATCTATCATATTTGTACCAACATGTGGTTGGTCCAAGTGGTAAAGGACTCGGACACCTTAAGCAAGTGTTCAGGGATTCGAATCCTGACTCTTGTGTATGGAGAAAACCTGGTTGGGAAGGGAGAACCAACCTTGTGTGTCCAACATGTTCTCCGACGGAGATTAGTCACTACTAACGGTGGTGGAAACTTCGTACCTATGTCATGGTTACAAAAAAAAAAAAAATCTATCATATTTGTGGTTTAACAAATTACTTTGGTGTGAGGAATTTGATGAACAAATCACATTTAATCCTTCATTGGACTTGGATGGAATTTATTAGTTGCTCTACAAAAGTATTATTACCAGGAAAATATTTGTTTGCCAGATTGAGTTGGCATTGTTATTGACTATTCCATAAATAGATGATTCTTACTATTTTGACTTATCCAGCAACCGCCCTTAAATTTTGGTAAATTTTGACTGAATTCTGTCCAATTTTTCCTTATTTGTATAGTTTTACTCTTACTACAATGGTTGGATGTTAAGCATGATTATGTTATAATAAGATTTTGCTTTGCTATGAGAAATTTCAGGTGGGTGATGGGGCTTCTGATCACTACTGCTGGGAGCGTGCTGAAGACATGACGACTCCAAGAACTGCCTACAAAATTGATGAACAACACCCTGGTTCTGATCTTGCAGGTGAAACTGCAGCTGCATTGGCTGCAGCAGCCATAGCTTTCAGGCCCTACAACTCTTCTTACTCTAGTCTCTTGCTAGTTCATGCAAAACAGGTGAGTGACCACTAACTCAAACTGATTAAAATTCACTTATAGCACTTGAAAGCAAAGTTTTAAATCTGGGTCCGAAACCGCAATTGGAGTCGCGATGTTTTGGTTTTGACAGTTTCCGAAACCGCATCGCAAATGTAATTGCGACCGCATTGGCCACATTTTTCCATAATTGTCTGCAATTACGAAAAACACAATACAATCGCAATCGCGACCGCAATTTAAAATCTTGCTTGAAAGTAATACATGACATGACATGACATGACATGATGTCATGACATTTTAAAGAAACTAAAAGTAATGAAAGGGTGATCATGTTTTGGTGAAATTTATTCCAAAATGAGGACTACGAATCCCAAAACATAACATGATATATAGAAAAACTTTTCAATAGTTTATACTCAAAGGAGTTTTTATTGATATTCTTGTATCTGTTGCAGCTCTTCACATTCGCAGATAGGTTCAGAGGTCTATATGATGACTCCATTTATAATGCTCAGCAATTCTATACTTCTTCTGGTTACTCAGTGAGTAAACATTTCTCCATTATTTCTTTTAGTCCTATTTGTATCTAACAACGTCTAAATCAACTGCTACTGTGTGTGAAGGATGAATTGTTATGGGCTGCTACCTGGTTGCATCAAGCAACTGGCGAAGAGTACTACCTAAAGTATGTAGTGGACAATGCTGTGTATATGGGTGGAACTGGCTGGGCAGTTAAAGAGTTCTCTTGGGACAACAAATATGCTGGTGTGCAGATCCTTCTATCAAAAGTAATCACCATAATATTTATTTTCCCAATTTTCTAGCCATTTAATTAAATTCCATTTTATATTAGGAATTATCATTGCCTTTTGAAATGATAACGATTAAACTTGAAGGTGATATAACTAGAGTTTAATTTCGTTATATTGTCAATATAAAGTTTTTATACCATCAACCAATCATATATATCGTATATGTAACTCTTGAAATAATTATTGTAAGAGTCGAATATTTTTAATGACGTGATTATACATGATTGGTTGAAGTTGAAAATAAAAGTTCTGGTAATAAATCCATATAATTAATTGATCGTAAATCAATAATTTTGTATATAAGGAAATGGAATGTGCAATTATAGCTATAATTCAGATGGAGATGCTGTAGGACAATTTGTCTCTCCCCAAAGCTCAGCCAATTTGTTCATTGCAATGCTGTGGCTTAAACTATATTACACATTACCGGTTATAGTTCAAAACATGCAATGAATGGTGGAATCCAATTTGCAGGTATTACTAGAAGGAAAGGCTGCTTCTTACGCCTCAACACTTAAGCAATACCAGGCCAAGGCAGATTATTTTGCCTGTGCTTGCTTGCAAAAGAATGATGGTTACAATGTCCAGAAAACTCCAGGTTAGTGCCTAAAGTGGAACATCAATGTAAAATTTAATTCAACTCCTTTTCAAATGGACTGCATCTTAAAGAGATATTCATAGAAAAATGTAATAGTTTCATTTTATTTTATTTCTGCTCTTGTTCATTGCTTATTAGGTGGCTTACTATACGTGCGCGAATGGGACAACCTGCAGTATGTTTCTTCTGCTGCATTTCTTGTAGCTGTTTACTCTGATTATCTCTCAGCAGCAAAATCCCAACTCAGCTGTCCAGAGGGGCAAATTCAGCCTCAGGAGCTCCTCAATTTTGCAAAGTCACAGGTATATATCTTGATGGGCCTTTAGCCCATGTATATTGTATCCCTGGCTGATCATGTGTAATGGTGTACTATGTAATCTAGTAAACTAAAACTGTGAATTTTGGTTGACACAGGCTGACTATATCCTTGGTAAAAACCCCAAGGATATGAGCTACTTGGTTGGATATGGACCAAATTATCCTCTTCATGTTCACCACAGAGGTGCTTCCATTGCTTCAGTCTTTACTCTTCACTCTGAGGTTGGCTGCATCCAAGGATTTGAGACATGGTATCACCGCCCTGAACCAAATCCTAATGTCATCTGTGGTGGCCTTGTTGGAGGTCCAGATAAAAATGATGACTTCTCTGATGACAGATCCAATTATGAACAAACTGAGCCTACACTTTCAGGCAATGCTCCTCTTGTGGGCATCTTTGCTAAACTGCAGAGTTTATATGGTAATATAGGTGAGGCATAATCTGCATTCTGTACTAATCCGCTCTCTTCTCTGCCTCTTCCTCTATGAATCCTCAATCACTTTTCTCTTACAGGTTCCTACCAAAATGAACCACCACTGCCCCATCAAAAAACACCAAGTGAGTAAACTTATTTCTAAATTTTGAAAGTTTCTTCTCATGTAGCCTTTGCTCTACTAATACATGGAAAAAAACATCTGAAACATCTATTGGCTTGACAGGTACAAATACATGGAAAACACAGTCACCTAAAACATCAAAAGGTGAGATCTAATATAGGTTTCCAATCTCATTGCTTTCCAATTTTAATATATTTTTTAATGCAAATACTGACTGAAGAATGTTTAGGTTCAGACGCAAATGCACCAGTTGAATTCCTTCACTCAATTTCTAGCTCATGGACTGTTGGAGCTACAACTTATTACCGTCACAAGGTGATAATCAAGAACACTTCTTTGAAGCCAATCTCAGATCTTAAGTTGGTGATTGAGAATCTCTCAGGCTCTTTATGGGGTCTCTCTCCAACAAAAGAGAAGAACACCTATGAACTTCCCAAATGGCTCAAGATCTTGAATCCTGGCTCAGAGTGTGTATTTGTTTATGTTCAAGGCGGACCCCAGGCAAAAATCTCAATTCAAAGCTTCCACTGATCATTTTGGTAGAGGAGTGGAAGTCAAAAGTACATTTCATATCCTAAGAGGCCACAATAAGCCTTTTTTTTTCTTTTTCACAGAGATGCAATTTGACAGTTAAAATTATGCCACTTCATTATTGTAGATTTGTAATATCAACTTGTTAATTCATACCTTACTACCCACACTTATGATTGTAACTAGTAAGGTACGAATGCACGGGTCATTTTTGTTTTTACGCATGATCAAAACAACCTGTTCTTAAATAATCTATTCTATTATATACTAATAAGTTTGTCTATACTAAATTTATGTATACTAACAATTGCATGGAAAATAAAAAAACCGCATCAACAATACATCAAATTTTCAGTTCCTAAAAAATTACATGTGCTCTGTATATTAAAAACAACAAAAAATTGATATGTACTCAAATACAAATACAATGAAGCTATATTGGCAAACTTTGTCCAAGCCGTAACATACTTCTCGGGTCTATATATCTTCATGACAATGCTTTCTGGATGCATATATCCAAGCCAAAACATTTTCTCTGTAGACTTGAAAATGCATGGAATATTACCATGTATAACAAACAATAATTTCCTGCCATACATATCAGATATATTTTTGTTACTACTAAGGGAAAAAACATTTCATAACTATATATAAGTTGCGCCTGTGTTGACTTTTAGAGAAGACTGTATCAGTTTTGATTCTTAACTCATATTTAGTTCATAATCCTCAAAAAACAATAAATAAAATCCATTATAAAAAATGAAAATATTAGAATAAGTGTGACAAAAAATTTAATGGTTTTTCATCTTCAAGTTTTAGGATCCGGATTCCCTGCATTAATAAAAACACACATTTACACGCATTAAACAATCTCAATCATTGATTTAAGATCAAACGGTTCACATTATACCTTTACAAAATCTATTTTATACACTATTTATTACTATGCAGTAACTGCGTCACGCAGTTACTGCATCAAATCCAACTCCCAAGTTTTATCTAAAACATCACTTTCCTAAAATAACATCATTAAAAAAATTAGAGCAATGTCAATTTCATAGTAAAAAATATACCCAAATTCAATTAGATTAGAGTACTTAGTTTATGTCTTTGTATAAGAATACTTACCCAAATCCTTCGCTGAACATGTATGCACATAGAGATAAAAGAAAAATTCATGTGCACAATGAAAGGAGCTTCTAGTATTTTATATCTTTTTCTTTTCCTTTTTGGTTGTATCTATAAAAATTAAGCAGCAAAAGACCAAAGCATTATGTACAGAAGTCAACGGGGTACAGTTTACAGCAATTAGCATTAGAGATGCTACACTTAGATAAAGTATTTGTCCCATTATGCAGAATATGAGAAACAGGATGTAAATTCCATAAGTAAACTACCTAGAACCATATTGATACAGATCTCAGAGCTCCTTGATAATGTTATGTCTCAATTTTATTTCTTTGGGGGATAAATGAGCATATTTTATAGACAAAAAAATATTTTATATAGCCCTTTTAAAAATATTTTACCCCTAACATGTTCACTCACCAAACTTTTCAGTTTCGAGCCCTCTGGAGCTTGTTCATCACTTAGAATACCAAAAGTTGTAAACTTCATATGTTTTTTCTAGTAATTCCTATATTTTTTCTCTTTTATCAGTACTGTTACTATTTTTTTTTCTCCTTGTGCCGCTATAGCCTTTCTTGGGGTGGTCACTATGATGCCATTAACTACTGAAGTTTAACATTCTTAGGAAAAATAAAAGGTATCATAAATTAAAAGATATCGCAAATATTAAAATAAATGACACGCTAATTCAATGATATTACTAAAATGATATGCTCTAACATCTTCAAGTTAATTAAGGAGGTGTTCTATCCTTTGCTGCAACGCAATACAAGGAATATGTCTGTACCAATCAAGTGATGAATGTGCCAGAACTGTTAGCATTTACCTTTACATACAGCAGCAATACAGGGAAAAGAAAGCCATAAACTTGGTTATATACCTTTTTTGACTTCTTGGAAGTAAAAGGAAGAGGACATGCATACTCAAAGCTGCATCATATTTAAATGTTTGTTAATGCAGAAGTGGTCTAGTAATGAAGAACTGCAATCCTTGTTAATGCTTTGATCTAATAAATGATGAGAAAAAAGAATTTTGATGAAAGAATAATACATAGAGCTCCAATTACAGAAGTTAGCATAAAAGGAATGGAAAAAAAAAAGTGAAAAGAGAAGAAGGGGAATAGAAATTTAAGATGAGGAGCGACCATTTTTTTATCACTCTTCTTGTTGGAGCAAGTTACTACTGCACTGAAAGAGAAATGATTAGCATATTTAAGCTTTAATTTTTCAAAGATAGTTTTGGGTGTTCTTTGTATTGACTTCGATATTTTTTACATTATTAAATTATTAATTATTAATGCAATTAGTTTTTTCTTCGAAATGTGCAGTTTTAGATGCATTTTTTATTATAATTTATATAGCCCAGAAATCAAAAAGAAATGTTCATGAAAGTATTTTCTCAGATAACCATGTGTTAAATTAGTAGGAATATCGATAATTCTTATATGCTTGTTCACCATACAAAACTGAAGCTTCATCTGTTGTAATTAATCATATAGTTTATCTCATGTTACTATCTAAGAAGATTTTGATAAGGAAAGGACTTACATGAAATGGTATACCGGGTGGGCTATTTGGACACTTTGCTGATGTTGCTAGCCGTGGGAAAAGTATAGAATGGTCTTCAATCGAACCTTGTAGCACTTTATTGTCTTGGTTTTCATTGAACAAAATTTTTGTTACCTTCATAATGCCTTCCACTGAAAAAACATGTGAATGTGTAAGATAGACAGAGACAAAAAAAAAATAGAAACTCACCAACATTCCAAAGTTGGAGCAGAGGTGGAGAAGAAAATGCAAAACTTGTTCTTCATTTAAACTCACCATTCCCCAAAATCAACCCACACAATGGTAACAAAATGCATTAGGATCTTCAATCACACCTACAATCGGCGAGGTTGGTCTCTTCTTTCTATGGTTGCACCTGCTGAAGAAAACATAAGAATTAGAAAACCCATTTTGAATGGAAGATGTTTCTTCCAAGTCAATTATCAGATTCTTCAGCAGCTTCAAACGAAACTTGCCTCGGAGAAAATGAGAATTAATGTCTTAGAGAAAAGGAGTTTGGCTTAGAGAAAATGACAATGCCTTGGAGAACAGGAGCTCGCCTTAATAGCTATATACTCTGCACAAATAACTCTCCAGTCCATGAGTAGCTATACTTTGCACTATACATATGAATCAACTTAGCCAGAGCCAAACTCCATCATACAACATAAATATAATTCAATTAAATGCGTACCAAGTTTGACATGTTTGAGGCAAATTCATAACTCTTGGCAAATCAGAAAATCGGTGGATAGCAGAAGGGATTCAATAGTTATTTTAGCACCACAATAATTTATTTTCAAGCATTCTTCAGCAAACTCATATGTTCGAGGCAAGGGTGTGGTGTAAAAAAAATGCTAACATAGCACCATAATAATTTATTTTCAAGCATTCTTCAAATATATACATTTGCATACTCAAACTATAAATGACTCAAAATAAAATTATGAAAAGACAATTATTTCTTGGTCTAGGCCTAAGACATGAATTATTCAAGAGATTGAAGAACCAAGAGAGATGAAAGAATAGGATAAAAGGTTACAGAAATACCACTGGAACATTCTTCTATCTTAGTTCCATACCTGACAATAAAAGTCATGGCCTCAGGTGTTACCAACTCTGCTGCCATTATTAAGTCTCCTTCATTTTCTCTAACCTCGTCATCTACTATCACCACCATCTGAAACACTAATGTCAGTTAACAACATATCGTTGAGTCAATGGTGATGCAAAACAAAAAAAATAGAGTAACAGGTAAATTGGACATCAAGCCAATTAGGCATATCATGAATAAATTAGTTTTCAATAAAACTTTTTAAAAAATAAGGATTTACTATCCATTATTGTTTCAAGACTCATAGCATCCATTAGTAACCCGAGGAAAAGGTAACAGCAAGAATATCTTGCTACGCTCGTGAGACATTTGTGATTGCATAATATATCCTTTTACACCTGATCAGTTAAAGGGACAAATGCCTGTGAAACCAACGTTCACGGGTCTACTTCTGTTCTGATCTTGTAATTGCATAACATACGTTGGTCCCATGTTATTATGTTATAATTGCAAAATGAAAAAAATATATATAAATGGATTTGCAGGTGAAGCTTGGTCTTCCTTATTTGGATATCATATAAGGTTGCCCAGGGATAATTCTCCTTTGCCAATTGCAGCATATCAGGTTTTTCTCGGGTTCATTCTAGCACTCAAGCAAAATGTTTCTAATAAAAAAATTGATCAAATATTCAATTCAACCAATGATTGCTGCACTAAGTAAACTATAGGACTGACAGAAATCTAACAATAGTGGACAAAATCATACTTTAACATCTGGCTGGGACACATTTTACATGGTTATCTTAACAATTAATGTTCTTATGCAGCAAATTTAACTATCATGAATTCAATCAACTAAAATTCAATGGGCAGACAGCCCTCACAATGAATTCCAAATATCGCAAAATAAATGGCTTAATTAATATTGTCAGCTATAGAAATAAATAAAGAAGCTATAATAACATCACCTCCTAAACAAATTGGGCATTCATCCTCCTCTTCTGCCAATTTTATAGATTCTCCCAACTTTGAAAGTTCAATTTCAGAATCCTTTGCCGAGTCAAGTTCTAAATCAGTATGAACTTTGCATTCTGATTCCTTCATCTCTTCTAACTTAGATGATGTAATCATAAATTTAAAAATGGTTAGTATAGGCAAAGAAAGACGAATGATGTAAGACTATGAAACTAAAAACTTCAAGATAAAACGGGATCTCACTCAATTCATAGAAAGAAATTTTTCTTTTAAAGCAAATCAACTCTGACAATTTACATTTCAGATAGACATTGATCTCACTCCATCTCAATTGTTTCTTGTACTATGATCCCATCAAAATAAATACATCCATCAAACAATCACAAAATTCTCAATCATGTACTGACAATGCATACTATTAGAGAATCAAGAGAATATTGCATCAGCCTTATTATGTGGAAAGCATTAATGGATGATATTTTTCAGCGGTGAAGCATCTAATGGCCAAGTAAATATGTTCACATCTATTTATTTTTCATTGTATATGTATATTATATTACTACAATTAACAAAAATCTGAAGCCAACTATGTACAATGAGAGAAATGTTATTAAGAAACTTGCAAAAGCAGAAAATACCTCCCATGGTAACACTCCAAATCTCTTCAACACACAAAAGAACTTCCATAATGTGATGATAGACAACCGATTTCCATAGACAAACTTAGAAAGGTTGCGACCAAACAAATGCGACCAAACAAATTAAGCATCTTCTTCAGAGATGCCTGTAAGAAATCCAAAGCAAATTTATTCAGCTATATGTAGGAATCTAGATGCCTAAAATATAAATTAGATTAAGTCAAGGTATGGAGATAATATATAGCCAATAGTATAATGATGTTCTGTATATCATCGCAACAGGTTAGACAATACATAAATTAGGGCGAGTTTGAAACATCATCAACTGATTTTCAACCCATATTTGTACTCAAAATTAAAACAATATATTTTTTACCAGTTGATGGTTGTGCTCCCTGATGCTGCCTGCATTGAAAACTCATGGAAGTGTGATGAGTATTAGGCACCATGGTAGGAAAAATTGGAAATTGAAAAGAAACTCACCTCTCCAAGCGGTGCTTCCGAATAAAGCCAAGCAGAACAGTGAAGAACAGCGACGAAGTAGCAGGTCTGGAGCTTGAAGTTTGTTGGAGAACTGTACCTGAAGTAAACCAAAAGCAAGAAAAAAAAAAGTAAAGTAACAACAGGGGAGATGCAGAAACGTGAAGAGAGTTTTTGTGTGAGTAGAAATGTGAGTAAAAAAAAAAATAGGAATGTAGAAGCTTCTTGAAATGAAACCAACCCCAAAACATGAGTGTACCTGTTATGAGGTGTGAGTAAGAGATGAATGATCGGGAACATAAAGATGAAAAGCAATGTTAAATTGAAATTGAAATGGGAGGGGAAAAAATATAAGAATCGAGAAGGTTCTATTATAAAGCGGGAAAAAATTAACTGAGCGGGTCAAATTGGTCCTCCATCAAAAATAATGATGACATTTTAATTTTCTAAAAATGAAAAATATCAATTTTGATTCTTAAAAATATAAAATACGGATTAAAATAATTTCTAAAAGGGATTAAAATATTCCTAAAAATTATCCTAAAAATGATCAATTTAATTCGTAATTTATATTTTTAAGGATCAAATTGATATTTTCTTTTTCTTAGGGATCAAAATATCACCGTAATTTTTTATTAAGAATCAATTCAGACATTTAATCTTATCTTAACACTACAACACGGAACCAGCATAAAAAATAAAAAAGTTGAACTAAAAAGAAGCTTTTTTAATTTTTCATAATTATCAAAATGAAATGAAAGAGAGAATACATCTGATGGACTGAAAAAATGGGCGGGAAAATTTTTATTATGGAGTTGACACGTGGCAAGGAAGGAGTTGATTTTCTTATATAGTAAATAGTAAATTGAATATATAGTAAATTGATATAAATTGAATATATAGTAAATTGATATCAGTCTCAAGCTTCCTTCCCAATAAAATAATTATCAAAATATAAAGGATATCCATATGAAAAGGTAGTTTTAAAAAATCTTGAAATTTGTGTCAATTTCCCTCTTTTTCGACCGACTGTCACTGCCATGTGGTGATCTTAGCACACAAGAATCTCTCTATGCTCCCTAGTGTATTAACGTTGCAAAAGCTTATAAAGTTTCGGGTATTGCTACCTACACCCTTACAATTGCTATTGCACCACCCCCACAACATTTAATTATTATTTTTATTACAAAAATACCCCTACAGGTAAATTCACCACCCCACAACGTTATTTTTTTCATTATTTTGTGTTCTTCCGGCAACTAAATATCGGAACACCAAAAACATGTACTTCTGGCAATTAATTTCCGGAATACACAAAAATTAGTGTTTTGAAATTTTTCAATTTTTTTAACCTACCGGCATTTAGTTTCCAGAATACAAAACAAATTATGTTCAGACAATTAGTTACCGAAATTCAAAAAAATTGTGTTTTAATATTTTTAAAGTCTTATCTACTGACAATTAGTTACCAGAATACATAGAATTTGTGTTCCGATAATTAATTGCAGGATTATTAAAAAAGCATATATATATTTCGACAACTAATTACGAGAACACAAATTTTTTATATTTCAGAAATTAATTGTTGGAACATACTCGGAATGGGTTTTTTATCTTTTCACGTGTACAAAAACCAAAAAATTGGGCAGTTGATATTTAAGTGTAAGGATGTAGATAGCAATTGTGTATAATCATATGTTGTGGTCAGACATGGAGTGCTCATAAAGCATATAACTTTATTATCAAGGAAAAATTATAATTGACTTCCAAGTGTGAATGTGGCAATAAATTGGTTGATGAGACGGAGGTAGAAAGATAAATATGACGGTCCAGAAAGGTTCCAACGAGGAAACTGGCAATTTTTCATCATGAGAGAGAGAATCTCTAATATACAAAATGAGTGGAAAATTATCTGAGCCTGCTTTTTGGTATTGCTGTATAGAGTGGTGTCGTTATGGTACAGACCATGCGCTCCAGTTAGTAGGATGAAGACGATGCCGCCCCCAAAACATATTATGTACCCCAATTAGATAATTCCTCATGGAAGCACCCTTTTAGGTCTGGAAATAAAACATAGGAACATACTTTTATTCCTAACTAAATAGAGCATAGATCAATGCAAACATTCTTACATTCATAATCATATGAGCTGCACTTCTGAGCAAGTTATTACAGATGGAAAGGTTTAAAGTTGTGAAGGGAAATAGCCTACAAAAATGAAAAGCAAAGCAAATACTCAAAAGTGGAGGCCGCATTGTCTTGGTTTGGGTGAAAGGAGAAGTAGGCAGAGTTTGGGGATAGGAGTGGAGCAGTGAAAAAAAAGTAGCATCACTGCTACGCTGATTTAGGTGAGACTTGCATTTGTGTGGTAGCTGCCAATTAATGCTGGTCCTTGGGAATGTCAAGGTCTTTAAATATAGGACTGTCAACTCCAACGCCCATAGCATTCAAACCATTGTCAACATATAGAACAGTACCAGTTATAGCAGATGCCAAAGGTGATGCCAAGAAGGCAGCCGCGTTGCCCACCTCCTCTGTTACATGAAATTTTAAACTCAGTTGTGCAAATAATCACAGATAGAGAGTGGAAATGGTACATTATAACTGTACAAGGAATAATCCTGATGGAAAACATTCATTACCTGCTGATAGTTCTTTCTGTAGAGGTGCATTGGCTAGTGAATAATCAATCATCATATCGATGAATCCAATCGCTTTTGCAGCTCGACTTCTCAGTGGACCTATAGGCAAAAGATGTTGAATCAACATGTTCATGAGAAGAACTAAACTCATCAACATGCAAACAACCGACCTTGCAGGAAAAAAATTAACCTCAACCATGGGGAGAAACGACTATGCAATAGTGAGTTTGAAGACACATAATCTAAAAGGAACTATTAACAGTTAGTTATTCCATTCGCCTCTTGGACAGACTTAGTTCATGCTAATAACCCAGTACTGATATAACAGAAAAAAATCACATTGAAACATTTGGTATCACTCGGGGGCCAGGGCAATCAATGATACAGTTGAAATAGAGCTAGCAGATAATAAAGCATTGACAATAAGATGCTTGTGTAAAAATTCAGACCAAGTCCAAAATAGAGGCGCCTGAAGCTAAACATTTATTAAAACAGCAGGCCCTGGCATTTGTTTATCACGTATAAAATATCTATCGCATCAAATAGAATCTTGCACATCCATGGGATAAAAGATACAAATTCTTCATATTATGCTCGTTTATGCAAAATGCCATAGAGAAAGCAAGGCGCCCCATTTTTACCCAGCCACCATGTCTTCCCAGTTAAGAAATTAAAGCAAATGAGAGCATATTAAACAGACAAGAGAACATCAGAGAAATGCATTAACTTTTTGGATAAAAAAGAGAAGGTGCCAATACCAGCAGATATAGTATTGACTCTAATTTTGCGCTTTCTACCCGCTTCAAAAGCAAGAACCTGAGAAAGCATAAAAAGTCATAATTTTAGCATCTAATGGGAAGGAAAAGAACGAACAACAGAAAATGAAGCACATCAAAGTCAGCCTGTGAGATGGTGAACTCAAAAAAAAGTTGAAAGCTTACTCGTGTATCACTTTCCAGTGCAGCTTTTGCAGAACTCATACCCCCACCATAACTGTTTAACATTTAGTTCAAAAATAGTTAGTCTAAATTTATGAAACTTAATTATAAGTACTCTTTAAGGCATAACTATCGCACCCGGGAATGATCCTCTCTGAAGCAATGTATGTGAGAGAGATTGAAGATCCACCTACAAACAAATCATAAAGGTATGATCAAATGACAAACCATAGCAAGAAGCAATATAATGGAAGCCCTATAAGGTACGGTACATACCTGGGTTCAAGATTGGAAGAAAATGCTTGAGCAAAGAAACATATGAGTAACTAGAAGCAGATATTGCAGCAAGATATCCATTCCGAGATGTCTCCAACAATGGTTTGGTCACCTATAATGGAGTTAACTACATATTAAAGCCAGAGACTACAGGCATAAAGAAACTTTAATGCTTATTACTGTATTTACCATACCTCTGGTCCATTGGCAAGCGAGTGCACAAGGATGTCTATGCTGCCAAAGTCTTCCTTAACAGATTCAGCAACTTCCTAAAAAGCAAAACAATGAACAAACGATATAACAAGGCTAGTCTTATGCAGTCAGGCAGGTCAGCATGAGAAATGGTTCATATTCATAAAGTAAACACTACTAGGCTAATACTTCATTAGAGTGCTTGGGTTCTTCAACACCCAAAAAGAAAATACCCTCATGCTTAACTACTAAAATGAAAAAGCATCTACTAGTAATGAATAATCTCTCTACTCAAGACTGGAAAACTGACGTATAAAAAATAAGTATAAATACCTGAACTGTCCATTTAGCGGATCCAGCATAGCGCTTGTTTGTTTTTATCTATAAAATTAAGAAAACCACAAACAAGGAACCAGTATGAGGATACGAATATGGCATGCATGTACTTTGCATCTTTCTTATTAAACTTAAATAATAAAAAGACTAGGTATATAGTATTTACATCTTCTGGTACATCCTCAAGGTTGTCAAAAACTGCATCCAAGGGATAAACTTTCGTAATCTCCATCAATGAACCATCTGGTAATCTGGAAAACAGAGTTTCTTATTAGCAGGCCATTCCGTGTAACAAAAAAAAAATCAATAGCAGACAGCAGTATTTAACATCTTACATGCGTGAGTCATCAAATTTTCCACGCCGTAGGCTGGACTCAAAAATATTGAGAGCCTACAGAAAAAGTTCACATTAGTAGATGTATCACTATAAAAGGACTGGAACACATAGGAGGGGAAATCCAAAAGTTAGCAGACAGAAGAACCCGATGATTTTGCATATTGACTGAGGTACCTTTTTTTTATTCAAAATAAATAAAAAAACTTACAGGTACCCATGTGCCAACAAGAATTTCAGCTCCTGCTGCAGCAAGAGATTTTGCAATTGCCCATCCATATCCGTTGTCATCAGCCACACCAGCAATAAAAGCCCTTTTACCTACACATAACGATATTTTCAGTAGAGCATAATCTGTAACAGCAAAATATATGACAAGATGACCAACAAAATTTTGACAGCGAATATGATCGAAAACTCAGTTTTGCGGAATTTATCGACAAAAAGAAACAAATCTAGCTATTCACATTCACATATTGTAATATTGTATACATGGGCCTCAGGTCCAAAGGCACCTTTCAATAGTTTCTACAGCCAAAATAAGCACCAGAGCTCAAGTGGCTTAGAGGATACATGTTTCATTCTGTATGCTGGCTTGCATACAAATTCTCAGCACAGTACACTTTTGATTAATTAAAGTAGTTAAAAGGAAATGAGAAGGTTAAGTTGTCAGAATATACACTTCCCCTAAACAGTAGTTAGACATCAATAAGATATGCATGTAAATAAAAACAAAAATCACAAGGAGCTTCAGAGAACATGAACATTAACCTTTCAAATCAATTGGCAATCCTGAGACTGGATTTTTTGCACTCGACTCAGACATTGCTTTTGTAACAATTTTGTCAGATTTTATGGGAAATGATGCAAAGCCCCGCTGGAACGGTTGCATTGATGCAAGATGACTCACACTATCCAGTTTATTCCATGATCCCACCTTGGACTTGCCACCAAGAACCACAGTGCCTGCATCTGCAAACCTTTGTGATGAAGGAATGCATGATCTTGACATTGCCAATTGAAAGCCAGAAAATGATGTTGTCGCCATCTGCAATGAGCGTAGTATGGCGGAATACACCCTAAATCTGCATACGGAAACTAGCATCAATACTTTAAAAAAACACTATAGAAAAGGCTTCATTGATTTCTCTTCTTTCAAATCCAATACTTAAAGATGAAATAGAGAAAGAGAGCCAGCTTGCCAAAAAGGATCGACAATTGAGGATGTTTGGGTGGTTATTCAATTAAATAAATTCATTGTAGTAAAGATCAAACTTTTCAACAAGCAGTCTGGAGTAAAATAACACGTAAAGAAATACTAAATTTATTGCTTGGATGGTTAAATTTGTCCCAAATTTTGGAAGTCATAAAGAATAAATATACAAAAAAAAATTAACTGATTCAATAGTCCTTCATTACTTCTCCGAATTCCACAAATCCCATCTAAAAATTTCTTTCGAATATTTTAACAGTAAAAATAATTAAACTACTAGAACAAACTAATGCCATCCCAAAAGAACAAACCAGTCTAAATCATAGGAAATCAGTTGCTTCAAAGGGGGCATTAAAAAGCTTAACTGCTACCAAAGAGTCCAAAACAAGTAAAACGATAGCAAAATAATTCATTTTCAAAATCTGCCTAATGAATGCTAAAACCCTTTCTTATAGAAGCATCCCAGAATATTAGCAATCGAAACATCTCTCTACAGTTATGAAAATCAACGGAAAATACGCAAATTTATTAGTCAAATCATTTCAAAATCCTCAGTTTTCACCATAAGGTAACTGAACCATTACAGCAGTAAAGTTTGGTTCAGTACACAATGAAGCAGAATGCACCTGGAGTCCGTAAAAAGAACAAAACTTTAGCTCATATCATGTAGATCAAAGATAAACCCAGCAGCTATAGTATGCAGAATGATAAAATCTTCATTTCTGACTAAAACCCAGAAACACGTTCAGACGAAAAATCCAGTAATTCAACAAGGAAAAGACATTAAATCAAGAAAGACAAAGTGGGTGTTACATGTTGGGAAGTAAAAGCGCAAATGTGAGGAGAAAAATGAGAACTTGGAAGTAGTACTAGTAATGCAATGGGGGTTTTGTGACGTGGGTGTTTACCTCGTTGTTATGAGGATTGTGTGGAGAAAAGCAAGCAAGACAGAGAGATAGAGTTAGAGTGTTGTGCGGTGTGTTATGGTTTTGGTTTGGTTTGGTTTGGTTGTCGATGAGAACGATGGTGAGTTGAAGTGTGAAGCAGCCGCTGAAGGAGTTTAGTTTAGGACTTTGGAAGTGTCGAAATGCCTGCCAGCAAGGGAGGTTTCATTGTGTAATAACCAACAATTCACTTGCACGTGGCACCCGCACGTGCACTGTCATGATGGGGGCAAAGCCCATTAGGGGGAATAAGAAGCGGATTTGATGGGATTCAGATCCAAATGACCCAATCCAAACCAACCTGTCAATCTATTTATATGACCCAATCCCGTCCGGAGCATGTGTTGGGTTTGCAGGGTCGAGGGAAGGCGGGTTGAGCGGGTGGATTACTGCGGGTTGGGCTAAACCAGTTTTTTGGCTCAATCATTTTTGTTCTTGTTTTTTTAAAAAATAAAAAATAAAAAAACCCTAGAATCTCTAGTTTCTGCGCCGCAACCCCCTTGGAAGTTTGGAACATCTCTCTCCCTCTCTCATCTTCTTCCCCTTTCCCTCTTTCCCCCTTCCCCCAGGCATTGTTTTCCGGTGTGAGGTCCTTGTTCACACAAGGTCGTCCTCGCTCCGGTCTCTGCAAGTTGCTGCAAAGGCGGTGGCGGCGTGTGATGTCTTCTTCATAGGAGTGAGGCGGTGGCGGCCTGGGTGTCTTCTTTCTCTGCGAAGTGGAACGGTGGGTGGAGCTCGCGACTGGGTGGAGGAGTTGTTCAGTGAAGCAAATGGCGGTGAACCATCTCTAGATCTGGATCTGCAAAGTCGAGACTTTTTGCATCCTGCATCTCGACAAAAATGTCGAAGAAGACCTGAATCTGCAAAAATGTCAAAGAAGATGGCGGTCTCACGGATCCTTCTTCAATCTGCATCTCCTTGTCGGTAGGGTTCGGTCACCGACGGTCTGAAATTTCCGGAATCGAGCCCGATCGCCGTCAACCGCTTCAACCCTAATTTTCCAAACCGTCAACCCGAGACCCACATTAGCTCGCCCGTGTTCTTGTTTCCTGCTCCAGGTTGTTCGGGTGCAGATCGGTGTGAAAACTTTGTCCAGCCCTAAAGCCCATTTACATTAGAATTTAGAGTGGTCTAAATAGAACTTCGGGTTCACCCGATTATACCCACTGAAATGTGGGTTTGGGGCTTTGGGTAGGAAAAAAAATTGTTGAATAATGGAGACTAAAGCCTAACAAACAAAAACAACTAACAAAACAAACTAGGCCACCCTATCAAACAGGGTGCCAAAAACATCCACAACAAAAGCCAACGAAAGGAAAGATGACACCTGGGGAAAAACATGAGTCCCCTAGTACACAGAATGTCCATGATTAGCCAAGATGTCAGCACAACAATTAGCTTCCCTGTAAATATGCCTCCACTTGATGCAAGTAATCTGCTTAAGCAAGCATTTGATGTCATGCATAATTGGAGTACACAGGTGCAACAGATCACAATCATTATCAAGGAAGTAGATTGCACTGCTAGAATCTGCTTCCACTAAAACTCTATCCATATTTCTATGACGAGCCACACAAAGACCCTGCAAGATCCCAAGCAACTCGACTTGCATAATTATGCATGAACCCAGCTTAGGTTTCTGGGAAGAAAAATTTTAGTCCAAGTTTTCTTATCTGACTGAGTTTGTGGTCGATTAGGTTCGGGTCAACCCATCAAGCCAATTGTAGAACAAGCTCGTTTCCCTTTTGTGTTTGGGCTTTTCGGCCATCATTTTGTGACCCAAATAAAATCGAATTGTTTTGTCTCGACTTGATAAAGCTTATGGTCTGGATTGGGTTGAGTCGGATAACCTGTTTTGTCACCTCTGGACCTAGGCACACTAGCAACACTGGTTAACTTTTTTGTTTTGGTTCATTTGTTTAGGTGGACAATGAAATGAGTTTTTATGTGTTGTTTGGTTTGTTTTTTATTTTATTTTTAATTGATATTTACTTATAATTATAAAAATATACTCTTATTTATATTGTTTTTAAATTTTTTATAAAGAATATTCTTAAAACAATTTTATCTTTTTTTCTATTTTTCTTAAAAGCTAAAAAATAAAAATAAAAATAATGTCATATTTTTAATTAAAATTCAAAATATATTACTTTTAAATTCAAACAGAAAACACCATGCACCACCCGAGGTTTGAATAGGGAAGGCAATGGAATGGGACAGAGGCTGGACTCTCTCCGATGTAAATTCTCAATTATGATTTATATGGGCACACAAGTATTTATGGATATTTATAAGTTAAATAGTCTTAAAATATAATTTTAAATATAATTAAACTTCATATACATAAATTTGTTTATCAATCTAATATTTTGTTATAAAATTAAAAGAATATATAGGAAATTCAATTATATTTTATAATAACCAATCATATAATCATGAGATGAATAATATATATGTTTCAACAATTTTTAACTATAGTTTTTTCAATAAAAAATCAATGTAAGAAAATAAAATTATATTTTTTTTTCATAAGTATGTACATGGGGAGTATCCATTTTTCGTCGTCCAATTTAGGGGAGGATATTCTTTGAAACAGACAAGGATAATCACCACCCAAAAAAATATATATATTTCTTAACAAATATATTTGTCCTTCAATTTTTTTTAAAAAAAAAAGCTAAATATAGCCCCCGTGATTAAAATAAGTTAATAATGATAAAGTCACTTTCTAAATATTTAACCCAAAGTTCACTAGCCCACTTACCCCATGACATGTTGGGAATATTACATTGATTTTCTTGACTTTAGTGCTCCTTTCATAGCACGATAAGGGCACTCGATCCCATTACAAATATGGTCGGTGTTCATGTGTCTTCAATTCTTCATGTCTTTTTTATATAGTCATTAGAACAATAAATCCGTTATGAGATATTCATATGAGTTTAGCTTCTTCAACTTGAAATAGTTGACTTTCATTAAATGTAAGAAAATCATTGTGAATTGTCATTTAATATAGAGAAATGTTGCTTGTCCTTTGATAAGGGATTAATCACTTTATTCTAACTTCCAGAACATCTGAGTTTTACAACAGAGTTCCTTTCCTCCTTTGTCGGCGCATATTACTTCTTTTGTACTTCATTGTGATTTATCATATGAAAAACATTTTTTGTTGTACTTCAGAAATGGTGCAACGAGGTTTAGAATATATCAATTGTTTGTTCCTTCGTGCATGACATTGTTGACTCTTTTGTATTTGAATCTTCATGTGGTAGTTGTCTACTTCACTAAACGTCTACTTCACTAAACACTTTGAGTCTTTTATGAATCGAGTGAATTAGTTCACTAGACTCTTGTAATGTTCTTGTTTTGTCTTAGAGTTACCTAATTCACTAGACGCTTGAGATTTTCTTTAGTCTTGAATCAGACTTCATTAGACATTTGAAATCTTCTTCTTTCGTCCTTGAGTTACCTAATTCACTAGGCGCTTAAGATTTCCTTAAGTATTTAATTTGACTCATTAGATCTTTGAAGTTGCCTTTGGTCTTTGAGTTTTCCAACTCACTAGACATTTGCTCTTTATACTGGTAACTTGATTATTGTTTCCAAATGTTTGTTTATCAATTTTGTTCATTATGATATACTGAACAAACGTTTGAGACTTTATAACATTTTCTTTTTAGCGAGTCAATTCCTTTAACAGTAAAAGCTTATATCTACACACTTAATACATGTAACGGCCCGGACTGCTTTTAAGATTGTCGACTGTCCCCACAAACCAACACGGATCTTTTTAGCGTGCTTTGTCCTCACGCACACACTTTCTGGGAAACTTCCCAGAATGTTACCCATCCCACAAGTGCTCCAAGTCAAGCACGTTTAACTATGGAGTTCTTATGTTCTGGGCTCCCAAAAAGAAAATGCATCTTGTTGGTATAGGTAGTACCAATCAATTCTTATAAGTCATTCTTTAACTGTACAGTCTCATACTTACACAGCCTCAGGTTCCCTCTTATTCCGATGTGCATTCGGTTCATTTATGTATCCCTTTGCCTATAAGCCGGGTAGGAGCTGTTCCTTGTCCGTGCCTCATGCACCGGCTATCACTCCCTGCCCTTGTCAGTCTTAGGCATTACATGCCCACCAGCTTCCGCCTAGTTCGTCCTCGAACCACATCGTACTGGAAGAGATTCGCTCTGATACCATTTGTATGTGACACTCTTCTACCCCGCATATTATAAAGCATTAAAGATAAACAATAAAAATAACAATATACAAATAAAAATAAAACACGCAACTTTTATAAAAAGGTTCACGGGTAGAAAAGGTACCACATAAACTAATTCTCAAAACGCGAAAAAGATTAAATCAATACTTAAAATAATAAAGAAAACATCAACATAAAATAAACACAACCCCGATATCATAATTCAAAGCTGGTACAACCGTTCCGGAAATATCCTCGGAATACAACTGAAAACTAAAGCAAATAAAACAACTAAGTTAAGAACCCTAGCTATGAGTGGTGGCTCCTCGGAGTCACTCCTCTCCAGGCTGCTCGTCATCCTCTGCAAAATTCATACATGCCAAATGTAACACTCGGGGCTGACGAGAGCGGGGAGTGATCGCGGGTGCATGAGGCATGGACAAGGAGCGGCTCCTGGTAGGCTTCTAGGCGGAGGGATACATGAATGAGCTGATTCACACCGGAATGAGAGGGATCCTGAGGCTGTGTAGGTATGGGACTGTACGGTTGAAGGAAGGCTTATAAGAATTGATTTGTACTACCTATACCAACAAGATGCATCTTCTTTTCGGTAGCCCATCACTTAAGAATTCCAAAGTTAAGCGTGCTTGACTTGGAGTAATTCTGGGAAGGGTGACCTCCTGGGAAGTTTTCCTAGGAAGCGTGTGAGTGAGGACAAAGTACGCTGAAGAGACTCGTGTTGGTTTGTGGGGACAGTCGGCAATCCTTAAAAAGCAGTTCGGGCCGTTACAAATGGTATCAGAGTGGACCTCTCCCAGTACGGTGTGGTTCGGGGACTAACCAAGCGAAAGCTGGTGGGCATGTAACACCCGGGGCTGACGAGGGCGGGGAGTGATCGCCGGTGCATGAGACACGGACAAGCAGCGGCTCCTGGCAGGCTTCTAGGCGGAGGGATACATGAATGAGCCGATTTACACCGGAATGAGAGGGATCCTGAGGTTGTGTAGATATGAGACTGTACAGTTGAAGGAAGGCTTATAAGAATTGATTTGTACTACCTCTACCAACAAGATGCATCTTCTTTTCGGTAGCCCATCACTTAAGAACTCCAAAGTTAAGCGTGCTTGACTTGGAGTAATTCTGGGATGGGTGACCTCCTGGGAAGTTTTCCTAGGAAGCGTGTGAGTGAGGACAAAGCACGCTGAAGAGACTCATGTTGGTTTGTGGGGACAGTCGGCAATCCTTAAAAAGCAGTCCGGGCCGTTACACCAAACAAGAAAACAAGGAAGGGGGAGTAAGGAAACATGTAAACACAACGGCATGGAGATAGGAATAAGATGATCATACATCATGACATAGCTACAGTCATAAGCATACAATTACGTATATAAACATCATCTCAACATCATAAATCAACCAGTATGTTATATGATGCAATGCAACACTACTCCACTACTCCATCAATGCATGTGGATCCAACTATCTCAGGAAGAACAACTTTGGAGTTATATATCCACATTGGTCACTGAAGGCACCAACGCCGACAATCCACCAAACCATGGGTGAACCCCTTGGATAACCAACGCATCAAACCATAGATGCCTCATCACGAGAGATCACGGTTCACCAAACTTTGGGTGAACCAACCGTGGATAGCCAGATTGCCGTACTCTAGAACGGCCTCCTCTATGTTGAACTTCCCGCAACTAACATCTCCAATGTCATGCATGAATACAACAACAAACAACGGGCAACCGCCACATCCGCTTGGGCCACTAAAGGCACCCATGAATATCGTCCTCAACATTGGGCCACTAAAGGAACCCAATTATATCATCATAACATTAGACCACTAAAGGCATCAAATTACATCATCGTGCGGTAACCCCTAGGTCATCGACTTAACCAACTCATCGTTCCCCAACATCTTAATTACTATATAATTAAGTTATCTAACTTCATCATTGGTTTGTTATATTATTCTATCATTATTGTGAACATTGGGGGTTAAAACCCCTATTAAACCATAAGTCTTAGATTCTGACCTGAGGGATGGCACGGGCATGCATAACCTCGGCACGGGCGTGCTGCTACACTTACGTGTAACACGGGCGTGCTACATCTATGGCAAGGCCGTGCTCCCTATTACGCATGGTCGTGCACATTTGCACGGACGTGCTCCTCTCCTGCACGGTCGTGCTCAAAGGGCGGCCATTTCCAGAATTCAACTGGGAGCATGGGCGTGCTCCCTATTCAGCACGGCTGTGCTGATCGTGCGATAGTACTGTTCTGAATAGTGATTAATATGTTAAATAATTTAACCAAAAAGACCTTAACATTCTCAAAAATCATCCCTAGATTCATGACTAAACCATCAACATAAAAACTTCATCTTTTATTGATTCATGTCTTATGAATATTTTTGGGGAACAGCAGTCCCTTTATTATTTAATCAATTAAAGTCCTAATTAACCGATTTAGCGATATATCAGCAGGTTCATCACCACATAACTATTCAGCCAACAATCATCATGTTCAACAGCTCAACCAACAAATTATAATATAAACATACCAGCATAACAAACAACGCATATAATATTGCCACATTGGCATATAGCAACAAACATTTATAGCAGCAGGTTTTAAACAAACATCATACAATTAACCTCGGGGTCACGGGAACCCCTCATCTTACACTACCTCCACTGCGTTATGCTATCCTTCTTCTCATACCTGGTTTGAAGGTTGCAACAATGGTAGCCCCAAACAACAACCTGGTCACGTCCTCCCAAGCGGCTCAGTCTGAATCCAAGCCTTGGTCAACTAAAACATTAACCAAATCAGTTTTCCAATCAAATAATACGAAAGGAAACTAAGAAAGGGAAGAACGTTGCCTACAAAACTGGCACAGATGAACCAAAAGCTTACCAACAGATCTCCAAAACTCCAAAAACGCACGGAGCTTGATGGAGATAGGAAACGTGGTAGGTCTGGCTACAATAGGGTAGTAGCAGCAACCAAATGAGGGTTAAAATCACAAACCCTCTATTTCTATGCCAATATATAAACTACACACCTGGCACAGCCGTGCACTCCTTCGGCACGACCGTGCCGAACTTAGCTTCAGCGAGACGTGGTCCGCACAACGACACGATCGTGCTCACTGACGGCACGGACGTGCTTGTGACTTAGTTGGTCACAAGACACGCGACCCAGCACGGGTGTGGCAAAATTTTAGAAAGGGACTTTTAAGTCAAAAATCCCACTTAGCCCTTAACCAACAAACTTAAACATTCAAACAAGCTTCTACAATAATTACTTAACGAAAAGAAGGGTGTTACAATACACATATTAGCATATATCAGGAGGTTCATTTAAATCAATATCTAAATGTTTGCTTATTACCACAACTTAGATTAATAAGCTCTATCAGATGCTTGCACACTTTACAAAGACTTTAATGCGAAATAGGCATTTAAATAGGTTTTTAGGTCAGATCTCTAAAAGGTTAGGTCAGACCTTAAAAAATGACATATATCAGGTAAGAGACTAGGTTTAGGCCATGTAATTTTTAAATAGGTGAGACCTATTTAACTCAAAGTCTGGCCTCTTCTGACTTATTTCCACCCTTATGTTTGTGTGTGCGCACTATATGTCTTGAGTTAGTAGCTTCTGAGACGTTTTGCTTTATCGTTAACATTATCCTTATTTTCTCTTACATAATGTTTGGTAAGGGGAAAATGGAGGGGAGGGAATAGGAGTAGAATGAGAGCAAAATTTATTCTCACTCAACTTTGCTACTTTCGATATTGGGGGGATTTGGAGGGGAGGGAAATGAGTTAAAAATATTTTAAATAAATATACTAAAATATCCTTACTAATATTTTTAAAATATAAAATTACAAGGATATAAAAGTAAATTAGTTTTAAAATCTCTCCAAACAGGAAAGAGTTATTTTCCACCTCCTTCATTGAAATCCTCATGCTTCACTCCTCAAGTCTTAACAAAACAGAATATTTAAATAAAATCTCTTCCCCCGTTCATTTCTTTTGAATTAATCAGAGCCTTAATTAATCTTGAACTTATGCTTTTGTTGGTTTTTTTATAGTCTAATATTTTATTTTATTATTAAACAAAATTGATCAAATCAGTTTTAATTGTTTATGAAAAATGATTCAAAACATAACGTATTAAAAGTTTAATCAGGTTTTTTTGGCAAAATTACTATTTTGGTCTTTTATCTTATTGTTTTGTTCAACTAGGCCCTTAAACTTTTTTTTTTGTGACATAAGTCCCTTATATTTACAAACGTTAACAACGTTGGTCTATTCGTTAGTTTTTGGCTAACACCGTTACTAACGGTCGTACATGTCTGTTACGTCTCCATGTTGGCGCTACGTTGCAATGATGTGACACTAACTGTTTGAGGTCTCCTTCTTCCCCTTTGAATGAAAGTTAGGGTTCATGGTTCTCAAAATTAAAGAGTTTGCTCCCACTAGGAAATGCGAAACTCAAGAACCACGAAACGGAAATCATGTTTTTGGTGACTTATTTTTTGTTGTTTTTAATTCAGAGCACACTACATTAATCGAAGAAAAACATTAAAGCTTTGGCAAGTGAGATGAGTGGAAGTTTGAGAAAGCGCTCTTCAAAGTGAGATTTGAGAGATGATTCTGAATTTTCACTTGATAGTAATCAATTGCAGTTTTTTGTTGGAAGGGAAATTTAACTTAAAACCTAGTAAGAGAGTTTAATCTAAGGAACCTTTTTTCTAGAGCCACAGTTTCAAATAAGGATGATATAGTGGATACAAATTATAGAATTTTGGATGAAACAATGGAATGGGATACCGATGGAAGTTACAATAAAATGTCACTTGGGTTTAAGGAATGGAAACATAAGAGACATAGTCGATCTCCAAAAAATGATTGGAGCGGGTCAGTCAAGTTTGTTTCTTTGCTCGACGCCTGTGTGGTGATCCCATTTTCTGTTGTTCAATTCAATATCCCCTCCAAAGGTTGATCTTCTAAAGAACTTATGAAATGCTACCGAGATTGGTAAAATTCCTTGATTATGGTGCGCTTCCGTTTGGAATATAAACATGGTTCCATGGGAAGAATTACCATGAACCCTAGCTTTCATTCAAATGGGAAGAATAGACTGTTAGTAGCGGTGTTAGACAAAAACTAACGATTAAATCAATGATGTTAATGTTTGTAAACATAAGGGACTTATTTGCTGCACAAAAAATTTGAGGGTTCAAGTTGAACAAAACAATTAAAATAAGGAATCAAAAGAGTAATTTTGCTTTTTTTCCATAACAATAACCATTTTGGTTGTAGATGTTGTTAATTAGCAAGTATCCGTACAGTGCACACATATTTTTAAATTTAGAAAGATATTAAATAGATAAAATAAATTTTTTTAAGTTGGTCCAGCTGGTAAGGATGTGACTCATCCCATAAGGATGTGAGTTCGAATCCCGTTGTCGATATGAAAACCTTATTGGTGAGTAATATGTAAGTACCTCTATAAGCGCTTTTTGAGCCATGAGGCCTACCCTGACCCTGGTGAACCCTCGGGACCCAACTCACCAAACTTTAGAACACCAAAAAAAATAATTAAAATTATAAATAATATATACATAATTAATTCAAATAAAATTTAAAAGGGAAATATTTTCATAGAATAAAAAGATATGCAGTATTAGTACTTTTTTTTATTTTTCAAGATATCCGCGTGTAAGTATGGAAACTAATCCCTTAAGGTACTAGACGATATAACCTCTTTCAATTAAGTTTTTCTCCGTATATAAGAGTTAGAGATCAAACCTGTTATAATTTGTTTAAAAGATCCGAGTCTATTATCGTTCGGACAAACCATATGTTAGAATATGCATTATTCATATTAAAAAATAACACATAATTTTAAAATTAATATTAATAATTAAAATTATTTATCTCGAAAAGAAAAAAAAATTTAAATAAAAATAATTGAGCAGGTTGATACGGCACAAAAATATCGAGCATGGGTGCAGCGATGAATTAGGCGAAGTAAAACGCACAGCAGCATTGGCACGCGTTGCTTGTGCCGCAGCCCAAAACCCTAACCCCCTAATCCAACACCCACCGAAACGAGCCTATAAAATTAGTGAGAGCAGCCGTAAACTCTCATACTCACACTTCTTCATTGCTGCTCCCTAAAACCCTAAAAGCCGTTGTAGTAGGGTTTTGCAGAGCCTCCACTCCCCTCCCCTCCGCCGATACCTTCTTCCAACTTCGGCGATTCTTCTCTCGTTTCTCTTTCTACGATGGGCAAGTCTAGCAAGAAATCAGCTACCAAGGTATGTGTTTCCCTCAATCGTTTCAACCTCTTGTGTTTCTTCTTTATTACGTCGTTGAATAATGTTTCTTTTCTTCGCATAACGTTGTCTTATTTTATATGACTAACTTGTCTTAATTCTTGCTTTTGATTTCGTTGTCCTTAAGGTTGACGCTGCTCCAGCTGTAGTTCCAACTTCCAAGTCTGCCAAAAAGGGTATCGAAATTCCATCCACTTCGCACCCTTGCCGTTATCTTTCGATGTTTTCTAGTACACTTTTATACTTGTTGTGTATTCAGACTTTTATTTTTCGAAATTCCGAATTGTGTTTTTCGTTTATGGGTTTTATGAGGTGTAAATGTGTTATATCAACTAAAGTGCATCCCTTTTTTGTTTCCCTTAAATTTGACATGGGTGATGCATCTTTGATTTGTGTGGTAATGATATAACCTAACAGTATCGATGTTATAGATTTGTTTGGCTTCACAAATCGAACTTTTGCTTTACTAATTGTTTCTTGGTTTATTTGATTTTAATGCAGGCAAGAGGCAGGCTGATGATGAGATTGAGAAGAAGTTGAGTGCAAAGAAGCAGAAGATAGAAGAGGTTGCTGCGAAGCAAAAGAAGGAAGCAAAGGTGCAAAAAAACAAGAAGGAAAGCAGTTCAGATGATTCTTCATCAGAATCTGAAGATGAGGTATTAGTCATAATTGTTTTAAGTTTAATGCATAATAGAAGCTTTAACTTTCATGTCATTGTAATGATCATTTTTTGTTCTTTTGTTGTTATTGTTTCCCTCATGTTTTGCTTTCTTATTTGGGCTCAGAAACCTGCCATAAAAGTTGCTGTTCCTTCAAAAAAGCAACCCGCTAAAAATGGCACCGCTGAGAAGCCAAAGAAGGGCACAAAGGTGCAAAAGAATAAGAAGGAAAGCAGTTCTGATGATTCTTCTTCAGAATCTGAAGATGAGGTACTGAATATAGCTATGGCAAGTTCAACGCATAATAGAAGCTTAATATTCATGTCATTGTAATAATCATTTTTTGTTTTGCTACATGCATTGCCTTTGTTCATGTTTTACTCTCTTTACTGGCCCAGAAACCTTCAGCAAAAGTTGCTGTAACTACAAAAAGTCAGCCTGCTAAAAATGGGAGTCTAGTTACCACAGCAAAGAAAGGCAAGCCAGCTACCACTTCCAGCTCTTCTGATGAATCATCTGACGATGACTCCGATGAGGATGAAGTGAGTAAAACACTTTTTATATTGTTGACTGTAATATCTTGAATGCCTTGTAATTTTTGTTGTTGTTTACAGGCTCCCAAGTCCAAGGTGGTTGCTGCTGCTGGTCCTGGTAAGAATGTGCCTGCCAAGAAGGTCCAATCAGACTCAAGCTCTGATAGTAGCTCTGATGAAGATGATGTAAGTTTTTTTTTGGGTTTTATTGTTTAATGATCGTTTAATTTACCATGTAGTGACTTATTAATTTTTACTTTTTTGGTAACAGAATAAGAAAAAACCGGCAACTACATTGCCCAAAAAGGTATCTTCATCTGCTGCTGCTCCAGTTAAGAAAGTTCAGACTAGTGAAAGCTCGGATGATGAATCAAGTGAAAGCTCTGATGACGATAATGTTCGCTTTTGCTTATTGAGTGGAAGGATCTTGTTATGTATAAATATTTTTTGTAATTACATGTTCTAATGATATACTTGGATATATATATAGGATGCAAAACCTCCTGTAACTGCCGTGTCAAAGCCTTCTGCTGCAAAGATGGAGGTTGACAGCTCAGATTCAGATGATAGCAGCTCTGATGAAGACAAGGTAGATCTTATTGTTCATTGTTTTTTAAAACAATCAGTCCACTTTTTCTTGTTATCCTTATGTTAATCCTGGAGTCATAATACATGTATTTGAAGCAGACAAAAGCACCCTCTTCATTCTAATGAGATTGTTCATCCTTATGCTCATTTGAAGTTTGCATGATAAAACTGTTACTGACATTAACAAGTTGAATTTTGTGTTGTAGAAAACTGTTGTCAAGACTGTTTCCAATGCCAAGTCTGTGCCTGTTTCTAAGCAGCCTGCAAAGAAAACAAATGATAGTTCTGAAGAGAGTGATTCAGACGAAGAGGTTAGTTAGTTCCTTATTGTATCAAGTTCAATTCAATTTCTTTTTGTCATTTTTACTTAAATTGATGTGTTATCAACCTGAGCATCTACAGGAGTCCTCTGATGCTGACTCTGAGGATGAAAAGGTGTGTTTCTGTGATCTTGTTGTAACATTGTTGTAGATGTTGTTTATTTGCTTTATTGTAAAGCTTCCCTTTATCAATTGATTAATGATCTCAATTTGGGTTCAAATATCTGTGTAGAAAAATGCTAAAGTTACTAATGGTAACAAGAAAGTAGCAACTGTTGCCAAGACAACTAAAAAGGAGTCTAGTGAAAGTTCATCCGATGATGAGGTATTTTGGTATTTCGGGATCTTCCATCTCTTTAAGCTTACATTATAACTGGAATGTTTCTATTGTATCTTAACATCAAGAAAGATTACGTTCTGGTTAATTACTGTAGAAGTTGTATATTGAAAAGGTTTTTGACAATTGGTTATAGAAGCGCACTAACCGTTTTATTATATGTTGATGATCGATGAATAAAATGATTTCTGTTAATTTCCATTCCTAACAGGGGAAGATGGATGTTGATGAGGATGATAGTTCTGATGAAAGTGATGAGGAGCCTCAGCAGAAAAAAGTAAAGTCATGGTTTCCATACTATTTAATTGACCTAGTTTTACTTTTTATTTCATTTCTTCTTTTCTTATATTTAATCTTCTTCATTCTTAGTTTATATTCCAAGGCTGGATGCCGTAAATGCTCAAAAAGCTAATCTTAAAACTTTTTAAGAAGATAATTCTGGTGATGGTTTTGATGTTTATCACTCTGAAGACACTGGAACACAATATGTTAAAAATCTGAGAATCTTGGGTGCTGTCCTAATCATTGTTTATTTGTAGTAGTTTAATTTTGTATCTTCCTTTTTACTGCTGCCTGCGGAAAATTCAAAAAAGTAAAGCTGTGGTATCTGGACTAATTAATTGACCTAGTTTTACTGTGTTTCATTTCTGTGGTGCTTATATTTCTAAGGCTGAATACATCAGATGCTTAAAACTTATCTTAAAACTTTTTAAGAAGATAATTGTGGTGATGGTTTTGATGTTTATCAATCTGAATACATACTGCAACCCAATAAGTTAAAAGTCTGAGAACTTGGATGGTGTCCTAATCATTGTTTATTTTTAGCACTTTAATTTTGTAGCTTCCTTTTCACTGCAGGCTGCTAAAGTTTCAAAAGAAAGCAATGATAGCTCAGAGAGTTCTGATGACTCGGAGGAGGAAAATGAGAAGAAACCCTCTAAAACTCCTCTGAAAAGTGTAAGTGTTCTTTCTGTATTTGCATGTCTGCTAAAAAGTTGATATGTTGGAGTAATATAATTCATTCCCGTGTGACAGGTTAAGGATGCGGAGATGGTAGATGCTGCATCAACTGGAAAGAAAGCTGTATTTTACTGATCCCTCTTGTTTTCCTTTGGGCATCATTAATGTCCAAAATTGGTGACATGATTTTATTTTTTGAAACTTTGCAGCCCAAAACTCCTGCTACACCGAATCAACAGAGTGGTGCATCAAAGACACTATTTATGGGCAACTTGTCTTTTAGTGTGCAACGTTCTGATGTGTATGTATTATCTTTCATGCATGTCTTTTAAGTTGTTTTATGTATTATATATATCATTTTAAAAAATCTCATTTTTAAAATTTCCAGGGAAAATTTCTTCAAAGATTGTGGAGAAGTTGTTGACGTTCGTTTCGCCACAGATGATAGTGGTAGATTTAAAGGCTTTGGACATGTTGAGTTTGCAACACCAGAGGCTGCCCAAAATGTAAGCTTCAACTTCCATGTCTAATCCATGGAAATCCATGTTGAACATCCAAAATATATTTCAAATATAGGCAAAGCTCTAAGAATTGATTACATGCTGGCTATATGCCTTTGGAAGCAACATTGCTATTTGCTTTCATGATGTACTTGACATTGAAATTTTGGCAATTTCTGTTTATGGTAATATATTTTTTTTCCAAGCATTTATATTTGAGAAGTTAATTGACTGTGTTGTCTGGTTAAATACATCATGTTTTTACTTTTCCATAGTCATAGGTTGGAAGATTTATTCTGATATGGTAAAGCTATTCTTGATTTTTGCATATTAATTAATACCTGAGTGATGGTGGCTTAATTTTTACAATGTAAAATCTGTATAATGCGTATGCTACTCTAGCTTTTACTCAATTGGCGTGAGTATAGTTCAAATTTATTTGAGCTGCTAATCCATTTTCTTCTGTAATCATAGGCCCTTGAGTTGAATGAGCAAGAATTGTTGAATCGTCCTGTCAGGCTTGATTTAGCTCGGGAAAGGGGCACTTATACCCCCAACAGCAGGTAATAACTGCATTTAGTTGTTTTATATTCTTCCATTTATTTTCTATCATGTGTTACCCTACACTTACCTCTTTTTGTTTTCTTGTTAATAATTATAGTAACTGGAATGACTCATCCCAGAAGGGCGGAAGAGGCCAGTCTCAAACAGTATTTGTAAAGGGTTTTGATAAATCTGGTGGAGAGGAGGAGGTAATTTTGTCATATTTCCTGTTGCTTCACTTTCATCACAGATTGCTTGCATCTCTTGCATATTTGCATGGCGTAATTTGTGTTATCAGCAAATAAGTGCAACTTTGTTCTTTCAGATTAAAGCTGGCCTGGAGGAACATTTTGGTTCTTGCGGGGAGATTACAAGGATATCTGTTCCAAAAGATTATGATTCTGGTGCTGTTAAGGGGTACGATTCTTTGTTTGTTCAATTCCGTTCTATTGTTGCTATATGTTACAATATATGGTGCTTCTGAAAGTTTTAATCTTCTCATTGTGCCATTTACCTGTATCTCCTGCCACATTCATCTCACTTTGTATTTTCTTTTCCAAACGGTTGCCAGGATTACATAATATCAACTTGCTATTTGAATATATCATGATAACTTTCGTAAAATTTACAGGTTTGCTTACTTGGACTTCAAAGATAGTGATAGCGTGAACAAAGCTCTAGAACTCCATGATACTGAGCTTGGGGGATACACCTTGTCAGTGGACGAAGCCAAACCTAGAGATAATCAAGGTTCTGGTGGTAGAGGTGCAGGTGGAAGGAGTGGTGGAAGGGGCGGGTTCGGTGGAAGGAGTGGCGGCGGGTTCGGTGGAAGGAGTGGTGGTGGCGGGTTCGGTGGAAGGGGTGGTGGAGGTCGGTTTGGTGGTAGGGGTGGTGGAGGTCGAGGAAGAGGTGGTGGTGGGAGGGGTCGTGGAGCACCAAATAGACCAAGCCTTGCTGCGGAAGGCACAGGTATAACTAATCTCACAACAGGATTTACTATTAGTTTATTGGTCTCCTTGCCATGCTCTTGTTTTTCTCGATTAAATCTTGTTTTTGTCTCTTGCAATATGTTACTGCTGAATGATAGATTGATTGTTGGTTCTTTTGAGGTTTATAGAAATCTTGATTTTAAGATGTACTTGTGTTTTATTCCCTTTTTCTATTTTATGATGTTTTTATTCCCTTTTTCTATTTTATGATGTTTTAACGTTTTATCACCTTATATTTTATCATATGATTTTTTTTCATATTAAGTATATAAAAGCTATACTGCTGTCTGGTTTGTTTGATAGCTCTAGGAATTTAGAGCTCGTTTGTTTTCTCAATTTTTTCAGGATTGATTCTTAAAAAATTCATATTTCAACTTCTATATTCTATTTTGTTCGTTCAAAAACTCTTGCAAAGATGTAACCGTTAATGTGCGATTTATCAAAGTTTTCCTGAGCTGAGGATAATATTCAATAACATAGATTGTACTTTTCTATAGAATCATGATTAACATGTGTCTGACAGTTTAATCTCGTTATTATTCAGGGACAAAGACTACTTTCGCTGATGACGACTAGAGTGGCGGAGATCTGAATTTTTCTATTTATAGCTTTTACATTTCAGTTGTTTTTGTTCCTTAGTTTTGGTAATTGATAGTATGAATTCTTAGAAATCAGTATTCGGAAAATTTTTGTAACTCTTACAATCTTCTGTCATGGATTTGTAGTTCTGTGGCTATCCAAGCTTTGCAGATTTGTTCGGCAAAGAGAAAACCATGGTTTATTACTTTGTTGAAGCTCATAAAAATATATTATATTTAATATTATGGATGTTGGTTACTGCTTGAGTAAATGATCGGTTCAGTCCTTTGGAATTGTCAATCATCAGACAATTTGGTCCCTTGAAGTAATAGGTCTGTAAATTTGACAACTGTTAGTTATTTTAGTTAGCGTATGTGACATTAAATGCAAGCTTTTCACTTAGCAAACCTTGGTCAAAATGATGTCCAATGATCTTTGAAAAAATAATTCCTAAGTTAACAAAGCAAATTGATTGAATAGATCAAATTGAAGGGTTTCAACTTTCAAAGGAACAATTTGATTAAATTTTAGTGATGTTTCAAATGTTTTAAATAACGGTATTGCTTTGTTACTTTTTAAAAGGATTAATTCTATTGCTAGATGAAGTTATAGATTTTGTTTCTTCTCCTATAGATGTAGTACTTTGAAACATAAAAAATCACTATTACCATTGCTCATAATCTACTTAATCATATCCGAAATCGATAATCTTCTATATCCTTTAAGCACAAAATGGAAACCTAAATTATAATGGAAGTGATGTCCTATGTTATGATATCCATTTAGCATCATTTCTAAGTGTAAATGGTTTCCTATTTCCTATATATTTTCATTACTGCATACCAATCTGGTTCCATTAAATTTATTGGAACGATATCTGCGCTAGGGTTCAAATCAGCCATTACTAGAGTTCACCTAGCTTCTGTCTTATATGTAGAAGCTAACCCATTTCATCTGCACAATTATGAAAGGAATATCAAAAGTTTTCAAATCGCACTCTATAACTGAAACATATAAAAAAAATTAGGATTAACGGAATAAAAAAAGCAGAGACTTGCTGACTCTAGAGCATACCACACGGGTTGCACTATATCAGTTTGGATTGTATGCTGTTGTGTGTCTTAGTATGATTGGAGTTTGGAGGATTTCATAAGCTAATCAGTAATTATGCTCTGCATTACCATATGTTAAGTTGTTTGTGTCAGTAGGACTTTTTGTTCTGCGATCTTTATCCCGAATTCACATTGGACTCCGACTAATCCGAGTTGACTTAGGAAGATCTATTTAAACGAGCAAAGTTATCTCAATGCTTATTTTTTTTCATTGACAAGACTTGAATCCAAGACCTTGTTTAAGGGGAACCGAACTTCTTGTCAGTTAGATCAACGAGCGTTGATCGTGTCTCTAGATCTTCCAATGACGGTAAGGACATGGTTTGATTAGTCTTATGAAATGGGGATGCTTCTTTTTCAATTACGATAATGGTTAATTTATTATTTTTACAGGGACCGGTCTGCAATATCTTAAATTCGGCTCAACAAAATGTTTATTTTAACAACTTGATCAATCTTGGATATTTGTGTGTGGCAGCTGCCCCATGACATTCAACATTCTATCGGGTTCTTTTACTTGCTGCAATTTGGAGTTCACCATGAGTATATAAGAATAGAACAATGGTCAAAATTGAAAATAACTATAGGGGTAATAACAAATATAATAATATATGGATTCAGAAGGGATTCAACATATGTAATTTCCGTATAAAGAAAACTGTTATATGGTAGTAGCTAGCGTAGCCATCTTGTGAGTGGCAGAGTTACCAAGAGCCATCAATAATGAGCTTTAATTTGGAGATCCCAATGATAAAAATACTTGTAACACCCGCCAAGGTCGAAGTGGCCTAGGACAATGAACAACATTGGACAAAACATGACAGGAAATGTTACAGCTAGTCGTGAGAATCAAAACAAAGTTATCTTTTGTTATATAAAGTCCTACCTTATGAACACCTTGATCCACCACTTCAGCTTATAACTAATAACTAGTAGTAGTAATCTCAAGTTTTCAATATTAATTGTTAAGTAATATAGAGGGTTAACAAACATGGCTTTCGTTCCCCTTCCCTCCAACCTTTTACCAAACGATGCAAGTCCTGAATGGATGAACAAAGCTGACAATGCATGGCAGCTCATAGCTGCCACACTAGTGGGCCTTCAAAGTGTTCCTGGGCTAATAATCTTGTATGGAGGAGCAGTTAAGAAGAAATGGGCAGTGAACTCCGCATTCATGGCTCTTTATGCTTTTGCATGTGTGTTTTTCTGTTGGGTTGTGTGGGGATATAGAATGTCTTTTGGTGATAGGTTGTTTCCATTTTGGGGAAAGGCTGGTGTTGCATTGGATGAGAACTATCTTTTCACCAAGGCTTTTTCTGGGGCTTTCCCCAATGCCACAATGGTGTATTTCCAGTGTGTGTTTGCTGCTATTACTTTGATTTTGATAGCTGGGGCTTTGTTGGGCCGCATGAACTTTTATGCATGGATGTTGTTTGTGCCCTTGTGGCTCACTTTCTCCTACACCTTCACAGCATTTAGCATATGGAGTCCTCAAGGTTTTCTCTTCAAACTAGGGATAATAGATTACTCCGGTGGATATGTGATCCATTTGTCTTCTGGGGTTGCTGGATTCACAGCTGCTTATTGGGTAAGCAAGAGGATCTTAGTGCTCCTATATACTAGTTATGTTTTTGGAACAGCAAAAGTGTTTCACTTCACATAAGTTTAGGGTCTGTTTACTTTGTTTTCAGTTTTTTGTTTTCAGAAATAATTATAAAAATGTTACCTTATTTTCATTCTGTTTCCTGATTACAAAGATTTTGTATAGAAAAGAATGAAAATAAGAAAACTGGAAACAAAACAAACAAATCATTTGCTAACTAGGAATTTTTAAGATGTACATATATAAATTTTTACTTGCTAGGATATTAACTTCTGCAATAGTTCAGTAACACATCTAATCTTTTTTCTTAGATTAGATTCATAATATAAAATATTACATGAACTAAATGATTACTTTATTCAATAACTGTCATACAATATAATTATAAAAATAATTACTGTTTGATTATGTTCTAAAGAATGTTGAATTGATCTAATTAAAAGTTTTGATTCAATGGCAGGTTGGACCACGCCTAAATAAGGACAGGGAAAGGTTCCCTCCAAACAATATCCTACTTATGCTAGCTGGGGCAGGGTTGCTTTGGATGGGATGGACAGGCTTCAATGGAGGAGACCCATATGTAGTGAGCATGGATGCTTCCTTGGCTGTGTTGAACACACATGCTTGCACTGCTACCAGCTTGCTTACATGGGTCATGCTAGATGTCATATTTTTCAGGAAACCTTCTGTCATTGGAGCTGTTCAAGGCATGATCACCGGCTTGGTCTGCATAACCCCTGCTGCAGGTTCGTAAATCTAATTGCTTGCCATGCATTATATTATATTTGCAAGGATAACTTCTCAAGTTCAAATAATTAATATAACTAGTTTTTGGGATAAACATATAATATATACAATATTAGTTTTTGATTATGAGTTTGTGTTATTTCAAAGCACAACAAAATATGACATGCTTATGATACACTCATTCCAATTTTATATTATAGTATTCAGTTACACTCACATCTGACATTGTCCCACATATATATATATATATATATATATATATATATTGTCTTGGGGTGTACAAAAACCATTTTTCTTTAGTTATACTCACAATCTTAGTCACCTATCATAGAAATTAAATGGCACTTTTGGTATATGAGTGGTCAAGCATGTATTAGATGTTAGTTTTATGACAATCATTTAAAAATAGCAAATAGCCAATAAAATACTTGAGAAAACAATAAGGGTACCATGCCCTTTAATCAAATTTTTTTACCTTTCTAATTATAATTGAGACCATTTCATTTTTTTGCACATTCACATTCTAAATTGCCACATTACACCGATGCAAGGTGATATATATTATGATGTGCTTGATCATGATGTACACTACACCAAACATTATTCTGATTGTGATATATCATATATGTATTGCTTAGGTGTTGTGCAAGGATGGGCAGCGCTTATAATGGGGCTTTTCTCTGGCTCAATTCCATGGTTTACTATGATGGTAATCCATAAGAGATCAAAGCTGCTCCAAAAGATTGACGATACAATGGCAGTGTTGCACACTCATGCCATTGCAGGAACCCTTGGAGGACTCCTCACAGGGCTTTTTGCAGTGCCAAAGCTGAACAATTTTTTCTTTGGTGGATATGGTCAGTATGTTGGCCTGTTTTATGGCTTCCAAATGCAAATGGTCAAAACCGGGTTCAGGCAAATAGGAATCCAGTTGCTTGGGATTTTGTTTGTTACTTTGCTCAATGTTGTAGCCACAAGTTTGATATGCCTATTCATTAGACTTATAGTTCCACTAAGGATGTCAGAAGAGGATATGGAGATAGGTGATGAGGCTGCTCATGGTGAAGAAGCTTATGCAATATGGGGTCAGGGTGATAAGCTTGAAAATTCTAGCTCTAAGAATGGAAGTTCATTATATGATGATGTTGAAGCAGCGGCTACCAAGAAAAAGCGTGCTGGCCAGATCGAGATGTTATAGAACTACACTATGTTTTGATTGAATCATGCACGAAACACAAGATTCTAGAGAATAAAAGCTCAAGTACTAATGTTATTGGAACCTATATTCTGCTTCATTATATATGTTTTCCCTTGTTATTCTTCACAACGAATAAATAAGATTCAATATGCTGTGATGCTGTGTTTTTGTGAAGGATTGACATCGTAGTTCTCAGTTATGGTTGAATATTCTCGCGGACTCTTAGATCTTGTTTTGTTGTTTTTACACATCTTTATGTTGCCTCTTATAAAATGATCAACAAATATATTTTACTTGTCAATAAAAAAAGTTCTAGCTGTTTGATTTTTGGGACCAATGATATATATATATATATATATATATATATATATATATATAGGTGTTGTCTATGTTACACTAGCAGTTTTGCTGGTGCAACTTGCACCTTAGCTATTGACCAATAGGAATATATCATTATATCACATGAACAGTCCAACTTTTGGGTTGAAATTTTGACCAGTCAAATTGATGTATTGTATTTGCAGATTGGGTGTTGAAAATACTGTATTTCCAATTATCATATAATATAATAAATTTTTTTTTTGAAAGTTCAGTTTTTTTAAAATAATTTAAAATTGCAACTACCAATTTCATTTTCCCCTTTCCCATCTTCTACAATTTGGTTGCCTTTTTGAAAACCCAAACTGAAGATCGTAGCTCCATTGGTGTCTGAAGTTGCGGAGGCACGCGAGGGAGAAGGGAGGAGAGACGGCCGCGTGCGAGGGAGAAGGGGGAGACGCCGTGCCCGAGGGAGAAGGGGAGAGACGGTCGGTCACGAAGCAGAAGGGGGAGACGGCGGCGGGAGGGAGGGAGAAAGCTGCATCACCGGCGTATTTAAACCGTCAGCTCCTGCACAACCTTTGTTCCTCCTCCGCTCCGGTCACCTGAAGGCTCCACAAACGCCGGCACCGGTAGCTTGCCTTTAAGCGTCATTGTCTCCCTCTCATCTCCCTGTCATCTCTCTTCACCAAATCCCCAATTCCGAAATTCCCATTTTGATAGATCCCCAGATCCGAAAATACCCAAGGTGCTATATGTGGTACTCCTTTTCTTCTCCTTGAATTTGAGCAAGCTTGTGAAGGTCGATGACGAGACGAAGCCATGGGACACGGCGGTTGTGGCGACAATGCCGACATTGGAGACTGCCGCCAACCACGTCGCCTTGCTATCACCAAACTTCGATGATTTAGTTTATGTACAAAATTTTTTTATAAATAAAGCAGAAATAATTAATGTAATAAAAAATTATATATTTGGTGCAAATACAGTTAGGTGAGGTGCTTGTGTGCAAATACCAAAGAAATTGTATTTTGACCACTTGATACCCAATGTGCAAATACACAAAGTTTGGATATGTTTGACTGACTGAGTTTGACTTTGACTTCAACTACAAAAAAGCTAATGCCATTTGGCACTTTCATTAGTCCAGGTTAGTCTATTTTAAGGTGCAAGTTGCACCTCTTTTTTTGGTGGTGTAAGATAGAAGGCACCATATATATATATATATATATATATATATATATATGATGTATTTTATGGTGCATCTTCATAAAAATGGTGCATGATACACCTTGTAGTGGAGCAATCCTGCCCAATGAATGCGTCACTTGTCATGAGTTGAAATGTCAAAAGTTTTCACCTTTTGAATCTAGTCCAAGAAGCTACCCAATGTTTATGTATTTGCATTATAGGTGTTTGTATTTTTTTATTTGCAAAAGCAATATATTAATTTTAACAAATATAAAATTAATTTTTTGATTATTTCTTTATTTTTGTTTTTAATCAAGGTTACCAATAATTCAAAAGTAGCAATTTGTTTGCTTCAAGATAGCTAAATCCATCTGCTGTAGCATCTTGGCAGTTCTTCTACCTCCAGCCGCGGCCAACCACCAGAAGAGGAAGCTCCACCGCGCGAGTTGCTCCCAGATACAGCTCCGCCTCATCACCGTCAACATCACCCACCCTCGCAGTGTCGCCGTCCAATCATCCCACTGCAGTGTCGTCCAAACTGTCCAGAGGCTCCACGCCGCCACTGCACAGAGCTGCCATCGTCGCCCATCGCTGCTACGAACCCGTTTCCACGCTACCCACGCAGTAGTTGCCGCCGTAACCACCTCTGCTTCCTCCGTTCGGACCGCCATCGTAACCACCTGCTTTCTCCGTAATCGTTGCCATCGCCTCCGCCCAACAGCTCCAATTTCTCCTCAACGTCCCCACCATTTCCATTCTCCGTCGGGTTTCCAACCCGGTTCTGGCACCCCTCATGGCCCCCCAACCTCTCGACCCGACCAAGCCTTTGACACCGTCGCCTCTTGCGGCAAGCGCTGCCCCTTGTCCCGTCGTCCCCAAACGTGGTCGGGATCCCCGTTTTCTACTAGCTGTTGAAGGTTCTTGGTCAAACTCAACACACATTTTATTTGCAAATACAGATGGATAAAATAAATGATTTAATACTAGTAGTTGGTTTACATTTGACCAACTAAAAACTGGTTGACCAAGTCAACAAAATTAAATATACATGTGACATAATGAAGGATCTACATTTCTCTAAAAAAAAATAAGGTGTATGGTTGTATCTCTTTTTTGAAGGTGTAATTATATATATATATATATATATATATATATATATAGAGAGAGAGAGAGAGAGAGAGAGAGAGAGAGAGAGAGAGAGAGAGAGAGAGAGAGAGGGATAAAATACATTTTTGTACTTTATCTTACTTTTAAGTTTCAAGTTGGTTATCTAAGAGATAAAAGTTTCGATTTGCTCTTCTGAGTGCATGTTTCGCATTGCAATAACAAAATCATGATGGGAATGACATTTGTGTGATTTTTTCACACTAAAATAAGAAGCAGAGGGAGAGCAATTTTCATGCGTTTGGGTCACTGCACCGTGATCCCAAACAAACGTTAAGTTGTCAATATTACACCAAATTAATCATTTACGTCATATTTATATTAACGATGTTAGATTTTTATCGTTAACTACTAAAGACACCTCCTCTTGCCGGAATTTGGGCTTCCTCTCCCTCTCATATTAGATTTTGATTTTTCGGTTCGAATTGTATTTGAACGCTGTTAATTCTGATTCATCACATAAACAAATGTGACATACACATCACTTAGCGTTTTTTTTTTAATAAAGCAGAGACTACAACCCTGCAAAAAAGGAATAAAAAGAGAGTGTGCATGAATACATGGGCCTATCTTGGGCCTGAGACGGAGCAACAGCATCCTAAGATAACAAACCTACGACACCCGAGGGGGAACCACTTGCGCTTCCAAACACAACATCGAACACAACAGTGCAATGTTATGAAGTAGTATTTTGCTTTTGCACTCATAACATAACAATAACATAAAACACAACATAACAGGTTCCCTTACTCTTTCTCTGTCTCTTCTCCAGAACGCTCCTCTCGCACATTCTTTCGCTCCCTCTTTTACCGTCTCTCTCTTATGGCCCAACTCTGACCTCGCTTTCCCCAAAAAACACTCCAATAAGGTTTTGCTTCTTCTTCACCCTCATGGATTCCTCATATGCTATGCTATATCCTTGTGCTTGTGATTCCTTAAGTATTTGAATGAATTAGAACTCAAAAATAGGGTAATATTTAATCTTCCACTGACTTGTTACATCTCGCTGTCGTTTTTTTAATTATTCCATTTCTTCTTATTTCATACGAGTTTTTAACATTTTGAGTTATATTTTTTATGTTGGAGCTGCAGTGGGGAGCTTCAAGTGGATCATTTGTTTTGCCTTTTGAATTGAAACATTGATTGATTTCTTGTCGATACGCCTTATTATGATGGCAAAAATGTTTCATATTGTATTCAGATCTTTTAAAATGAAACCTACATAATTGTTAATGTTGGCGCTTCTGGAGTGCATTTTTGTACATAATAATATTGTTGCTCATGCCTTATTTTGATTTGGAAATTGTCAGCGTATACCTTGCATAACTGTGCTTCTTATTCTGTGCACGTATTTTGTCTCATTCTTCTACAATTTAGGCTCATTCTTCTACAATTTAGGCCTTCCCTATCCGATGAGTTTGTCTTGTTAACTTAGATTTTTTCATTTGGCAGTTCTATGTTTTGGAAAGAGGGTGGTGTGCCTTAAATCATAATATCTTATTTTCGGTTATATTATCAACTTAATGAAAGCAAGTAATGCTATATTTTTGTCTCTGTTTAATTAGTCTTATGTGCAAAAATTATAATATTAACTGTCAAATCATAAATTTAAAAGAGTATTTCCCTGGTTTTTATTGTACTTTATGAACAGGTATGATCTCAACACTACCTTGACTTACGTGTGAGTCAGAATCTTTTACAAGTACATAACTTTTCAATGAACTAGTTGTATGCGAGTCAATATTTTTCAATAACATTACTTCTCAATGAATTAATTATGCAATATTATCAACTGAATATTATTTACTTTTGGTTCCATTCTTCAGTTTCAAATGTTCAACATTTCTTTTCTGGGTTTGACAGAAATATATTCGAATCAATGTGTGTGAATTTCTTACCTAGACTTATAATTGCAGTTTGATAACTAAAAGTATTGAATAATGAACCTTGGATTTTGTGACTATGAATTATCTAATGGAAGGGAATTCTGCTGCAGCACAGTAGGAATTCGCGAAAGACAGTAATTTCAATGTACTTGAGGAGAATACAGTGCAGAGATCGGAGATGGGCTTTAGTGTTGCAGCCATCGAAATACTTTTTCAGGCCAAGATTCTCTGATCATGCATGCTTTCAATCTTTGTCCCCCAAGACCACTGTGAAAGAATGTGCTTCACATGGAAGTGTCATCAGAAGACATCTTTTAGGTTCAGATTCATCTAGGTGTGCTTCGTCTAGAAATAGTTGTACTGGTCTGGACAAAAGGCCTTGTTTATGGAGTACCCATTTACGTGCTTATAGTTCTGAAAGTGATGGAAGAAATGCAAATGAGGATAAACATGTACATGTTAATGATGGATCTAACCTTGATAAGGGACAGAATCGACAAGAGATGTTTGGGAAAGATGATAAGTACAGCAATTGCCATGCACGACTAGGAGAAAAGGATCAAGAGGAATGGCTTAATAAAGAGAAGCTTGCCATAGAAAGTAAAAAGAGAGAATCACCATTTTTGACAAGAAGGGATAAGTTTAAGAACGAGTTTCTGAGAAGAATTGTTCCTTGGGAGAAAATAAACATTTCATGGGACACATTTCCTTATCACATTAAGTAATTACTTATTATTTCTATTTGTTCTTATTTCTTATTTTTAATATCTTCTCTTTTCAGAAGTTCATTGTGGATTTTTAAGTTGTAATTTTCCATTCATAGTGAACATACCAAAAATCTTCTGGTGGAATGTACTGCTTCCCATTTGAGACATAATAAGTTTGCTTCATCTTTTGGCACTCGTCTCACATCTTCAAGTGGGAGAATATTGCTTCAGAGCATTCCTGGTCTGTCATAAATTCCACAAATTTTGTCCTTATATTCTATTTAATTTTATAATATTTTTTTTGAATGCTATTTCACAATTTCTATGCATCAGAAGTTTTATTCTAATTTTTGTCTTCAGTCTGAATGTTTATGTTGGCTTTTCTTTCTTCAGGCTCTGAGCTCTATCGTGAGAGATTAGTTAAAGCTCTTGCACAAGATTTACAAGTTCCTTTGCTGGTGCTTGACAGTAGCATCCTTGCTCCGTATGTAAGTTCTGGAAAAGTTTGAAGGTATAAGTTATTCAGTGGTTCCTTAGTAAGGAGGTAAACAAATTATATTATTTGAATTGTTATGCAGGATGTTGATGATGATTTATCATCAGACTATGAGTCTGATGATGATAATGCAGACTCTGGAGAGGAAGGTTCTCTAGAGTCAGAGAATGAGGATGATAACAATGCCAGCAATGAAGAAGAGTGGGCTAGCAGTACCGAGGTAAAGTCAGATGCAAGTGATAATGAAGATGCCCTTGCATCTGCTGAAGCAGCTCTTAAGAAGGTTAAAGCAGCTGTTCAGAAACTTGTTCCTTACCACATGGAAGATATTGAAAAGGTGATAGAACTAGGCACACAGGTACCACTGGAATACTTCCGTTATTTATGAAAATGGAGGGATTTCCACAGAAACAATGGAAACATCTTAGAAAGTAGAAGGAAATACAAGTAGGAAAATGACAAAAAATGTAAGAACCTCTCAATTCCCAGGACCGAGACCCCAAGCCACAATGGCCGAAATTCTATCCAAGACTTTTCCCCTGCTTCTCTTTCTCTTCCTATCTCTCTATAACTGACTTTGCCCACTCACCCCACTTCTCTCTCGCTCTCTCTCCCTAATATAATAAATTCCCTCTTTCACTTCAACCTTCTCATGTGCTCCCCCACTTTCTCTTCCTTTCTCTCTATAACTGACTTTACTCACTCAGCCACGTCTCTCTCTTCCCTTCACATAATAACTTTCCTCATTCCCCTCCTTCACGTGTTCCTTTTCTCTTCTTAGTGTAAACCTTCCAAGTATTAGGCCCATTACGAACATGATCTAACAATTGGCCCATAATCTCTTCACTATAAGGAAGATTCCTATCAAAAGGTGCATATACACTTGACTGTTTTTAAGAGTAACGGGATGGTTTTCTTTGATCTTTTATTTTTGCTATGTTAAAATGAAGTATCTGGTAACTGTGGAAACTTCTACTTATTGCATAGAGTATAACTTAAGATAGTGCATGTTTACAAAGTGGTATTCTGATGCTAGTGTTATTGCATATCTATTGGTAGTTACTTTAAAAAAGCACTCATGGTTTAGTTTTATACCTCATCTATCTGTATAGACTAATGATTCCAGTTTTCCATTTTATTCTAGTACATAAATGACAGGAGCAAATGTTATTGAAGTTTCCTTTCTATATCAGCATGTTCAATTTATACCAACAAATAATAGGAAATCAATGTGTCATTGTGAAGTAGTGAAATATGGATTTTTATTTCTTTGATGATAGTATGTGGTCGGGGAGATTGAAAACGAGTAGGTCATAATCATTGATGAAGGGCAAGCTTATTTGTGTTATTTTGCATTATACTTAAGTAGTAATGTAAGGGCTAAAGTTGAATTTTCCAATTGAATGAAGATAGTCTTATAAAGTGAAATGATATGATATATATTGGGCAGCTATCGTAATTATAACTCTTGTCTTAGTCTTCTTTAGTAATTCTTAATTCATATGAGTATAACCTTGCAGCACATTTAGTTACAACAGACCGTTTGATATCTCTCTCCCTACCCCCAAATCTTTTGGCAGATTACGTCTGGAGAATCTGAGAGTTCTGAGTCATCCAAGTCTAGTGATGACAAGTCTTCTGATAAATCTGGATGCCAGCTAAGGAAAGGTAACACATTCAGCTAGATGGAAATTCTATCATACATATCAACTTGTTATATGTGATTTTCTACTTTATCTACTTGCAAGCAAAACTAAGATATCAATTGTCCTCAACGGTGAACTGTTTCTTGCCTTATTCTCATGATGCCCTACAGATGGCATAATCTTTTGATACACTCACTTCTGAAACTTCAAACCTCCCTTTCTCATATGAGGAGTGATATCGTTTCTAAAAGATAACTATTCTTTTTAGAACACAATTATTCTGATGGTTTAATGCCCCTTGGGTGAATGGCAAGTGGCAACTAAGGATGCTTAACTCAAGTATGACAAGGCTTCTCGGTATCCTTTTTATGCCTGGAAACTATCTTTTTTATTAATCTGTGAGAGGAGACTGCTCATAAATTCTATTTATCAAAATAAAAAGGAAAAAAATTTGGACAGTGTTGAAGAATGGGAAGTGTTAAAATTAAAAATTACCCTCATGGGGATAACGGGACTTGACACAAATTTTGTAAGATGAGCAACCTTTAAATTGCGTCTTCAAATAATCATCTAAATCCTTAATGCTTGAAACCCTTGTTTGGTTTTCTAATATGGAGGGAGTTTTGGTAGCCTTGTGGCAATCTCCCCCCCGCGTTTTGCTATGCATTTTGATCTTTTGTTTTGGAGGATTTCGTATCCTCCCCCTTGTTGTATTTTCCTTCTTTTGCATGTAATAATTTTTTGCAATTGAAAAAGCTGGTGTTTGAGTTACTCAGGTGATATACAAACCCACCTGCTTATTCTATACAAGAAAACAGAAACAATGCTAACCACTGGTTCTGCTTGGTGTTGAGAACCTCCTATGTTGGTTTCCATAAGTAGAGGTAAGCGAAGGGTAGGTTAGTGAGAACAGAGGGCAGAGAAAGAACACATGTAGTAGGAATCTGGTTTTGATCTGATGTGGGGAGGAAGAACCTCTTATGATTAACACTTGTAATACTCTATTTATTGCTCGTGTTCGTGCTCTTCCTGTTTGAGGAACTTATGATTTGATTAGTGGAAATATACTACTGTTATATGTTTTCTATCGAAAAACAACACTACTGGTCTATGTGCTCTTATGTCCTTTCTTCAGAACAACCTGCCTTCTGGGACCTGGAGCAGTATACGAAGCTGGTTGGGAAATTGAATATATCATAGAATGACTCCCCTGGATATTGTCCTTTTAAATTCAATTTGCAAATATTTGATCATCTTTTGGCTTGAATGGGTTTCGTATATGTATAAGTTAGTTCTACAGCATATGTTGCAGCTCTATATTGTTTTTCTGCTGGAAGATGGTGAAATTTCTGTTCGTTGCATTTATGATATTGAATGAACTTGAGATGTTGCAAACTTTTAATGGTTCATCTTTAAAGCTTTGTACTTCCATTTACGTATTTGTATTAACATTCATGTAAATCTGCATGACTGCTTTGTTGAACTTCTTAGGTGACCGTGTGAAGTACATTGGGCCATCTGTTCGAGTTACAGCTGACGATAGGTAATAAAACGATTCCTCTATTTTTTCTTCTACGATAGCATATGCTTACTTCAATTTATGATCCATCGTCTCCCAGAAAATTATATTCTTCATATGTTAAATATGGTCTTCACTTCATTTATTGAAGAAAGCACAGTGTAATGAACTTACCCGTATTACAGTGGCTGGGCCAATATGAAGGATTTTGATTAATTGTTGGAGAGATTTTTCTCATCTAACTACATAATTTAAGCAAAGTGATTAATAATTTGGTGATGATAAGAACAACAAAAGCAATAGAAAATGAACAAAAGTATTGCTTAATTTTTTCTCCCTAAATAAAAGAAGAAATTCTATTGGAGAGAAATGATGATAATGCAACTGAGGGGCAATAAATATCTTCCTAAATAGAAAAACAAAAGAAAACAGAGAGCAGAAGAGGCTTTGTAGGAAACATGTTCACTATCTGCATATCAGAAGATGAAGTGCATTGAAACAGAGCCGAGCACCAAAGAGAAGGTATGTGCACCATCCCAGTTCACAAAATGTAATGGCAAACCGGCAGAGACCCCTTGTTAATGCAGGCATTCTGTTCTAACCAAATACACTAGAGAATTGCATAAAAGACGCATTGCCATTGTTATATAGGTCATGCTTCCAAGGATTCTTGATGACTTCTTGGCTTTTGGTTGGAGAGGAGAGACTCAAAACTTTGAAATTAATGGGATTCTTAATTCCATTGTTCCAAGGAAAGAAAACACAAGAAAGGATATTCTGTTCATTGACAAGGCATTTATTATTGCACAAATAGTATCGATAGTTGTGACTTATGAGCATGATGTACATTTGATTATTATATTCTTCATGCTTTTTATGCTTGTAACTGTGGCTGTGGCACCAAACTTGGTTGTAACAGTGGTACTACTGTTAATCTTGGAGGGGGTAGTGAGGATACTGTTGGATGGGGGTAAACTTGACTTCATTAAATCCCAAATTTAAGGGTTTAATTTTGGGTATTGTTGAATCTGAAAAGTAAGGTGGGAAAGAATTTCCCATGGGTTTTGTATACTGATTCCTTTCCATGTATAAGGCTTCTACGGACACTTATCAAATATTTCTATATTATGAACCCATGATTTGCTGAAGTCCTTCAGGGAACTGAAAATAGAAGTTCTCCATATGATAATCTGGTTTCTAAGTAGTCAACTAACTTATAATTCTCTATATCATCAGAGAGAAGCATATATGGTTTCTTCCGATCGCACGCATCTGTCCTCTTCCTTTTATCTTCTGGTGGAATTATATATGCCAATATTTGGTGGATGATTTTGTTTTATGTCATAGTTTTTTCTTTAAATAATGTTTCATTTTTGCTTTATTGTACTAAGTTCTAGGATTATCCACTTAAGTGAGTTATGCAGTGTTCAGGGTAGTGGGTTAAAGTCATGTGATTAAATTTATTTGCATAGGAGTTTGGATGATATGTAGTTATGTTTAGTACTTAAGTAATTATGAAGCCTTTATTCTGTCCAAAAATAAAAATTTCAAAACCTTTGTACTGAAACATAAGAGTTGTAATATAGTTTGGGAGAAAGGCAAAAAAAGGCACTATAAGATAATAATGTGCAGGTTCTCAGATATTTTGGGAAATGCAGGTGTCATTCTAGGAGAGCTGCCTGGGCTGTTTCTTGTAAAACCATTATATGATCATCCCGGTTGGACTTTGAGTTAGCACTCACCTGACATTGGCATATATAATTTTATCACAGGATCGTACTGGGGAAGATACCAACATCTGATGGTCCAACTAATGCTTATACTATTATACATGGCAGGTGGGTCGGTAAGTCATCCCTATGTGTCGAAGCGAAACTGTTAAATGCCTCTCACCTTTTGGCATTTTCGTGAAACTGATTTTGTTTTATAATATGTTGATATATATAATAACATATATAATATTATAATATAATAAAATATTAGAATTTATAGATAATAAAATTGTATATAGTAATAGGAGCATGTTCGATTTTATTGGAAGTCAAGGGAAACAATCATTCTAGTTTTGCTTCCTAAATATCTACTCCATTCCTTGTCTAAGGAATAGGGTGACCCACATGGCACAGGCTACATTTAGAAAGTTTATCCTTATCTTTTGGCAAGAACATTGGTGCCCATTATTTCTATTGTATATTTCTTGTTCTTGTTTCTTAGATCTCATATTCTTGTGTGTTCTTTATTTTTTTCTCTCTCGAAGTGTCCTTCCTATAAACTGTAAATCAAATTCCTCTGCCTAACTTAAGGGCCCCTTAATCTCATCATTGGTGTTTTCATTTCCTTTCAAGAACTGTTGAGATTCATTCCAAAAATCTGCATTTGTAGTTTTGCTAACACAAACATGTAATTCAAATCAGAATTTTCTTGCCTTGTCTTAAATATATGTTCAAGTATTACCTTGGTAGAGAATGGGTTTCTCAATGAACTGAAATATTTTGTACAATCACAGTTAAGAATATATTGACACCACTAATGGAGTCCATTAAGCATTAAACTTCTCAAGTAAACAAAATTGTACACCTGACCAAAGCCTTATTGGTTATAAAGTGGCTCGAATTTAATTTTGGGATTGATCCGACGTGTGACCTGACCCGGGAAAGCATGGAAATGCAAACCGTAAAGGGAATTTTACAATCCTATAAATATGTTGCATATCAGTAGTTAGGTTGTAGTATGTTGTAATTATCAGTTAATTAGGGTTTGAATGTTGAGTGGCGACTCCTTGTAATTATCATTGATCATAGTGAATTTCTGGTGTTCTGCCAATGAGTATTGGCCTATAGTTCGATGTAGTTTGAGCCATGTTAAATTGTGTGTCTATTTCTCCTCTCCCCGATCTCTGTTTGTGCACTAGGCTACACAATATAGCATGTGGCAGACAGTTTCTGGTCATTTGTATGCAATGTAATGTGAATGTTGATAATCCACTTTAGGTTTCTGCTTTTTGTGTGCGTGTGGGAAAGGTTTCTGCTTTTTGTTTCTATTTGATAATTACCTAAGAATTCTTCTCATGCATTGTCTATTTGATTTTCAATTGAATTGGGAGATATCTATTAGCCATCAATTTGTTTCCTTTCTTATGCAGTATTCGTTGTGATGTGAGGAAATTATGAGTTCCTTAGCGAGGGAATTCATTGTTAATTGGTTAGCACTGTATTTGTCCTTCCACAACACCATTTTTAAGGTTTCAGGAGAAGGAATGAGGTAAAGGTATTCTGGGGTTGTGTTTTCCCCCACCCCACCTCCTTAGTTCATTCTTTTTCTATGGGTATGTCGTGCACTTTTTAGGATAGAAGGGTAAAGGGAATTAGAAATAGTTAGAACATTTAGTTTGATGGAGGGTTCAGTTAAATAAATAGGGGAATAAGAATAGAAAGGGGCATTCAGAATAACTGAGCAAGAGCTCAGTTGGAAAAGGGGTAGCCCTTTGTGAAGGGGAAACCAACTGTTCAAATGCATTCATTTAATAAAGTGTTCTTCTCATTTCACTGTTCTTTTCATCAATTCTGCAATTCTTTGATTTGGAGTCGTAACAACATTTGGTTGAGTTAAATGCAAGTTCAGGCAGTGGTTTCTGCTTGTACACCTTCTTTGGGAAAGGATAGTTTTCGTGGCTTATATGTGGGTTAATGTTCTTGGCTTTTGAACTTTAAGGGCTCGTTTGGTGGTCAGGATAGGATAAGGACGGATAAGATAGAAGATTGGATAATAAGAGGATATGATATAGACCTGATAAACTCTTAACCTATCACATTGGCTCACCAAACAGCAGCAACTACACATCAATAGGTGGCAACTCAGATACACAAACTCATAACACCCAAAACTCAATGCGGGAGAGAAAGTTTTTCTTTTTTTATAAGCAAAAGAATTTTATTAAGGAGTACAAGCATACCCAATCCATATGAAATTAAAAAAAATTGAAGCATAGCTACCAAAATATCAGTCTGCATCAACACTGATAACACAAGAAAGAAGAACCCGTGGCAATCCTCCCACTAAATCAGAACAGCCACCACCATGTATAATAGCCACCAACCATAAACACATGGTCTAAAAAACCCGTGACCTCCAATTGAAGAATGTGAAGATCCCTTGACTTCCTACATCAGAATTTGGCTCAAATTGTTCAACCCCAAAATGATACACTATAAATACCCCCAAATGCAGCACACCAATTTGAGAGGTGCTTGCTCAAATACCCACCGGGGAGAAGGTTTGAACAAAACCCAGAAAGAGAAAGTTAAACCCAGAAATAGAAAGTAAATCAAATCAGAGTCACAATATTTGAAGCAAAACTGAGAAAGTTAAAGTGAGAACATATTTGGAGCAGAAAATCTATCGGAGATGAGTGATAGAGAGAGAACGTCGAGATGAGCGATAGAGAGAGAATGACGCCGGAGATGAGAGAGACCGAGATCGACACCGGAGATGAGTGAGAGCGAGATTGACCCAAGGTTGTGTGGTGCTCGCGTCGGCTATAGAGGATGGCGTTTCTGAAATCAGTAGAGGAGGATGAGTAAGGAAATACTTTTGTTATCCTATCCAGCTCTTCTCTATCCGAGGGGTATCGATGGGTTAGAGATTTGAACTAAGGGCCCGTTTGGTGCACCTGATAGGAGGGATAGGATAGGATAACTATCCTATCTTATTGTTATTTTATGTTTGGTGCGCCAATGTGATAGGATAATTTTTTCCTTATCCTATCCTGTCACGAGACTTTAGTTCAAATTCCTAACCTTTCCCATCTTCTTCCTCAACACAAACTCTCCCAAAGTCTCATCCCCATCCATCTCCATCAAGCTTCCACCTTTGAAACCCACTTGCTCATTTTGTTGAGACCCATTATTGTTAACCGCAGCTTTAAAACTCTTGTTGCAGCTAGGACACACCAGATTATGACCCACATACCTTCTCTCAAACTGGTGCAAGAGCCTGCAAGTGGAACACGCGGTCCAGAAAGTATTCTCCCTCTCCTCTTCACCCTTCTGCTGCTCCTGCTCCGCCTGAATCCTCATCCTCAGCCTCATATCGTACTCCTGCTTTCGAACCTTATCGGAGAGGAACCGGGAGGCCTCGCCGACGAGCTTGAAGGCCTCCTCGGAGCCAAGGAAGGAAGGGTTCTTGTCCGGGTGGAGGAGAAAGGCGAGTTTCTTGTACTGTTTTCTGATGGTGCTGGCGTTGGCGAAGGGTTCCAAACCGAGGATTTTGTACCAATTGGTGGGAGATTCTTCGGCGGCGGCGGCGCGGAGGATGGTGAGGGAGGTGACGGTTTCGGAGATGGCGTGGAGGTGAGGGTTGAGGCGCTGGGCTCGCTTAGCGTATTTGAGAGCTGATTTGAGGTTTTTGCTTTTGAATTTGGACTCTGCCAAAGCCTTCACGCGTAGAGCTTCTTGTTGTTGTTGTTCTTCTTCTCCCACTGTTGTTGCCATTGATTCTTTCGTTGACATCGGAATATATGGAATTGAATGGAGATGGAAGGGTTTTGTAGGGCTTTTGGATTTGGGGGAAGAAGATGGAATAGAATAGAAATAATGGATAATTCACTCATGCAATAATTTGAATTTTTTTTTAATTTCATATGGATTGGGTATGCTTGTACTCCTTAATAAAATTCTTTTGCTTATAAAAAAAGAAAAACTTTCTCTCCCGCATTGAGTTTTGGGTGTTATGAGTTTGTGTATCTGAGTTGCCACCTATTGATGTGTAGTTGCTGCTGTTTGGTGAGCCAATGTGATAGGTTAAGAGTTTATCAGGTCTATATCCTATCCTCTTATTATCCAATCTTCTATCCTATCCGTCCTTATCCTATCCTGACCACCAAACGAGCCCTAAAGTCTCGTGACAGGATAGGATAAGGAAAAAATTATCCTATCACATTGGCGCACCAAACATAAAATAACAATAAGATAGGATAGTTATCCTATCCTATCCCTCCTATCAGGTGCACCAAACGGGCCCTAAGGGGTTTCTTTGTCAGATATGCAGAGGGGTTGAGTGCTCTTTTATGCTGACTTTTTTTTTTTTATCTTTTTCCTTGTTTCTTTTGCTGATTGTGGGTTTCCTGATTGGCTGATCCTTCTGCATTGTATTTTTCTTTACAGCTTGTAATCACTCATGAAATTCCTGAATTTTGTTAATTTTTACATCTTCTACTAGCATTTTGCTATAGTTTCATTATTCATATTGCAATTTTTTATGAGGGAAATAGGCATAGTAAATGTCTTGCTTGAATTATGACATGTATGTCTGACCATGTAATATTATAGTTATGTGACGCTGAGAAAGTGAGGGAACACTAGAAAAAATGAATGAAAATAAAGGAGAGACCGAGAGAGAATCTGAAACTGAGAAATCTGAATATTATTGATCTTAGCTGAAAATACAGTTACAGAGATATTTATATTAGTAATTTAACGGAATCTGTTAGTATCTAACAGTAACTACCTATTACTAACAGCAACCATTAGTCCAAACTATAACTGTCACAGAACTGTTAATTATAACAGTAACTGTTACAGAACACTGACTCCTAGGTAACGTACAGTACAGCAAGTCGCAGCTCCCTTCTCTTACACACTCTAACATGTAATATTTGGATGGAGGGAACCTGATTTTCGTAAATCTCGATTCATATCATTTATTGATATTAAAAGTTCAGAGAATGAAATGTGTTGCCCCAAATGTAATGTAGCATTAGCAATGGCTTCTATTTGCAGGCTGGAAATTTGCAATATTCATGAATTATGCTCTTGCATTTTCATGGCTGGTCATTTAATGTATCTTGTCTGCATGTATTTTGTATTATCCTTTTCTGGTCAATGTTTTTTATTTCTGATACTAAGCTGCACTATTAATATGTCCACACTCATTTTTGTGTTATATTTATGGCTTCGATTTTCCTTTATTGCTATCCTCTAAAATATTTTAAATTGATGTACACAACAAATTTTTTACAAATGAGAATTATGTGTTTCAAAGATGCTTATAGCTTGCTGGGATTACTCTTAGCAATTTTAACCAAATGTGGATATTTTGCAGGCCTTTAACTAATGGGCAGAGAGGAGAGGTATATGAAATCAATGGAGATCGAGTTGCTGTCATCTTGGATTTTAATGAAGACAGTGCCAATGAGGGTGAGGTGGAGAACCTTAATGGCGATCATAGAAAACCACCGATCTATTGGATACATGGTACATTTTGCTTATTCAATATATTTAAAAACTTCAATTTTCTAATTTCTTGTACCTAGCTCCCTTATTTTTCTATGTTCAGTTGATTGTTAGGAGATAATGTTGACATTTTTTTTGTTTTGTTTTTAACAATTTGACTAGCTTGAATCTGTGATAGTGTTAGCTGAAGCATACAATAAGGATATATTTATATATGTTTAATTTCTCTTGCATTGGCAGTGGAGTTTGACATTTTGCCCAAATAGTTCAATTTCTTTTTTATGGGAAGTAATATTTGTTAGCCTAAGTGTTGAAGGGGTTAAGTGGATTTTTCTTGTCAAGGCACAAAGTTATTTTGATTTTTGACAAATACATATGGCTCAGGATTTGATGATTAAGTTGTTATTAACTTATTATCAGAGTTTGAAGTAGCAGTTTCTGTCCTAGGATTAAGTTTTTAAAATATATTGCTTGTGAGGTGTAGAAATTCTGATATAAATATATGAGCTTGAGTTGCTTTATTTTTTTACCTCCATTTTTGGGTAGAAAAATAAATTGAGCGTGGCTTTTAGTTCCTTGATTATGAGCAAAGTAAGACTTTTTAATTTGCTAACAGTTAAGGACATTGAGAATGATCTTGATGCCCAAGCACAGGATTGCTACATAGCAGTGGAGGCTTTATTAGAGGTATAGTGCTCTGGTATTTTTCATTTTTTTTTTTGAAATCTCAGATTAAGGTAGCCAAAATCTTGTTACAATGATGGTAAACCTGACTGTTTTTTTGCAGGTTTTGCATTCCAAACAGCCTCTTATTGTCTATTTTCCAGACAGTTCGCAATGGTTGCATAAATCGGTTCCTAAGACAAACCGAAATGAGTTCTTTCATAAGGTCGAAGAGATGTTTGACCAGTTATCTGGCCCCGTAGTGCTGATTTGTGGGCAAAACAAAGTTCAGTCAGGATCAAAGGAGAAAGAACAATTTGTAAGCTTCAGTTGTTATTTTTGGTCATGGAGTAATATGTTTTAAATATCTGTGACTGAAATGCATTCATTTCCATTTGGCAAGTAGTAACATTTTAATTTTTACTTCTGTCCTTGATCATTTATGATGTTTGACAGACAATGATACTTCCAAACTTTGGACGCGTTGCTAAGCTGGTAATGCTTGCTATCTTTCTAGTTTCTACAAATTTATGCATTCCCTAAAATATTCTATAGTTGATGGTCAAAGGGTTCAAATTATGCTGCTCTCAAATCACTTTTCATTCTTTCTCAGATCCCAATAAACTATAGTATGTTGCCAAGTAATGTCCCTGAATTTATTCATGATTAAAATTGATGTATTGTCTGTCAACCTTATCCTTCCCCCAAATGTACATTCAGTTAGATATCATGCTTCTCGTGTTTTATTATTATATGTGAGAATTATTTTGTTAGATACATGATGATATTTTCTGTGGATGTATGGTACCTTTGTAAAAGTCACTGGTCTTCTTTTTTTTTTTTTTTTTTAATTATTGTAAGAAATTTTATGGCCAATTCAATGGTGCCCAAGTGCACTTGTAACCTGGCGTATTGTCAGTTTTATCAACTGTTGAGTTGAATAGGGACGCAGAAACCAGTGGTCAATAAAATGCTATCAGCACAGGGCGCTGGTGCACTTGGGGCATTGTGGAAATCACCAAATGATTTTGTATGATCCCATGATTGATTTTGATTTTGTAATTGTTTGCAGCCTCTTTCTCTGAAACGATTGACTGAGGGATTTAAAGGGGGAAAGAGCTCGGAAGATGATGAAATTAACAAGCTTTTCTCTAATGTTTTGTGTGTACATCCGCCTAAGGTAATTGTTTTATGTATACTTCGTGTCATGATGAATCACCAAAGGTAATTGTTTACTACTATGACGCACTAATAGTTCAAGGGTTTTAGCACATGTCAAACACCGCAGTCTGAGACATTTAAACATCTCGGTAGTGTTCATACCACTACTGGTAACTGGAGGAACAATAATATTAAATTTCATGATCTGTCTTACTGAAGAAATTCTGTTCATTCAGACAAGTTTATACATGCGCGGAATTTCTATTCTATATTGTATTGTACCCCCTTGTTCTGAGATATTTGTATAATATGTAATGGCAAAGTAAATTTGGTTCTTCATATCGATGACCATTCCTCGTGTTTTTTTTTTTCTGGGGGCGGAGAGTAACTTATCTTTCTCAAAGGCTAACATTGGAATCTTATAATTCTCCAGGAAATCAAAACAGAAATATTATATTGGACTATTGGTTTGACTGTTCATTGGTTCATTGCCTCCTTAAAGCTTTTCTGTTGAGAATTATAAAGTATTTGCCTTTATGTACAATGGGACTGATTCTAATAGCTAGCTGTTAATTTGCTCGCGATATTATTGTTGCTAGAAATAAATCCGTGCTTTCATTTGCTTTATCTCTGTTCTGTGTATTTATTATTTTCTCTTTTTGCATCATGTTTTCATCTGAAATACTGTATGACACTTTGCAGGATGAGAATCTTCTGGTAATATTTAAGAAACAACTTGATGAAGACAGGAAAATTGTGATTTCACGTAGCAATTTGAACGAATTACGCAAGGTAATACTCTGATTTCTGAAGCATTTATTGCTACCTTGCTGATGATAGATGATATACATATTATATGTCATGAATGTCACTCTTGAAGTATGCTATCATTTAATACATTTTACACCATCAATATTAGGGCATTTATAGCTGGATTTTCATGTTGCAGGTCCTTGAAGAGCATCAACTATCATGCGTAGACCTATTGCATGTAAATACGGATGACGTCATTTTGACAAAGCAAAGTAAGAAGTCACTGTCAGATTTTAAAAATGTCCCCTTATATATGCTTAAAACTGTCCCCTTAAAAGTAAAACTGTCCTCTTGTCGTTTCTTCCTCAATCATTGTATTTCTACCTTCTATTTATCCATTTTACTTATTTTTCTTTTTTTGGATTGACATAATAGTTGTTATTATTTGATCATTTGATAAAAGAAGAAATTCTATTAGAGAGAAAAAGATAGAAGTACACAAGGTTGGAGGATAAGGAGTCCTCAACAAAGACAAAACAAAAGGAGAGAAAAACAGTGACAAAGAAGTGAACTCCTAAAAATTATTCAGTGTAGGAGAGCTTTCTGGTGTCTTTGCATATTCAAGATGCTGATTCCCTTAAAAGGACCATGTGCTGAACACCAAAGAGAAACCATGAAAACATTTCTATCCCATAACAAATTAAGAGGTGAGTAAGCACCCTTGAAGATGTAGGCATTCCTTTCCAACCACGCAAACCACAAAATCCTATAAAAAGCAGTTGCCACAAGATTTTTTTTCCTTCTTACCAAACCCTTGAAAACGAAAGTGTAGAAACTTCACAAAGTAGGACAAAACAAACCCAAACCTCACCAAGAAAATGACAAAAAGTTTGTTTAAAAGGAATGTCACAGCTAGGCAGTGGAGAAATAAATTAGGCACAGTTTCAGATTCATATCTAAACATAACACACATCAGGATTCAGGAGAGAGCTTTTTGTGGCCATCTAACCTCAAACAAGTCATTAGTGTTGATCCTATTGACTAAAGCTGTCTAAACAAAAGCTTTGACCTTAGAGGGAGCTTTAGAATTCCAATTTAGCTTGTCCAAGGCAAATCTGTCCCGTGTGGGAGATTGTGTGAGAAATACAATGTAAGATTTGCAAGAAAAAACACCAAGTCACCAACAGAGTCTAGGTTCCAGATTCTCATATCAGGATTAGAAGAAAAGTGAACAGACTCAAGTAAGACCAGAAGGGACTGAGGTTCAATAGCTTCTCTATCATTTATTTTCCTGAAAAAAAAAAAGAAAATTCCAAGATCGTACAGAATCATGTAAACTGAAATAGTCTATGAATATGGTGGTTGCTTTCTTGAGATGGGGCACAGAACTGAAGTTCAGTAAGGACGATAACACGAGACCACAAAAAAACTCGAATGTCGGTTCTGTGGTTCAAATTCAAGGAAGCAATTATATTTGTTAATAAAATACTTGATTTAAGTGTTAGTAATGCGTTTTATTGGTCAGTTGATGATATTGATGATGATGATAAGGACAAAAGTGAATGACTAGCTTATTTGAAGTTTTCTAATTGTTTTTATAATTTTATCCTATATTTTAAAGTTATCATCCAAGCATTCTATACTTCTTATGACTAGATCCGATCTCCTGGTCCCTGCGAAAATGAAAAAGAATTTCATATTCTTCCTTTTGGTAAGAGAGGATTAGGAAAAAATTCTATTGATTGCAATTTTCTCCATGTCCTAGTGGTTTCCACTGCTCAAGTTGTACCCTTTCTTTTATTGATAAAAGATTTTATTAGAAGGAAAGGGAGTACAAGGTTCGAGCATAAGTTACCCCCTTAAATGAATCTTTAAAAAAGAAAGAAAAAAATCATAAGGGGAAAAACTATGCAGCAGTTCAGTAGAGCCTTCAGCCTTGTAATCCCTTTGCAATACTGTCAATGAAAACCTTGGAAGGATTTTGCTGCTTTATTCCACTAGGAAGCCAAAAATATAGTTTGCTCTCTAGCATCATGTTCTAACCATGTCAATGTTTTTAAAAAATTTGTTACAGTACATTTACTGTTTTCCCAATTTTAAATTTTTACTGTATAACATGCCAGTTAGTAAATTTTATTATCAAAATATGATTTTTTTTCATGTCATGATTTTTGTACCTCATTTATTTTGTTTTCAGAAGCTGAAAAAGTGGTAGGCTGGGCAAAAAATCATTACTTGTCATCTTGCCTGCTTCCTTCTGTTAAAGGAGAACGATTGTGCCTCCCTCGAGAAAGGTTTAAATTCAAATCCCATCATTTTGCATGTTTTTCGTAGAATTTCAATGCTCATTTGTTGTTCTTCCAATGTGAAGTCTTGAAATTGCAATCTCAAGGATGAAGGGCCAGGAAACTATATCGCGGAAGCCTTCTCAGAACCTCAAGGCATGTGGTTTATTTTACTGTTACTATAATTGACATTAAATTGATGGGCTTTTTATCTTATGTTGATTTCTGTAATACAGAACCTTGCAAAGGATGAGTTCGAGAGCAATTTCATTTCAGCTGTAGTACCTTCTGGTGAAATTGGGGTGAAGTTTGATGACATAGGTGCTCTTGAAGATGTGAAGAAGGCACTTAATGAACTTGTTATTCTTCCAATGCGAAGGCCAGAGCTTTTCTCTCATGGAAACCTGTTACGGGTAATGAATTTTGTTTTTTGTATGCATTCTCAGTGAAGGCAAATCAATGTTGTTCTGTTCCTTTATTGTGTGTAATTGAAAAAACTGTCAGCCCTGCAAAGGAATATTACTTTTTGGTCCTCCTGGAACTGGGAAAACTCTACTGGCCAAGGCACTTGCAACAGAAGCTGGTGCAAATTTTATCAGTATAACTGGTTCAACTCTTACTTCAAAGGTAATTTTTATTCTGGCACATTTATCTCTTTCAGTTGATAAATCTCTTACAACTAAAACTTAGTTGTTTTTTTATGGATTTTATATACAAGGGTTACGGTGTAGCAGATGTGATAGTTATTGCTTTTCTCCCTTAAGATTCAACTCTTATTTTACCCAATACTGGAGTGTAGGGTGTTATTGATGTAGGTAAATAAAGTAGTAGAGGGATCTCTGTTATATGTCTTAATCCTTTGTTTTAACACAGCACGTAATATCCTTGCTCTAGATGGTTTTTTACTATAAATTTAGTTTTTGATAGAAGCCATGGTGTCAATTCGTCCACATACCCAACCCCACCTAGTGGGATAAGGCTTGGTGGTTGTGAAAAAAAAAAAGAAAAAAAAAAAGAGAAGAGCAAGCCAAAGCGGCTTAAAAATGCAACAAAGAAGTCCAACCTCTTTGCATATTAGTAATAGAAATAATAGAAATTCCCTTCAAACAACCATGTGCCTTGAGGCACCAATGAGAAGATAAAAAGTAAAAACACAATCCATTTACATAACAAATGTAAGGAAAAGACACATCCTTGGAAGAATGGCATTCCTCTCCAACCAAATACATACTCCAGAGATCTGCATAAACAGCAACTTTCTTAAAAATCATAGCTTCCTTCATCCTGCCAAAAGCTTTCCAACATGTCATGGGAAACTGCATCAAGGTGTAAGGACACATCCAATACTCACCATGAACCCCAAAAATTATTCGATAAAATATTACCGTCTTTTCAGTGCAAAAATATGTCAGCTGCTTTTTCTGAATTTGACCTGAACATATCACATCAGGAGGAGCTTTTTGAGGTCTGGGAGTCTACAAGTCATTTGTATTAATCCTATTAAGTACCTATGTCGAAAGATTCTCCCTTGAGGTAGTTTTGGATTCCTGGCAGATTTGTCAAGACTCAAGAGGGAACATCTAATAATCAGGTGAATGGGTTAGAAACATGAAGAGGTCAATTGCAAGAGAACACACCAAAAGAATCTAAATTGCAAAAAACTCCTATCTGGATTGGAGGATAGATGAGTAAAATTAAGGAAAAGCATACGGGTCTATAATTCACTTGTTTCCCTATCATCAAGTTATGTTGAATTTTTTTATTGATTTCCTCTCTCTCTCTCTCTCTCTCTCTCTCTCTATATATATATATATATATATATATATATTCAAAGGTGTATCGGTTTCTTCTTATGTATGTGATATCTTATATATTTGTTTCTTTGCTGTTACAGTGGTTTGGAGATGCTGAAAAACTAACTAAAGCACTTTTCTCCTTTGCGAGCAAGCTTGCTCCTGTCATTATATTTGTTGATGAAGTGAGTGTCTTCTGCATATGTTTTCTCATTATTATTATTTTTTTTTTCAAAAACATACATGGTATACTAGAAAAAGAATGTATTATTTTCTGGTACATTGAACTTTGCAGTTTTTTTAATCCTTTTATTTCAACTTTTGTGGTTCTGTATGTTAATGCAAGAGAAAAAATTGCAATTTAAGAAGTTCAATGATTAATTATATGGAACTTTAAAGACTAACTGTGTCTCTTCTGCGCAGCGAATCTGGCTGTGCTCTTTAATTGATTAATTAAAATTGAAAAAGAAAATACATTGCACACATAAAATCTGGCACCTTTCCTAGCGTCAAATTTTATAAGACATCTCAATGCATAGCTAGAAAACCAAGCTTTCTTCAATACACTTGATTGTGCCATGAATTGAATGTTTCTGGGTGACTAAGGTATTTAGATTTTACTCTCTCTCACCGATTTTTGTTTTCCTTTTGGTTTTTCTTCCCAAAAGACCGAATTAAAAAGTATGCTATTCAAAATTCATTATTTCTCCATTTTGGGAGATCCTTTTTCTTAGTTTTTAATCTTAAAAGTCATTTTTTGAAAGAAAAAAAAAATCAATGCCAAACAGTATTTTCTACTTACCAGGAATGCACCCACAAAATTCAAACCAAGAAATGTCTAAAATGTGCTGGCAATCTCCTTTTTGTTGTACCCTAATTTATAATTAAGTGAATGCTTTATAATACTCTACACAATATAGTAAATTGGTTTCTGACGATAATCTGTATTGTAGGTTGACAGTTTGCTTGGTGCTCGAGGTGGTGCTTTTGAACATGAGGCCACTAGAAGAATGAGGAACGAGTTCATGGCAGCTTGGGATGGATTGAGGTCAAAAGAAAACCAAAGAATCCTCATTCTTGGTGCAACAAACAGGCCATTTGATCTTGATGATGCTGTTATTCGTCGTTTACCACGAAGGTAAACAGTAGGATGCCTCCTAGAAAGTTAAAATTATTGGCTGAAGGGTTATAGCCATTTTCTTCTGTTCAATTGTCACATTTCTGAATTATGGTTGTTCTTGTTCCATGTTCTGTCTGATTAGTTTAGATAGTTAGAAGAGCTAGTTAGTTAGTTAGAGGTGATTTGTTAGATAAATAAGGGGAATAAGGGAGGGGGCTCATTCAGAGAATTAAAATTTGTGAGAACAAAGCTATTGCTCAGATGTAGAAGGGGAAACCCTTGGAAGGAGATCATTCTCCTTTTTCTGTCAAGATTCAATAATACAGTTTTCTTTCTCCATTTCCATTGTGGGTTCCTAACGAATTGCTCCGAGCGGCCGGATCTCTTGTCGTGGAAGAAATGGAGAGCTTAGTGGTGTTCTTGCAGAAGGAAACCAGCATGCACGGATTACAGCCTCCTTTGTGGGATTCCAACATTTCTGAACTCAAGCAAATGTTGCATCATGAATTGAGGGAATTAAAGACCTGTCCGTGGAAGTGCGACCCTCTGTGATCATGAAGGGTGTGGTAGGCGCGGCCCTCTATGGGTCGATGGATGAGGAAGCAAGGAATCGAACTCAAAGGGGAAGATGGTGACAAACAGCCCTCACACGGTATTGTGACATCACAGACGAACAAGCTGTCCGTGGAGATTCTTGGGCAAGAAAGGTTCCGCAGACCAAACAGTTGGAGAAGATCAAGAAACAAATTCCGAATCAGATATAGAGACCAAAGTTGAGGTTGATCCAGTGGTAGAGATGATTGCGGGTGGAGGGCGAAGTGGAAGATGAAGGTGCTGCGGCAGTAAAGCTGAATTGTTTCCAGAAACCACCAGAGTCTTGGCCATGTATTGAGACGACATAAGGATGGATGGTGATGGAGGATGTTTTGCACCCGGCGCTTGTGTGAAGTCTGGCCAGCCCACCGGGTTATGGTTCAATCGGATAAATTTGCCGTTGAACCATGCTGTTATTGTTCGAATGGGAGACATGAACTGTTCATGGTCCAACAGTTCAACCGGTCGGTTCTATTAGGAGGCTCATGAATAGTTTTTTATCAAACACATAATGCGACGTGTTCAAAAAATTGTTAAAATTTTTTACTGCAAGGGAAAACCTTCAGCAAATACATTCATATAGCACTTGTATACTGATAGCGTAGAACAGCTTACACTGACAGTTGATTAAATTTAAACTATTTTTTCAGTATGAAGGTTTATAATAAATTCAGGAAAGTAAAACTGTTTTTGGTTAACTAAGCTTTGTTTTCGCGTTGTGTTTGTCTAGGATATATGTCGATTTACCAGATGCTGAAAATCGAATGAAGATTTTGAGAATATTTCTTACACAAGAAAATTTGGTTCCTGATTTTGAGTATGACAAACTTGCTAAGTTGACTGAAGGATACTCTGGCAGTGATTTGAAGGTAAATATTGTTAAGTGCAACTGAATAGAGACTGCTATATTTCCCTTGCTTGTCTTTAGCTGCAATGTAAAACATTCTATGTATAAACATAATGTCATGTATCTGATGCTGCTTCATGCTTATGTTGGGAAGAACCTCTGTATTGCTGCTGCATATAGACCTGTTCAAGAGCTCATAGAGGAAGAAAAAAAGGTACGGGGATTAGCTTGCTTGGATTTTTTGTACTGATTTCTGTGTTTTGGTTCACTTTTTTGTCCATTCTTTTAAAATTTTCACAAGCACAAAAATAAAAATGCTCATTCATTGCACACTGAGGTGAAATTTAGCAACTTTACATGCCCATATCTGTAGAAAATATTATAGAAAAACAGAAGAAAAGCTATAATATAAAAGTTATTGTTCTTGTGATGCTGTGACAACTCCAGGCAAATATGTTATTGAAGACTACCTACTTTCTTAATCAATTTATTAAGCAGTTAATAATGCATGCTTCGGCTTAAACATTCATTTATCCTCTGACCCCCTCCCCTCCTGCTTTCAACACTAGGTCTCTGTTTGAAGTGTAATTATGTACCCTTCGGGATAAATATTTTATCTCAATGAGTTACGGCTATTAAGCTGGTTAATCCCATTTGTGACTTTGCATAAAGTAATTTCTCTAATTTTTGTTTAATTTAACTTAAACAATTACCAGTTACATTCATATACAAACAATTATTATTGAAGCCATTGTCAGTAATTTAATTGTCTTTGTTTGCATGCTCACAATATTTTTTGGTTTGCACAGGGAGGCAATAATGGTGCAACTCCGGTATTGAGGCCTCTTAATTTGGATGATTTTATTGAGTCAAAATCTAAGGTAAATAATATTTTATTTGTGCATTTTGAATTGTGATGTTCTTATGTGAAGTAAAACTGCTTTCAGTGTTTATGTAAACTAATTTTACATTTGTTGCGTCTAGTTTATGCAAGCTTCCGTCCGAATACTATTTAAACTCTTTCAACCTGAGTCTGATTTCAATGATCTGGTTGCTTTATTTGAACCATTTTTTTAGCTTGTTGCACTCTTTTCTGCTTTTCTCTTGGGCACCGCTAGTTAAAATGTGAGATGGATGACTTGTTAAAATGTGTAGGTGGGTCCATCAGTTGCATATGATGCAACAAGCATGAATGAGTTGAGGAAGTGGAATGAAATGTATGGAGAAGGTGGCAGTAGGACAAAATCACCATTTGGATTTGGGAGTTGATTTTGAAGGTTCTTTAACTAGCTAGCTTATCAACAATGCTTCATAGCAAGGCAGTTTACCGGATTATGTTACAGAAAGTAAACATGGCAAAGAGCACTGGATAGATTTCACTTTATAATGTTCAACGGCCTCTGCATTTCTCATCTTTTGTTAAATTATTCGATATCGTCATTTGATATAAATTTTCAGTACAAGCAGTGTTTTACTTTGGAGGCTGTTTCAAGGTAGAATCCTCTCAATCCACTATGAGCTGATTGATATAAGAGTAATTCAGTTTAATTTAATGTATTGTAATGAAATGTAGGTAGCCTCTAATTTGATCTAGGGAATATAAAATCATATGTATAACAATAGGGGTAATTTCCCCATTTATTTTATCATCGATGTTTAATAATTCAATGTCTTTATTTGCTGTTGTCATAAAAAAGGATCCAGTAACATAGAAACTAATCTTCATGTATAGGTGATAATGGAATGGAAGTGGGATGTTACACAATGTCTCCCGTGTCTGTCAAAATTGGTTATCTGACCTACTTTTGAAAGTTCTCTTCCAAATTTTGAATGTTTAAATGAAGCCGTTGTAATAAAACTGTGACAACAATTTGTAATAAATGAAGCCATTGTAATAAAACGTTGCATCAGCTTTAAATTTAAATTTACATTAACATGTGAACGTCATGGTTAAACACGCGGAATTTATATGCATTTATTTTACCCAAATAATGATAAGTACAAGATCGTAGTTTTCTCTTTAATCTCGATACTTCCGTTGATACAAGCTAGAAAGACCCATTTTGAGAACAAGGATAACAAACTCCGGCGAATTTTAATATGCTCCTTACTATATGGATGCACCGTTGAAGTTACTTCCATTGGAAGTAACTTCACTATTTTTAACAGTTTTAACTTGTTAAAAATTAACCCCAACACTGTTACATTTATCTCTTTAATCCCTTCTTATAGCACCGCCGCACTGATGAAGTTCATTCGCGTATCTGAAAAATAGAATGCAATGCTTCATTTCGAATAACATCAAATAGCCCTTTCAAAATCCGAACTTAGCAGCAAAACTTTCACCGAGCCACACAACTTTCAACCACCGTTAACAGCAGTGACTCCTTTCTTGTTCAATGAATTGTGCTAAATGATGGTTAATATTATTGGGCGTCTTTGCACCAAAAGTTTTCTACTTTTAGTTATGGTCAACATTACTAATGGTTGAATACCAATTGTTGGATTTAACTATATCCTATCTACGGCAAGGTTTTGAATGGGGAAGTACATGACCACTATACAGTTCTATAATGATCAAATATAGAGGAACTTTGTGCTAGATAAACATAACATCTTATTTTGTCATAATGTTGCAAGCTTAGACCACAAAATTACAATAAAGACTATTCTTCAACCCCAACCATTTCGTATTGACAGATTGTGATTTTTGTGGACAATATCCAGCATGAAAGATTCTCAAAAGTATTGACAAGGGTATTTTAGACGACAGATGGTGTTAAAATAGGAGGATTCATGCACTACAACTTGTAGGAAGCAAGCATAGAAGGTGTAGCTGGCATTACTTGTATCCTAAGTGAACTTGGTTGGAAGAAGCAGTTGCATAATTACTTCAATTAATATAACTATCAGGAATCAATGCCTACATTTTTAGAAACGAAAGAGGTTGTAAATTGAAACAAGGATGTATCAAGAGTGTCAACACTATCGACGAAGATAGTTAATCAAAACAGTAAGGTGCGTAGTCTAAATCGTCTTTTCTTTCACCTTCTGCTTTATAGTATTTGAAGATGAGCATATGCACGTTATGTAAAGCACCAAAAACAACTACAAATACTGGGCGTAAAGAACCAACTTTCTTGTTACAAAAAATTCTTTTTTTTTTTTTTTTTTTTTTTTTATCGATTCTAAAAACAGCTTCACATATAGTTGGCAGAAACAGGCACTTCAGCCATCTCGTTGAAGCCGATAAATCAGCCACCCGCTAAAATAAAATATTATCCAAAAGTCAAGACACCATTACACCGCCCTACACTATTTTTTTCACTCGACCAAACAGTAGATAAAATAAGCAAGCCAAATAAGGGGGAAACTTATATACAACGATAAATATTTTTCCCCCAATAAAATAGAATATACATAAAGGAAAATGAGCATTAAAATCTATATTTACAAAACGGTGTTTATGTGTAGAGCTTTAAGTAATGAAGTAGCCATCTGTTTGACCAACACTTGTCCATCTCTCCGCTCCCCTATTAAGTTCTGAAGTTTCTCAGGTAGATCATTCTCCACAATCAACTTCTTGGGCTGTGGATGATGCTCATAAACAGCCTGCCACAACATTTTTTAAGAGATAATGAGTATTATTGCTGTAAGGGCAAACACATTGTTCAAACACAAACTTGCATGTTGCATTTATAATACATACTTCTTTAGTAAGCCAATGTTAACATGAAAACAAAACAACCATGTTCCATTTCTATCCACAAACCATCCAAGAGGATCAACTGATACAACTATTTGCTGTTACTTGTAACATACATTTATAAATGAAACATTTGCACTTTGAATTTTAATTGATGATAGAAAGTACATAAAAAAAGGAACAAAACAGGATCTTAACTTTCATTGTTACTTGAAACCATATTTTAGACCTTTGAGACATCAGTACCAATAATTTTAAGACAGAAAACATTTTCCTCTAGTCATTTGGGTTTATTAACACTAGGGTACGGATAAAAACGTGTGCACTGAAACCAATTTGTCAAACGAAGCTCTTGCAGACTTATTGTATCACTACATTACTATCTTTGCCTATAGACAAAATAAGAATGTAATTTAAAAGTTTTTAAATATGTGAAGCCACATTTATGTGAAAATCATATTTAAAGTTTTTTGAGGTTTCACTTGACCAAGGCAAAGTAAAACCTGGTTAGCCATGGGAGGTGAGGCAGTACCCACCAGAAATTTTAGTACGTAAAATAAATGTAGTATATGCATACCTTTATTAGCCTGAGTAAATTAAGACGAGCTATAGCATCCTGATGATCAAGCCGTGCAATAAGCAATGGTGTTAATCCATTAATAGCTAATGTGGTATTGATCCGTGCAGATTTTCTGCAATATAGTTATATAATGGCATTGATTAAATAAAAATCCAGAAGAAAAGAAAGTCAGAATGATAACATTTGGAGACAAAAGTACAAAATGATTTTCTAACTATTGTTACCACATCTAACAAAGATATCTAGGGAAAATATCTGTCCTCCTCACTTGCAATATCTTCCTTTCCTTATAAAATATTATTTTCTATTAAGAAAAATAAAATCTGGTTACGAAGAACCAAGAAGCTCAACCCCATGCCAATTTAACCCTTTCCCTAACATCAATTAGACTCTGCAAAGTATATTATATAAAAATCAGTATTACTACTAATGCATTGTAAGGGTAAGATCCAAAATTCTTATTGATGCAAGCTTCTACTTTTCCTTATTAGGGCAGCCATCTTCATTTTGAAAGACGCCCTAAAACCAAGTTACTCACCACTTAAAAAACCACAAAAAATGGGACATCATCTTGTCCTTTTCTATTATTGCATCTATGAACAATCATACTCTTACATAAATCCTAAAATATGTTTAGCATGCCAGATAAATTCAGCCCGGATAGAATAACCCATCCAATCCAACCGTATACCATGGTACATAAAAAAATACAAATAGTTCTTTTATCCTTATTGAGATCCCACATCGACTAGAGATATGACCAAAGTAGTCCTTATAAAGCTTAAGCAATCCTTACTTCTTGAGCTAGCTGTTAGGGTTGAGTTAGGCCTAAAATCCAAAATCTAAGATGGTACCAAAGCCTATCCTAGATCTGATATTGGATAGGTTATTCCACCCGCATTTGTCCACGCTCTAGATGTCCAGTCTTGGACGTGAGGGGGGGTATTGAGATCCCACATCGACTAGAGATATGGTTAAAGTAGTCCTTATAAGGCTTGGGCAATACTCACCTCTTGAGCTAGCTTTTGAGGTTAAGTTAGGCCTAAAACTCAAATTCTAAGAATCCTACATTTCCTATATAACTCTTCAGCCTAACGGGTGAAATAAGGCTAGATAAAAGGTAAACAACATTCTCACTTCACCTCCACCATATCATATTTTTCCTATATAATTCCATGCTACTAAGTATTGAATTAAGCTGGCTTCTAGTGCAACAGGCCCTTAATATAACCCAACCCTTGGTAAAATCCTAATTCTTTATCTGCCATCCCTCAATTTAACTAACACTCGTCCATCCTGCACCCATTCAATTTCACTAGAGGAAAGAGATTTTGGTGCAGCAACCTTTATTTATAACCTATCCATGCAAGACTAGTTTATCAAATAATTAAAGCATTAAAGGACACAACAAAATAATTAATAGGACGAATAAAGAGGAAGGATTTAGAATCCTGTACGTGATGATTTTCAAGAATGGCTCCAATATGTGGACAAAATGCTGCTCTGGACAGCAATGGAAGAACTTCACAAGCTTCTGAACTGCATCCTTCTTCAGCAATGCTTGTTCAACCTTCCTATTGTCATTGTCATGGGCTAAGCAAACAGCAATAGAATCTAGCGCAGTCACAGACCAAAACTGATCCTCAAGAAGGTTCAAATAGACATCCAAACCACCATGAGCCCTTAACTGCTCCCTTGAATTGCGAGATGCATGAGCCATGTCACACAGCAGAGGCAACGCATATTGTTTCAAGGGAGAGTTCGATGTGATGAATTGCATCAAATGCGGAATGATCCCATTTTCAGCTGCTTGTTCTTGTCTCCTCTTATTTATCTTGCATAAATTGAACAGCGCATTCAGGACCTATAAAAGAGAAATGAAAGATGAGATTGAAGCCAACTTTAGATATCTACCACAAAGCAAGACCGTAGAGGGACAAAGTAAAAACACAGATAATTACACACTTCTATCAAATAAAAAACATTAAATGAGATTGAAAAAGAAAGTATGGAAGCCCACAATATATTTAATTAGAAGGTAAGATGCATAAAATTCTAGACTTATGGTACTGTCTACGCAAAATCTTTCTTTTTCTTTTTGGAATAATAAAAGAACTTTGTACTTACTGTATCACTGCTAAATATATTTGAACTTAACACAAGAAAGTGAGCAAGCATGGTACAGAAAGTTAATGAGAAATATTAGTAAACTTTATACAGTTTATTAACTAGAAATCAATCATCCATGTTGAGAATACGTTTTTCACATATTGAATAGAACAATGGATAGAAGTTTATGCTTCAAAACTAACTTTTAACAACAGTCAGAAGGTCAGCAGGACTTGCCTCATGATGTATCTCTGATACAAGAGACCCTTCTTTGAGTTCAAGATTTGGAATCAAGTATTTTATTGCTTCAGCACGCTGAAGATTTTCTAAGCAATTTGGATCAGTTGACAGATGATTAATACACTTCAGTATCTAGAAAACAACATGCCAATACATAAATGGTTAGAAACTAAAGCTGAACGAAATAAGCTGAACTATTAAAGGATAGGTTTTGTGTCACACCTTCAACAGAATAGGAGGCTCCAACCTATTAAACATCTGGAAAAGACGACTAAGCAAGCTTTGGCTACACATGTAAGACTTCACTGTTGTGTCTGCTTGTGCAAACTCAAGCAGAAGATCTGCAACTTTTTCTAAGTACTCCCTGGCAACATCTGCATTCAATGATGAAACCATGTGGGAAAGTAACCCAGATGAAGTTGCACTACCTGGTCTAGCATTTAGAACACCTGAACCAGACAGTACACCTGATGCTGTCTGAGATACAATCCCAGATGTGGAAGCAGCTCCTTCACTAGAACCCAAAGTCCCTAATTTCTTGGGAACGACTTTGTGAGACACTCTAGCACTGGTATCAAGATTTCCATTTTCTCTTCCACGTTGAGAAACATCTGCACAACCACACAAATAATATGCCATTCACACATAACACAAATGTCAACCAAATCACACAAAGATAGCAGAAAAGTTAATGTTAAAAGAACAGAACAAATCAGAGATCTTAGAATCATTTGAAGTTTTCATAGCCATGTTGACAATAGGATATATGGTTAATAACTATTTCAGGAATAATACAGGCTATAAATAGGCTCAACATGCTTTTAGATACCCAAAATGAATGGAAGACCTTTCAAGTTTAAATACCAACAGTATAATACCAGAACTTCAGTGTTCAGGCAATAGCTTAACTCTGAGAAAATATTCAAGGAACCAGACTCTAATATATAATTAGTCCAATTTTTGAAATTATAAAACCTAGAAGCCACCAAGCATTGTTGTTGCACTAGAAGTTTTGAAGCCAGCAATTCTTTGCAAAGACTACTTGTAAATGTAATAGCCTATTCTTTAAAATGTAATTATTATGAGAAACACGTATTCCCCGCAAGGATGAATGATCTTTTCATGATAGATTTTAAGGGATTTGAAAGGAAAAGAAATTCAAAAAAAAGAAGCAGATAGATCCTTATTACCTGCAAATTCTGCCATTAAAAAGTCCAGTTCACCATTTGTTTTCTTTTCTGAGGCATGCAACAAAGGGAGTACACTTTCATGTCTTTCTAATCCTGAAAACTGACGTACATACTCAAGCTGGCCAGAGAAACGTCCAGATGGGGGCTCTTTCTCCAACAAGCTAAGAAGAGGCCTAACTTGCTCTTGCTGTGTAACTCCTGTAACAGATAACCCATTTGATGCAGGTTCTGTTAATTTTGGAGGCCTATCTGTTGATGTCCTGTTAGCAGAAATACTGATACGCTGCTGTCTGGGTTCAACATCTGCTCGAGAAGGATCAGCTTTCCAACGATCCACATTCTCTCTCTCTTTTAATGCACCTACTGAAGATTCTCTGGATGTTAGATTTGAACTCTTCTCCAGTGACACAACTTCAGCTGCTGCATTGCTCGATTGAGGCCTATCAACATCGACGGGGTAGTTAGCATCTGATCTTCGAGGATTAGAGGTTGAAGCATGTGAAGGTTCTAAATGATGATCAAGTACTCCACGCCTCACTTTAGGGAGATCCTGCTGATCTACTGAAGATAACAGTGCCTCATTCTGAATGATAAAAGGATGCGTAGAATCCAAGATACCAGAACGTGCCCGTTGAGCTGAACCATCGACCAAAAATCCACCCCCAACAGACATAGAAGCTAGTCGAGTTGCCTCATTTAAGCTATAAAGAGTATTTATAAGCCTAAGGAGTATTCCATTCTTTGCAGCTATCCGACAAAAATCATTTCTAGGCGTTGACTGCTGAAGCTTAAATACTTGCCACATGCCATCAATAGCCAGATGAACCATTTCTCTAAGACAAAAGTTGTGTAGTCAAGTTGTGTAGTCAGCTTTTATTGTATAAAATTTGTAAAAACAAAGCACAAGCTAATGCACATGCAGGCTAGAAGAAGAAACTAGAAAGAACAGAAATATTTTATGTTCATATGATAAAGGAACCACAATATATATAGTAACTAATCAAACACAGATGCATACTTTATATAAAAGCTTACTGAAAGTACTAAGGCATCAAATCAAAATCTACAACTTAGGGAGTTTCAAGAATGAAGAACCAAATCAACCCAGAAAGCTTAATATCAGTCAAATCTAAACCATTACTGGTGTAATCTTAATATCTACCCAATCTTGACATCGCATTTAAACTATAATCCAATGTAAATAATTCCATATAAGCAGAATTCATAAACAACTGACCTGTACTTGGCATAATCAGCCTCAAGAAATCCCACCAAAACAGGTATTCCACGGCATGCAATAAACATTTGTAATGTCAAAGAACTGCATCAAGTGTTAACAATCAATACCATGCTATATTTTCAAAATATAAAATAATCCAGGTACTAATAACAAATAAGATACATTCCAGACCTAGACTGACAAAGCTGCTGCAAAAAATAAGCTGCTTCCATACGAATCTCTCGAGGACGATCAGGTACTGCAAAGCTCATGACTGCAGGAATCTGCCATGAAATATTGCAATACATATAGCTCAACCAAGATATTTGAGGACATCCAGTGACAGAACCAAGCATCAAGATAGCCTAGGTTTACGGTAATCTTGTTTCAGTGTTTTGGTCTACTTATATTTATGGGGCTGATTTTAATGTTCCAAAGACCTAGCAATATAATTGTTTAGGGTTATTAGCACTAGAAATCAGTTACTGTAGTCTGTACTCTGTAGATAACTTCAGTCCCAGTAATATTTTACCAGTATTCATATTCCAGAATATTAGAGTGATATATCTTATGTATTCTGATATGATTAGTCTTAGCCTACTAGTTAGTTAGTTAGTTAGTTAGTTAGTTAGTTAGCGACACGTACAGTTAGTGAGAACTGTCACAGTTGCCAGCTGTCATACAGTTATGACAACTGTATAGGACAGTTAAAGTTCTGACTTTCAGATTTGAGTTCAGTTACTAACAGTTTCTTCAGTTTCATTAAAGATTATCTCTCTCTCTCTCTCTCTCTACTTTCCTTCACTTTCCTGTACTTTCTATCCTTTTATCAGTGTTCGTAATTTAATACCGAGTCATTGCTTTGAGCATGAGTTTATGACATTTAGGTGATATTGGGATTGAAGAACACGGTAATTTGGCTTGTGAGTTTATGATATTAATGATTTTAATATTCCAATTTCCAAAGACCTAGCTTTAACATAACTGTTTAGGGTTATTAGGGATAGAAAGCTGTTTCTGTGGATAACCTTTTTTAAAATGAAGAAATTCATAGAGACGAAGAGAAGATGGTTACAAGAGTTACGAGGATACTGATAACTTGTATCTTCAACCTCAGGCGTATTTTACAAATATTCATATTCACAAATCACGGGCTGTATCTAGGCTTACGAGTTTATGATATTTACCTCATATCAAGTCTTATTTGAATGTCCAAGCTTTTGTTATGGGTTTTGTAATATTACAGTGTCTAAACTGTTAGGTAGTGTTTGGTACTAGACGTATTTTAATATTCCCGGGAAAGTGAGGTAGGAATAAAAGTTTCTCATGTTTGGTACAAGAGATAAAAATTCATTCTCAGGCATATAAGATGTCCGGGAATAAAATTTGTGAATGAAAGTTCAAAATTTTATTCCCGTATGTGAGGATAGGAAAGAAATATTCCAAAGAATGAGATTCCCGTGAATGTAATTTACCTGGGAATATAACATTTCATGAACCAAATGCATCTTATGGGAATGAGATTCTATTCCCAATCCTTGTAGGATAAATTAAAGGAAGTCAAATTAAACATATTCAATGCTTCCTTTTAAAGGGAATGATCATTTTTATGAATTATTCCACAAATGACTCTTCTTGATTGTGTTATGCAATCAAACCATAAGTGCCATGTGAGCTTCCAAAGTCCAAACCCAAAATCTTTACACCTGATGAACATGCACTACACCAACCAAAGCAGCATGTAAATGACAAAAGATTAGACAAAATAAATATTAAATAATTCCTTAATACAATAATCACAACAGTGAAATTGCTGGGCCATAATTGGTTGATTTCTCATCCACTATACCAGAACTATGAAAGATTAGTAAATTCTTCCAACATTTTAACACACAATATTATTGTTTTAAAAACATAAAAATGCTCAATGGGACCAACAATTAACTGAATGAGTCCGCAACATTGATTCAACAAATTCTAACATAGAATTTAACCCAATAAAAAAGGGGAAGAATACAAGAGAGAAACGGAGAGGAGAGAAGAGGAGCATAAAATATAAATGAAATGACTTACCAATCCAACAAGACATGCGTTTTCTTGAAAATCAGTGTTGTCTTTAATTATTTGATTTATAAGCTGAAGCACAGAACATATGACCTGCAACATCCATTGAATTTAAGATGTCTTCTTCCCACTTACTAAAATGTCAGCTATGCCCAACAATAATAAAAAGTTAAATGAAGTACAAGATGGACAACATACGCGTGTTTTAGGAACTTCAAGCAAGTCTGTTAGAGGAAGTAAACCATGCTGGGTAACAAAAACAATCTTCTGCTCTGGACGTTGGTGAAATATACCAATTAGTTTCTGACACGCAGATACAATCACGTCTTCTGATTCCTCTGGTCTTAAAGAACCAATTAATTTTCTGAACTCAACGGCCTACAATATCATGGTAAATACATCACATATTCAAGTCAAACATACCCACCACTGGTAAGCAAATTTCAAAATTTTCCTGCATGGAAGCACCTTTCACATGCAGAGGATGGTCGTTAAACATGTGGGGCTAAAATGAGAGGCAACAGACAGAATGTCACCACAAAATCCAAGAAAAGTTACATAGCAGAGGCTAGTAGTGACTGGAACTGGGTAGAACATTTTGAGATCATCATTGTAACATACTAGAAATTGCTTTTAAAAAACCATTTTCTAAAAGTATCATGATAACAATTTTGCTGCCAGAAAAAGTAACTCAAGTTACTTTTTCAGTCAAAGAATTACGTATGGACCCACTGTACAATTTGCTGAATTGACTGTCTTACACCACATAGTAAATGGTGTTTGCTTTAATACACTTGGAATATTAATTATAACTTGTGTTTACAAGACAAATAAATGTGATAGTTATTCCCTAAGTACATGAACTAGGAAATACGTGAAACTATTAATTTACAATTGTCACCTCCTAAGTTAATGCAGACGGTGGAAGGTAGATGCAAGAATACATTAATGTGGACGGTGGTCAACACATTTATAGGCCAGTGGATTCCTTGGCTAACATCCCCCTCAAATTGATGCGGCTAGTCAGGGAGCATCAATTTGCCAATGAGAAACTTATGAAAAGGATGAGGGACAGCCTTGGTAAAAATATTTGCAAGCGGAAGTTTTGAGGTGATGTGTGGAAGAGAGATAACGCGATTACCAAAGGCTTCACGGAGAGAATGACAATCCATCTCAATATGCTTGTTGCCCTCATGGAAAACCAGATTGGTAGCAATCTGAATAGCACTAGTATTGTTGTCATAGAGAGGTGTAGAATCAGGCTGAGGAAATTCAAGCTTAGCTAATAGACCACGAAGCCAAATAATTTCAGAACAGGCTATAGACATAGCTCGATATTCAAACTCAATGAAAGACATTGAGACTCTGGCTTGCTTTTTGCTTTTCCAACAAGTAAGTGCAGGACCAAGAAACATGCACGAACCTGTGACGGATTGTCGAGTATCTGAGCAACCAACTCAATTGACATCACTATAACCAAGCAATAGGAGAGACGACCCGACATGAAAAAATAATCCTCGATGAGAAGTACCTTTCAAGTACCGGATGATACGATGGACAACAGCCAAATGAAGATGGCGAGGTGGGTGCATAAATTGGCTAACCTGTTGTACCACGAACGAGATGCAAGACGTGTAACAGTCAATTAATTAAGACTACCCACTAACTGTCAAACAGTATAGGATCAAATAGGTCACCCTCATCATGACGATATTTGAAATTGACTTCTAGAGGAATGTCTACTGAAGCAACAGTTTAAAGACAGACTAAAGAAATTAAATCCTGCATATATTTGTGCTAATGGAGGAAAATCCCCGTGGAGTCAGAATGTACCTCAAGACCCAAAAAATAGTGAAGACAACCTAGATCCTTCATATGAAAGGAAGCCTGGAGCTGCTGTTTAAGTTGCTTTATAGATGCAAGATCGGTGCCAGTAATGACCATGTCATCAACATAAATAAGAAAAAGAATACTATTCACCGTGTTATGGATGAACAAAAAAGGGTCATACTCGCTCGGAATAAAGGAGAACCCAAGCAGAGTAGACCGAAACTTCTCAAACCATGCTCCAAGAGCCTGTCGCAAACAATGTAGAGAACGTTTGAGCTTGCATACACCTTCAGGAGATGAAAATAAGCCCGGAGGAGGAGTCATAAAAATATCTTCTACCAGATCACCATGAAGAAATGCATTCTTCACATCCATTTGGTGGAGTGACCAGCCCTTGGAAGCAGCAATAGCAAGGACAGTTCTGACGACGGTCATTTTAGCCATAGGTGCAAACGTCTCATCATAATCTACACCATATACTTGTTTGTTACCTAAAGCAAGCAATTGAGCCTTGTAATGATTGAGAGACCCATTAGAATTAAGCTTCACAGAATACACCCAATTGCAGCCAATGAGTTTAATACCAGGAGGGCAAGGAACAATATCCCAAGTGTCTGCCACTCATCTAGCATTGCTTTTACCCAACACATATCCTTAACTGCCTATGAATAACAAATAGGGATAGATATACTAGATAAAGTCGCATTAAGAGAAGTGTGTGGGAACCCATACCTATCCGGTGGACGAGAATTGCGAGTTGATCTTCGAGGTGCGGCTGGTGCAGGCTCAAGAGGTGGGTCAACATCGAGAAAGGGCGAAGTGGGCTGGCGTCTAATATACACAAGCCCTGGTTTATAACGTTCTATAGCACAAGAGACCTAATTAAAGTTTGGAAGAGTGGCAAAAACATTAGAAGAAGATGTGTGACATGGAAAAAAATATTGATTCTCAAAGAAAATCATATTCCTAGAGATGCGAAAGCGATTTGCAGTAACATCATAACACAGAAACCCTTCTTGAGTAGTACAATCACCCATAAATGCAAACTGAACAGCTTGTGCCCCGAGTTTGTGACGTTCAGTAGGTGGTAAGTGAACAAAGCAGACACAACCAAAAGTGTGTAGATTATCATAACTAGGAGGCATATGATTAAGACGAGAGAAAGGTGAATCAAAGTCTAGAACCTGAGATGGAAGACGATTGATCAAGTAGACAGCAGTGGACAAAGCCTCAACCCAGAAATGGGAAGGAATAGAGGCTTCAAGAAGAAATGTGCTAGCAACATCAAGTGTCAATATTAATTACAACTTGTGTTTACAAGACACAGCAAATGGTCTTTGCTTATATACAGTTGGAATATTAATTACAACTTGTGCTTACAGGACAAATAAATGTGATAGCTATTCCCTAAGTACATGAACTAGAAAATACATGAATCTATTACTTTACAATTGTCACTTCCTAAGTTAATGCGGATGGTGGAAGGTAAACGCATGAATTCATTAAAGTGGACTGTGGTCAACTGATGGGAATCCAATTCTTATGACCCCTAGGCAACAAGCCACAACTTTGGATTTATACCCGAAGGCCGTAGGATTCAGGCCCTAATTCCCTCAAGGGGAAAATAGCGGGGGTAGGGGGAGTTAGTTTTAGGAGAGAGAAAAGGAGAAAGTGGGTTATCTATAGGAAAGGGAGAATAATGTGGGGGATATGATGAATGTAATTTGGGTTGTTGGAGATTAGAGAATATTCTCTAGCATAGGAGCTTATGCTCTTTCTTTGTATTTCCTTATTTTCCATACAGACATACAGTACTACAGAAAATACAGATTACTGATAGGATTTCCTATCATAAACACATTTATAGGCCAGTGGATTCCTTGGCTAACACCCACTAGCTCGCAAAACATGCACAAGGCAAAGTACAATAGAGGATAAAGGAAAATTCTGAAGGCTTAGTGGAAAATGCACAAAAGCAATTACCAGGACAGATTTTCCTCTCTAGACAAAATCAGGCAGTCATTTGATGGAAACAATTAAAATAATTTTTTTTCTACTAAAATAAATATTAGTAGATGAGAAGAGAGAAGAATACAAGATCAGAAATCCTCACAAAAAAGGAAAAGAAAACCTAAAAACTAAAGACAGAGCCATGCAACAAAGTAGGGGTGGGCACAGGTTGGGTCGGGGGAAATTTGGACCAACCCGACACCCGAACCGAACCCCTCGGGTCCTCCATCCTTCAAACCGAACTGACCAGATAACCCGAACCAACCCGGATTTTCGGTTTGGTCGGGTTGGCCCGAACCCACATCGGCCCCTACAACAAGGCTTGCCCGTCCCTCTGCATATCTACCAAAGAAACACCACTAAAAACCCATGCGCAGAACACCAAAGGGATGCCAAAAGTGTCACCCACCCTATCCCAAACGAAATCTAGAGACGAAAATAAGTCATTGAAAATTCTACTGTTCCTTTCCAACCAAATACACCAAAGAATAGCAAAAACAGAGCACTGCCACAGAATTTTGCATCTTTACATGTGCCAAAACCTCTAAATTTAGAAAGGAGAAAAAGTATGCAAGTCCATAGGGCAGACCCACGAATCTTAAAGATCCCAAACAATCTATTCCAATGCCACCGAGCAATGTAAAACGAGATGAGGTCCGCTTTCAGAATCTGACCCACATATTAGGAAAAAAAGCGGTCAGAGGTTTGCGCTTCTGGAGCATGTCATTGGTGTTAATCCTATTGGTGTTAATCCTATTAAGAACAGCAGTCCAGACAAAAGCTTTAACCTTCGAGGGAGCTTTGGATTTCCAAACAGGTTTTTCCAAAAGAAAACTATTTGCATTACGAGAATGAGTCAAGAACTGAAAAAGGATTTACATCTGAACATTCCCGAGCAATCAAGGACCCAAGTTCTAGGGTCGGGAAAAGAAGAGAGATGAATAGAATCAATTAAAACCAAAAGAGACTGTAGTTCATTAACATCTCTATCATGCAAATTTCTGAAAAAATGGAGGTTGCAAGAGGAGTTATCATGAAAGTAGAACTGACAAACAGGGGCATTATGCAAAGAGGAATGATGAAAAAGTCTCGGAAAAGACTCCGAAAGTGGAGCAGTACCGACCCAAACATCTTCCCAAAACATAATATGAGAACCATCCCTCAACTTCAAGGACAAGTGAGAGTTAAAGGAGGTAAACCCTGAGAAATATCCAAGGACTAGCATGGGTGGGTAGGTGACCCCTGTCACTGAGTTGGTGTCCCACCCACTCGGATGCAAACCATACTCACTTCGAATTGCCAAAGCTACTTAGCTGCGAATGGCTTAATCTTGGACACTAATTACCAAGGCCCAACCCCTTTACAACAAACCTCCCAACTAACGAAGTGGTAACACCTAGAATCACTCACCCCTGACCAAAGGAAATCCCACGTAATTTTCTCTATTCTCTGAGCCACCAAGACAGGAATATGAAAGAGGGATAGGAAGTACAAACGGATACAAGCTAAACAAGAATAAGTAAGGGTAATCCAGCCACCGAAAGAGCAAAAACCACCCTTCAAACAATCTAACCACTTCCGAGAAAAATATATGAACTAAATGACTTTCCCTCCCTGGCAATAATCATGTCTTCTCCAACCCTCTTCCATTTGTTAGATCAGGGAAGCCACATTTGTATTGTAGGTGATGATACACCAAAGATATGATGTATGTCTCATAGAGCAACCTTATACGAACCATACCCATGGTAAACACAACAGAAATTAAAAAGAAATGGAGAGGGGAAACAAGGAACAAGAAATTTCAGCCACGCCTAATCTGTAATATACAAGGTATACATACATGAGAAAATTTTAAAGAGAAAGTGTTTTCTACCTTACATTCAATAAAATTATACCCACATCAAGCAACAATCTAACACAAAATTCAATAACATCCCAAACCGTTTAAACTAAAAAGAGAGAATATATGAGATGCCAGAAACTGAATAGAACAGACCACATTATGCGAGAGAGACGTATGTTATACAGAGGAGCGAGTTACATAAGAACAACAAAATTACAAAAAGACAGTTCAGTAAAAATATTAAAGTCTTGGTACCTGCAGAGGAAAAAGGTTTTCTCCAGGAAGTTTTTCGTCAAAGACCTGATAAAAAAATACATGAGATAATGAAGAGTCAAAAAAATAAAACATGGGATTTCAAAGAAAGAGCTTCATTATCTAGACTGATCAACATACCAACCCATCTATATCAATTACATCATCTTTTAGAACACCAATCATCACTCGGTGTAAAAGGTTCCCGCCACTGTTTGTCTGTCCAATTTCACTCTCCTTCTCCCATTGCTTCCGAGCAATTGTAGCCCTCAACTCCTTGGCAAGGTCTTTTTTCCCACCATCATTCATAGATGCATTACCTTTAGCCATATGTGAAGTGGACGTAGATGTGGATGCTTCAGCTACAACCTCCCCAGGTTGTTTATCTAATGGATGAAATAAATCATCTAAGTAGGCATCTCCTGGAGGGTCACTAAATCTACTCAGCTCATTTCCTTCCGCAGGAAGTGGTATCTTCATTGCCTTCAGATAGAAACCAGACAAGTCTGAGATTTCATCGTTCCAAACCGCAGAACATATTTCTTGATGAATTATAGCACAATAATCAATAATTAAAACAAAATGAAGCTTTAAACCACCTCTAGACTTGACCTCATCTCAAGTCACTGGCTACATAAAAATCGCCACTGGCTACATAAAAATCGCCATATATGTTGGATAAAGAACTATTAAAAGTACTGTTCAAAAGTACATACTGATTTTCTAACTTATCTGGAACCCTTAGGATAATTCAAAACTCCACCTTTCAAAGGAAGAAAAACAGAAATGGAAGTCTGTGCAACCTTATTATACATAATAATCGAAAATTGTTTCTCTACCATGGTGAATAATATCAAAAGAAGGGGGAAATGTACAAAAAAATAACAATAAAGTGCAGGATAGAAACTCATCTAAGGTGATTTGGTCATGTGAGGAGAATACCAATAGAGGCACAGTTGTAAAAAATGGATCAAACGAAAGATAGTCTGGTTAAAAAGGGAAGAGGAAGACTGAAGAAAACTTTAGGAGAAACAGTTAAAAAACACCATACTCTAAATGGATTTATTGAAAATTTGACTTTTGATAAGCCCAAGTATGCCATTTGATTTGTATACCCGACCTCACCTAGTGGGATACAGCTTGGTTGTTTTTATAAAAAATATATATGTATACATAAAAGAAAAGCAACAGAATACTAGAAAAATGCAAAAAAGAAATCAATTCTGACAATAATCAAGTAGTTCTCAACAAATCTTTCATTCAGCTAGCTATAATATGAAATACTTTACCTTTAGGGAACCATTATCTTGACCTCTTGCTCCAAAAGCAAATGATTTATTGCCATTATTGATAGAACTGTGTTTTCCTCCAAGCTTATTAGTCATCCCCCTTGATTGTGGAGACCTGACTTCTCCATTCAACATGACTTCACGAAGGTCTTTAGCATTTGAAATCTCATGATCGCCAGTTGGCTCGGGAAGGTCTTTAGCATTTGAAATCTCATGATCGCCAGTTGGCTCGGAACTAACCACTTCTCTATTTGAAGAGAGTTTGCTAAAACCAGATTGTAGAAATGACTTCTCCTGAATGGCTAAGGTAAGAACCTGATCTGATGGAACATCACCTGCCTCCTCTGTTCTTTTGTAGAGAAAATTAGAAGCTGAAGCATTGTCTTCTTGAGATTTGCTGCCATCAGCAGCCACATTTGAAAACTCTTTTGCAGAGTCCTACAACATACATATTTATGTTAAGACCATAATCAAAGTATAATCTAACTGCTCCAACTATGTAGATTCATGGTTTATGGTTATCAATTTAAATTATTAAATTTTGGATAAAATGCACTTTTCGTCCCTCTAGATTTTTTTTGAGCGATTATAATCCTCACAGTTTTCAAACTTTGCAACTTTCATCCCTCCGTTAGTTTTCCGTCCAAAAACTAACGGAACATGCCTACGTGGCAAATATTCTGCCATGTGGCATGTCCAACTATGAATATTTATAATAAAATAATATTAAAATAATAAATTCAATTAAATAATAATATTTTAAATTTTATAATACATTTTGTCTTGTACAATGGTCATCTTCACGGTAATTTCAACCCCAATTTCAGGGCATCCATCTTCTCCAGCACCATCAACAACAATCAACCCTCCGAAATCAAAATCATCCAATATGTTTGACCCTCAGCACATATATTTACAAATAACTCATAAGAGAAACTCAGACACATCCATCGTGCATCCAACAGAGACATAGGCCCTTGGCCGGTGAACTTGACGGTCACACGGAGGCCCTTCCAAAGCACGGTGGCTGATGCAGAATTGATGTAGAATCCATGTTCTCAAAGAACCTTCATAGCGGAAAAAAGTTTATGTGAAAGTGCAGTTTCTCAACAACCACAACAAAGCATTTGGGCATTTTGTCGTACAGTTGAGATGCAACCTAAATAAATACTTGACAAGAAAGGGAACAACAATATGAATCAACAACCTGTGCTTAATCTTATTTCAACACAAAACATTCATAAAACGTGATTTCCATTAATTGATAATCTCAATACAAACCTGCATAGGAGAGAATGAGGAAGAAATCTAACATGACCGATGGAACACTTTCCAAATAATTGAGTGTACCAATCACACAAATTCCTGTCAGTACGCGTTTTTCCTGCTGTGTGTTGTCTCTGGTTTGCTGTCTCTGTGTGTATCTGCTTTCTGATGCCACCAGCGAACGTGTCACATGGTGGAAGAAGCTCTGGTACGTCTGAGTCATTTTCTGTGGTGGCTCACGGGTAGATCTAGTCGTTGTTGATGACAATGGCGTACGAGCTCGATCGACGACTAACGACTATGCGCGGATGACAAGATGGTCGCGAGGCACAACAGTGATGGTGAAAATAGATTCGAGGTTTGGTTACATGGTGGCTAAGGGAGTGAAGGGTGATAGCGGCTTTGGGTGGATGTTGGCACAACGACGAGGGTGAAAATCTGGGTGGGATTTGAAGGGATGATGAAAATTGATACATTGTTGTAATATTATTATTTTATTATTAATTAAAATTATTATTTTAATATTATTTTATTATAAATATTCATAGCTGGACATGCCACGTGGGAGAATATATGCCATGTAGACATACTCCGTTAGTTTTTGGACGGAAAACTAACAGAGGGACGAAAGTTGCAAAGTTAGAAAACTGCAAGGACTATAATCGCTCAGAAAAAACAAGAGGGAAGATAAAGTGGAAAATTAGAGGGACGAAAATTGCATTTTAGCCTTAAATTTTTTAGCTCCACCAGAAAATATAGAAGAGGAGATTCTCACAGCTTGACATCAACACTAACCTCTTTCTCCACAAAAGTGCTTTCACCAGCACTCTTGTGATCGCCACCAGAAACTTCTGCATCAGCCGAATCATCTTCCTCTATATTTCTGCAAGTGGCAGCACTCTTGTTCAAATAAAACTACAACAGTTATGGAGCTGAACAAAAATAACAGTTTAACTTAAATCAAAAAAAAAATCCAACAGTAAATACATTTAAGAACTAATTCACATTCCCATTTATCCAAAGTATAGAAAATTTATCTTTGAAAAGAATCAGCAGACTAACTAAAAGCTTATAAGCAGCTATCCAATGAGATCAATGCAAAAAAAGCAAAGGTTTCATTTTGTCAAGTTATCTGCTGCAGGCATCAGACCAAAATGATTCAGAAAATTCATTAAAGAAAGGCGACAAACCAGTATAAGCATGAGGATTACATATACCCTTTGAAAAAGTAAAGAGAATGGAGAAAGAAACCCCACCCCAGCAAAAAAAGCCAAATGTTCAACTCATTTCCAAAGGTAGAATGCCTCTTATTTTGATGAATTTAAAGCTCTAGGCTTCTACCATTCTACTAAATCCAAACACAGAAAATTAAAGAAAGCACCAAACATTTCCACAAACTTTGGCCTCCTTTTTCCTACCAAAATCCATGTATGGTTCTCAAGGGTGGAAGGCCAGACACATGCCTCCCCTAACATCTCAAACACACCAGCATCCTACACCACAAAGATTAGGCAGCCAAACAAAGATAAAACAAACGGCCATTAAATTTGAACTTTCCCCAGATATATCAGGGACAAAGGTTGGTAAGCCTTTTAAATGCAAAAGGTTATTCACTTTAATCCTTTTAACTGCATCAACGGTGGTTCACTATTTGAAAGCAATGAGCTAAGACTTGCAAAATAAGATTCAAGGTAAATGCTAATTGGCAGGTATCCAAACAAACAATACTAGAAAAGAGAAAGAAAAATACGCCATCCCTTTCCTCTGTTATGACTCATTCTTCTATAAATACACATACACAAACACGCACGCTATTTCTATTGAGCTAATTGTTAGTGTCCTAGAAGATAAAAAAAAAAGGAAATAATGTTTTCAAAGCATCCCACGTATAGGCATGGGAATAGAGGTGGCCCAATCCAGGGATGGTATAATAATCTCACAAAGAAAGCATGCTATGGACATTCTTGAGGAAACAAGTCTTGTGGATGTGAAGCCCGTTGACACTCCTATGGATCTGAATGCTAAATTACCAAATCAGAGGGAGCCTCTTCTTTGATTGGTTGGGAAATTGAATTATTTCACAGTGACTCGTCCAGACATCTCCTTTGCAGTCAGTGTAGTAAGTCTATCTCAATTCACATTGTCAAGGACACTGAGATGAAGTCATTTGTGATAATCAAGCTGAATTGCACATCGCATCTAATCCAGTGCTTCATGAGAGGACCAATCATATTGTGATGGATTGTCATTTTATTAGAGAGATCTTATATGGAGACATAACTACAAGCTTTGTCAACTCTAATGATCAAGTGGCAGATGTTTTCACTTAGTCTTTGAGAGGTCCTCGGATAAGTTATGTGTAACAAGCTTGGTGTATTTGACCTATATGCTACAGCTTGAGAGGGAGTGTTGGAACCCTTGTAATTGTTATGTAGATTAATTGTATAGGCATATTATATCGTATCACATCATGCAAACCACATCATGCAAATAGGGAAAGAATCACCTACATTTATTTTGTAATTATTTCATTAAGCCTATATAAAGGAGCCTCCACTATGTAGTTGAAACACACGGATTTCATCATATGTCGCTCTTTTCTCTCTTTACTCACAAAATTATTATATGAGAAGAGAAGAATGCAAAGAGGATAAGTCATCCTCAAATACAAATTAAAAAAAAAACACGAAAACCTATGAGATTGAGTCGTTGCAGCAAAGCACGCAATCATGAGGTTTCATGGATCAGAATGTTAAAGAACTTACTTAGATGGTATTAGAATGACTGGGCTTAACTCCTACCCAAAAGCTAGCTCATGGGGGAAGGGTTGTCCAAGTCATTATAAAAGTATACTCAACCGATATGGGACTTAACTCTTAATAGATGGCTAGATTCAACCAGAAGAAATAACATAACATAACAGGGCAATAATATCTCATGCTATCTACCTTAATGTTCCACTATGACGAAGAGTAGACTGCAGGGCACGTCTACAGTTTTGAATCCAGGGGTGAGACAGCAGTGTTTTAGCATCAGGCCTTTGTCTAGCATCCTGACATGTGCAACAAAACAGCATGTAAAACAAGTTTTAGTCATCAATTTCATCTGAAATGATTAGAAGTCTGGACCAATACAAGTATTCATCTTGCCTATCCTACAAAGCTAGAGTTAGAAAACTACATAGACAATAATGATACCATCACTTTACTGCAAGCTTGGGAACAAATATCCAAATAATGCAGTAGCATTCATCAAGCTAAAAACAGATGTACCCAAAGTGATGTCCATTTATAAGACATGTGAAAACATGTCATAAAACTCCTATGCTACTGCTAATCCTTACCCACGATTATATCTTTTTCTGGATAAGAATTGTTCATACTCTCAATGAAATAATATACCATTTATCTTTTTACCTTGATTTTGGATGTTCTCATTCAAAATATCTGGGAACCAGTGCCTCAATGCATGTTTCATCCAGATGATATATAGTCCTAGTGGAGAGCCAGGAGAAGCCATAAATTGTAAACTAGAGTTACGGAGGGAAGGTTTGGAATCACATGGCTTCCGTTTAAGAGAAAGTAAAATAAAGTATATGGAATGCAAATCCAGTAAGATGCGTGTTAGCACTGGCTTAGAGCTATGTAGTCAATCCCAGATAGTGGCGCAGAGCGGCCGACCCCAAATCTGCTAAGCGGGATAGCCGCTATTGCGAAGATTAGAAAACAACATACGTAATTTATAATTAAAATTCATTGTCACAAACAACAAATCCAATATAACTTAAATAAGAATATAATAAAAAATATTCTGAAACTATATATATATATATATATATATATATATATATATATATATATATATATATAAAATGTTAAAGAATATATAAATACGTAAAGTTTTAAGGTAATAAAAGAACTTTGGTGCTTTTAAATATATATATTTTTTGGTAAAAGCTTTCAAATATTAATTATTAATGAATAATGAATAATAATTTGTTATTAGTGAATGATGATTGTTTAAAATTCTAAAATAACTTATTATGTTTTTTCAGATATCCAATTTATTATATTTTTTATTATCTCAACTATTATTATCAGGGTTATAAAGATAGGTTATTTTTTCTTTCTCCGGGTCTAACCCCTTTGAAACAGGGTTATTGTTTCTTATTGTTTCTCTTCTGGGCTTTATGGTACCTAATGTTAGGCAGCAAAGTGCAAGAAAGAGCATAAGATAAGTGTAACCAGGATGAGAATGTTATGTTGGATAAGTGGAATACAAGAAAAAATAATATAAGGAATGAATGTATTACAGGAAAAGTAAGAATGGAACTTATTGAGAAAATAACAGTGGCAGCTTAATACCATTAGAAATGACTGTGGCAGTAATATTAGTTGCATAAACTTCTTGAAAATTAGCATATATGACATGAAAAAAAGGCCATGCAAACGTAAGGAACATTATTACTATTCTCCTCCTTTCCCTTCTTTTCTAATTAGTCAAAAGACCATGCAGCTTGCCAACAATTCCCAGTAGTGGGAAAAAGGATTTATCAAAGAAAACCAAGCAAAAAGAGGTGATGTGCAACCAGCATAGCATCAGAATTAAAACACCATATGCATTAGGAAACATTTCCCATCCAATGAGTTCAGATCCAGTTTACCTTCTTAAAGCATTGATGCAGAAAATCAGTAATGTCAGGCGACAGGCTATCAGGAATCGGAGGGTGCTCATCCTGAAGAGTCAAGGGATAAAGAGAACGTTTTTTACACTATATAGAATATAAATTGAATTATACTTGTGTTAATGAGTGTAATTGAGCATTTCAAGAACACAAGGTAACCTAAAATGCTCTACTAATTTGTGTAATATCAACTCACTACTTAAACAATCAAATGTAAATAACATTATCTAGCCAAATGATATAAGAAACCCAGGTCCAAGGACCCTTGATATATTGAAGAAACATTAAATTATCATACATAAGCAAACCTGGACAATACGGAAAAGAGCCGGCATAGGCTGCAAATCATAATAAGGAGGTACACATGTAAGAAGTTCAATAACCGTACAGCCAACACTCCAAATGTCAGAAGCAGCGCACACCCCAGACATTTCTATAACCTGCAAAATTAAAGCACAGTTATCAGAGAGCACCCTTAATCAAGCCCAATGTATCATATTAGAGGCCACTACTATAACCCACAATCCACATTATTAGGTTTGCTGTCAGCAAGGTGCTCAGCTCAACAAAAAACTACTTTGTCTAACTAAAAAATACATAATAAGAATGAGAGGGGGAACAATACATCCAGGGAGAGCATGAGAGATCCTTCTAAAAAAAACCGAAGTAAACAGCAAGCCAAAGTGGCTCAAAATGCAACAATGCAGTCCAATCTCTTTGCATATCAGTCCAGTATTACTGTTGGTAGATGATTTAAACGAGGCAATGATCAAAAGCTCAGAACAAATTATTTAGCCAAAGAATATCAAACAATTCATACCTCTGGGGCCATCCAGTATGGTGTTCCAACAACTGAATGAGTATTAACGTCAGCCTCTGTTAATTTTGTTGCAACACCAAAATCAGCAAGTTTGACTAGACCCTGAAAGCAGAGTGATATAATTAGAGAGAATTAATGCAAAATTTCTAGATCTAGACCCAAAGAAAAAAATGAAACCAAAAACTTGAGCATGGAAAAGTATGACAGGATCAAAGGCGATATGAAATTAAACTCATAGAGAGACTATAATTCCATCATATGAAGTGTGTGGATTAGCTTATTTTGTGTTCAAAACAGCCTATAATCAAAAGCTTCCCAAGAGAGCTTTCGAAAAACAAGCCGATTATTTCCCAAGGTTTAAGCTAATACAAACATGCTATCAGTATACCATGGAAAAATTCCATCCATGTTTTCTCTGTTTCTCTTTTTATTTTCCCTTTTTCGTTAACGAGGATGCCTTATCCTCCATATTCCTTTTAATTTTTCTCACTTCGTCTAAGTCAATATCCTTATGATTAAAAAAATACATATACAAGGTTCTGAATTAAATGCAAAATAGCTAGTAGTCATAATAATGCTCGAAACAACTAGGCATAACATGAAATCCCTCCTCTTGTCTTTTAATTTCCACTGCCTTATTTTGTAAGTAAAAAGGTTAAGTTCAAAATTGACTCACTCCTTCAATATTGAATCGCTTGGCACAGCAATTCAGCTAACTGAACCAGCAGCCGAAATAACTTAGTTAGGTGTCCCTAATTTTAATCTAAAGGGTAAACAGGATATCAATACAAACAAAATTCAGCAGAGTATAAAAGCATGAAAAAAACACTTCAACAACAACAACAACCAAGCCTTTTCCCACTAGGAGGGATTATATGATAAGAAAACTCACCTGCATTCAGATAATTTAAATACATAGTGATGCAACCAATTTGCATATACACAACCAGAAGAATTGCCAAAACATAAAGCTAGGAATATAATAAGAACAAAACAAATAGGAGACCGCTTGCCTCTTTAGTTGTCAATATGTTAGCACCCTTAATATCCCGATGGATAACACCCTGTTCGTGCAGATAAACCAAGCCTTCCAATACCTATCTCATCATATAATACTTTTAGTATATTATCCAAAAAAACACCAAATCCTTTTAAAACCTCAATGAATAGTCTAACACCTACACACCTGGGCAATATAAACAGCAACCAATGATTCTGGAAATGGTCCAAATTTATTTGGCTTGATAATATTTGCAAGTGAGCCATTCTCAACATACCTATGAAGTTGCAAACAACATGTAGCAAAAATCCATTAACTCCACTAAATGCCCTTCGAATGATGGTATGATTAAATCTTCTTACATTAAGAAATAGAGTTGAGCTCACTTACTCAAGAATTATGTGCAGGTGACTCTTTGTCTTTAAGGATCCAAGATACTTTACAATGTTTTTGTGATTCAAATTCTGTAAAATAGTAATCATTTCCCAAACAGGTGCTCAGAATAACGACCCAAGATTAAGCCAATATTAATAAACTATTCGTTATTATAGCATCAGCAAACATAGATAAGCAGTATCTTTTTTAATGAAAAATTGAGAATAGAATTCATTAAGAGAAAGTAGACAAGTAATAAAAGGAGAACAAGAAATCCTCTAAGGCTATGTTTAGATGTTGGCGTTTTGGAGGGAAAGGGAAGACTTCTTATTTCTTATCTATATTTGAGATTTTTTAAAAAATGAAGGAATAAAATGAAAGATGATCATATAACCTTTCAATCACCCTTTAATTATTTTTATAAACATTTTGTAGTTTCCTTAATTAAGAAATGAAAAAGAAGTCTCCCCCTTCCTTTCCCTCCGAAACCCTCCATCCAAACATACCCTAAGAAACCAAAAATAGAGGACAAAAAAAAACAATAGGAAAATAGTACATCAGCTCAAGAGAGCTTCCAACCCTCTGTAAATCTGAAAGAGGAACTCTTCTACACAAAAACCATGTGCTCACCCACATGGATACCACACAAAAAATCAGATTAATTCTTTAAATCAACAATATGAGAAATGTGTGGCATTTATTACTTATTAGTGTACCACTATTTTTTATTTTATAGTCATCTAGACACAAAGTTCTTGTCTTTGTTCATGTCCAAGAACATGTAAGGGGCAAGTATAAGAATTAAAATCATGTATATCATTAGTTAATTTCCCAACTCCGACAAATAGCACATGTTCCTTTTGGTCCAATCCAATAGATAATATGGTGCAGATACAACATTGAGATAAAGAAGTACCTTTAACAAATCAATCTCTTGCTGAAAACATTGAGGCATCCATCAAATGGCGGAACAATCACAGGTAAAACAGCACCCAAATTAGTGGATAGATATAATAGATTATTAAAGCAAAGAAACAATATGAAGACATATAGAGCTTTCAAAATATTGGTATCGAATTTTCTTGTTGCTTTATCTATGACACGCTATATGTTGTGGATTCAGGTGTGCACGAATAAGTTAGGGTATGTTTGCTTTACCATTGCAAACATACGTTTAGGTCCAAAAATACGTTTGCTCTAAAGGAACTTTATACATAATTTGCCCCAAACGTACGTTTGGAATTTCCCAACGGTAAACCAAATATACACTTACACGTTGAAAATAAATAGACTAGGTGAGGACCATATAAGTGAAATAACTCATGGACCAAATGCTGAGCGTGCCCTAGGTTCTTGGAACAATTTTTGTTGACTAGCTTTCATGAATATGGCAGCAGTAAAGAGCAAAAATTTTTATGGCAATGTGCAATCTATGCTACTATTTGGTGCATTTGGTTGGAGCTTAATGTTGGTATGTTTAAAGATGTTTCAGTGCTTCAGCAGCTTTGGGATAAGATTAGGCAATTGGATTCTAGTTAGTGTAAAGCACATGGTCTTTTGAAGGCGGTTTCCTTAAAAAAATATGCAGAGGGACTGGGCAGCTTTCCTCCATTGATAGTTTTTTTTCTCTGTTGCTTGATATTCCCCCTTTTGCTAAGGAGGACCCCTTACCCTCCACATTTTCCTTGTATTTTTGTTCTCTTCACCTTAATGAATCTTCTTTTGTCAAAATAATAATAATAATAGAGGCAAAATGGCATAGTTAATACAGAGTTTTTTCGATGATGGTTGAGGAACCAAAGAAAGACAATGACTACAACAGTCTGTACCAAGATGAACTGCTCAATATTCCTTGTAAGCAATAAAATCCTATAAATGCCAAGCAAACAAGGAATAATCTTTTCTTCTTTTTCATGGGGTGGGTGGTTAGAATAAAATCTCTAACTAACAAAATTAATAATTCCCAAGACCAAAAAAAAACCTTACAACTTACACTTGCTCAATAAAGCAACCTTAACCTCCCCATAGAATCCTAAATTCCTAAAAAAATGTCTTCCTTGCCCTTCACCAGCTTGCTAAGTCATCAGTTTTCCACGGTAATAATGTCACAAAAGTCAACTCCAAGAACTAATCAAAGTTTGGCCTTGCATGCCCTAAGATTTTAGTCATCAAATTTCATACAATTTGCATATATAAACAGTTAATCACCCTGTTAATCCCATTTTAATCCCTACTGCCAGACAATTTACTTCAAAATAAAACTAAGTGGGAAAAAAAAACCACGCTCTCTCTACCTGCCATCCCCGCCCCCCACAGCTCCAGCTGTCTCACTCTCATTTTCAATTAGGACCAAAATCAACTCCGCCCTTAAGATGCCATTGGAGATAAGTCTCTAATCTTTCCAATTTAAAAGTATTAGCCAAAAAAAGAAAAAAGATTATATTAAGACACATTTTATACCATGATGATGTTGAGATCCTCCTGAGCAATATTCTCCAAAGAAACTTGTTTAACTGCAACGAAGTCTCCATTCTCCAGGTCCAAACCTTTGTAAACTCGACCATAAGCTCCTTTCCCAATCTCATCTCCAAGCATCTGCTCCAAATCTCACATGCAGACAAAAAAATCAGCCATTAAAAAATCAAGTTAATTAATGGCACAATCCCATATGCAATTTCAAAATAGAAACAAGACAAGATCAACCAAAAATTTGCAAATGAAATTAAAGAATTACAGCATATCATCCTTTTGAGTGTACTTGTGTGCAAACACTAAGAATTTTAACCAAAATGATTAATCAACTATCAACAAAATTAAAAACATTCAACAGCCAAACCCTTGATGAAAACACCTAGCAACTGCCACCATCCAATTCAGCAGCAGTATCCCTCACTTCAAGATTATGTCACAACCATCTTCAACACCACCATATTAGCATTGTTTTTAACTCATTTTTGCAACCACCAGCCAAACCACTAACGCTATTTTCTTCCAATGCCTACCATACACCTGCACCGAAAACCCACCACAGCCCAATGGTGCTATCGCCTACCCTACCATCAGCCAGTGATTACTAATGTTACTATTCACACAATCACCGTAACTTCAAGTTTCAACTCCTACAGTGGCATTTACTAAAACCATTTCATTATGCATCTTATCATACTTGAAAAAATAGAGAGTAAAAATCACCCAAGTTTCTTTATTTCATGCAGACACATACTTTAAACAACAATAACAAAATACTAAAGCTGCCACTAACAGAATTTCAGTGCTATACTAACTTGAGAGTCTAAAGTTTCTGTCTTTTTGATAATTTAGCATTCCCATTTGAAAAACAGAGCATAAGAAATGTAGAGATGGATCGAGAATTGAGAGTGAAAAGGGGGGAAATGGCGTACATATTTATTGTCGAGGGTCTTGGATTTGGTGAACGCAGACGACGTGGACTGACGCGACATGTCTGGGAATTGAGGTGCGATCCGAGGAAACCCTAGAAAGAGAAATGGTCCATGGGAATTGGGAATTGGGAATTGATGAGAGGTAGTGGTGGCGGGGGGAAGGGAGGCTCCGATTGGTGAATGCTGAGAGTTTAGATTAATAAAATAATAATAATAATAATAATAATAATAATAATGAGATTAATTAAAAAAGAAAAGTGAAAAAGAATATATGAATGTAGAAGAGGAGAAAAAAGAAGGAGAAAGAGGATGAAGAATGGTTTTGTTGTTGTTGTTGTCAAGAATGGTCAAAATGGAATGTTGTCATGGCAATGGCATGGTGAGGCCCAGGACAGCTAGCTGCCACCATACTCCCTTCTCAACATCATGGGATCTGCTTCATACCCAATTGTCTTTCCTTTTTTATTTATTTTTTTCAACTTAAAGTAATTAGATAAATTACATTAATTGCTAATAAAAAAATGTTATATTTTTTATTCTTAAATTAGTGTCCATAAACATGCCATACAAAAACAGTAAATATTATTAAGATAGTTTTTGTCATGCTGGACAATTATCTTAATATTAAATTTTCAATAATATAAAAAATTTAAATTAAATATTTACTCACCTCACCCATTTTGTAATACAAGATAAATTAATAATTAGTACATTCAAAACCTTTTTTGTTTTTTTACGAACATGTGATGGATTCGAGTGGTAAGGGACTCAGACATCTTAAGCAACTGATCAGGGATTCAAATCCTGACTCTTGTGTATGGAGAAAATCTAGTTGGGAGAGGAGAACTCACCTTGTTTGTCCAACAGGTTCCCCGATGAAGATTAATCACTGCTAACGGTGGTGGATACTTCGTACCTATGTTATGATTACAGAAAAAAGAACCTTTTTTTACTAAAAAACCTCTTTTGTTTATACTTACAAATTGTACATTTCAACCAATATGTGGTTGGTCCGAGTGGTAATGGGCTCAAGCCAAGCAAGTGGTCAGGCGTGTGTGTACGGAGAAAACTTGATGACCGGAGGTTGATCCTTCAATGTCGTTCAGTACCTTGGGAGATTAGTTTCCGGAATTGCGTGCAAAATACAATGGGAAACCTAAAAAATAAATTGTACATTTTCAACTTACATAGATAAAAATGTGAGGAGTGCTAGCAACACACTCTCTTTCCACCATACTCCTTCCTATTGGTTGAAATTCATATGGGTCTCACTAATTCATGTGGGTCCTACCCACTTGAATTTTATAGGACCCACATGAATTTCAACCAATAGGAGTGTGTGTTGGAAAGAGAGTATTAGAGAGTGTGTTGTTAGCATTTCTCTAAAAATGTTTAACACTTTTCAAATCTTTTATAAATCATATTGTTAACTAATAGAAATACTTATAAATATCTAAATTGTATAATTAATGGTAATTAAATACTCTTCGCAAAACATTAATTTTATTACCAAATACCAAGGACGGATGGCTAAACTATATTTTTTGTCTCTTATCTTCATTTTAGGTTTCGATTTGATAAATTTTCAAATTTTGTATCAATTTGGTCCTTTAAGTATTAAAATTGTTCCAAGTTAGGTCATTTTCGTCAACACCTGTATAACGGTGTCAGATTTTTGGCGTTAACTAGCCGAAATATAAATATACCCATCGGAAACCGCATATATTGCCTTCTTTTTTCTTTCACCTCGGGGTTAAACCACGTTTCTCTCTCTCATTTTCTCTTTCTCTTTCTCCTTCCTCCGTGAAACCATGTACTCTTAAATAAGTGTCCATAAACATGCGATACAAAAACGACATGCGATAGTGTCCATAAACATGCGATACAAAAACAGTTAATATTATTAAGATAGATTTTTTTTAAACAAATTATTAAGTGCATGTTTGGTTTACCATTACAAACATACGTTTGGGTCCAAAAGCACGTTTGCCCCAAAAGAACTCTATAGATACTTTGCCTCAAACGTACGTTTGGAATTTCCCAACGGCAAACCAAACATGCACTAAGATAGTTATTGTCATAGTGGACAATTATCTTAATATTTAATTTTCAGTAATATAAAAAATTTAAATTAAATATTTACTCACCTCACCGGTTTTGTAATACAAGATAAACTAATAATTAGTACATTCAAAACCTTTTTTTAGTACTTACAAATTTTACATTTTCAATCAATATTTCATTGGTCCAAGTGGTAACGGGTTCGAATCCCTTAAGCAAATGGTCAGGAGTTCAATCTCTAATCTTGTGTACGAAGAAAATCTGGTTGAGAGATGTCAGCCCTTCAATGTCATCCAGTACTTCGGAGGATTAGTCTCCACAGTTACGTCCAGGATACCCTGAAAAACCTAAAAATGAAATTTTATACATTTTCAACTTAAGTAATTAAAAATGTTTAAACACCGTTTCAATTTTTTTAGAATAATGCTAAATAGTACGAAATAAACCACATACGAATTCGTAATCTTATGAATGAACTATGTCGTTTTGAGGTCAATGTATTTTTCAGTTTTTTCTTTGTTTTATTATATAAACAAAAAGATACTAAGTTCTGAATTCCTCAAAATCCACAAAATTGGATTTCGCGTTATATAGAACTCCTAATTTTTCTTTTTTTAAATACTTGTAATCATACTCGGTTAACTAATAGAAATAGTTATAAATATATGTAACCAAAAAAAAAATATTTATAAATATCTAAATTGTATAATTAATGGTAATTAAATACTCTTTGCAAAACGTTAATTTTATTACCAATTTACGAAGGACGGATAAACATCTTTTGGTTAAATTACATTTTTCTCTTATCTTTATTATAGGTTTCGATTTGGTCCATTTTTTAATTATTGTCTCGATTTAGTACTTTAAGTATTAAAATTGTTTCAAGTTAGTCTTTTTTGTCAACACCTTTAGAACAGTGTTAGATCTTTGGCGTTAACTCGCTTGAATCTGGGTATACTCATCGGAAACCACATATATTGCCTTCTTTTCTCTTTCACCTTGGGGTTAAATCCATGTTTCTCTCTCTTTTTCCTTCTCTTCCTTCTTCCTCTTTCTTTCTTCAAACCATATACTCCATCACCGCCTCATTGCAGAAACCCCACTCGAAAACGCAAACAACAACTGAGTGGGGTTTTCTTAATGACTATTGTAATTGAGGGTTAGGGTTTTGTTTGGAGTAGATTTGCGCAACTCCGTTCTTCTCAATTGTCAAAATTAATTTGAAAATTAAGGTTTGTTTGGGGACTTGCTTGATGACTATTGTAATTGAGGGCGGTTTGCTAATTATTGGGTTATCTCATTTTGTCATGATTTGGAGTTTAAAAGTTCGATTTGAATCTGCTATTATGAATGTGTTAAAGGTAGATTTGGAAAGGAAAAAAGAAGGAGGAAGGAAGAGGAGGAGAAAGAAGAAGAGAGAGAAACTATTTATGACGTGTCTATACCCATTTTTGATGGGTATACCGAGATTCCGATGAGTTAACGACGAAAATCCTAGACCATTACAACCGTGTTGATAAAAAGAACAATTTTAAACAATTTTAAAACTTAAAGGACCAAATCGGGATGAAAATTAAACAAGAGATCAAATCAAAACCTAAGATAAAGATAAGAGAGTAAAAATGTTGTTTAACCTTAAATTTTTAATAATTCATTAAAAAAAATTAAAATCATCAACGCAACTATTTTTAAGAAAAAATCTCGTAGTTTTTAAAAAGATAAAAAATGTATTTGCATATCAACAAATAGTAAAAAATTCTCAACAAAAATAACAGTAATGATTTTTTATGTGGTTGACAATTTGTTAAATGAAATGGATTTTTTAACAGAACTTTTATTTACTTGCCTTTCATCTTAATGTTGATATTTTTTGGGGATCATCACATCTTTTTTAGAATGTGCTTCTTTTATCTAATGAGTGTGACTTAGTTAGTTGTACAGACTGAGCTTGTAGGAGAGAACATTGGTTTGAATCCCGCAAAACGCATCTTTGGGGAGGGACGAAGAACCTTAATTGTGACCAAACATCTGAGCGGAGATTAGTATCATAACAGGTCTAAAAGGATCTAAGCTTATGAGATACTCTATAACCCACTGGGGAACCAAAGGCCCTAATTACGGTGGGTTCCAAAAAAAAGAATATGTTTCTTTTGAAATATATTTGAAAGCTTTCATTAATGAAGGTAACTTCTTACATGTTAATTTTTTTTCTTTTAGAACAATTTTGAATTTGCCTTGGTGAATGATTTTAGTATAAGAGAATTGAAAAAAACAAATGTGTATAAATAAATAAAGTAAAACAGAAGCAACAGGCATCATCAAAAAATATATATATAAGTGTGTGTGCACGCGACAATATATGTGTTATTGTGGTATATGAGAACAATGAATCTTAACTATTGAATATTATTTTAACAACGAAAATTAGGAGATAACGTCATGTGACTTTGGTCATATGACTATTAAGTAACTTTTAATCTTAATTATACATGAATAATGGTATGATCAAGTTTCACTGTACTCACCATATCAAATGAAATTCATCAAATAATAGTTAAAATTATCATTGTTTTGATGTCATTGTAAACTTATAACTTGTGTGAAGTCAAAACTTGCATGTAAACAATGTGTGAGAATCTCGTGACTTATGCAAAACTAAAACCTAAAAGTAATAATGTTATAGGTTTGCTTGTAGGGGGATATTGTATTGATATACAAGTGCTTGATTGAATTTCAAGTAAGATGCATACAAGAAAATAATAAAAAAAGTAAAGGTAAAGTGTCAAATGCTCAATAAAAAAACGTTCTAGACATACGTTTTTATTGGGAGATGCCGTTGATTGACTTCACAATATCAATTTGTAATTATAATTAACCATGATCAATAGAAAATTTCATAAAATTGAATTCACAAAGATGTTACTATCCTAATTGCATAATCAATCAACCAATTTAATAGAATTAGACCTATATACAAAAACCCCAAATTTCAAGCTTTTACAAACTCTAACAATGAGATTCCACCATTTACATAACTTCAAAGTCACTGGATGCATTGGCACACCCTCAACTCTATATAGGTTAGGTCCGCCACTGCTCATTTAGCTCAACTGATTTAGCTCATTGAGCTAGTTCAAGTTACTCTCAAGAACCCCAACAGTAAGGGACAATTCTAGTATGCAATAATACAGAGTTAAAAATGCAACATAAAACTCTTAAATTGAAATAAGTCAGACATTTGTCTGAAACTAACAAGGAACATGATATATCCAGATGACATAATTTAGGTTGGATCTTGGGTAAGAAATTTCCGCAAAATTATGTTATGCCACATTTGATCCTGACCATTACACATAACCCTAGTTGCTTGCACTTGAGATATTGATAAGCTGGAAATTATCCGTTTAGTTAGCATCCCGGATCCAGTCTTGCATTGTATAGAAAGTAAATGGCAATTCAATTCTTTTTTTTCTCTCCAAAACTGACACCATTATTAGATGGTTCCATCAGAAGTCAACGGTGATAATTCAACAAAACTGGATGGCGCTTTTGAGGCAATTCTCTTTGCTTTTTTGTCATTTCGTTGATGTGACTTATTTAAAGTTTGGTCAGTCTGGGAGACAATCTTTGAAACTGTAAACCCAGCAACTTCAAAAGTATGTGATCTATAGGGTATCAAAGAACTGCGAAGAACAACATCAACTCCTTCATAAGTCCAAACACCCAAAACTGCATCTCCTCTAAGTCCAATTGCAAACCAACCAAGGCCAGCTGCAGCAATGTCTACAGAACTTGACTCCCAACTGTTCCCACTAACTTGGAATTCCCTTCTCACCCAATTCCCAAGTTCTTGAACTCGTTTCTCCCCAACTGGTGGCTGGACAAAAAACAATTCAAACTGGTGTTTTATACAAGAGGAAACTGTAATGCATAATGAATCAAAAGAGCAGCTTTTGTCTTTTTCTTGTAACAAGACATCGACACGCATTTAAACTAGGCATAAAAACTTCACCTTAAGCATAATGTGGAAATTGCATATCTAAACCCTATTGAATATTGCTTTATAAGTGATTCTCTGAAAACAATTAGGGCAAATTTTTGAAGAGCCCTGCTAAACCAACTGGAGGATGCTACTTCACTAAAAAGAAATAAATGCATCAAATCTTTTTGACCAGGTTGACTAACATGATTAACAGATTTCAAGGTCATTTTAACTGTTTTCAGTACACACCATTTTTAGTTTGACCCCATTTTTAGTTCGGATACCACCTCTGGGTCAAACTAAAAATATGTAATAGCATAATTTTAAAGATAAATCAGCTTTTTGTAAGTCACCACTAACCCACTCCGGACAATACTTCGAGTTCAGAAGAAGGCAGCAAATTAAAATGCTTTTACAATCAGCTTATAAGCTTCACGGGCAAGGAGTCATTGAATAAGTAGTCAATTGACAAGAGCAAAGAGAATACCTGTAACTGGCGCCCAAAATGGTCTTGAAACATTTTACATGCATTTTCTACTTTACCCATATGCAGTGGAAGATGAGGAGATGCCCACACTGTGACATAAATGGTATCCAAGGACATTTCTTCTACATCCAATCTCATTAGACCAGCAATGTGAATCGAATGACCAGCCTACCACAATTAATTGGTAAAAGAATGAAGTACAGCAGATTTTAAGAAGAGACAAAAGATAAAAATGAACATTGCAGTCCAAGTCAGCATACATATACAACAACAACCAAGTCTTTTCCCACTAGATAGGGTTGGCTCAAATTAGCATATATATATTAACGTTAAATTCAGTACCACAAATAGCATTTCGGTGCACTAACCTTAATTCTATACGTCCGAGGTTTCAACTCCTTGCTCATGTGAACAAGCTTTTGCTCTTCCCTCATCAACCTAGTCGTAATTTGGTAAGGATGAAGAAGGCCAGGCGTATCAAATAATTTTGCCTGACTTGGAAGAACACCCTCCACTCTAACAATGCCCAGTGTAGTCCCTGGCACAGGTGCTTCTGTCAGATGTGAAATTTTCCCTCCAACATACTTTCCTATAGAATTTATTAATGTACTCTTTCCAGCATTTTGTGCCCCAACAGCCCACACGTTCCCTCTAGGCCCAGCCAATTCAATTATATTATCCACAAGATTCTTCAGTCCCCAATCCCTCAGCGCACTCACCATGTGCAAACTAGTAATCTTATTAATTCCACCCTCTCTTGCTCTTTGCCTAATCCAATGCTCCAACCTTGTTGGTGACAATGAGCTAGGCAGTAAGTCAATCTTTGTCGCCACAAGTACCACTCTAGGCACATTCCCTGACTTGCCCTGCTTCCATGCAGCAGAATTATCCTCAATTGTCTTAGATACCAGCTTTGCAACCTTCCTCGGAAACGACCCATCAAAATCAGCTGTATCCACAATCATCAGCACCACTGACCGGGTCCCGGTTGTTGATGCCAGCTTCCTTCCCACCGTATGATCAAAGTCAAAATCCGGCAGCAAGTTTTCCACTGTTGGATCCTTCACCTTCCCATAGTGCCTCAACGAATGGCAGCGTGCACATACCACTGGCTTCTCTGGTTTCCTGATCAAGTTTACATCACCATTAAGCTTTTCCGGTTCACTAACTAGTCCCATTTTAACAGAATTGGAGAACTCAGACTCTTGTGCTACAGGTTCAAGATGGGTATACAATCTATAATTAAGGTCCTTTTCAGAAGGTTTGATAAAATAACCAGGATGCTTAGGGCTAGAGTCCTGCATATGAACCCCACAACCAGGGCAGACAAGACGAGACAAGGAAGTGCTTTCATCATAATTACCATCACGAGAGAGGGGCAACTTTTGTTTCGGAGCTGAATCTGCAGGCTGTGAAGAGAAAGACCTGAACAGATTAATTGAGGGTTGTGGTGAAAATTTTGCAAAGCTTTGGAGATGGGGTTTTGAGTATGGTATTAAGATTGACAAGATATTTGACTGGGCATGGCTTCTGCACTCAGAAAGGAGTGATAAATAAAAGAGTGGCTTAAGCTTAGAAGGGGAGAGATTTCGAGCGACAAGCATTGCTATCAGTTGTTTACTCTGAATCTTAAGAAGGTTTGAGCTTTAAGCGGCAGTAGACCAGACTTTGGAAATTAGAGCTGGCTTTTGATCCTCACTACAGGATCCAAAGAAAGGAATCTAACAAATTTCCTTACACAACTTCTAATTAGGAAAATTTAGTTGCTGAAAGATGTGCTAATCATAGAATCTCTCCACGATTTGATATGTCTCGTGATTCAAAACAAAAATGTCCAAAAAATTCAGATATTCTCTTCACTCGGAACTTCACATTTGACTTCATGTGTCTCATATTTTATTTACAATATTTCAGCTGCAACATTATAACAAATTAAACATATTAGCAATATAAATGTAACTACCACAGTAATATTCTTAAATAAATGAAAAATTATCACATTAGCATAGCATATCATAACTACTTAAAAACAAAAGAGATTCCAATATCAGATTGTATCCATGTGATTTCTATCACCTAGGTCGAATATATTCATAAATAAAACAAGTAATAAAACATTGTCAAGGCAGGGATTAAGTTGCTGTATTTAAAATTGCTTACTCGTGTATGCTATAAAGTTAGCAGTTTTATCATAATCACTCACTTAATATACCAAACATATGTTATGAAAATATGAGTACCCATTTTATCAAACAGCTTGTAAGCAACTTCCTTCGACTCTCTTGCTCTCGTTCACTCTCTATCGGCCATCTTATTTGGTCCTCCTCTGCTGTTGCCGATAGGGGTTAGTTTCTAGTTGTGGTGGGTCGGTGCTATTTGGGCATAGTTCGCTACGGCGGCAAGGTGTATTGGTGTGGCTATTGGGAAAAGCTTTCATATCATATGCTCTCTACAGCTTCTCTCTCTTCTGTGACTGTGCGCGCGCGCATGAGTGAGTGAGTGATGCTTACTCATACATACATACGTGCCAAGCTGATGGGTAGGGATGTCAACGGGGCGGTGCGGGGGCGGGGAGCGCCGATCCCCGCCATGGGGAGCTTTTCTGCCCCGCCCCCGCGGATCCCCACGGGGACTCCGAAAATGCAAAATTCAGACCGGAACACATCTAGAGAAGGATCAATGGATTAATTAAATCTAATTATAATAATATTTAACTAAGTCATAAATGCCAACTTTACAATTCAGGAACAATTTAAAAAAAAGTGGTTTAAACAAAAAAATTAGAATATTAAGAAACAAAAGACAAAGTGAAAGTAAACTTGGTACGTGATGTACAACCTGTTTTGTTTAACAGACAGAACCATTCCAAAGATGAATCATTTTAGAATGTACAAGAAAGTGGCATAACAGGACAAGCAAAGACACATTCTATCAAACAGGTTGTGAGCAACTAAGCATCCTAACATTCATTCAAAATCCAAATAGAATTAAGCTATTGACATTTACCTTTTTATCCAATCGAATGTGTAGATATTAAAGGTGGGAACATGAGCATTGCAAGTTAACAGAGAATCATAATTATATGAGCATCCCTAGTTTTTCATCCATTCCCAGAAAATACATTGAACTCCCAACAATGACTCGTAGTAATAAAGTCCCAGGAAGAGAGTGAGACGAAGGCGGAATGTAGTCCCTTACCTTGAATCTGATGGCGACGACCGGTTGGAAGAGAATGAGACGCGACGGAGAGCCGAGCAGAGAGAAGAGGCGGCGGCGACGTGAGCAGAAGCGGCGGCGGTGGCTAGGGTCCAGTGTTAGGGATGGGTCACGGTCCTGTTATTAGGGATGGACAAGGTTAATGGGCTTCTTGTTTTCGTTGAATTTGGGAGTCTTTTTTTTTTTTTTTTTGTGAGATAAAAAAGAAATTAAATACCAATTTGGGAATTAAGATAGATGACAGTGTGGGGAAAAGAAAATGGTGTAATAGTAAGTTATGGATTTGACTTCTCTAAAGTGAGTTGAGCTCTAAAGTGAGAAAGTAAGTAGTTATTCACTATTGATTTTATTAGGTACATAGAGATTTCAACCCACTAAATGATCTAATAATGGATAGCCTTTTACTAACAAATTGATGCCATTTATATATTTCAAAGTTTGACTTTGGAGCCGGTGGCCTAAAAAAAGGGGGTAAGTGTGGATGTGGTAGTATCAACACTTTAAAGTGGTGGGTTTTATGGTGCACTCAGGTGTTTTTACAGTGACTTTGAAGCGTTGTTTTGAAAATGTAATCTACCGTTAGGGGTGGGAATAGGCTAGGCCAATCCAGGTCCTGACAGGTCTGAGCCTGGCCTGTGTTCCAATCTCAAGGCCTGAGTCAGGCCTATTAACCTGATATAGATCAATTTTTAAGGTCTGGTCTAGCCTGACCTGGTCTGGAAGCTATTTAAAAGCATACTTTTCAACAAGACCTTTAAATATGTCACCACCTATAAATAGGTCATATACCTTCACTTGTAAATAGGCTTGTAATCCTCTAATGATAAAGAGGTTGGTAGACCTATACTGATAAATAGGTCATTAGGTCTTCACAAATAAATATATAAGTAGACCTCTACATTTAAATGAGTCAATAGACATTTACTCACAAGTGTTATAAATATTATGTATAATATATTATAATATTATATATTAAATTATATATTTTATATATGTGTATGTTTTAAATAGGTCGACCTGATATGTCTAATTGGCTTTTTTTAAAGCCTTAGCATGACCTTTTTAGCTATATAGGCTTTTAAAAAGCTTTGACCTGACCTTTTTGTTAAATAGGCTAGGTTAGACAATGCCTTAAATAGGCTAGGCTATAGGCCCCTGACAAGCGACCTGACCTATTCTCACCCATATCTACGGTTAGCATAGCATTACCTACCAATGATTTAATAGGATACCATACTACTAAAAAAAATTATATTGTTTAATTAATAGTTTCAGTTCTAATAAATACATTTGTATTTGGTGGTCTGTTTTTCAAAAATTGCAATGGCATCCCGATGCAAGTCCTAGTTTTGGTGCTGAAGCTGAAAGTGTTGCCATGGTTAAAGTAGAAGAGCATGGAAGAATGAATAATTGGGGTTCACTATCCCATTGACACTTAAACATTTACCCAGACAAGAACATGCTAGCATAGCAGCTGCTGTTACAAAAATTTTCAATTAGTGAAGTGAAGAGAAGATATAAAGAATTTTTTTTTTAAATAAGTAAAGAGGAGATGCATCATGCATACATTTTTTTACTCTATGCTTCATATGCAATATTTGCTGAAAAATTCACATTATTAAAATATAACTTTATTACATTTCTCGTAAAATATTATAACATACTATTAAAAATATAATATAGTAAAATGAAATTATGGTTATAATAATTTTTTGTTATATATTTTTCAGTGAACATTTTTAATTTGAAAATTTTGATAATGACAAATAACGTATCTTGCGGAGGAAGTAAAAGATTGAAATATTGAAAATTAAAGGTGTTGGTGCCGTATACCATAAAATGACGATCTTGAAGCATGTGAAAGGAGTTGTACTATGCTGAGAGGTGACAAAGGCAGCAATTGCTCCAAACTCCCAACATACAACTAATTGTCCGAATACATCATAATTTCAGTTCCGGCAATTAGATCTAAAAAATAGGAAAAAAAAAAAATTGTGAGGGAGAAGAAGACCAGGGAGGAGATTAACAACTATTCCACCGTTGGGCGACAACACAGGGCGTTTCTTCTTCTCTTTCATACATTCCGACATTTAATTGTCGGAAAACAAAAAGCATGCATTCCGAAAATTAATTGTCGGAAGTACATTTTTTTTGTGTTCCGATGGTCAGAAGAACACGAAATAACGAAAAACAATAATGTTGTGGGGTGGTGGATGTGCAAATAGCTTCATGTCGGACTGAGGTGGTAAAGGAGATGGAGTAGAAGGAGAAGAAGAAGAAGAATATCAGGTGAAAGGAGATGAGGGAGAAGAGGGGGTGGGAAGGGTAAAGTTGTGGGAATTTACCTGTAGGGGTATTTTTGTAATAAAAAATAATTAAATGCTATGGAGTGGTGGCTAGGCCGGCCCAACACCTTTTGAGGGCTAAAACAAACTCTATGGCGAGACTTTTTTTATACAATAACAAATTAACTCAACAATTTTTTCATAAAAAAATAATTATTTTCTACACAATGAGAGTTGATCCCTGGAGCTTGCAGCTAATGGTAACATTTTATACCAAATAGGCTAACTTATATTTGTTAATATATCAAACATATCAAAAAAATAATATAAAAAAGATACAAAGTGAGCTTTATTTTTAAAGAAAACATTTTTTTAGAGACCTAAAGCAGAGCCTCACTTGCTTTGGCCTTAGATCGGGCTTGGGTGGTGGATGTGCAAATGTAATGGTGTAGCTAGCACCTCCGATCGCATATCTCAAATCTATATGGGCTCGAGTTTTAATCTCGAAATATAAAGTCAGAATAAATATCTCTTTGCATGATGGTGCATCAGTGTCATGCATGCACGTGGAGGGGGCATTGGAATGGGCCTCAAAGGGTTCGGACCTTTGTTTGGAAGGTTTCTCTTGACAGGATTCTCTTCAACGTTGAGGGATGGCTTCAACAAATATGTGCCCTCACTGTTTCTGTGTGCCTGAAACCATACTAGGAGTGCTAAGACCACACTCTAACACTTTCTTTTTAACACACTCTCTTCTAGGTTAAAATTCAAATAGGTCTCACTATTTTTTGAATTAGTTCTACTAATTCATGTGGATCCCACTTGATTCGGTAGGACTCACGTGAATTTTAATCAATAAGAGAGAATGAGTTGGAAAGATAGTGTGTTGCTAACATTTCTCGAAACCATAATGCATGTCCTCCAAAATTGTGAAGTCATAGCTGATCTCAGTTGCGTTTCTTTTATCCGGATTCTTGGAGCAAATTCTCAAACTCAAGCTTCAGGGACTTGAGGTTGGCTGGAGTAGCTTTTTTGGTATCACTGAGGATAGGAATGAGCTTGTGTTTAACACTAAGCCTGAGTTTCCGTCAAACATTGTCTTTCATATTGTCAGTTATCTGAAGTCGTCTCTTCGAACAGGCTATGTTCCCATGTTGACTAATTCCATGAGAAAAGAAGTGTCCACCGAAACTTTGTCGCGTGTGGAGGGTTGATCTGTGATGGCTCTGAGAGGTTTGTTAAAGGCCCGCGTGTGGAGGGTTGATCTGTGATGGCTCTGGGAGGCTTGTTAAAGGCTTTCATTGTAAGCTAGGAGTGTGTTCTCATGTTAAGGTCAAGCTCTGGTGACTTTTGTTGGAGGTTGCTCTCTCTGATTTCGTCCTCCTGTTCGCCTACCCACCATTGCTTTGCGCTTGTTAGGGACATGCCAAGTTTGTTGGACAAATGCTGGACCGTTATGTTGAGATGTGTTTGGTGAAGCAAATAGGTGTGCCGATCACCTTGCTAATGTGGGGCATTTAGGTAGCTCTTCAATGTACTTTTGTAGTTTTGTTGATCAGGTTTTCCCCTCCCTTTTCTCCGTAGTTTGTGAGGATGGTTATGGGGCATGTAGGTAGCTCTTCAATGTACAATAGAGGTTACATTAAAAATATGAGCGTAAAATCTGTCCTAATAATGAAAAGAATAAAAACGGAATTGTACAAATAAAAAGAGAATATCAAGAGATATTATTCCGATATATTACAACACTCCCCCTCAAGCTGGTGAATGTATGTCTATCATTCCCAGCTTGCAAGTAAGTCCGTGAAACCGCTCTATGGGAAGTCCCTTGCTAAAGACATCAGTTAATTGGAACTCTGAGGGAACGTAATCAGCAGCTATAAGACTATTATCTAACTTTTTCTTGATCAAGTGTTTGTCTATCTCTATGTGCTTCGTCTTATCATGCTGGACTGGATTGTGAACAATACTAATGGCAGACTTGTTGTCACAAAGTAATCTCATAGGAGCTTCATACTTTATTTTGAGATAATCAAGTATGATTCTCATCCATAGTGATTCACAAATTCCTTGAGCCATGGCTCGAAACTCTACTTCGGCATTAGATATTGCAACTACGTTTTGCTTCTTACTTCTCCACGTCACCAAATTTCCTCCCAAAAACATGCAGTATCCTGAGGTGGATCGCCTGTCTACAATTGACCCTGCATAATCTGCATCTGTATAGGTTTATATGGACAAACTTTCCCCCCTTTTGAATAATAATCCCTTTCCTGGACTCGTCTTCAAATACTGGACGATTCTATTCACTGCTTGCATATGTCTCTCACGTGGATAATGCATAAATTGGCTAACCACACAGACAGTATAGACTATGTCTGGTCTGGTATGGGATAAATATATGAGTTTTCCCACAAGTCTCTGATACTGGGTCTTTTCAATCCTTGGGCTCTCCTCATTGCTTCCAATCCTGTGATTCTGTTCAATAGGTGTCCCTGTGGTTTTGCAACCCAGTTTGCCCATCTCTTTAAGGAGATCCAAGACATATTTCCTCTGAGAAATAAAGATGCCTTGTTTGGAGTAGGCAACCTCTATCCCAAGGAAGTATTTAAGCTTCCCTAAGTCCTTCATTTCGAACTGTGCAGCTAATTTTTCTCTTAGAACCTGTTTCTCAACCTCATCATCACCAACAATGATCATGTCATCAACATAGACCAGAAGGAGTGTAAGCTTGCCTTCTTGGGAATGTTTTATAAAGAGAATATGATCTCCTTGGCTTTGTCTATAACCTAAGGATACCATAGCATTGATGAACCTCCCGAACCAAGCACGAGGAGACTGTTTGAGTCCATATAAGGCCTTCCGTAACTTACACTCCATATTCCCTCCACCAGTAAGATCATATCCTGGTGGAATGTCCATATATACCTCCTCTTCCAAGTTCCCATGGAGAAATGCATTTTTAACATCAAATTGGTGCAAGTCCCAACCGAAGTGTGCTGCCAAGGAGAGTATAATCCTGACTGTGTTCATCTTTGCTACTGGGGCAAATGTCTCCTCATAATCAATTCCATAGGTCTGAGTGTACCCTTTTGCAATCAGCCTTGCTTTATACCGATCCAGAGTACCATCAGACCGATATTTTACTGTGTAAATCCATCTGCATCCAACTATCCTTTTGTCCTTCGGTTTCTCAACAATTTCCCAAGTCTCGTTTGCGTCCAAAGCACTCATCTCTTCATGCATGGCTTGAACCCAATCTCTATCCATTAAAGCTTCTTGTACTGAAGTGGGGACTCTGATAGAATCAATTGCTGAAATAAAGCTCTGATGCTGTACTGATAGGTTTTTGTGGACACAAACTGAGATATAAGGTACTTGGGACAAGTTCTTCTGGCTTTTCTCAAGGCTATTGGCAAGTCATCAGGGTTAGGTTCACAAGTATTATGTAAAGGAAAAGGCTGTTCAAAGGTTCAGAGTTAGGAATATTTACCTCCGGTTCAGGCGGTTGAAGTTGCTATTGGACCAGGTCAGGTTTTTTCCGCTGATACGTCTTCTAGTACCGGTCTAAATTATTTTCCTCATTTATTGGAGGTGTCTCAGAGGTACCAGAAGTTGATGCCACTTCCTTCATAGGAGGAGAAACAGATGACTCAATAGGTTCAGCCAATAGAGGAACAAAAGGTGACTCAAGAGACTCAGCTTCTTAACCATTCTCCCCCTGAAGCTGAGGACCAAGGTAAAAAGACTTGGATTCACGAAAAGTGACATCCATGGAGACATAGACACAACGACTTTGAGGATGATAACATTTATATCCTTTTTTGTCGAGTGCGTACCCCATGAAGATGCATTTAACATCCCTAGGATCCAGCTTACTTCGATGTTGACTATGAACATGAACAAATGCAACACAACCAAAGACACAACACGAGAGACTTCTCATTGTAGGAACGGAAGGGAAGAAAGATGTCATGAGTTGCACAGGGCTAAGCCCATCCAAGATACGGGAGGGCAACCTGTTCAGCAAGTATGTGGCCGTTAAAACAGTTTCCCCCCAGTATGACTTAGGGACAGACATTTGGAAGAGCAAAGCTCGTGCAATCTCTAGAAGATGACAGTTCTTCCTTTCCGCAACCTCGTTTTGTTGAGGGGTATCGACACAAGTCAACTCATGCAAAACACCATGTTCTTTGAAATTTTTTGATTAACATACTCTTTCCCATTATCAGAACGTAGCCGTTTAATGGTTTTCCCAAATTGAGTTTAGATCATTCGGTAAAAGTTCAAGAACAATTGAAAAACTTCACATTTATCTTTCATAAGAAATATCCATGTGACTCGAGTGCAGTCATCAATGAAAGAAACAAACCATTTCGCATCAGATAAATTCATAGTAGAGGAAGATCCCCACACATCAGAATGAATAAGATCAAAAGGTGCAACACTTTTATTATTATTAGGAGAAAAAGTTGTACGATGGTCCTTTGCAAATTGACAAACATCACAATGAAAAGACTCAACTAACTCTTTCTTAAACAAAAGGGGAAATAACGACTTAAGAATACTAAATGGAGTATGACAAAGACGTTTGTGTTGAAGCCATATCTGAGAAGCAGCGGAATTTGAACTTGTTTGATGACAGGAAGTGGACATCGTCTGTCTGGTACTACCATGAGTCCGTTGTAGAATATATAACCCGCCCTGATCCTTAGCAACCTCAATCGTCCTCCCCATGGTAAGATCCTGAAATACACAATGAGAGGAAAAGAAGGTTACTGTACAATTTAAATCTCTAGTAAGCTTATGAATAGAAATAAGGTTATTTGATAATTGAGGGACATGTAGCACATTATGTAAGGGAAGGGAAGGTTGAAGTGAAAGTGTACCACATCCTGAAACAAGGACATGTGATCCACTAGCAACGGTGATGTGATGCTTACCAGACAATTTAGAGTAAGTTGAAAAATATGAGGGGTGAGGGGTCATATGATCAATAGCACCAGAGTCAATAATCCAGAGATCCTCAGATACAGTACTAGAAACATTAAAAGATAATGAACTTAAATTCTTACCAGTCATGGCTAGAGAACAAGTGCCAGAACGCTTACTCATAGAGTCCAAGAGAGTCCGCAAACGGTCCAGCTCGGCCTTACTAAATGCTGGAACTTCCTCCCCAGATGGTGGTGCAGATACCTCTTCACCCTCACTAACCAAGTTTGATACTGTTTGATGAACTTGTCGTTGGTGAGGGCCTTTAACACCTCCGAAACGACCAAGAACCTTGTCCCTGCCATGGAGTTTAAAACAAGTGTCCTTAGTGTGACCAGATTTCTGGCAATGAGTGCATAACCGTTCTTCACGATTAGCTTTGGTGGAAGGCTTCCAGAAGGAGGATGGACCAGGCTTTCCAGATGATAACCCACGTGTAGGACCCTTGCCGGTGGCCAAAGCAGAACCATCACTAGAATTACCATTATCAGTATTTAATATCACTGCCCGATGACTCTCTTCCCCCCGAATAGTGTGAAAAACTTCAGAGAGAGAAGGTAACTTGTCTTTCCCCAAAATCTGAACTCGAATAGGATCATACTCAGAGTTCAACCCAGAGAGGAATTTAAAGACTCGTCCACGCCCAATAAACCTTTGTAAAGTAGCGGAATCTTCGGTGCACTGCATCTTTAAACTCTGATTCTGGTCCAGCTCAATCCATAAACCATTGAGACTCCCATAATAATCAGTCACAGTAAGTATTCCTTGCTTGGTATTGAAAATAGTATTTTCAAATTCATAGCATGTAGAAATATCCTGTTTCATAGAATAAGTTTGATACAAATTATCCCAAAATTCACGTGCAGTACTAAAAAACATACAGTTCTTACTGATCTCCAGAGTCATTGAATTCCAAAGCCAAGTCATGATCAGAGAATCTTCATTATCCCACACTCCAAACTGCGGGTCATCTTTCTTCGGAGCATCCCCCACAATATGTGTTAACTTCCTACGACCTTTGAGAGTAATGCGAATAACTTGAGCCCATTGAAGATAGTTTTTACCATTGAGGTGATAGGAAGAATTTAAAACAGGAAGATCATTCGGATGGAGCGCCGAAATGGCCGTTGGAGGAGCCGTAGTGATGATGGAGGACTGGGTAGTGTCGACTTCTGACATTCTGGAAGGACCCACTACACCAAAAAGGACCGCGGGTGGAAGTCGAGTAGAACGGTGGAAGAGGCGGCGGAAATGGCGGTCGGACGCGCTATCACACGCGGGTGGAGCGACGACGGGTGAATTTCACGTGCAGAGAGCAGGGAGACACGTGAGAGCGCGTGACGGAGGTTCTGGGGCTGATTTTCCAGAGTCTGGACAGCGAACAGGCGACGAGCAAACCCCGGGTGGCAGTGTGGTGATTGGCCGCGGCAGCGGGTGGTTGGTTGTTGATTTTGTGATTTCGGGTTTGAAAAAAAACCACTGCAATAAGGCTGCAGCAGCAATAAGGCTGCAAGGAGACAACAATAAGGCTGCTCTGAAAAAAAGAAAACCTAGGAACCCCCTAGGCTACTGATATCATATAGAAAGAAGGAATTCTGAAGGGTATAATATTATTCCTTGAATATTTGTGTACAACAGAGATTACATTATATAGGCTAATAACATTAAATGCTAAGTGCTAACCTAAAAATAAGAGCGTAAAATCTGTCCTAATAATGAAAAGAATAAAAACAGAATTGTACAAATAAAAAGAGAATATTAGAAGATATTCTTCCGATATATTACAACACATACCATCAGCACACCCAAAATAATTCGTGTGGTTCCTGGTCACACCTTAATGTAATAGATAATTAACATCTTATACTAAAACTGTAATATTGCATGCATGTACGTGTTTCTCATTAAAATAACTGAATTATATGTATATTATAAATATCATCACATTCCCTAGTCACAAAGTACAGTGATCTTTTAGAACTTGCCTAGCAAGATCAAGTGCTCCACACTTCTTGTAGATTAAATGTAGATTGTAAGCCGCCTCTCTACGAAGGTCGCAGTAACCAGGTTTATGTTTTTCCATGATATCTGGATCCTCATTTGGAAGTTTTGGAATCGGATGGTCTCTCTCGCGAGTAGCAAGCACTTTCTCATAGTGCAAAGCAGCCAGACTTACTAGACCAACATGATGATATGCACGAGCTATGTTGTATAAGGATTCCTGCAAAGCCTAACAATAGCTTACTTCAGTCTCATCTTATTAACGCATACAGAAGTAAGAAACTCATAACAAGAATTTGCCTGCTGAAGTTTATATCTGATAGGCTTCACCACTTATTTCAGAGTTCATTAATTCATATTTCCATGAAAGTGACTATTGAATTGAAGGATCCATAATATGGAAATTTCACCAGATTGACATTCTAAGCAAATCTGAGTTGAGACAATCATGTATGTTATGTTTCGTCCTATTATAATACATCTACTAAATCCTACCAAAATTTATAAACAAGTTCCAACATGATACGGAATTTTGTTAGCAATAAATTACATATTCCAAGCATATTAAGTATTCTGCCACATTTTTTGTTAAAAGACTACATAAAATTACTCTGATAGGTCCCAAACTGACGAAGAGGGAGTTATCTCGGTAATGCTCATCCTGAGAGACTAACATATTGTGCTGGAACTGGGTTAGTCAAAGGTTTAATTAAGCTAATTACAAAGGTTGAGTGTAAATTCTGGCTAGACCCAACATTTATATAAGCAAGACTTTCACATTTATTTTTTTGTAGGAAAAAGATAAATAAAAACAAAATATATTATATGATTAAATTTAAAAGAAAAACAAGAAAAATATAGTACATAAGACAAGGATTAAAAGACCCATGTTTATCCGAGGCTTCCAAGGCTCCAGGCTGAGCTAGGGGCAGCATTTTTTTAATGATGTCAGAACCAGTGGTGTAAGCTTGCTTTGTAGATTGTACACAACGAAGTGATAAATACATGCGCCTAATTTTGCAATGGATAACTAGTCCAATATATAAACGAACCTAGATATGTCCAATGTATGTATGAATAAAGCTGATATCTTCCTTCTTCTTATTTTCATTTTATTATTAATAAAAACATTTTATTCTTATGTACCCAACCGAAAAAAAAGCTTCTTAAATGGGTACAAGGAAATTCATGAAAACTTGAGCAAAACAAACCTGGCTGTTCTCACAGATCCTCAAATTGTTGTAGAGGAATGCTAAACCTTGTACAACACACTGATGCTTATTTTGAAGTCTGAAACCCAATGCTAAGTTTATCAAGGCTGTTCCTGAGAAACATGGAATGAAAAACAGATCACTTAATGCTCGTTCTTGTCTAAGCAAGCACTACACAAATACGGCATAAAATGAAAGAACATACCAACACAAAGATTAACCAAGGGATTCTCAGGCAGAAGTTTATAAGCTTCAAGGTATTTCCTTGCAGCATCTTGATGATGGCTAAATAAGGTGAACTGATGCCCAGCGATGAGGATAGGAGGCACACAATCCGCAATTTTTCCTTGCATAGCACGTAAAAATTTGCAATGCCTTGTATCTCGATTTTCCAATCTATCAAACACGAGAAAACAAGTGGAATATTAGGAAAATTAGGTCCTAGTTTTTCTTTAGGCCATAAATCTATGTCCTAATGTTACAGCAAATAAGGGAGTCTGACTAATGTTTTGCCAAAGCCCAGCTTACTTGATCAACAAATTTACCTTGAGATGACCTTGTAGTAGCAATTCCAAGCGGCAACACTGTATGGATGTTGTTGAACAATGTATTTTACACAATCAAATCCATGCTTAGGATCGGTGGTGTTGTATGCCATTTCTGTGGAGAACATAAATTTGCTTTATCAGCAATATTACAAGGTGAGAAAGTAAAAGAATAGAAGAAAGAGGAGAGAGGACTTTCTGAAAACTGAATTCTGTTCTTGTTCAATTGATTTTCGGATACACAGTTTCAACCTATTTATACAAGAGATGGTAAGCTGTTACCTACAGCTGTCATCCTAACTGATTCAAACAAGTTTAACTACCTAGCTTAGTCAGCAATCAGCCTAGCCTAGCGTACACAGCACACTACTGTACACTCTAATAAGAAAGATATGTAACCCACCCCCACCCCCACCCCCACCCCCCAGAACAGCAACAAATTAACTTCCATTCTCTTTAAAAGAACCTTCACATTGTGGGTTGTAATAACAGAAATGTCTAAAGCTAAAGAAGGGGGAGAAAAAACAAATAAACAAGCAGTAATCCTTAATTTTTCATTTTGATTTCTTGGAATGGAGAAACCTTGGAAGCAAAGAATCAATCTAGAAGGAAGTAAAAGTCTGTCAGGGTTCAGCACTTACGAGCTCCAAAAGATCTAAGCTCCTCTTTCTTCTCAGCAGATAGAGCAGTATGAGCCAATCTTAGAGTGAGATTAATAATCTCAAGTGCTTCCCAATACCTTCGCAAGGATGCTAATGCCTTGCACAACTGTACAACAATATTAAGGGGTCAGATATTACAAAGTGGACGCAGAAAACGGAGATAGAAGCACTAACATCAATTATTAGCTGGTGATGTTCTTCAACTTTGAGAAGATTACACACAGGAGGATCTTTGTTTACTTCCTGAAAATATGCCATGCAATATATACAAAAGGTAGTTAACACATAATCACTCAGGACATTTGTTCAAGAAGGCAGTAGGCATCACATAACAGATTACCTGAGGCTCACTATCTGAATCATCACTTAACCAGTCAATTCCAGAGGCCAGTGCCTCAGCTTTTTTTTTCTCCTTCTGAATTGCCTTCTTCTGGAGCAACCTTTTTGCCCTGGAAGCTTTCGACCTGATTTTTACGATAATAACAGATGTTCTTTTCACTTTGTAACCAAATGTAGTGAGGACCAAAAGCCCAAAAGCATGCAAGAACAAGGATATACATCCACACTTATAGATTCTATACCCTAAAATATTGGTTATGTTATCACTTATCAGCATAAGATTTAAAGAGAATAGTGACCATCAATCTATGAAGCATGGATACCATGTATGATATATGTGACATACAGATATCGACACGGGGATACTATGATTATTTAAAAAATAGAATACAAAAATGGGATGGATACATTTAATTAAATTATTAAAATTAAATCATAAAAAACAATCAATATATATGAAAGGCGAAAGTTTCTGGCATAATATTACTAATAACACTTAAGTTTTGGAATTTAGAATCTGTTTTTTATCAATGCTCTTAATTATTAGGCTACAACCAGAAGCCCCTTAACCTAGACTAGAATCTATGAAGCCATATGTTGAAACACAAATCCAAGGCCTAAAACCATCTGAGGGATAGAAGCCTTATATCCCTTTTCATATTGTTGTTTTTGAAGAGGGTAAATCATGGATCTCTGATTTTGAAGTCTAGAAGCATGACACTGACAGTGACTCAGAAGATGGGCTCAAGTATCAACCAGAGAAATAGCCTGAAAATGCCAGAAGACCCAGAACTTCAGAGAAGACAATGGAGAAGTTAGTATTGTTGCAGCAAAAAAGATAAAAGATGTGATTATATCTGGTAACTCTACCAGTTCCAGTTACTCTAGTGATCTCCGACAGCCTATGACGTATGGCCGGAGAATGAGAATCCAAGCCAAATCAACACAACTTGAGCTTGAGCAATACCCAAACTGAATCTGAAGCTGTAAAATTAAAAAACATTGCTTCCCGAATATATCTGGATATATAAGGGATGCATAAAGTAATGGTTATTTTACATTTTACATGTCTCAGTGCTTCATAGCCATCAATTAGCTATTAGAGATATTATATAAATATAAGCAGCTGTATTGGGAAGCTAAGGCAAATGGCATCTAGATGAAGGGAGAAAAACGAAAGGCTTTATGTTGGTGGGCACAAAACACCAGAAACAAGAATGATCTAGTGATTGTGGCCAAACTAAACTGAAGGTAGTCTCTTGATTTGGATACAAGGTGCATAACTGTATATGCTGTTATATTTTTAGTGTAGTATTCCAGCATTAAAATTTCATAAGACCACACTCTGAAAATAAAAATATTTTGGATCCAAAAAATTATTTAACTGGAGTTTGTTATGAACAATTAAAGAGAGAAAATAAGTATGAGTAAGGCTATCTAAAATGAGCTTGTCTCTTAAGTGTTTATCCACCCTTGAGTTGATAAAATACATTGTGATCTTAACCCAATAAATGATCCAATGGTAGATACACCCTTACTTTCTTACTCTATAGACAAGTTCACTTTAGAGGAGTTTTTTTCGCGAGTTATATATATACACCAAGAGACAAAGTAAAATAGATGTAGGTCAAAGAACACACTGCCTCAAGCCCACTTCTGCTTTTATAGTCGAGGCCCGGTGGGAAGAGTATGCAATTGTATGGTTGTCAAACAATTACCCCTCAATTAGACTAATCAACAGTAATATATCAACTAGAACTAATCCCCAATTCATCATCCTTAATCACTTATTCAGTTTTACTTAAGGATCAAACTTAAACTCACACAACTTACTTTAATAGTTTTCCATACTCAAATGCATTAGATAACAGATAAATCATAAGGTTAGGTTAGTACACCTGATTGTACATGTCACAGTAGAATTAGAAATATAATTACAATATGTCAGAAACAAATACTCACAGATCAGATGGTGTAGCTATTGGCCTGAATCCTCGGAATACATTATCCTTTTCCTGATCATCCAGTACCTTAACCCTTTCAACTAGATCTCTTCTGGAGAGGCGCTTTTTTGATTTACCCTGCAGCAAGAAACAATGATGGCATGAATTGACTTTCTTTTTTGACAAAAGAAATTTAATTAGAAAAGCAGGATAGAAAGTACATCTTGGCAGAGACAGGAAATCCCACAAGATTTAAAAGAAAACAGAAAGTTAAAAAAGGATCCAAAGTGAAAAAGTGAAAACAAGATGACCAATCTCTTCGCATAATTGTAGAGATATAAATCATTCTCTAAAAGCTTAAGCTCTAAGATTGAGTGGTCAATTTTGAAGATCTAGGTTAACATTCTGAAAGCAAGCACAAAAGCATGTATGTCTGAGAGAATGTGAGAGTGACAGAGAGAAGGAGGGAGAGATAGAGAGAGGCAGATCAAAATTGTTTCTCAGATATTACCTTTTGTCGAAGAGTTGCAACATAGAGTGATTGACGTATCAAAGGGAAAATTGCATCCACAAAATCATCCAGCATCCCTTTATTCCAGTATATCTTGCAGAGCTTCAGTTTTATTCTTTCATTAACCCACCATCCATTTGACTTTTCAGAATGTGAATCACCAGAGTCTGCATTTAACTCACATTAAAATCTCCAAGGAAGAACTTCGATCACAAAGAAAGAAAACATTTTTGGAATGTACCAGAATCCTTTGGAGGACACAGCATAGAAATGGCTTCATCTTCTTTCCCTTCTTCAAGCAGAAGGGAAGCCAAAGTTATGCGTGCATCAACATCATCTTGTAGCGTTTCTAGTGCTGAAACAAAAGCTTGTTTAGCAACTGAGGAATATGAATGTTAAAAAAGAGAGTAGCAAGAAAAGCAAAGACCTATCCAAGCAGAACATTAATCAGCAATCAATGACATGAGGGAGTATTGCATTGCCAGCACTTTTGATATAAGTACTCTGTACTCTACAAGCATGTAGTGTAAAAATGCAAGCCTAAAATATGCTCCCACAACTCAAATCAATTCTAAACTATAAGTCAGAATAGAATGTGATACATATGTACTAGTGTTTTGAATCTTCACACGCTAATTTTCTTTTTTCCTATCAAAAGAATGTAAAGAGTTAGAGACAAGGAAAGGGGAACTGAAACTTCAAATAATTACTGACTAGCCATAGCTTTCGCTTTTTTAATAGAAAACAACAAAAAAAAGTAAGAAAGAAGCAAAGGTAGAAGTAGAACAAAGGGAAGGAGATAAGAAATCCTCCATAACGGAGTGGGGGAGATAAAATAAAAAATTCAGCATGCTCAATCTCTTTGCAAATCTGATATAGAAATGCATTTAAACATTCTAGAGCAAAGCAGTAGACAGAAGCTACAAATAAATCTTATATCAAAGCAAATCTAGGGTGAGAGACACCAGTAAAGATGTGGCGATTCATTTCCAACAATGCACCAATTTGACCAGGGAATTACATAAATTGCACAATGCGACAAAATTTTCGCTTGGATGTTTCTACCGTAACCGTTAAAAATTTAAAACCATATCTGATAAGTGCAGAAAGTACTACATGATCTTCACATATATAATGATGGACAAAAAAGGTTAAAAAGCTTAACAAGCAAAATCTTAGAATTTGGACTTGGACCTAACTCAACCCCACAAAACCAGCTTGTAAGGTGAGGACTGCCCAAACCTTATAAACACTACTTAGGCCATATTTCTAGGCAATCCGGGACTAAACAAACCCCCTTACACCCAGTACAATGAAGGTGCTAGAGGCTGCAATTAAGGCAGCCCGAAGTTGCCACAATTAAGGCGGCCATGGGCATACCACAATTAAGGCAGCTTTCCAACACACTCCCTCATGCCCGAAGCTATGCGCTTGAAGCATGGACAATGCGGGTGGCTCAACAAAAGATCTAGGATAGGCTCTGATATCATCTTAGAATTTGGGCTTGGACCTAACTTAATCCCACAAAACCGGCTTGTAAGGTGAAAACTGCCCAAGCCTTATAAACAGTACTTAGGCCATATCTCTAGGCGATGTGGGACTAAACAAAGCCCCTCACACCCAACACAATGAAGGTGCTGGAGGCTGCAAGTAAGACAGCCCAAAGTTGCTGCAATTAAGGCGGCTAGGGGCAAACCGCAATTAAGGCGGCTTTCCAACACAAAATATATGAAAAATGAAAGAAACAGCAACAAGAAGTTGCAATCCATAGGCTGTAGAAGAATATATATGTATCACTCAAGAGTCAAAAGCAAAGCAAAGCAAAATACATTTGAGAACTTTGGCTGCCCAACTTGAATCTATGATACTTAAAAGAGAGCTTGACCAGGAAAAACGATTGTAACCAAACTTAATGATTTTGTTGTAAACATTCATTTCAGAAACATCAGCACCAGCTTGAATGCTGGATAAAATATTTCATTTATTGTATTAATAAAGAAGATGGAAGTGGTTCACATAATTTGTCATTAGCCTATATACCATTTTTATTAAAAATAAAACCTTGCCTTTGGAAAAGAAAAGAATTGCTTGTAACCTTTCTTTCAAGGATAGATAACATCTAGCAATTTTCAGACACAGAGGACCCTGCAAGAAAGAAGTTCAATAAGAGGATCAGATTATCTTGACAACATAATGTCGATGTTGAAAGAGATACAACAAAAGAATAGATATCTAAACTAGCTAAAAAGTATCATGCCACCAGAATGAGCAAAAAAAAAAAAAACTACTACAAACACTAGAGAATTTCATTTTATTTAGATAAGCATTACTGTTCTTCTAACACATGTTACAGTACTCTAAAACTAAAAGACTACACCAACCAGTGTTATAAAACTCGGACCGGTCATCAACTTAGTCAGGACACTAGGTCATGGTTGAACTGCATGAACCGGTATATATCAAATTTATCATTTTTATAATAAAGATATGTATAGATAATATATTTATCAGAAATTAACCAAGCAAAAGCCTTGGCTTTGTGGCACAGCAGGCATTGGGGGTATCATGACAAGGGATCGATCCTCATCTAACGTATTTTTGGCATGAGTGGGCATTTTCAGCTGATAAAGGAGCATGCGTGAGTAGTAGCAGGACATTGTGCGCACGTGAGTGGGCGAGCCTTGGACAGCGTGAGTGCAGCAGGCCTTGGACATCATGAGTGCAGCTCGGGCAGTTCAACCGAGATGACTCAGCCAGTCAAACTAGTTCAACCGCGGTTTGCTGATGTCAGCTCCGGCTCAGTTGCATATCTGATCTGATATGCTGACCGAACAGGTCATAGGTCCGGATTGCGATTGAACCAGTCCGACCAATCAGTCCGATCCGGGTTTAATCACACAGTCATCAACTATGATATCGGGCAACATAACAATACAGGGTAGTGTTACACAAGAGCAAAAAAAATCACAAATAGATCTCAATAGTCGTGTTACATATTATTGACCTTCACCTTATACGGAGATTATGACAACTAAATGTAAAATGACCCTTATACCTTTCCCTAGCCAGAAATATATAAAACTTGCAAGAATACTCCATATCACTACCCCTCAAGCCAGGGGCGAACCATGTGTCTTCCTGAAACTCCTAATTACCAATTGACACTCTCTACTAACCAATTAAAATTTTTGTTATTTTTTAAAAATGAGTGGTCAATGGGTAGTGTGAATAGATAAATGAGAGAATGAGAGTATTAATGGATATATATATATATATATATATATATATATATCCATTAATACTCTCATTCTCTCATTTATCTATTCACACTACCCATATATATATATATATATATATATATATATATATATATATATATGTTGGAAAAGCTGCCTTAATCACGGTCCGCCCCTAGCCGCCTTAATTGCGGCAACTTTGGGCTGCCTTCATTGTAGCTTCCAACACCTTCATTGTGCTAGGTTTGAAGGGGTGTGTTTAGTCCCACATATCCTAAAGATATGGCCTAAGTAGTGCTTATAAAGCTTGGGCAGTCCTCATCTTACAAGCCGATTTTATGGGGTTGAGTAAAGCCCAAACCCAAATTCAATGAATATACACACACACACACACACACACACACATATATATATACCATTGCAAATAGAGCATAGAAAAGAAAGATAACCATATTCCCATGCTTTATATAAAAAGATAGCTATGCAGTAAATGAGGTTTTTTGATTTGACTTTGCAATAAATGAGTGAATAGTTGGAAAAATAAATTTAAATAACATCTACATCTATGCTTAATGTTGAGATGTTGGCTTGTTTCCAGGTTTGATTCAATCGTTTGATTTAAATTTAAAATCTTTTCTCTTATGGCGTCAGTAAACTTTTCTCATTTTCTAATAATTAAAAAAATCTCTTCGAGACTTAAATATAACAATATTTATGACTTTACTTTTGCACTTCGGCTACCTCAATGTTTTTCTTTAAGCTCCACCACTGCTCAAGCCACAGCATAAAAAGGTTTCATCTTGTCAAAAATATAGAAAACCCAAACTTAACATAAACACAAAACTTTACAACAACAAAACAAGACACAATACATCAATCTATAAAAGAGCTTTGGCAACTAGCACCGTAACCCTTGATGTCCTTGGCACACAGCTCCCAGAAGTCGGCAACCTGTTGATCCTATCAGCTACTCTCCGGTTACATATTGATCCACACATGACACATCTAGTATATTCTTTGACTACACTTTGTCTACACAAAACCTAGCAACAGAACTTTGATGGAGTACCCACAAACAAATAACACAAGTTTTGCAATGTGACTATTTTGACTAGGAACAACAGTCCTTGCAACTCTTGGATTGTCCTCTCTGGTGTAACTCAACAAGTGACATCCAAATGACCAACACATCATCTGATTTCTAGTCCATATAATGAAGTCATTTGACAGAAAAAAAAAAAGAAAAAAAGAATAGTATATTGATGCTCTGCCAGAGGTTGCTTAAATTGCTTTTATTTTCCCTTTTCAGAACACTAAACAAAGGGTTAGGTTTCAAGGTATAGTACCGCTTTGGGTTTAATTGAATAGAATTATAAATTAGCACAAAGTATTCTACCCACTCATGCAATTTAGAATGGATTATACGACTTGGGGAGAGAATTGGAATAGACAGGAATGAATTACCATACATTTTCATTTCTACTATTTGCTTCCAACATCAGATAATAATTCAATGCAGAATTGTAATGCTCAAGACCCATCAATGAGTCTGCAACCTCAGTGACCAAGTCAACATGCTCGCTTGCATTCTCTGCTTTCAAATCATTAAAGAGAACCTGTTAATCATGTGAAAATGTTAAGTAATACATACAAACGATGCAAAACCAAAATGAAAATTCACATACTGCCATTGCATGCCATAGACACACCTACTTGCCTTACACCATTATATTAACTGAAGCTCACGAGAAACACAGAAAATGAGATAAAAATAATAATGATAAACTGTGCTTTGGAAAAGGACTAGAGAGAGAGAGAGAGAGAGTTGTGCACCAGTACAAAGTCTAATAACCTACATATTCTTAGTTTCACATAAGAAAAGAAGGCATTATTTAGAAAGGAGAAAAGATGATATAACAGAGGACTAGAAGCCTAATGCTAATATATATAAAGCCTGAAACAAGACGGGAAAAAATCTCTCTAACATAGAAAATCAACAAAAAAATAGTGATGTAATACAAGCAGATATCATGGGTAAGTAACAAGCTTTGTTACGCGTAAATTAAGTAGGGCACAGGAAAGAATGCATAACATGGAAGGAAAATCAAAGCTAATTGAGGAAGTCCCAATAGCCATCCATAGATAGCATTGTGTTGAGAATTATCGTAGATTTATTTCCTTTTAATGTACAGATTATTGCTTATTTATTTTTAATTATTAGGACAGTTTTGTTACCTGTAATATAGCTCTATTCTAGGCAATTAGTTATGAGCTCATGTCTATATAATGTAAATTCATGTATTGATCATTCAAGAAATAATATTCAGATTATTTCATCCCTTCTTTTCTAGTTGGTATTGGAGCTCCCGACCAGGGGGCTCTGCTTCCGCACTGAAAAACCTTAGCCGACTTCATTGCGGCCTCTCTTAGCTGCCTTAATTGCAGCATTTGACACCTTCAATGTGCCCTTGTTCAGTTCTGGCCACCAGTGTCGATACCACCGGTCGCAGCTGTGCCGTCGCTGCCTACCTCTGTCACCGTCTCTGTTGCCGGAAAATTTTTCCGGCGAAACCACCCTCAGATGAAGCGCCTTCCATGGATCTACAAGGTCCCAAAACTAGAAATGATGAAGAAAGCCCCAGAGTTGATAGACCTCAATATCAGAGTTTGGTAGGGAAGTTGATATACTTAGCACATACTAGACCGGACTTGACTTATGCTACCAGTGTGGCTAGCCAGTTTATGCATGATCCAAGGGTGCGGCACTTGCAAGCTGTGGATTGTATTCTGCAGTATCTTAAAACCACACCTAGAAGAGGATTGCTTTTCAAGAGGAATGGAAATCTAGCTATGGAAGTGTATATTGATGCAGATTATGCAGGTTCAATTATTGATCGAAAATCAACATCTGGGTACTGTATGTTTCTTGCTAGGAATCTCGTATCATGGAGAAGTAAGAAACAGAACGTGGTTGCTCGATCTAGTGCAGAGGCTGAATTTCGAGCTATGGCACAAGGGTTTGTTAGTTGTTATGGATGAAAATTGTACTTGATGACCTTAGAATAAAGTATGACACTCCTATGAGATTGTTTTGTGATAACAAGTTAGCCATTAGTATTGCTCATAATCCAGTTCAACATGATAGAACAAAGCACATAGAGATAGACCGACACTTTATCAAGGAAAAGCTAAACGATGGTCTAATCAATATAGCATATGTCCCTTCGAAACATCAATTGGTAGACGTGTTGACTAAAGGACTTCCCATGGAATGCTTTCAGGATCTTACTAGCAAGCTGGGAATGATTGATATCCATTCACCAGCTTGAGGAGGAATGTTGAGAATTATCGAAGATTTATTTCCTTTTAATGTACAGATTATTGCTTATTTATTTTTAATTATTAGGACAGTTGTTACCTGTAATATAGCGCTATTCTAGGCAAGTAGTTATGAGCTCATGTCTATATAATGTAAATTCATGTATTGATCATTCAAGAAATAATATTCAGATTATTTCATCTCTTCTTTTCTAGTCATTGAATATCATTAAAATCTAAAATGATTTTCTGGGGTTCAAGCATGTCGATTAAATGTGGCAATGATCAAGCAAAACATAGTTGATTCAATCATAAGTATTACAGTATGCATGCAACACACCTGAGCCATCTCCATGTTTCCAAGGTGAGCATGGCAGATTCCAGCTTTAATTCTCAAATTCAAAGCCAATTCTTTTCCCGAATTCACCACTTGAGCATGCTCAATATGCTGAAGAGCTCTGTCATGCGCCTTAGTTTCCATTAATATGGCAGCCAGTTGATCAACTACACTTGCATTTGCTTCATCAAGTTGACTCTTGAGATAGTCTTCAAGAATGCGAACTGAACATTCAACTTGACCACATTTTTGGTAGAACTAACAGAAAACGGCATAAATTCAATTCAACAATGGAAGTCAACCACAAAATGTCTAATGGGATCAAAATAAAATATGAACAATTATTTTCAAAATATGATCTCAGCTGAGGAAGAACAGCGCTGTCAATGACATATGCTGGCAAGCCAAAAATACCACAGTTCAGTGCTGGCTCAACTTCAGCCCAAAAGTGACCGGGCCAGCCCAATTGAAGCCCAAAACCAGTGATGTCGAGGCTGGTCCAATTTTTGTATGTTAATTAAGTTAGGCTAAGGTTTGATTTCATTATTATACGGCCTGTTGCCTCATAAAATTAGTTTCAAAGAATTTTTAATAACTAAAATTGAGCATTTTGCAAAGTGAGCGTTTCTCTCATCAGTCACTATCCCATCCCGGCACGCTCCTGTTCTTGGCTTCCTTTCATGATTTCCACTGCAGCCTTGCATAAAATGTGAACTAGCTTTTTACCCCAAAAAAATTGTGTAATAACTTGTCACAATACAACAAATAACAAGATTCAGTTAGGAATGTGAATGGTAAAATGGAACTTCAGTGAGGTCTGTGGCTGTTTTGAGAGAACTCAAGCTTGGTGGAGTCCAGAACCTTATGCTTCCTTCACAACCTGGGTCTGTGAAAGATGGGACAAGTTTTTTTTTCCAGGAACTAAACCATCTTGCAGCTACAAAATGATTGAAGGAGATAAACAACCCGAAAAACCAAAAGCCCATAGGTTAGAAAGGAGGGAAATGAGGGATTCCACTTTCGGGAATAGGACTGCCATTTCTTGTCGGGGCTGCCATTTGCCATGGTCATGGTGGGCAATATGGTACCTCTATGCATGGAGATTTTATAAAAGAGAACATGAATTCCAGAATGCCACTCCGCCATGGCCCCATGGGCAACACTGAGAAAAACAGACTGTAGAAACATGAGGGATATTTATCAAATAGAGAGTCTGCATCACTGCTATTGAAAAAATGTTTGCATCAATTGTGTTATCGTAATATTTCAAAGTATTCGAGCTGGCAAAATGAACAATAATTGCCTGCAAGTTACCAAAATATTTAGCAGACAAACCAACCGTGTAATTTTCTAATTATGTATTTCTTCAAGCTTATATTTTGTTCTCAGTCCTCCCCAAGACCCTCCTGCAAACCGTTCTGGCTCTCCCCAACTCTAATTACACTACACCTCACCTGAAACAATCTGACATCCTTGTTTTAAGAAACTCTCCATTTCATAGTTCATACCCAGCCCCTCACATAATGAGCGAAAGTGATAGATATAGGCCACAAGATACACAAGCAGACACATACATTAGACAGCGTCGCGAAGGCAAATCACGGTTTTTGTATGAATACGATCAATAACAAAAAAAAAAAATATATTCTACAAAGGATGCAATTTAAAGAAAATTAAATGCATGCTCAAATCAAATCTGGTTCATAATAAAAAGACTAAAAGGCAAACCTTAGCTGCAGCTTTTAGTGCATCAACATTCTCACGACATAGATGATGTACTTGCTCATATGCCACAGCAGCTTTTTGATAATCTCCAAGCTCAACATAAAGCAATGCACGGTTGTTTCTAAGAGTAATGTCCTTGGGATCTGCCGTTATTGCTTTCGAAAGACAATAACTGGCCTGCCCAATATCACCTTGTTCTCTGCATTAGAAAATGGTGCTTAATTCAGTAACTAAAGTGTTTCTTTCATATACAAAAGCACTGTTTAAAATGATTCAATACATGAATTTAGTAACACTAGAAATGGTGACAGAATCCAAGGAGATAAATATAGTCAAGAGATGTTTTGGAATGGAAACCGAAGTTAGCTATGATGAACCATGTTTTCCATTAATACATTGCATACACGGGTAATTTATTTAAGGATACAATATTTGATGCAATTTGATCCTCCTTCATGATTAGAGTAGGAATGTTAATTCATGCAGCTGAATACATCTACTAGAATAAATTCACAAAACTAAAGATAGCAACAAAAATGAGAAACATCTCACATGGACCAGTTAAAAAGCAATTTCCAGAGAGATGAATTTTTTGGATTCAAATGAGCAGCAATCATGTAAAAATCCATAGCTCTTTTGTAATCCTCAAGTGAACTATAGACAAGTCCAAGGGTGTGATACGAGTCGGGCAAATTTGGCGCCAGCCTAACAACTTCATGCAAGACAGCAATAGCCTGCAAAAAGCCAACGGAGCAAAGCAATAGATTACTAATTCGCAAAAAACTTAAGTGATAGGAAAGTCTATAATGTATATCAAACTAAAACAGACTGGGAAAGCATGCAGAATCAGAAAAATTAAAGACCCAGCTCCTATGCCATCTAGCATTAACTACTTGCCATCAAACACTGCCATGGCACTCTCAGAACTCTGCTCCATCCAGCTCTCTGTCATCATCAGGTCCTATGGCTATGGTTGCATCGAATTCTGGAACTGACACAAGCAGTGTTTGGTACCCTGATAGTGGTGCCACTCATCATGTGACATCCAACTTGGCCAATCTTACTCTGCACTCAGATTACACTGGTCCTGATAACATCTTTATGGGTAATGGACTTGGCCTTTCTATTGATACTATTGGTTCTGCTTGTGTTAATAGTCCTTTTAACCAAAATATTACATTCAAACTACAACACCTATTATATGTTCCAGCCATCACAAAAAATCTTATTAGTGTTAGTAGGTTCTCTAGGGATAATAATGTCTACTTTGAATTTCTACCTCATGGTTTCTTTGTCAAATCTCAGGTTGATAAAAAGGTCGTGTTAGAAGGCACTATCAATCCTGATGGCTTATATGTCTTCCACAATTTCATTTTGTCTCCAAGGCCATCTACTCCAGCCAAAGCATCTACTCCTAGTTGTCTTAGTGTTGCAAGCACATCTACTTTCAACCATAGTTCTGTTTCTATTAATTCTAGTCCTAGGGATACTAGTGCAGCCATTGTTGTTAAACTCGCGAGTCAACTCGTTGACTCGTCCGAGTTTACGATTCTAGGTAGGCAAAACGGGTGGACTCAGTGGTAGAATCGGTGGGGGGGTAGACTCGGGTTGACTCGGTCTGACTCGGGCTGACTCGGGCTGACTCGCGAGTCTAGCTACCGAGTTTGCGAGTCCACCCGTTTTTTATTGTTGCCTCAGAAAGACCAAAACGCTGCGTTTTGGTCTTGAAAATTTGGTTTCCCTCTTCCCTTCACCATCCCGATTCCCTCTAGGTTCACCATTTTCATCTTTCGTCGCCTAACCTAAAAACCCAGCCTCCTCTCAGTCGCGTCGCGCCTCTCTGCACCGCCTGCCTCTCAGTCGCGCCTCCCTCTCAGTCTCGCCTCCCTCCCCCGCGCGCACATTCTCCTCCCTTCCCCTTCCCTGATCGCAACACGCAGGTTCTTCAGTGGTTCGGGTTCCCACACTGCTCTTCTTCTCTTCCTCTTCACTGAATAACTGTTGTTCACTTGTTCATCCTTGCAATGTCTGGTTCGGGTTCCCACACTGCTGCAGTAGGATCCGGAAGTTCCAGGGGTAGGGGAAGGGTTAATATCCCAGGAAATAGGAATGATCCCGGTTGGAAACATGGGACTGATGTACTGGGCAATGGAAAAAAGGTGAAATGCAATTATTGCTCAAAGATTGTTAGTGGAGGAATTTATCGATTCAAGCATCACCTTGCCGGTAGTAGGGAAGATTCTGAACCATGTGCTTCGGTGCCGGATGAAGTGAAACAGTTGTTTATGAAAGTTGTTGCCGATGCTAAAGAGGCATCGAAGAAGAAAAGAAGATTGATCGATGTTGATGAAGATGTTGCAGATGATCAGCTTCCGGTTGCACCGTCTGGCTCTAAAAAAAGTGGTTTTTCCTTTGCTAGAGGGGGAGTAAAAGTCGGTGGTGGAGTTCAAACAACGGTCAATCAGATATGGAGAAAGGATTTAAAAGAGGAAATTGATGACCAGGTAGCTCAATTTTTCTATACAAGTGCAATTGCTTTCAACTGTATAAAAAATCCGGAGTTTGCAAAGATGTGTGAGATGATTGGTCGATATGGAATTGGCTACAAACCTCCATCTTACCATGACATTAGAGAACGACTTTTGAAAAAAGAGGTGGTTCGAACCAATAAAGAGCTAGAAGAGTTTAACGAGGAGTGGCAGAGAACTGGGTGCACAATCATGTCCGATGGGTGGACGGATAAGAAGAGACGCTCCATATGCAACTTTTTGGTGAATAGCCCCAAGGGGACGGTCTTTCTCTATTCATTGGATACTTCTGACATCTCAAAAACGACTGATAAAGTTTTTAAGATGTTAGATGATGCAATCAACCAAGTTGGAGTGGAGAATGTGGTTCAAGTGGTTACTGACAATGCTGCAAATTTCAAAGCAGTGGGTGAGATGTTGATGCAAAAACATCCTCACTTATATTGGACTCCATGTGCTGCCCATTGCATTGACTTGATGTTGGAGGACCTTGAGAAACATCTGAAGGAGCACAAGGTTACTATAATGAAAGGTAGAAAGGTTTGTACCTACATTTATTGTAAGACTTTGTTAATTAGCTTGGTGAAGAAATTTACCAAAGGAAAAGACTTGATTAGGCCTGGCAAGACTAGATTTGCCACTGCCTATTCGACATTATCTTGCCTTAATGAGAACAAGGCTGCATTGATGAGCATGTTTAGCTCAGAGGACTGGACTGGGAGTAAGTTTGCCAAAACCCAAGAGGGGAAAAAAGTGGAAGATATCATTTGTGATAATCGGTTTTGGAAGAACATAATAGTATGTCTGAAGGCAGTTGCTCCTCTCATTGTAGTCCTTCGCTTGGTAGATTCTGATGAAAAACCCGCCATGGGTTTTATATATGAAGGGATGGATTCAGCGAAAGAAAAGATAAAGAGCAACTTCAATGGAGTTAAGAAATGGTAAACTTGTCTAACTTTATCTCATTTGAAAGTTATTTACCTTCTTTGTGAGTGTTACTAATATAGGATATTTGGTATTTGTAGCTATGAACCCATCTGGAAAATTATTGATGAGCGGTGGAATAACCAACTCCATAGGCCCTTACATGCAGCTGCATATTACCTTAATCCAGCATTACACTATGAGCCAAGTTTTGATCATGAAGATGCTGAGGTTAAAATAGGGTTGTACACTTGCATTGCAAGGTTGGTAAAGGATGATGCGGAGAGGATCAAGGTTCAATCACAGCTTGCCGACTATCGTTATGCTAGAGGGCTCTTCGGTATGGATGCTGCAAAGTCTAGCAGGAAGATTATGCTTCCTGCAGAATGGTGGGACTTCTATGGGGATGGCGTGATTGAATTAAAGAGGTTTGCCATTCGTGTGCTGAGCTTGACTTGTAGCTCTTCTAGATGTGAACGCAATTGGAGTTCATTTGAAATGGTAATTGTCTAATTGAAGTTTAAATTCTGTTTCTTGTTTAATTGTCCTTGTTTAGAAATATTGAATTTTGGTTTTTATTGTTTATTTTCTAGGTTCATACAAAGAGAAGAAATAGGTTGCATCAAAAAAAGATGAATGACTTGGTGTATGTGATGTACAACCTAAAGTTAAAGGGAAAAGAAAATAGAAAAAGTGTTGCTCTTCCATTTGAGGATATTCATTCTGATGATGAATGGATAACTGAAGAGGGGGATGCTCCAATTGTTGAAGAGGACGAGGAGAATGATGACCAACCTATCAATGTTGATGAAGAGAATGTTGAGGAAGAGCAAGAGCAACCTTTTCATATCACTGATTTGACTGATCCCCACTTTGATGATAATATTGAAGATGGAGATGGTGATAATAGGGAAGAACTTGATTATGATGATTCTGATGATGATGATGATGATGATGATGGAGATGATGTAGTTGGAGAATTAGATTTAGACATATGAAGAAATTAGGAGCTATTTTTTGTTATGTACTTGACTTATTATCAATGTTTGTATTGCTAATTTACTAATATTTGGATTTGGATTATGACTATATGATGTTAGCTTTTATGACTATGAATTTATGATAATGTTAATTGACTTTATTACTATTTTGTTACTTTTGTGTTATGTATATATGTCATTTATAGGTATTTTTTTTATAGTAGGTAGACTCTTACGAGTCTACGAGTCGAGTCTACGTGTCGAGTTTACCCCCCTCCACGAGTCAACCTAGACTCGCGAGTCTGACAACCATGAGTGCAGCTGATCATTGTAACAAAGTGCCTTACTCTTATCACATTTGGCACTGTAGGTTAGGACATGCCAATGAGTCTGCTGTAAAACATATTCTCAATCAATGTAATGTTCCAAAAATTACAAAGAATATAATGGATTTTTGTATTGCATGTTGTCTTGGCAAATCTCATAGACTTCCTTCTCATCTTTCCACTACAACCTATTCCAGACCTTTTGAGTTGTTATTCATGGATCTTTGGGGTCCTGCTCCTATTGCATCAACTGCGGGACATTCTTACTACTTGTCCATTGTTGATGCATGCTCCAAATATACATGGATTTTCATGCTCAAACAAAAATCTGAAACTCTCAATCTCTTTAAACAGTTCAGGGAACTTGTCAAAGTTCAATTTCAAACTGATATTAAAGCTGTTCAAACTGATTGGGGAGGGGGGGGGAGAATTTAGACCCTTTTCTAAATTTCTTTCAGAACTTGGTGTTCTTCATCGTGTCATTTGTCCTCACACTCATCACCAAAATGGGAGTGTGGAGAGAAAACATAGACACATAGTGGACACAGGTCTTTCTTTACTTGCTCAAGCCTCCCTACCTATGCAATATTGGGAATATGCCTTTAACACAGCTGTGTACCTTATCAACAGACTTCCTACCCCTACTCTACAAAATAAATCACCCTATTTTATCCTTTACAAAACTGAACCAGACTATACTTCCCTTAGGGTCTTTGGGTGTGCTTGCTATCCTTGCCTTAGACCCTACACCAAGCACAAACTTGAACTAAGGTCAAGTGAATGCACTTTCCTTGGCTATTCCTCATCCCACAAAGGATACTTGTGCCTTTCCAAAGAAGGAAGAATGTACATCTCTAAGGATGTACAATTTGATGAAAACAAATTCCCCTTTGCCAAGCAACTTTCTGTAAAACAAAACTCCAGTCCTCAACAACAACTCTTTGTCAATCCTATTCCTCTCTCTATTGTTACACCATCAGCTGCACCTGTTCCTCCTCCCTCTCATGACACTTCCTCTCCTAATAGTGTCCATAATCTCAGTCAAACTCAGTCACCTATACCCTATCCCACCCACTATCCCTCTACTTCACACACTCCTAACTCTAATTCTCTATCCGAGTCTCCCCTCTTTCCTTCTCTCCATTCTGGCCTCACACCTCAATATTCTCCTTCAGTGTCCCCCACTAATTCTGTTCCTAGCTCTTCTAGTCAGTCTCTTAATCCTGTCAACAGTCCCTCTAGTCAGCCCACTGACACTGTTTTCCAGCCCACAAATGTCCACCCTATGACTACCCGATCTACGTCTAGAACTGACCCTGCTATACTATTAACACTGGCAAAACCCTCTTCACCAAAACAGGCCCTGGCTAGCCCTCATTGGCATCAAGCCATGCAATCTGAGTACAATGCTCTTGTTGCTAATGGAACTTGGACTCTTGTTGATCGTCCTCCCACTAGGCAAGCTATTGGTTGTAAGTGGGTGTTCAGAATTAAAGAAAATGTTGATGGGACTATAAATAAGTACAAGGCAAGGTTGGTTGCTAAGGGCTTTCACCAACAACTTGGCCGAGACTACACTGAAACATTCTCTCCTGTGGTTAAACCTGTAACTATTAGGCTTATTCTCACCTTGGCAATCACCAATAATTGGCCAATTCAGCAACTTGATGTCAACAATGCATTCCTCAATGGAGTGCTTGAGGAAGAGGTATACATGGACCAACCAGTTGGTTTTATCAGCGGGAATCCAGCCCAGGTCTGCAGACTCAACAAGGCCATCTATGGCCTCAAACAGGCACCTAGAGCCTGGTTTGAGAGGCTAACCAGGACTCTAATTCAGTTTGGATTTCACTCTAACAAATGTGACCCCTCTCTCTTTATTCACACAAAAGCTGGACACTCAACTTATGTCCTAATTTATGTTGATGACATAATTGTCACAGGATCTTGTACTAAGAGGATTCATGATCTAATTTCTAAACTAAATTCTGAGTTTGCTCTCAAACAATTAGGAGAGCTTGATTACTTTCTTGGAGTTGAGGTAAAGAAGTTGCCTAATGGTGCCTTACTGCTTTCCCAAACCAAATATATAAAAGATCTTCTTTGCAAAGCCAATATGACTGATGCAAAAGGCTTGCCTACACCCATGATAAGCAATTGTAAACTGACCAAGTATGGAGGAAACTACGATCCATCGTTGGAGCCTTGCAATATGCAACCATCACAAGACCAGAAATATGCTACAGTGTCATTAAAGTGTGTCAGTTTTTGGCTCAGCCCTTGGAAGAACACTGAAAAGCAGTCAAAAGGATACTGAGATATCTCCAAGGTTCTGCATCTCATGGTTTACTACTGAAACCTGCTCCAAAAGGTCTGCCCTTCACTCTGCATGCCTTTAGTGATGCAGATTGGGCTGCTGACCTTGATGACAGAAGGTCAATCTCTGGCTCATGTGTGTATTTTGGTCCAAATTTAATCTCATGGTGGTCTAGAAAACAGACCCTAGTTGCAAGATCTACCACAGAGGCAGAATATAGAAGCTTGGCAGCAACTACATCTGAGGTTATGTGGGTCCAATCTTTGCTCAAAGAGTTGCAAGTAGATATCAGGCAACCTATCATTTATTGTGACAATCTTAGCACTGTATCTCTCTCACATAATCCTATTCTACACTCAAGAACCAAACACATGGAACTTGATCTCTTCTTTGTAAGGGAAAAAGTTATCAACAAAACTCTTTCTATCATTCATATCCCTGGCACTAATCAAGTTGCTGATTTGCTGACCAAGCCTCTCACACAGTCCAGATTTGAAGAACTTAGAAGCAATCTTGGAGTTGTTGATAAGTACTCTACACACCTGCCCTCCACTTATAAGGGGGTGTATTAGAGTAATATTGTATTGGGCCTTTTCTTATTTCAGCCCTTATTCTAGAATGCTGACATATCTTTTGTTTGTTAGAGGAATTCTTCTAGAAAGATTCCTATCAGCCTCACGCCTCTATATATGTCCATTATGTATGCTCACTATTGTGTAATCATTATAACAGAATTACATTTAGCACTCTCTCTCTCTCTCTCCCCCCCTTCCTTATCCTCCATTTCTATTAGAAATGGGCACAGTTAGAAAGCAATTTAAATAGACAGGAATGCAACTTCCAGCATGTGCTTTTGTTGGAGGCAACCCTGTCTCTTGCAAAAGCAAGTATAGTGTTGTAGTCAGATCACAAGTGAGTCAGTGTGAAATATGCACTATCTACTTGATGAACTAGGATTTTGAGTGCTATCTTAAGTTATTTATCAGAAAATAGGGAGATTTTGGGCAATAAAACAAGGATAGATTTGAAAAGGGATATAAAATAAGTATATCAAACAAAAATAGAAGCATCTAATACCCCAGTTTGCATCAGATCATCATATGCTCAAAGTGCCAATACAAAGATAAATATTAGCATCTATCCTAACGCACTTTATTGCAGAAGACCAACATCAGAAAAAAAAAATGATAAAGTTAGTAAATTGTGACACAATTAGCAAACGCTAGTGCCAGATACTATAGATTGTCACAGGACAGAATAATGTACCTGGTCAAGACGGCCACATGCATAGTGGAGTGTGGCATCACCCAGCATTCGTGTTAGCTGAGGGTTGAGTTTATTCTTTGACCCTTTTCGTCTACCTCTTTTTTTCAGCTGCATCAACAGGTAAATAATAGTGAAAAGGTGTCATAAGTTATGTTAAAAACAAAAAAACTCAGGTAGTTAGTAGTTACATAACTTGTAACTGAAAATGCTTATTATTTACCCATTCATCTACATCCTTTCTAGGGCATTAAATCAATAAGAAAATAAGAGACCAAATTTTTTAAAGAAAGAGGTGTAAAAGTAAACTAGTGGAAATCTATCATCTTAAACAATATTCATGATAAAACTAGGAACATAAAAAAAAAATCAAGAATACAGCACTGCCCGGCATATAAAAAATGGAAAATCCCTTGAAACAGCTATGAGAAAAAACTGTAATTGGCATGAACAGGAATCTTATTTTTCTTCCAAAATCATTTTCCCAATCACACCAAATGTATTCTCTGATGTCCATTCCATTGCTAGAATGTAAAACGCATAATAATCTACCTTTCTTAAAAAGAATTAAAGGAAGGTTATCAACTTCTTTCTGGACACTATGACAGTATGACCAATACTATCAATTTTCTTTTGGAAGTGACAAATGGATTCTCTACTATACAAAGTAACTTATGTAGAGATTATATAATGCTAACATAGTGAAGATGATGTTGCACAAAATTGTCAGTGATAATATCATACCTTTCTTGATCTCCTGCGCACACCATGATTCATTACTTCCATGATCTCAGCGATGGTTGCTCCAGAGATATCATCATCAACATCTTCTTCCCTTGCCTTCTTAGAAGAATTTCCTTCACTGCGTTTAGAAATTAAACAATAAGAAACCTAAATGGAAGCGATTAGAAGGAAGAAGAAGAGAAAAAAGAGATGCAGTTAGTTACGGGTGAGATTGTGAAAGTGCTTTTCGCTTTTTATCGGCGAGAGCTTGGTACTCGAGACGCTCGAATTGCTGGTAACGTTGGACACCGGAATCGTTGTTATCAACGAACTCCAAAGGGCTCATTCCATTCTCGAACCTGAAAGTGTACTCTTCTTCTTCTTCTTCTTCTCCATCTTCTTCTTCCTCCTCAGCCGCGTTTTCGTTTTCGTCTGCGTCGTCGTCTTCTTCTTCTTCTGCAACATCCACAGTGGGATTCAATTCGTCGCCGATGTCATTTCTCTCTATCGCCATCACAATCACAACACATACACAACACAACACAACAGAACAGGCTCTTCAGCAAATGGAGCTTAGCAGCACCCAGTACCTCTTTTCTTTTATTCTTTTTTGACTTAATTGCATTTTTACTTTCTCAACCTTTTCAAAATTATGTAATTTTGGTTTCTTAAAAACTTTAATTGTATATTTAATCCTTTAATTTATGAAATTTTACAAAATTAGTCCTTTTAAGTAAGAATGGCAACGGGACAAGGTGGGGGTGGGGCGGGGAATACTCCCCCCACTCCCCGTCCCCGTCCACAATTTTACTTCCTGTCCCAAAGTTCTGCGACCTGAAAATAAATCAGATAATTAACTAAAATATAAAAGTACTAAAAATCTTAAATATTTAAAATTAAAGCTTTTTTCAAGACATTACAACAAGTTCAACCTTAAATAATACAAACAAAGATTTAATAAAATTATGACAAGGTCAAATACTACAACATCAAGTTCGGATTCGGATCCTCTAACTTTAGGGCGGGAAAGTTACGGTGACTTTGTGTCTATAGAGGAGAGAGAAAGGTGATTAAAAATGAGAGAGAAAGATGAGAGAGAAAAATAATAAAGGAAGAGATAAAGAGAAATGTAGGTGACTTTCTCGCCCTAAAGTTAGAGGATCCAAATCCATCAAGTTAAGTTCTTCTTGTTATGTCCAACATGTAAGGTTAGATAGTTTAAATTTGTTATTCTTGCAAACTTATTAAAAAGAAGAAAATAATGATATTATTAAAATAATATCGTACATATAATTAGTCATAATGTCATGTGAAGGAGGAATTGATGAATCGTTTGGAATTAAATGTTGAAAAGTTTTTAATATTTTATTTATTTAATAAAATAATATATATTTAAAATTAATAAAATTTAATTATTATATACATATATATATCCACGTATATTTATAAGGATATTTTAGCAATATTTTCCGGGTCGGGGACCCCACGGGAAGGGAAGCATGTTCCCTGTCCCCGTTCCCAAAGTGCCTTCAGGGGGATTTTCTCCTCTGTCTCAGTCCCCGCGAAGAAAAAATCTCCGCCCACGGGACCCCATTTGGGACGGTCCCAGCGGGGATCCCAATGAATGGATATAAATTGACATCCCTACTTTTAGGGACAAAACTAAAAGGCTTTCATTGCACAATTAAAAAAATTGAGGGATAAAAGTGTAATTAAAATTTTTTAGTGACCAAAATCACACAATTGAAAACGTTGAGAGACGAAGAGTGTAATTAAACCTTTCTTTTTTTCTTTCTTATATATTTTTATTTATTTTTTTAATATGTATTTTAAATCTATTAGTTAATAGTTTTATTATTATAAATTCAACAATCATTAATATATTTTTATTTAATTACTTTTTTACGATACAAATTTCTAAAGATTAAATGTATTCTTTTAAAAGTTATTAAAATTTCTTAGGTTTGTTTTTCTTCAATTTCTTCTTGCCTGTTTTTCAGCCCCAAATGTTTTGGGAACCAATTTTAGCCCAACTTATTATTTTGTTGACCTCATGCCACAATGTGCTTTTTTTTTTTCTTTCATACTCTCAATATTTGAAAGTCAAATTTGAATCGGATTAATAGGAGTCTAGTATAAAAACCCATTTAAGGAAATAAAATTTTCTAAGCATTTATTATTTTCATTTAAGGAAAAACAGGTTCACTAGCACTCAGATCCACAAACGTTGTAACATCCTAAAATTTCAATATAATTATTTTAATAAAGAAAATTAAGTTATTATGAGGTTTAGAGTAGAAAATTATCAGTATAAATAGATGGGTAACTTTAAGAGAGTTACTCTCAATCTCATCCATCCATTTATTCTAATCCAATGGATCTACATTAATTCATTAAAGAAGCCATATAACCTTTGTTGGATTAGAATAAATGAATGGATGAAATTGAGACTAACTCTCTTAAAGTTACTCTTGAAGTAACTTGATCCCTCCTCTATTAAAATTGTTTAGTAATTAAAATAATATAAAATAGAAATTAAAAATTGGAGATTTATTAAGGGATACTTAATTCTCAAAATTTATATATTACCTTCATCCAAATTTTAATGTCAATTTATGGGGGGCAGGGCTTGATACAACACGTAAGAAAAAGGTTCAGCAGCCCACTTTAAAAATATATATATATTAAGTATTTATTCAGTATTTATTTAAGAAAAACTTTATTTTCCTGATTTTATTTAAATTATTAATTGGGTTACTAATATAACGAAGGATGTTACAAACGTTGCCAAGAAAAATAGAACAGTGGAGAAATGTGATAAATGAATAAAACATAAATATATATATATATATATATATATATATATATATATATATATATATATATATATATATATAGAACATAATGGATGTTTACCATTCAAGAAAGTTATATGTGAAACTGACTCCTTTGATGCAGTCATGCTGATTCAAGATAGGACAACACATAAATTTCATATTGCTGCATTGCAGAGGCTTTGGCAGGTTAAAGTGGAGCATGTGTACAAAGAAGCCAACACTTGTGTGGCTTTCCTTGCAAAGTTTGGCCTAAAGCATTGTTCTGGCTTGCGGATATGGAAGGAATCCTCCGAGTGTTTGTTTTTGCTTTTTTATCTTCTTTTATGCAGTATTAACTGTCAACCAATCATATCATAGCTTATCAGTTCATTAAAACTTTAGGGCTCGTTTGATGGTCAGGATAGGATAAGAATGGATAGGATATGAGAGCTGAATAAGGATAGGATAGGATATGAGCATGATAAGCTCTTATCCTGTCCAATGTTTGCTGTGCATCAGATAATGACAGGATATGATATAAAATATTCACAAATGATAAAATTACCATTATATCAAAATTATATTTTTTTTCAAAAATAAATTTGAATATTATGTGTTTGTTTTATACATTTAAATTAAAAAATATTTAATAATATCTATTTTCGGCTTTTTAAGTATACATTAATCCATTTTTTAAATTATAAAAAATTAACTTTTTTTTCACTTTTTATAAAAATTGTTAATTAAACCACATATTTTAATTAGTAATAAGGTTGATTAATTAGGTTTGAAATCATAATTAAATAATAACAATATTAAGGGTAAGAGATAAAGAGAAAACATTTTCTTATCCTATCCTGTTGGTTCTAACCCAGCTCCACCCTCAGGATAGAATTATAACTAAGTAACAGGATATGATAAGCTAACAGGATAAGCTTATCCTATCCTGCTGGTTCACCAAACTACAGATTAAAGCAGGACATGATAGTTTATCCTATCCTGCCTCCCTTATCCTGACCACCAAACGGGCCCTTAGAGTTTATCAAAATCAAACTCTAAAAGAAAGAAAAGGAACACGTTTACTTGAGCATTAAGGTAACCCATTTACTTACAATTAAACTCTAAAAGAAAAAAAGGAACTCGTTTGCTTTGGTTTAAGGTAGTTCCCGTATGATGTATTTGTAGACTCTAAATTCATGTGGAAATTTGAGGTGGCTGGATGCGACAGAAAAACTGAACAAGATATAATGTTACTATGTTATTTGTTGGTAAAGCATGGCAGTACCACAAACAAAAAATAAGAGTCTAGTATGAGGATTAAAGGAGGTCCAAACTTGAATTGGGTGGATTTGATAACTAAGGATATGCCGATATGTTGCCAATGGTGAAGCGGTAGGCAAATTCAACTTCTTTTTTTTTTTAATGAAAGTAGGCAAATTAAACTTTACATTAATTGATGCAAAATAATGGAATAGTGCAGTGGATTTCAACTAGGCATTGAAGTCAGACTTTGAAGAATTTAGATGAGTTGATATTAGTGATGGATTTAATTTGTGCTAATTTATTTAGACATTTGTTTTTTATACCACATTATTTATTATTCTTATCCCCCCATTTTTTTCTAGCTAAATCTCATAAACACCCTTCAGATCTTTCCATCCTTTTTTTCATAATTAATTTGTTGCCTTAGTTTTTATAATATATTCAAGTTTTTTTTTATATTAATGTATTTAATTTTTAATACATTAAGGAAATTATAATTTTCGTAAGGTATAAAAAATTTAATACCGGAAACAACCGTGTCCATAACATGTTAAATTTTTAATATCTTAGGGAAAGTTCAGTTTCCGTAACATATTAACTGAAATAGTTTCCGTAACCTCATACCTCTCTATGTTTCTTCCTCGTCCAAACTTGAAAAGCTGGCTTTCAGAATCTGCTACTGTCCAACTATTGGAGCCGCCTCATCTTCTTCTCCCACAACCATTGCCGAACCTGAAGGCATTAAGGTTTGGTTTTCTCTCTTCCACTCCACCCTTTCTTTCACAGTTCACTGCTCATTAAGGCATCCGCTAATTATATGCATTTTGAGGAAGATAGGATCTCTGTCTTTGGTGTCCAGTTGAGGAATTTTTTCTCATTTATCCCACTTGTAAAAAGAAAGTAATAAGAACATAGACCATATATCGTGTAATGAAAAACAAAAATTATTCTTCAACCGTTGACGATGCATTATCAATTGTTGAGTGGTAAGCTTCATCATATTGTCAGGGTATTTACCTTTGGTGCATGAGCTCTACATATTTAATGTGATGGATCTTTGTTGGTTGGATGGAGGTATATCACGATTGAATGGATAGCTTGTGTAATTAATTGCCTATTTATCAGGAGCAAGACTTTGATTTTTTGCCTTAGGAGCCAGGGGTTCTGGGTGTGGCCTTGGGTGGGTGGTTTTTCATTGCAGCTGTATGCTTGCTGCTCTGTTCCTTCTGTTGGGAGAGAAAGCCTTGCTGAGAGTGTGAAGTTGCGAGTTCAGATCCTTTTGTAGTTAGAGATATAATAATACATCTTTGCACACTAGCTAGGTGTTGAACTATCAGGGTTGCAGCCAGTAGCGATATGGGGGAAACTAGTATGGTAGTCAACAAGTGTAGTGTCCATACTTCTTTCATTCAACGTACTGGTGCCTGTTGAGATGAAAATCTTTTAGTTTCTGTTAGTGTTAATTTTAGTTTCAATTTCTTAAAACCTTAATTTTTTTGACACAGTATGGAAATTGTAGTGTCCGTAATGCATTAAAAAAAATTAACATCTGACGGAAACTACAGTTACAGAACTGGGAGGTATAGGGATGGGAAGGGATATTTAATTGAAAAAAAATTGAGAAATGGGGTAGGAAAAATAAATTATGAGATATGAAAAGCATACCCCATTTATTTATTATTTGAATGCCCAGCAGCCACTGTCATCCGGATTAATTTGTTTCGATTTTTTTGTCAAAGCTGGGCTTGCCCTCTTAGTTTGGAGCAGTTGTTATTATGGGACTACTTTCGAGACTCATTTGATGATTATAATAAGGTAAGGATAGATATGATATCAGAGCAGGATAAGGATATGATAGGATATAAGCATGATAAGTTCTTATCATTTTCGATGTTTGATGCGCATCAAATAATGATAGGATATGATATAAAATATCGACAAATGATAACATTATCCTTATATCAAAATTATATATTTTTTTTCAAAATTAAATTTTAATATTATGTGATTTTTTTATATATTTAAATTTAAATTAAAAAAATATTTGGTAATATATATTTTCGGCTTTTTAATTATACATTAGTCCATTTTTTAAATTATAAAAAATTAACTTTTTTTCACTTTTTATAAAAATTGCTAATTAAATCACATATTTTAATTAGTTATAAGTTTGATTAATTAGGTTTGAAACCATAATTAAATAATAACAATATTAAGGATGGGAGATAAAAGAGAAAATATTTTCCTATCCTATACTGTTGGTTCTAACCCAGCTCCACCCTCACGACAAAATTATAACTAAGTAACAGGATATGATATGCTAACAGGATAAGCTTATCCTATCTTGCTGGTTCACCAAACTACAGATTAAAGTAGGACATGATATCTTATCCTATCCTGCCTTTCTTATCCTGACCACCAAACGGACCTTCAAAAGCTTTGACAGGGATAGAAGGGAGATGAAGAGAGGCCATGTCAGCAATGTTTTGACACCTTAAACAGACTTAACGCCGTCAGTAACGGAAACAAAGGGTAGTGACGGAAGAGAAATGCTAGCAACACACTCTCTAATACTCTCTTTCTAACATACACTTTCCTATTGATTGAAATTCATGTAGGTCTTAAAAAATTCAAGTGGGACCCACATGAACTAGTGGGGCCTATATGAATTTCAATTAATAAGAGGGTATGTGTTGGAAAGAGAGTGTTAGAGAGTATTTGCTACCAGTACTCCATGAAGGAAAGGGGCAACTTTATATAAGGTTTGGTAATTAAATGACCGACTTAAATATTTTAATAATAAAGAAATCAAGTTAAAAAAATTATATAAGGCTTAATAGCACTTTTCGTCCCCCAACTTTTTTAATTGTGCGATTTTGGTCCCTCAAAAATTTTAATTGCACTTTTGTCTCTCAACTTTTTCAATTGTGCGATTTTGGTCCCTCAAGAAATTTAATTGAACCTTCCATCCCTTAATTTTGTGAAATTATGCAAAATTAGTCATCGTAGGGACCAAAATAAAGTCTTTCATTGTACAATTTCACAAAGTTGAGGGATGAAAAGTGCAATTAAATTTCTTGAGGGACCAAAATCGCACAATTGAAAAAGTTGAGGGACAAAAGTGCAATAAAATTTTTTGAGGGACCAAAATTGCACAATTTAAAAAGATGAGAGACTAAAAGTGCAATTAAGCCTTAAAAAAATTAAGGACAAAAAGAATTTAGCCTATATTTTTCCAGTTATAAATGAGATTTAGAGATAAAATACACCTCAACCTTCCAACTAGATTTTGAAAAAAAAAATTGAGTTCTCTCCAGAAGACTTGAGCAAAAGAAACGCACAAATGGAACTAAGATAAGGCTGAGGATCACATCAACTCATCAATTTAATTTTGGCGAAATGAAATGTCAATCGATTATTTCACTTCTTCTTTTCTTGTGAAACCTTTCGCATACCATTTAGTAAAAATTGATTTGAGACATATATTATGATTCAATTCAATTCACTTTTATTTATTATTGTTTTTGGTGTTCAATGGGGCTAAAGCCCAAACAAACAAAAACTACTCAAGGTACAAAAACCCCACACAAATCACTATGAAAAAGTGTACTTAGCATCAGAGGAGGAGTCTCAAGCAAGTGAAAGAAAGGCTCCCCTGTGCAACCAAGTCATTGACTAAGAAAAAACCTAAATATTCCATCAAATACAACTTTTCACCTTCTATGATAAAATTCACCTGGATCGCGAATACTTGTGGGGTTCAGGGGTTGGCACCGACCCCATCCATACATCCCAATGCTTCGCTCACCACCGTGATTCAGGGGTTTTAGGATGCATTTGAATACACGACTTAATTAAAAGTTTATTCGATAAACACTTATTATATAAAAGCTTATTTATAAACCGATTCTAAAATCAAATAACTTATGCATTTAAACTCTACATAAGCTCTATATAAATTATGGACATATACCATTAGTTATTTTTATAAATTATTCCAAACACTTGCAAAAACACATATGCCATACAATCAGCTTTTCCAAAATAGACACCTTTATAAAAAATGATGGTTTAAAATTCATTGCCAAGGAATGCTAACAACACACTCTCTCTTCATCACCCGCTTAACTATAAAAGCAAGTGCAACTACACCGTGGAACAGTTCGTATCTTTTATAGACAACCATTTTTTTCCTAGTCATCAAGGCACGATTGTATCAATCCAAAAGAATATTCAGGCACTATAAATTAGAAGTCTGTTCAACTCATCGAGATCCAAGAATTAATTCAATTTTCCTTTCACCTCTGTATGACGACCGTATCATGCTTTCACCACAGTAAGGACATACTGCATTTCACCATCAACTAAATTTCATCGATGCAAATGATGCTGCAAGCTCAATAGCCTCATTTACATGTGATGCATCTGTCCCATGAAAAAGGGTAGTCCGTACACAAGTCAACAAGAGATATGGAGGAAAAAAAAGCACAGTTGTGCATACAGAACTGATAAAAATGACATTTTCTTCATGAAAAGTCAAAAACGAAGAATTGATGCAAAGGATATATGTAATATAAAGAATTGTTATGTCCCGTATTAAGTGCTAAACTTTGAAGGTACTTCTGTTTCTGTGCAAAAAATGAGTCACTAGTCAAATATAAACCTGTCCAGACGCAAGAACACCTTTTTCTTTATCACATTTCCCTTTTAGAGGCCCCAAAGCATTACTCAGCCACTCTGATACATCCAACTTTCCTTTATCTAGCTCCCCAGCACAAACTACAACCTTGTTCATAGATTCATCAGTACTAAAAACCATCACATATAACCCCTGTTCATGAGCCAGTATCAGTACAATTTACTGTTTAAAGTTAACAGAAAATATAATTAGCAATGACACATAAGATAATCCATGATGGAGCATATTCATGCACGTGATGATGACTAAATTTGAGCCCCAAAAGCATATTATGCATTAAATTCAACACAGGCTAAGAACATTTAATACAAAGCTGGAGGCCAAGAAAAATTACCTTCTGCTCCACGACTTTTGTAACAGCTTCTCGAACTGCAGCAACATCCAGACCAACATGGACACGAGTTATGCAAAAAGGTTTCCCTTCTGAAGCAGCAAGTTCAGCCTTCTCAGTTGTGATCATTATAGCTTTACGTTTGTTTTCTTCAGCAACCTGCTTTTGTGCTATTCTCGCTTTAACCTACAAGAAATAAGATTACAATCTAGGATTTCATGCATGAAAACTAAGATTACACAGCATCACAAAGGCAAATCACGGTCTTTGTATGAAAACGATCAATAACAAAACAAAAATAATTTCTACAAAGGATGTAATTTAAAGAAAACTAAATGCATGCTCATATCAATTCTAGTTCATAATAAAAAGAGAAAAAGACAAACCTTAGCTTCTGGATTTAGTGCATCAACATTCTCACAACAGAGATGATGTACTTGCTCATATGCCACAGCAGCTTTTTGATAATCTCCAAGCTCAAAATCAAGAACCGCACGATTGCTTCTAAGAGCAATGTCCTTGGGATCTGCTGTTATTGCTTTCGAAAGACAATAACTGGCCTGCCCAATATCACCTTGTTCTCTGCATTTGAAAAACCGTATGATGAACCGTATTTTCCATTAATAGATTGCATACACAGGTAATTTATTTAAGGGTACAATATTTGATGCAATTTGATCCTCCTTCATGATTAAAGTAGGAATGTAAATTCATGCAGCTGAACACTTCTACTAGAATAACTTCACAAAACTAAAAGATAGCAACAACAATGCGAAACATCTCACATGGACCGGGTAAAAAGCAATTTCCAGAGAGATGAATTTTTTGGAGTCAAATGAGCAGCAATCATGTAAAAATCCATAGCTCTTTTGTAATCCTCAAGTGAACTATAGACAAATCCAAGGGTGTGATACGAGTCAGGCAAATTTGGCGCCAGCCTAACAACTTCATGCAAGACAGCAATAGCCTGCAAAAAGCCAACGGAGCAAAGCAATAGATTACTAATTCGCAAAAAGCTTAAGCGATAGGAAAGTCTATAATGTATATCAAACTAAAACAGACAAGGAAAGCATGCAGAATCAGAAAAATTAAAGACCCGGCTCTTATGCCATCTAGCATTAACAACTCGCCTTAATATTTTCAAAGTTGAAACAGTTTGAAATGGGTACTGTTAGAAAACAATTTCAATAGACAGGAATGCGACTTCCAGCAAATGTGATTTTGTTGGAGGCAACCATGTCTCTTGTAAAAGTAAGTAGAGTGTTGTAGTCAGATCACTAGTGAGTCAGTGTGAAATATGCACTATCTACTTGATTAACTATGATTTTGAGCGCTATGTTAAGTTATTTATCAGAAAATAGGGAGATTTTGGGCAATAAAACAAGGGTAGATTTTCAAAAGGGATATAAAATAAGTATATCAAACAAACACAGAAGCATCTGATACCCCAGTTTGCATCAGATCATCATATGCTCAAAGTGCCAATACAAAGATAAATATTAGCATCTATCTTGAGGTACTTTATTGCAGAAGACCATCATCGGAAAAAAATGATAAAGTTAGTAAACTGTGACACAATTAGCAAACGCCAGTGCCAGATGCTATAGATTGTCACAGGACAGAATAATGTACCTGGTCATAACGGCCACATGCATAGTGGAGTGTGGCATAAGCCAGCATTCGTGTTAGCTGAGGATTGAGTTTATTCTTTGACCCTTTTCGTCTACCTCTTTTTTTCAGCTGCATCGACAGATAAATAATAGTGAGAAGGTGCCATAAGTTATGTTAAAAACTAAAAAAAATCAGGTAGTTTTTACATAACTTGTAACAGAAAATTCTTATTATTTACCCTTTAATCTACATCCTTTCTAGGGCATTAAATCAATAAGAAAATAAGAGACCAATTTTTTTAAAGAAAGAGGTGTAATAGTAGACTAGTGAAAAACTATCATCTAAAACAGAAAATACATGACAAAACAAGGAACATAAAAAAAATCAAGAATGCTGCCCTGCATACAACAAATGGAAAATCCCTAGAAACAGCTATGAGAAAAAAAAATGTAATTGGCATGAACAGGAATCTTATTTTTCCTCCAAAATCATCACCAAATGTATTCTCTTATGTCCATTCCATTGCTAGAATCTAAAACTTATATTAATCTACCTTTCTTAAAAAGAAGGTTAAATTATACTATTTGAGAATTTTCAAATAGGTCCTATACTTCAACGTTTGTAATTGGGTGCCTCATACAATTTTCTGTTAGGGTTTCATTAAGTATTTGTTAAGTGACCATCACTCGTCATTTGCGGGTTCCAGTACATCACTCGCCAAATGGGTCCTTATACATTTTAGGAAAATTCAAATAGGTCCATGTACATTTTGGAACCTTAACGAAATCCTAAAGGAAAAGTGTATGAGGGACCCAATTACAAATTTTCTATGTGTTAAAGAGACCCAATTACAAACTTTTTAAAATATAGTGACCAATTTGAAAATTCTCAAATAGTTGAGGGATCTAAAGATTAATTAAACTTAGAAAGAATTAAAGGCTATCAACTTCTTTCAGGATACTCTTAGCTTATGGAGAAAAAAATAAAGGAAAGGCAATAATAAAATACACTTAGCAATCTGACACAATGACCAATACTATCAATTTTCCATTTAAAGCTACAAATGGACTCTCCACTATAGTAACTAACTTGTGTAGAGAGAGATATATATATAACATAATGGAGATGATGTTGCACAAAAGTGTCAGTGATAATATCATACCTTTCTTGTCTCAACAATGGTTGCTCCAGAGATATCATCATCATCATCATCTTCCCTTGCCTTCTTAGAATAAGTTCCTTCACTGCGTTTACAAATTAAACAATAAGCCACTAAATGGAAGCGATTAGAAAGAAGAATTAAAAAAAAGAGAAGAAGTTAGTTACGGTTGAGAGGATGGTGAAAGTGCTTTACGCTTTTTATCGGCGAGACGCTCGAATTGCTGGTAACGTTGGACATCGGAATCACTGTTATCAAGGAATTCCAAAGGGCACATTCCACTCTCGAACCTGAAAGTGTACTCTTCTTCTTCTTCTTCTTCTTCTTGTGCAACATCCACAGTGGGATTCAATTCGTCACCAATGTCACTTCTCTCCATCACCATCAGAATCAAAACACAACACAACGCGCTCCTCAACAAATTGGTGCGTACCAGAATTCTTTCCTTAATTTAAAATTACAATGCCACTCGCCACTCGCCACTCTATATAGAGCTTTGAGATTTTATATAACAACCAGCGCCATTTGAGGGTTTGGGGGCTAATTTCATATAGGCTGCATGTGGAATACGCGATTAAAGAAAAACAAATGCTATCAGCACAAGATCCATATATTTCCATTAAAAAATTTCTAATTTATATTTCAAATTAGTGAGCATAAAAAAAGATATATATTTCAAATTAGTAATAATTATTAGTTATTATTAATTATTAATTTATTATCATTTAATTGTTTTTCCTTTTAGGAAAACACTTTATAAAAAAAAATTCAATTCATTCAAAAATATATATATATATATATCAAATTAAAATATATTTTTTAAAGAGTGATAACATTTGTAAGTTACTCTCATCTATAATTTATATCTATATCTATAAATCTATAAATAATTTGTTTCAAAAAAAAAATCTATAAATAATTTATAAATCCAAAATAATCAATAAATAATACAAAGCAATCCCACAGACGGTCACTTGTCATTTGCCATATATCGTCACCAGAAAAATCAATTTTCTAATGTATTTATTATTAAAACCACAAAAAACGAAAATTAAACTATATTAATGGAAACAAGAAAAAAAAGGAAATTAATTAAAAATAATTGAAATTCTTAATTTTTTTTTCCGCCAAAATGAACGGTATCTCCCAATGTAAAAGATGGTACTAACACCACTAACCTTTTTTAATTGCAATTCTTATTAACTTTGATGACTTTCAAACAATAAATATGATTGCATGGTCATCAAAATTGGTAATTAAAATAAATGTGTGGTATTTTTTTATTGTCTGGACTGTATATTAAAAAGTTATGATTGAACTATCAAAAAATAAAATAATGATTTGTTATTAACTTTGAAATTATAGAACAATATCCCACATACAAAATTGGCACTTTAAGCAATACTAAATTGACACTACATTACAAGCTTTGATGTTTATCATAAATTACTTCAAAATCACACATACAATGATTTGTCATAATCTAACAGTATAACAAACTTAACCCTTGCGGTATATCAAATTTCATAATCTATATTTTATTTCACAATTTATTAAGCTGACAATTTAAAATTTACTAATTTTATCATATTTAAATGTATGTAATTTGTATGATGAAGCATTTAATCTTTTTTCACTATTTTTTTTGGTTAAGATCATATTGTTGAACTATTAATTACAAAAAATATGTTTATTTTACACAATCGGTCAATAGTAAATTGCACATACTTAAAAAATTTTAATTGTAATTATAAAAAAATTAAATTCACCCATATTATAATTTATGATCTTTTAACCATGGAAAAAACTTCATACAAACAATGTGCAAAATTCAAAACTTATATTCTATTACTAAAGTTATTAAATAGATAATTTTTTAGGTTTCCCAGAGAATCTCACACGCAACTGCAAAGACTAATCACACGAGATATTAGACGACATTGAATGACTGACCTCTCCCAATCAGATTTTCTCCAAGCACAAGAGTGTTTAAAAAAAATTTAATTATTATGCAGTGTAACTGTTAGCCAATTATAAATTATAACATCATTAAAACTTTATAACTTATCAAAATTAAACTCCAAAGGGGCATTTGTTAGGAAATTTTTTTTCCCCGAGAATCATAATTCCTAGGAATGATGATTTCAATAATGATTATTAGGAATGTTAAAAATGTGTTTCTTAGACCTTAAACATTTTTATGAATGTTACTTGGGAATCTTTAATTCTCATGTTTGGTTTAAGGGAATGTTAGTATTATTTTCAAAAATATCCTTAAATATAAATTAATAGAAAAAAAAAGAAAATTTAAATTTAAAAATAAAAAAAAGAAATATCATAAAACAAATTAGAATAACTTAAAAATATTGCAGACCAATATCTGCTTATACGAGATTGTTTTTTTTAAAATAAATATAATTTAGCACTATTAATTTTGTCCATGAAAAATTAGGGTATAATAATCTTTCAATAACAAAAAGTTCTCGTGCCCTTGAAAAATTAGGATTTATACGGTCTCCCATGACAATATTTTTGAGTAAAACATACCCCAGAAAACATTATTAAGAATGCTAGTTTTAAGAAAATATGTTTCTTAAGAATATGGGAATTTAGAATTCTCAGATCGGAATCCAGCAAACTAAAAAAAATCCTTCTGAACAAACACAAAAAAACCGGTTTACTTAAGCACTAGGGTAACCATTTACTTGCAAAATATAATGTATCACTTTTAAAACATTAATGCTTTTATATATCTTTTTAAAGTTAGAAATGAGATTTACTGATAAAATACACCTAAAGCTTCCAACTAGAATTTGACAAAGAAATCAAGTCATCTCCAAAAGACTTGAAGAAAAGATACGCACAAATCGAACTAAAAAAAGGCCGAAAACTCATCATTTTGGGTTGGCCTATCACAATAAAGATATTAAATTTTAATTTTCGCGAAATAAATGTCAGTCAGTTACTTCAATTCTTTTCTTTGTGAAAGATTCAATTCACTTTTATTTATTTATTTGACTGGAAAAAATTAAGATGAATGTTATGATATCCCAAGGATAACTTTATCCTATCTAGATAATCCAATCAGATGATAAGAACCATTTGACTTGACCCACTAATATAACTCATTTAATTAAGATCATACATTCTGATTAAACAGGATCACTTTTACCCCAAAATTATTAAGGGTACCATAAAAGTCACCATAACTTAAATACTCCATCAAATACAACTTCTGACCTTTTATGATAAAAATTGCTTGGATGGCACCCGCCCCATCCATGCGCCCCAATTCTTCCGTCAGCCACCTACCCTGCTTCAGGGGTTCTCTCCCATTCCAACGTCTCCTCAGAAGAAACCCCGCAATTATAAAAACAAAACAAAAATAAAAAAAATAATGTGTTTATGAACTGAATAATTCAATTAAATAACTAGTGGTATTTTTTACTTTTTAAAATAATAAGTTAATTTAAGTTACTATAAAGAACAATATATATATATTGTGATGCATTATCAATACAACAAAAAACTATACTATCATCTAATCATATGTGGTCCGTGGTCACATCATAAACAATACGTGACTCTTGCAATTAGTACATGTAAAATCAAGATGATCTTAAATAGACATCTTTATAAAAAAATGACGGTATAAAATATATTGCCCGCTTAAATATCAAAGCAAGTGCAACTATATTGTGGAACAGTTTGACTTTTATAGACAAACCCATTTTACGCTAGTCATCAAGGCACCGATAGTATCAACCCAAAAGAATATTCAGGCACTATAAATTAGAAGTCTGTTCAACTCATCGAGATCTAAGAATTAACATGGCCAAGCAAAGGATGACCACCGTAAGGACGTACTGCAATTCACCATTAACTCAATTTCATCGATGCAAATGATGCTGCAAGCTCGATAGCCTCGTTTACTTGCGATGCATCTGTCCCCTGAAAAAGGGTAGTGCGTACACAAATCAACAATATATGAAAAAGACAGCTATGCATACAGAATTGATAAAAATGACATTTCTAAATAAAAAAGTCAAATATGAAGAATAGATGCAAAGGTTATATGCAATATAAAGAATTGTCGAGTCCCGTACTAATTGCTGAACTTTAAATGTACTTCTGTTTCAGTTCAACAAATAAAAGTCATTAATTAAATGCTAACCTGTCCGGTTGCAAGACCACCTTTTCCTTTACCACATTTTCCTTTTAAAGGTCCCAAAGCATTACTCAGCCACTCTGATACATCCAACTTCCCTTCGCCTCCTTTATCTAGCACCCCAGCACAAACTACAGCCTTGTTTGTAGATTCATCAGTACTAAAAACCATAACAGATAACCCCTGTTCATGAGCCAGTATCAGTACAATTTACTGTTTAAAGTTAACAGAAAATATAATTACCAATGACACATAAGATAATACATGGAGCATATTCTTGCACGTGATGATGACTAAATTTGAGCCCCAAAAGCATATTATGCATTAAATTCAACACAGGCTAAGACAATTTAATACAAAGCTGGAGGCCAAGAAAAATTACCTTCTGCTCCATGACTTTTGTAACAGCTTCGCGAACTGCAGCTACATCCAGACCAACATTGACACGAGATATGCAAAAAGGTTTCCCTTCGGAAGCAGCAAGTTCAGCCTTCTCAGCTGTGATCATTATAGCTTTACGTTTGTTTTCCTCAGCAACCTGCTTTTGTGCTATTCTCAGTTTAACCTACAAGAAATAGGATTGCAATATAAGACTTCATGCATGAGCAAGTGGGAGGACAACAATAAAAAAAAAACAATCATGGAACAGAGGAAAATTTGAAATGCCTGCAGATTTATTCCACATATATATTATACCTGAATTTTGGCTATCTTATCCTTGATGACAGTTTTCCTGGCTGCAGGAATTGATAAGGTTTCCACATTGCTTTTCAGATATGAAACTTTCTGTGACGGAATATAGAAAGTCAACTAATTACAATTTTGGAAAGGACGCATATGCTGCATATCTATTTGTGTTGAAAAATAAACAGGTCCCACATGAGATAGAAATAAGAGCAAAGAACCATTTATGAACTTGGACAACCCTCCCTCTATGAGTTAGGTTTTCGAGTGGAGTTAGGCCCAATTATTTTAACATGATATCAGAGCTCATAGTAAAAAAAAGGAGATCCAAGCAACTATTGCAGACCTGCGGCCTCTGAGACTCAAGTCTAGAAAAGAAGTACAAGCCCATGCTGAAAAAAAAAAGCAAAGGCAAGTCACAACTCACAATTGAGCCAAGCCCGTTGGACTTGAGGGGGAGTATTGGAAAACAAACAAGTCTCGATGAAAATAAGAGCAAAGAATCATTTATAATAACTTAGGCAACCCTAACTCTATGAGCTAGCTTTTGGAGTGGAATTAGGCCCAATTATTTTAGCGTTAGCAAAATTAGTGTCCGTAACTGACAGAAAGTGAAAAGAGAGCGAGAGAGAATCCTGTAAAAAAGGGTATGCCCTAACTTCAGTTGTTAAGCTCCCAACTATTGTATTTATGTATTCAGATTACACTAAGCACGAGTACAAGTGTTGTACACTCATGCCCACCCCAGACAAGTCCATATACAATAACATAATTTAACAGTGAAAAAGGAACCAGAAAATAAATTAACCTTTTTGGACCCCAAAGCCAAGAAGAAAGGACCTTTCTGTACATAACAAAAATAGTTGGTGGTAGTTCATTGTTTTAGTAATTCAACTGAGGTTTCATGCTCATGAGTATTTCCATTTTTCCCACTGTATTGAATACGCTATAATCATGCTCCATTAGACCTTCATATTGAGTCTAGATTTGGAATTTTAAAGGCTCAATAGTTTGCTTAATACCTATCCTTAATAATTAGAAATTTTAATGCTTACTCTTTCCCTAAACCGGTTCCTATTCGGCAGCTGGTTCAGCTAGTTGTTGACTGGTTTTGACCATCTTCAGTCACTGGATGTGAACCGAGGTGGACCTTTCAGGGTTCAACTAGTTGAACTGGATACACCAACCAGCATGGAAAACACACAAGGCTAAAAAGGACGGCCCAGTGCACAAAGCACACCTGATGGGATCTAGTGAGGGTAGATGTACGCAGCCTTGCCCCGCAAACGGAGAGACTATTTCTGGGATTTGAACCCCTAAACTCTAGGTAACAAAGCAACAACCTTACCGTTGTGCCAAGGCTTACCCTTGGGAAACACACAAGCATGCTAAATATAAGACATACATAAACCACACACAGCACCAACCTCTTCCAGCAAACTTCCTTCTAACTTCTCCGCATCATCTACTTGTTGCTCAAATACATCTGCTGCATTCTTTGCATCATAAGCACGATCAGCTGTGACAGCTGTTATTCTGCGGATTCCTTTTGCAATTCCCTCCTCAGATAAAAGTGCAAAAGCTTTTGCATATCCTGTGTTTGATATATGGGTACCTAGACAAGGTAAAAATAGAAATCTCAGACAGAAACTCAGATAGAAAGCTTCAAAGGAAACATATGCTACAATACTTACCGCCGCATAATTCTGATGAAATAGATAACCATTTTTCATTATCTGGATCAGCGAGGAGATCCTCAACTTTTTGTCCAATTGACACAACTCTAACTGGATCAGGATAGACCTACATCAAAGCAAAATATTGAAGAACATGACCATGCATGAGATATGAAAGGATAGTGAAATAACACTACTTACTTCTCCAAAAACAGCTCGTAAACCATTGATACTTTTGGCTTCAGCAAGAGTTGCCTCCTTTGCACTTACATCCAATTTAGCATTGATTTGCTCATTAACAAGATCCTCAATTTTCTTCAAAGTTTCAGCATCAACAGGCTTGCCTATTCATTTCAACATTACAAATAATAACTCTTTACATTAACATAATTCTAACGTTCCAACTGAACAAACCTTACCGTGAGAAAAATCAAATCTCAATTTTTCAGGAAGAACAATAGATCCTTTCTGGTCAACATGATTGCCAAGTTCTTTCTGCATCCATTGTAGGAAATTTCAGCAATACAGACACCAATCAGTTAAGGGAATTATAGTAAGCCTTCATTCAATGGCGTTTTCAACATACCCTAAGAGCAAAGTTTAATATGTGGGTGCAGGTATGGTTTGGGGCTATAAGCATGCGCCTTTCATAATCAACCTGCAAAAGTAACGAAAGAAAGCAAATAAACAAGGAGGAACATAAAACATCAAAAGTAATGAAAGATAACAAATAAACAAGGAGGTATTTCAAGTAAAAGTGGGGGAGTAAACAAATAATCAAGGAGGAATTTGAAGTCAAGAAGAAAACTATAAACAAATAATCAAGGAGGAATTTGAAGTCAAGAAGAGAACTATAGAAGCATAAAATTTTACCTTACATACTACTTTATCGCCAACGGAGATGCCAGTCCCATTAGAACCAATGTGAAGAACAAAACCCCCATAAACTTGTACATTGCGAACTTGAAATGAAGTATGCAGCCCCTCAAGTGATCCAGTATCAAAAATCTACAAATATTACAGGAAAAAAAAACACATCACATTCCTAACACAAACGGATTCAAGGGCAGGAATATTTTATTTAGGGTCCCTAATTCCATGTAATAGTCCTTTGCCCATATCTAGGTGTGTGGCCCATTTGCTTGATAACTTCCTCTAGCAAAATCCATTAAAATATTCTATTTTATAATTCAAACCACCTTATACTACCAATGTTTTAAAGAATGACAGACATTCAATATGCTGTTCATCTTATGAAATTTTATATTAGAAATATTATGCATCTGTCAGTAAAACCTGTTGATTGACTTTGTGGGAAGAGGGAGGTATCAAAAACATGCTGAATTCAATGTTGTCAAATTGCCGCCATGGCGTTATGGCATGGCGGATTTTGTGCCAGCCTCCATGGCCGCAATGCCTATTATATCTGCCATGTTCCCGCCATAGGCCGCAATACCATATTTATATGGCGGATTTTTGGCTGGCCGCCATAATCCGCCATCTGCCATTGATAACACTAGCTACACAAATACAAACATATAACCCGAATTTTCAGAAGAAGAAAAATATCGAAGAAATATGTTCCAGCAACTTGGTCGTGTTTACTGGCCAAAAGTTAGTTTTATCAGTAAACAAATGAATGATAATCATAACCTTTAATTAAAGCAAATAAAACATTCATCCAAATTTGCCAATCATTTACAGGGCTTAATACCTGACCACCTTGTTCAGCATAGAAGCTTGAAGATTCCAGAACTACACCAATGTCTCCATCAGTATTAACAGAATCAACAAACTCAGAACCTGTATATATTGCTTTTACCACACTCTCATGGTCCTAGAACAAGAAATGAAGAATAAAGATCAATGGAAGACATAGTAGCTGATTCTAAAAGAATGTCAAGTGGATAAACAGAGAACGCAAAAAGTCTAACACAATTGCTCAACAGATAACCTCAAATTAACACTTCTTTCTAACTATCTATCTGATAGGTAACTCAGAATTAAGAACAGAAAATAGAATAGGAAATGCAGAAAAAGATGTATTATTCACTCTCCCAAGCCTGTAAACAGTGTATTCACAGAGATTGGTGAGGAAGATGGAAGAAAGAAAGAACGGTTACAAGGATATAGGCAAATTCGAGAGTGCCTTATTCTCTTCACAAAGTCCAGTCCAATTCTAGCCTAACTGTTATGACTCTCCCCATTACAATATATTCCCCCCCAAGCTGCTGAACACACTCCTCACGCCCTCTTTCTCTCTCCTGCCAGATCAGCAAAGTCAGTTATGCAGCCTGGATCAGGTGCATCACAAGTGCACCATTCTCTCATACATTTTAGTAATATTGGGCCTTGGGTCTAGGTCCCTATCACTATCCTTTCAGTTTGTAAGTTGTAATGATGCATGCCATAAACATATCCAGTTTCAGAAAAGACGAGGGAAGTGCCAAGCGAGAGAATGTTGGAAATTTCTCTATTTGGTAGTTCGCCTCAGTTTCATCTTCCATGTCTAGAATTCGTTGTTACTTTTTTCTCTTCAACAGCTGCTAATATAATAAAAAAAGATCAAAAGCAACTACCTCTTGTAAGGAGTTGGGACTTGAGAATACCAAGCACCATTTGATTTGGGAGGCATGTTTTAAGTCCAGGAAAGAAGAGGATTTTTTAGGGCAGAAGGGTAAAAGGGGTAACTGTTTGGAAGAATAAAGGGAACGTATAAACAGTTAGAGCTGTAGTTAAAAAATAATTAGGGCAGTTAGTTTAGTCAGAAGGGATCATTTAGATAAATAAGGAGAAGGGGGGGGGGGTACAGGTAAGACATTCAGATAATTGTTAGTTTTGGAAAACAGAGCAATTGACTCACCATATCCTTGAAGGAGAGTCTTTCTCCTTTTCCACTTCAGTTTCAGTTTCAATCATTCAGTAAAATCTGTTCTTTTGCTTTTTCAGTTTCTATCAACTTCTCAGTTTTCTTTCTTGGGTTTTGTAACAGTTTTGGCAAGAGCAAGGTGAAAAAGACATAGAGGTTTACTGAAGTGCCACTACTTGTAATTTACTTTGGTGTCATTGGTTGAAGTTGAGCACTTGAATACTTAGAGAAAATACGGGTCCTTGGACATGGTTTGGATAAAATTGTTCTTGTGAATAGAGTTTCAGTCAAGGATAATCTTGGTAAACATAAAGAGGGATAAGATTTTATTAATATTTTGTAGGTACAAATGAAGATGGATTAGAGAACTCTATTTTATTAATATTCTGTCAGTTTTTGCATTTGTGAAGAACAACTATTTTACTCCTTGACAATTATTCGCTAAAATTCCTTCAATTTTAAATTATCTTAATGACAAAATAAAAATAATAACAAAAAAAAATTCACCTTATACCAATCATATTTGAAGCTATCATCTGTTGGAGCAACACCCCTTTTGTGCAATGCTGAGGTGGCATCAGCATCCATGACAATGACACCACCAGCTTGCTGCAAATAAGTAACAGTAGGAGGTTGGGAAGATGGCAGGGAAAAATAATAAATGGATATTAATATAAGTCATGGTTTTTGCCTATCCTTTAGTTTTATTAGGTGTCTTCAAACACCAGATCTTTAAATTTAGTGCATAATTCTTAAAAGCTTACAAAAATTCAGAAGACACTTGGGCCCAGAAAAGAGACATTCAAGCAAATAAGATACCTTTGTTTGAGCATTTCTTGATCTCTCCCTAGCAGCTTCCATGGCATTATTAAAACCTTGGACATCAACAAGCAATCCCTTTTCTTCTGCCATCAGCTGATAGATGGAAAATGTTAGGAAAGAAAACACAGAATGCATAACAGCACAATAATTCCATAAAGCATTCCGGTGAAGCAATCCACCTACCTGAGTGAGATCTAATGGGAACCCATATGTATCCCACAAGACAAATGCTTCCTATAATCGAGAGATAACTGTATGAGAAATAGCCCATAGGCCTATTCAAAAACCACTAATGAGAAAAATCAATTAAATTATATAGCAATTACGCAATAGGGAAACAACATTTGGAAGAAGCTCATTTATAAAATACAAAATAATCAACACTCCTGTAACTCATGCAGTACCAGGAAGTGACTAACCTGCAACTTTAATCTGATAAAATATTTGCAATCAATAGTTTTAGATAAAATAAAACTTCAGCATTTGAAATTTAATGATTTTTGGACCAACATATGGGAAATTTACAATGCCATAACCCCTGCCAGCAGAGGAAGACACTTGCTAAAAATACCCGCATTATTTGCAACAATTAGAGAAAGTTTGTTATCAATGATATACTTTTTCTTTTTCTTTTTCTCTTATCCTATCTTGGCCTAGCTGTACTTTCCTTCCTTTTTCATTTTAAAAATATTACCATCCATAAAAAGAATTTGTTAATACTGACTGGGTGAGAATTGAGAAGTTACAAACATCAAGTCATCAACATCTACTCCTAGTGACAGCTATGCAAAATGTAGTAATTAAAATCTTGAAATGAAGAAAAATTCATTTAAAGAACTTTCTAATTAAAATTAAAAATATAAAGCACAAGCAAATAGCAGAGCGAAGAGCACTTTCAGAAATTTATTGTTCTTATAAACATTGAATATTGTCTGCATATACTTCCAAGAAACCAACTTGAGAACAAATTGTAGGTATAGTAACGAAAACAAGAAAATATGACTATTGAGTAACCATGAAAAGAACAGATTCTACTTGCCTCCCCACTCAGTATATTTCCCTGAACATGTCGAACAGCCATCTCAAATTTCTCAATCCCCTGGAGAAGTAAAAACAGTCAGGTTTTCTTTTATTCAAGAATAAGAAAAAGAAAAATCAGAAAACGTACACGAGGAGCAATGACAAATCGTCAAGTTCACATGAAACAAAATTAATCTGAGGGATGGCTGTCATGCAGACTGATAAGTTATAACCCTCAAAGAAGCCAACATACATATGACTATCCTCACCTTAATTAAGGTTCTGCCAAAACTTTCCTCCTCCTCTTCAATTACTTTCACAATGTGCTCTTCCTGTTGTTTTAGCTCAGGGAATACATCGCCCATCACATTCACCACAATACTTACAAGCCTGAATTCAGAAAAATTGAGCACATAAAAACGCATTACAATATGTTCACAAATTTATACCAACATGGAATCACCTATTGGATGCTTTTTAATATTGTGAAAATTTTTTAAACAAGTAATATTGTCAAATTTAAAATAGCAGGTAAATAGAAGTTTCAGATAACCATATGGCACTGGGATCCAGCAAAAAAGCTTGAGATCTGGAAGCAGATTAAAGTGGCTAACCATTATACATACCCATTGAAAAACCCCTCTTTAGCTTTTAGCACTTCACGTCCATACCGAACAGCTCGACGTAGTATACGCCTCAGAACATACTCACGGCCGTCGTTACCTTCAAAAGAATTAAACATGTCACGATTAAGGTACAAAGTTCTTTTCTATCATCAAAAAATCATACAAGATTGAACTCTCAATTTGAGAGAGAGAGAGAGAGAGAGAGAGAGCTGCATGATGTTCATTAAAATACTGATCTACAGCTTGTATTACAGAAAAGATAAAAATCTAACACTTCATTTGGTTTCGGTGAAAATAGGAGGAAAGAAAATGGAAGAAGAAAAAATAGAATGATTTTGTAGTTTTCTCTTGTTTGGTTGTGGAGACAACGGAGAGATAAAAAAACTAGTGGGACCCACACAAAGAGTTCTCTCCATTTATGAGAAGAAAAGGGAAAGATAGAGAGGTAAAGTTGTGTGAAATGTGAAATTTATCCCTCATCTACCAGCAGCCCCCTTATCTAACGGGCATATCTATTAAAAAAAAACTCATCTTTCTTTCCACTTTCTTTCATGTTTCTCTTATACCAAACAACCCTTAAAATCATTCTTTTTCTTACCATTTTCCTTCTACCCAGATTCTTTCTTTCTATCTTCTCTCTTTCCATTTTCTTTCTCAAACCAAACAAAGCATTAAAGTCAAAAGCCTCATTAAATGGTTAACAAGAGTTTATCTTCTTAGTAAAGCCTCCAACAGAGTACAACCCTGTCTTTGAAAAACAGGCCTTCCTCAAGACACAGGAAAAAAAGACAGCAAACTTAATGACACTAAAACTTGCAATTTGTAAACATTCATGGAAAAAACGTCAATAAAGACACCAGGTCTACAATATCCTACCAGGACGAGACCCATCAGCAATGGCAAATGACAGAGTTCTGATGTGATCTGAAACAACCCTGTATGCCATGTCAACTTTGTCTACATCATCTGGTCCAACTTTCCCAGAATAAGGCCGAGCACCAGTTGCCTGAAAACAGGTTATAGAAAAATAAAACTATATATCAACATAATCATGAAGCACTTGAGTACTAATAATAATAATAATAATAATAATAATAATAATAATACAGTAAGACATTTTATTTTCATCAAGAACAAATACAATAATCCACATGATTTGAAACAAACACATGGATACATGCCATGACTCGTGAGGAATGTTGTATGTTAACTACATATACAGACTGCTAACGAGTCTGAAAGAACAATAAACATTCAACATTAGCAAGTAAAACTCACAATTCACTTACGTAGATTGTCTTGATCCAAAAAGATAGTTAAAAGTTAAGGTAAAAAGATATTAGAAGAGGCAACTTGCTGGAATACAAAAGTTTATCAAGCAGGCCTAGACAGTGTTGTAAAAAAGGTGTGCGTACAGAAAATAAGATAAATAGACACAGAATTTAATGTGGTTTGACCTACATTGAACAATAGGCTTAACTCCATGGGTGAAACAAAGAAAAAACAACTATGATTAATGCAGACTACAAGGAGTCTCTGCACGAAATTCCAATCAACATGAAATTCCTTGTTTATTTCAATGTTTTAAATAAACTTGTAAGAATTGTATATTTAAAATTTTAATCATTTCACTAAAACTTCTTTATGTGAAAGGGTAATTGCTGGTCCAGACAAATTTGCTAATCATCTCTCCTCTCGCTACTCTACCATGTGTACAGACATTCTGATAGGACCCATGGAGAGAAAGGCCCAAATAAAGCATTGCATGGGCTGACAGGTTCTAGAAGGGGGGGAAAAGGGGTCCAAGGGAGAGTTAGCTAGTGACATAGCATGTGGGCCATGTAGGCACCGCATTGGGAGGGATTTTGTTAGCATCAAGGGGTTTAATAGGATTGTATGGGGAAAGGGAAAACATTCTGGATTATTTTGGGTAGAACCTTAGGGTTTTGGGCAGGGAGAGTCATCTCTTCTGTAGGAGCATTGCTCTGTGGCAATAGGTGGTTTCCCCTATTGTAATTTCCTTATTTTCAGCAATAAAATTACCATCTTTACCTTCTCTATTGTTTTCATTTCTTGTTTCTGATTTTGGGTTCGCATCACATTCCCATTATAGAAGAGTCATGAGTGACAGTGTGACACCAAAATACCAGAATTACAATTCAACTATAGCATGATTCAGGAGTAAATATTATTACTGTTCCATAAGCGTAAAGAAAATATAATAAGCTCTAATGCCTTCACCAACATACCAGCTGAATAGCATCAAAGATAGGCAAGAAGACATCAGTGTCATAATTGCTCGTTTTGTTCTGTAGTATAGAGGTCAATCGTTCAAAACCCATGCCTGTATCAACATGCTTTGCAGGCAGAGGTTTAAGAGAGCCATCAGCCTCCCTATTGAACTGTTATGAGTTAAACAAACATAAACAAACAATGCATTAAAAAAGTAAACAGAAGTAACAAAATCCAGTAAGTTATTCACCAAAAAGCATATTAGATACAGATTTCATGGGGTTATAAAAGTTTGCATATTCTGGTGGACTCAACAAGGGCAGTAAGGAACTGGAAATCATTATTATACCTGAATAAAGACAAGGTTCCATATCTCAATGCATGTAGGATCATCGTTATTAACTAATGATGCAGCATCACGGTTACCTATTCTGTCAAAATGGATTTCAGTGCAAGGCCCACAAGGACCCGTGTCACCCATCTCCCAGAAATTGTCCTATCCAAAGATACAAACCTAGTTAGAAATGAAGATCCAGACACAATTCAGTGTAAACATTAAATAAGTTTTACATGTCTAATGGTTCCAGTGTTATCAAAAAACCGCCATGGCGGATTGCGGTGGCGGATTTTTGGCCAACCGCTATGGCCAATTTATGAATGATGGCGGCGCCATGGCCGCAATGGCGTTTTGAGGCGGCTTAAAATGGCGGATTTTTGGCCTTCCGCTATGGCCCACCATCCGCAATTGATAACTTTGAATGGTTCGTATAAATAAACACAATTCCATTAGCGTTTTTGAAGAGATTTAAAAAAAATAAGAAAACTGAAATGATTCCAGCATTCAACATATAGCAGCTTAAATAGTCGTCAAATTGAGACTGTAACTTCAGTTATTAACCATTGAGAACTACCAGCAAACATATTGTTATCACAGTATGCTATAAATATGGCATAAAATTGCAGTAGTAGAACGCTAAATTGCTAGTATCCTTTCATTAATATGGTAACTACAATGCCCATTAAGCATGAAAGTAATTTCTTATTAGATAATCAAAACAGCAACAAGTTGTATTTGTAATAGCATTCATCTGGGCATGTGTAGTGTCTAATATCAGTATAAAATGGAACCATTTTTAATATAGATTAAACTCAGGCAGTATAAGTAGGTCACAGTTACGAGAATCTTACTGAACATAGAAGCCACAAAGCATCTCATCAAAATATTACATATACTGTATACTATAATATTAAATATATTTTACAAGTCTTATAAAAATACTCCATTCTACATTTTTAAGAGAAAACATAGTGAAAGCGTACTTTACAACCAAAAGGAAGCACACGTCCAGGTGGCAAAAACTTTAGCCATATATCTCTAGCCTCAGTATCAGGGGCAAGACCAGCCTTGTCATCACCACCAAAATATGTAGCATATATGCGATCTGATGGTAATTTATAAACCTGCAGCCCAATTAAAAAAAAATTCAACAATGGAATCTTACAAGAGATATACCTTTGTTTACTACAAAAGGCTAAAACTTGATAAAGCAAGATAAGAAACTCTAATTGAAAAGCATACTTTTGTTAGAAGTTCCCATGCCCAACTAATGGCTTCTTCTTTAAAGTAATCCCCGAAGGACCAATTGCCCAGCATCTCAAAGAAAGTGTGATGATATGTATCTTTTCCCACATCATCAAGATCATTGTGTTTACCACCAGCTCGAATACACTTTTGGGTATTGCAAGCGCGAGTGAGTTTGCTCAAGGCAGTGTTAGGATCCGCAGTTCCCAAAAAGATTGGCTTGAACTGGTTCATGCCTGTCCAATCACAATGAACCATTGACATTTAATGGCACATATGTTCTAAGGAAAAAAAAAACTAAAGAAAAAAGACACTATTACTAAAGCAAATCATCTATAACAAAGTAGTACAAAGAAAGGTACATAAGCATGAACTATGAGGTAGTTTAAAATATTCTATCTTTTACTCAGTATTCGGCTTCACTTAGAATAAAATGCCAACTTTAAATCACTTCAAAAACAAAACAGTGAGGAAAAATTTTCAATCTTAAAAAATAAAATTTAGTTACACCAAAAATCAATTTTACCATATTTTATCCATCCATAAGTATTGAACTTCAGTTATAACACCAATTAAAATGGGAAAAAAAAAACGATGAGGAAAAAAAAAACGTAACTCTGTGAACCCTTAAATCAGATTACACGGCAGAAGGAAAAAGCAATATATAGTGATGAGAAAATTGAATTTAAAAATTTGAGGGATGGGTTAATATAGTGATTGGGGTTGGTTGGTTGCAGAGTTGAGAGAGAAGAGAGAGTCGTACCGGCGTTTGCAAAGAGAAGCGTTGGGTCATTGAAGGGAACAACGGGGCTCGACTTATAGTTGACGTGGCTCTTGTTTTCGAAGAAGTTAACGAAAGTGTCCCTCACGCGCTTGGCGGGCCACTCCACATCCACAGGCATGGTGACGGCGGTGGTGGTGGAGAGAAGAGATCTGTGGGTTGAGAGTGACGGCGGGAAGAAGGGAGGAGGGTTGCAGTTACGGAAATGAAAATGCTGAAAGAGCAGAGCTGGCGTTATGCCTATCCCACAAAATCCTCTTTTCATTCACTCATGTCTTAACTCCTCCACTCCCATAACTATTATTATTACTATCGCTAACTCTCTAACCAATGGCCATTTATGTTACTACTACTCTCTACTCTACTGTATATTTACTCATTGGGCCTCTTTTGTATCACAAACTGCTCTCACCGTTGCAATTTTTCGGCCCATTCCAATTGTCACGCCATAAATGCATACCACCATATGTCACTAAATTAAATTAAATTAATTTTAACGATTTAATCAATCAATTATCATCATGTCTTTAAAAATATTTTAACTCTTATCATAATCAAATTAAAAGGCATATATAGAATCATTTGTAATTAGTTAATAGTGTAAAAAATTTGAGTTTAATTGATATTCATTATTAATATAAATTTTTTATATTATCAATCAATCACAAATCATGATATGATTGACAATGTAAAATTTAGGCTAAGAATCAAAAAAATTTAAGGCTTAATTGCATTTTTGGTCCCCCGGGTATCACGATTGTGTAATTTTAGTCCCCCGAATTTTAATTACGCTAATTGGGTCCTCCAAGTATCACGATTGTGCAATTTTGCTCCCCCAAGTTTTAATTGCGCCAATTGGGCCTCCCACGTATCATGATTGTACAATTTTGGTCCCCCAATTATCATGATTGTGCAATTTTTAACGTCAGTAGCCTACATAGGACACGTGGACTGATTTGACATTTAGTGAAGTCAACTCGACAGTTTACGGGACATTCTTATAAGATATCATTGACATCTCACGTAATTTAATGATCAAATGCACATCATTAAGTGTCACATAAGAATGACATGTAAGCTATCAAACTAGTCTCATTCAGTGCCAAATCAGTCGCATATGTGCTTCGTAGGCTATTGATGTTAAAAGTTGCACAATCGTGATACTTGGAGGACTAAAATTGCACAATCGTGATACTTGGGGGACCAAAATTGCACATTCGTTATACGTGGGGACCTAATTGGCGCAATTGAAATTTGAGGGACCAAAATTGCACAATAGTGATACTTGGAGGACCCAATTGGCGCAATTAAAACCCGGGGGACCAAAATTGCACAATCGTGATACCTTAGGGACAAAAAGTGCAATTAAGCCAAATTTTAATGATGTGTCAATTTATGATTGGTTGATAATATAGAATTTTTTTACACTACACGTGAGTACCAATTAAATCTAAAAAAATCTACACGGACAATATACTAAAATTAAACCCTAATTTTAAATATCAATATTCCAACATAGCAACGTCGATTTTATAGTGGATAAGACAACATATTCACAGATTTGTTCACATGGTGTTGTATTTACGTAGTGGAAAAGTAAATTGTAAACTTAAAACAAAAAATATCACTTTATTTTCATAATGTCATAAATACTTCATTTTATACTTTTATTGCTTACTGTAGCGGATGTGTTAGTCATCAAGAGTATATAAATTTGGCGCGTCATAATTAAATGTATACTTGTAAACCAAACCTGATATATGCTTAATATTGGGTCCACAAGAGCGAAAGGGTATAAACTTTTAAATAAACAATTATGCAACAAAATATGTCCTTCAAATAGAAGAAAGTAGAGACACGAAATAAAACGCTATTGTGTTTGGTAACTATTCGAATAGATAAAGCAACAAAAATGGTTCGTTGAAAGTTGTTGATATAAGAATCTCATGGATATTGTAATATAATAGGGAACAATATTTTTTTATTTATTTGTTGTTATGAAATTACATAGTGAGACGAGGAAGAGGAAGGGAAATAGGTAACTCACCGATAGGATAGGAAAGAAAAAGGGAAATTGTTGTTTTTAAGAAAAACCCACACGACCCGACCCGAATCCATGGTCAGAGACCCGAGTCCGGGCTGGCTGTCGTGGACTAGCGAGAAGGGGGAAGTGTGGACAGCCGATGATAGCAGTAGGAAGAGAAGAAAGCGAAGGAAAAAAGGGTAGCTAGTGAGTGTTGTGTTGTGTAATGGAGGAGTGAGTGAGTGAGTGAGTGAGTTCGAGACAGTGGTTGTAGAGCATAGCAGAACATCACAAAAAGGAATAATAAACGATGAAGGCACTATCTATGATACTCGTAGCATTAGCCATAACTATATCTATATCCTCATCATCCACCGTTCACGCCACCGACTGGCAATGGCAGATCCTCACAAAACACAATTTCTCTTCTCAGATCCGACTCCATCCTCATATCCTTCTCCTACTCACCATTCCCTGTAACCATTTCTCTTTCTTTCTTTCTCTTCTTCAATTTAATTGCTTCATCTAACCTTCAATTTTTGAATCACAGGGTCTGGCGAGTCTCGCTCTCTTATGAAGGATCTCTCACACTCCCTCCCAATTTCCGATAACAACCACAAATTTCAATCTCTTAAACTCATGTTTATTTATAGAAACACAGACAAGTTGCTAGCAGATTCAATGGATGCTACCACCGATCAAATAACGGTTATTTATTTTCATCATTCTGTATCTTATAAATACAGAGGAAGACTCACCGCAAAGAATATTTTGTCTTCCTTGTATCCTTATATATCCCTTGCACCTGAGGAGCTTCCCCTCAAACCCCTCAACACTCCTCAAGATTTCAGATTGTTCCTTGATTCAACTGATAAGGCTATGGTTCTCGTTGACTTTTGTGGATGGACACCCAAATTGCTGCGAAAAAGTATCAAAAATGGAACACAAAATGGATTCATCATGCACGGTGAGTGAGTCTTGGAATAGCTTAGGAAGAGTTTATTTGGACTTATGAAAATAACTTATGTGCAAATAGCATGTGAAAATAGTTTATGATCTTCTTATAAGCTGTTTTAGCTTATTTCAATAAGCTTGTTACTGAAATTAGCTGCATTTTATTTATTGAATAAGCGCTTTATTAAGATGTTTATCCAAACGTGCCCTAAATGATGCTGCATGAGGCTATTCGGAAAACGTAAAGACAAGTTTTTTCTTGCAGGGGGCTTTAGTGGAGGGAGTGATAGAATGCTGCTATCAAATTCAAAGGGGAAGACTAACCAGAAGGTGGCTGGTATTATCTAAGTGCATGACGATATGAAAATTTTGAGCTTAAATAATAAATTCATCATTTCATCGTTTTTCTTTCTTTTTTTACAAATTATCAGAGGAGCATATGTGCAAAGCTGAACTCAGCATCAATAAAGGGTTTCGTGAAGCTCCTTTGCTTAGGGAATTTACCTCGGTAAATAATGGCCCTTTTGACGGCTCCGATGATTTTTATTCCTGTTCGTTTGAAGAATTTGAGCGCTTTCATTCTTTCTACTTGAAATTCATGACTGCTGTGAGAGAATTCTTTCTGCCTCCAGAACGACATAGATTTGGTCTGGTTTCAGATAGGTCGATGGTTTCATCCCTAGGTGTTGGTGATTCTGTTTCATGGTTTGCAGTTCACTACCTAGCTGGATGTTCAAGTTGTTCAACTATTCTTAAAGAAGAGGATGATTTGAACTTTGTTCTGAAGATGAATAATCATTTTGTCAGAGAGGTAAATTAAACCTTTCTAATTTTTGCTTGTTGTCCCTGTGTCTATTTTTGGGGTGTTTGTCATGATGTTATATTTCATTGTTCCCATAACCAGCCAGTCTCTGATTGTATTGTCGTGGATTACTTTATTTAACTGGTATAGATTCACCACCAATATGCAAGTATCCATGCTTCTTTCAATTAACTAATCCATTTTGGGGACTCACACTGCTTTGCTTGTTATCGTTTAGCTGGAAGGTAATGGACATGATCAAGAGCCTATTTTACCCGCAAATAAACCATCGGTGCTTCTATTTGTTGATAGATCATCTGATTCCTCAGAAACTAGGGGAAAAAGTAAGGAAGCACTTGATGCTTTCAGAGTATTGGCACAGCACTATCATGTTGCGGATCAAACAGGTGAGAATCATGAGAAAGTTTCTACCCAAGATTACCGTGGCTTGAAGAGTACATCAGAGCATCCTAGGTTAAAGTTCCCTATGACAGCTCAGATGATTAAACTAAAGGAGAAGATGTCTTCCATCATGATTATAAACGGGGATAAACAAGTTAGTTTGGATAATGTAGCTTCTGATCTACCAGTGAGTTCTTTGAACGAGATATTGGGTTACCTTCTTCAGCAAAAGAAGGATCACAAACTAAGCTCCCTTGCAAAGGATTTAGGTTTCCAACTTTTATCTGATGATATTGACATCAGTTCAGCTAATACACAGCAATTGCAGTCAGAAGTTCAATTAAATCAAATTTCAACAGAAATGTCTCAAGAAAGCCATACAGATGCTGTAAAGCCTGATGATGATCCATATACTTCTGCTCGAGAGCTTGAGGAAAATCCCAAATTGACTGAGCTATCTTCTCAGCATGCTGAAGTGAAGACACCTGCTGTTGTCACAAGTGAAGAGATAAAACCTGTGCAATCTGAAGAATCGGTCACAGATCATGAACTTTTTACTGCCAAAATTATGAAATCCGAAACAGATCCTCCTTCAGATGGAAACAAGTCTGGGGGAGAGCAGGCTCATTTTCCTGGGTTCAATGGTTCCTTTTTCTATTCCGATGGTAATTACCAATTACTTAAAAGGTTAACTGGTGGTTGTAGGATTCCATCTTTGGTTATAGTTGATCCCTTATGGCAGCAACATTATGTTTACCCTGAAGAGAAAAATTTCAACTCGTCTTCATTGTATGGTTTTATTTCCGGGTTTCTTAATGGAACTCTGCTTCCATATCAGCGGTCAGAACATATTCTTCCAGGCCAAAGGGAAGCCACCCATCCTCCATTTGTTAATATGGATTTTCATGAGGTGGATTCTATACCTCGAATCACGGCTCATACTTTCTCTGAACTTGTTATTGGTTTCAACCTGTCTAGCAAAGAAAACACTTCTAATGCATGGGATAAAGATGTCTTGGTCTTATTTAGCAATAGTTGGTGCGCATTCTGCCAGAGAATGGAATTGGTTGTTCGTGAAGTATATCGGGCCATCAAGGGTTATACGGATATGTTAAATAATGGATCTAGGAATGTGAAAGGTATTTCTGATCATGGTAAGATAGCGTGTTTGTTTGTGTGTATCTTACTATCTTTTTCTCTACCATCTCATATTTCATCCAGTTAAGATGCTTGTTTAGGGTATTTGTTTGTAGGAAGTTTTGCTATTAGTAAACTGTTCAGTAGCTTCTATATTAGCAATTAGCTGTTTATGTTTCTTTCATGCATGTTATTCCCACCATCTGTCTGACATTACCAAATTGATTGTTACTTTGTCATGGAATGCCAATTTTCACGTGTAATTTGTGAATGATTTCTTTATCAGACTCTGAACCATTGATCTTTTCGTGAATTTCAATGATTTCTTATCCTATTTGGCAGGCTTGATTGATGGTCGATGTTATTTGAGTTGATTTTTGGAAGAATTTCCTGATAAAATGCTAGATATTGTCTTTAACAATTGATTCTTACATGACAGAAAACTTGGATTATGTTACCACGAAGCTTCCAGTAATCTACTTATTGGATTGTACATTGAATGACTGTGATTTGATACTGAAGTCAGTATATAAGGTACTTGTGAACTATGTTCTCTGGTTGTCCATGCTTTATCTTGTTTTTCTATTTATAACCTATTATTATCAACTTTTCTAAACATTATGAGTTAACTAGTGGGTTGTATTTACTTAGCAATATATTGCTCACCTGTGTCATTATTGTTGAGCCAAATGAAGATGATGAATTGTGGAATGATAGGTACTTCCGTGCAAAACTTTTAGAATGATTTTGGACTACAATGACTCTCTTGGTTTACACACACACACACACACACCCAAAAAAAAAAAAACAAAATCACTTCTCAAAACGTGATCAAGCTTGAATTGGGAGCCCAAAGCTATTTTAGAGGTAATCTGGAGTCTAAAAATGGGCAAGTCCCACTATGGTCATGCAGTCCAAAATAACAAAAAGGAAATGTAGTGAGCAGAGTCAGCGGACTAATTTTCCATCAGCAGCATATTCGGAATACAAGGAAAGGAATCCTTTCTGCGTGGGACATTTTACACAAGATAAAGGACATGATGTCTTTTTGAAAGTTTTCTCGTCTCAGTTACTAAGACTTGTAGCAGTAGTTTGCATGTAAAACTGTTGCTCATTTATCTTAGTATATTTTTTGTAAGGGAGAAGTCTGGATTAATTAGAATAATAGAATAAGGTGGGCTTAATTTAGTTGCATTGTGAAGACTAGAGGGACGTTCACATTGTTTAAAATTTTATATTCTTGTTATCAACAGATATCATGATGACATATGATGAATTTCATCTATTATTTATTTGATATTTTGAAACATGTGACATTGTATTTAAATAAATAATTGCCTGGCCTCCAATTTGAAGTTTTATGCAGTTAAACCTTAAAAGTTTTGGACGTCATAGCTATTTGTTTATAGTTCATGATTGATGTTGTTTGTTTTACTTTTAATATGCAGAGGGAGGTTTATCCTGCTCTGATTTTATTTCCAGCAGGAAATAAGCAACCTTTTCTTTATGAAGGAGATATGGCAGTAGTTAATGTTATGAAGTTTGTGGCTGAGCATGGAAGTAACTTTCATCATCTCATCAGAGAGAAAGGTAAACATTAACGTTGTATATATGGTTTATCAAAAAGCATCTGAATCAGATAATGTTGGTGTCAAATTTTGGATCAGACACTTTCTTATGGTCATTGCAACATCCCTGTTTCCTGGTTTCTACTTGTATTAGGCTCCAATCAGACTTCAGAAGGACTTCACTAGAGGAGTCATAGACTTATAGCTAGTGTATCTTCTGTTGCTTGCTTTCTGCTTCTATTAGCGCATCATCTTTTAATTTCTTTTCTGTTTCGTCAAGAATAAACATCAACTATGGTAGCCTAAATTCTTGACTTTATCTCATGGTTCCAGTAGCAGTTCTATGGCTATCTGAAAGAGCGGTCAAGAATCAGAACTTATATGATAATTTGCAATCTGATATCCATGAGGAGTCACTTCACACACGCAGCAAATATCATGGAGCCGCAGGTCAAGACAGGATGCTGGAGCAGGTGGTCAGACCTAACCTGATGAATTCACCTGTATCAAATGGACTGCATGAAACATTGCATCACGTGGTGATCGGTTCTGTGTTAATTGCCACAGAAAAGCTTGTAGGGATTCAGCCATTTGATGGATCAAAGATTCTCATTGTGGCAGCCGATCAAATAACTGGATTTCAAGGTCTTATCATTAACAAGCATATACAATGGAGTTTTCTGCCTGAATTGGAAGAAGGCTTTGAAAAATTGAAAGAGGCTCCTCTGTCCTTTGGGGGTCCAGTTGTGAAAACTGGAATGTCTCTTTTGTCCTTAACTAGAACTAGAACAGTTTTCTCAAATTCTTTACCTGAAATCCTGCCTGGAATTTACTTTCTCGATCAGGTAGTGACAATTCGTAAAATTGAGGAGCTGAAGTCAGCAAATCAATCAGTCGGTGATTACTGGTTTTTCTTGGGGTACTCAAGTTGGGGATGGAACCAGTTATATAGTGAGATGGCGGAAGGAGCTTGGAGCTTGAGTGAGGATGGAACGAGACATTTAATGTGGCCGTGACTACCGTTTATTCACCATCTTTACTGTACTAATAACATTTCTGATTTCCTTGTTAGTTGTAGGAACAATTTACAAAAGCATAAAATAACATCCAATACATGTGATTCATAAAAAGGCTTGGAGGTGGAGAATTAGGAAAATGTGTGTTGGGCAAGTCATCCGTAATTTTCTTTTTAAATGGTTACTTGAACCACTTAATGCGTGTTTACTTGGTGTTGTGCCAATTTGGGGGAGACAATGAGCAAGGTCGTTGAGTTGTCTGCATATGCCATGTTTAATTAATTAAGGCGAAAAAACATCAGTATGGAAAAAGTTAAACCGTGGATAACATATGGTTAAGCAGATCAAATAAAGTGATTGTGTATGACTATTAACATTGTAAATTGGTTTAATAATGCAATCAAATGGGTTTACTATGCCATTTTGGCTAATCTCCGAAAGATTAAAAAAAAAGAGCTTTTACAAGAAGAGTTTGCTTAACATGTGTCGTTAATGTTTAATTATGATGAGGGAATTACAAGGTGGTTTGCGATGTGAGACAAAGGAGTGAAAGATATAAGGTGTTGGATTTGATTCTCATCTCCCATTAATATAACAAACTAATAACTAATATTTCCCTACAAAAAAGTTTAATTATGATGTATTGTCAGTATAAAGTTGTTTATATAATTAATTAGTTATATGTCATCCTATGTATGACATTTACGCTAAGTTTGGATGGACCGAAAAGTGAAGGAAAAGGTAGACCGGGAGGAGGAGAAAAAGAAGTTCTTCTCTCATTTGGTTATGATACAAAAAGGGAATGAAAGAAAGTTTTGTACCATGCCATTATGATGGGTGTATTTGATAGTATTTTTGAACAACAAAATTTTTAAGAATTTATTTGATTTATAAATAACGTCTTTTTGTTAGGAATCTTATTAAATAAGAATTAATTTGATTTTAAAATTTTTTTTATTTAAGTTGCGTATATTTAGAAATCAACTCAGGTTTATTGAACTTCAAATAAATTTAATTTAATTTTAGTTCGAATTGTTTGAGTTAGTAAGTTCATTAAGGTGCTCTAAACTTGCAATATAATTCACAAATTAATTGAAATTATATTTTTTTTTTATAATAAGTTCCAAACACAAAAAGTAATTCATAGAGAAAATTAAATTAACTCTACATTTGAATGATTCCAAAATGATAAAGCAATAGGGTGAAAAATCAAAATGAGAAACCCTTTTGAGGCTGCAAGTGAAAAAAAACAAGGGTATCTCAACTTTCACCATCACCTGCGTGTCTCCCCTAGAAAACCACATTTTGCATGCGAGGCACAAAGCCTATCTATCACACACATGAAGAAGATAAGGTTCAACCAAACACAACCTATCTCTCATTCAATTCCTGATACTTGAGAAAAGTTTTCTTGAGATTAAAAGTTATGGCGAAACCTGGAAATTTGGTATCTCCTGCAGGGAGCTTCAACCCACTATTCAATCCATGCCACACTGCATCGAAGGTCAAGACCCTCAGGTTGCTCTCTCAGATGCACACTTACAATAATGCTAATGCAGCAACTGCTTCTGCTTCTTCCAAAAGAAAGGATAACTTGCACTCTCCATTGGTATATATGCTAATGCTCCCTTTGATTATGTATAACTTATTCCATAATCTCATGGCTTTTCTTATGTCTATGTTTCTGTAATAACAAATACTTGTCACATTTCCACTTCTGAGCTAGTGAAAGCAAACTCCTGTATTGTCATAATGATATAAAAATAATACCAATCAAACTGAGGTTTCATATATAGATACTATTAAGTGATCAGAATAATGTGCTGTCTTGTAATACAAATGGTGTGTATGATTTATTTTTTCCTTAATCATCTTCTAAAGCTAGTAATTCTACATGATCAAACTCAGATTGGGAAGAACACGAGTAGGGTTGCTCGCCGTCTGATCACAGTATCAGCAGGTGATGGCAAATATCATGGGGATTGGACATGTGATTATCTCCTGTCTTTGCAAGACCTACAGTTACAGGATTTGATTGAAGTTGAAGACGACCCACATAAGGATGCTCAAGTGTTCATCAACCTTACCATCCACAAGGTGGTTCCAAATAATTTATTTTCATGTTTGGCTAGAAATTTTATATTTAATTTGTGATTGTAACTGACTGATATACCCAAAAAAGAGTATTTCTGCACTTTCAATTTCATTTTCTAATTATGTTTTTCCCCTTTTATGTTAATGACATGATATGAATTATATTTTCTAACTTTATTGACTATAATTAAGACTCCCAAGTATCAAATTTAATTGTTTATTCACTTGTCAATACTTCTATATGGTGATGCCAGCATGCTAGCTTTGGCTTATCAGTTGATGGAAGAGTTATGACATCATTCACTAGAAAATGTAGCAACTGTTCCTCCCCATATTGCAGACAGGTATTTCCTTTCATTATGAACTAATACTCATTGATTTCTTGGTTTGAGATTTGTCACATGCCTTGACGATATAGATGTTTTCTTTTTTATTCAAATACTATGCATGATTCTATTAAATTTATTATATGTGGATGACTCGTGTATATACTTATGGTTACAGCTAGACACAAAATTTAATGTATGGGTTCTCATGGCAAGTAGAGAAAATCGGAAGATACAGCTACCTGAAATTGGTGGTGACCCGTCTGTAAGTGTCTAAACCCAATTAATTTCATTCTCTGTCTCTTTTTTGGCACATAGATGTTGGGAATTTCAAGTACAGTAAGATATGGATGAAGAAGTTGACAAGTTGAAGGCTATATAAATGGAAAAGACCCCTAATGTCTTAAGGTTTTGGATCAAGACATGGTATCAAGTCCACTATGTGGTTCTTCACTTAGTTCATGGAAGAATTTCACAATCCATGAAAAAAGATCTCCCGGTGTTGGCACTCCCCCGATTGGGTCTACAGGTCAGATTGGGTTAAGAAACACTTCAACCCGCAATTTATGAGTCAAGTAGTGAGTTTGTAGAGTATCAAACCCCACAAACACAACTCACCCAAGTAACCTTTTTAATTTAAAAGTCGTTCAGCCATTGTGACATTTCAATTTGCTTTCCTCTTTTACAGTATCAATTAAGTTTAGGTGTAGACTATGGTGTGTTTATTCTAAGAAAGAAGCATCTTTCGAACCACTTGGATGAATATTTAGTGGATCTTTTGGATGATAGAGTATATATGTGGAGAAGATAAAGAACGAAGTAAATGATTATGTCGATCAATATCTAATATGTGATGACAATGACTTCAGTTGGCTGGTGTGGTTTATTGTTTATAGTTTTTGGGACTTGGTAACTAACTTTAGTTAATGTCATAATTATGTTAGCTTGGTAAGGCTTGTTATGTTTATTGGCTTGTTTGAGATTTATTATGTTTGTGTAAGACTAGTTATTTGATTTTTTAGTTTATTGGGGACATTGGTTGTTTTTAATTAAGACTTATTATGTTCATGAATTTTCAATTTCGTATTTAGATACTTATTTGTGTAAATAATTTTCAATTTTAGTGTGAATAATTTAAAAAATTATTTTTTAGTGTATGATTTAACCCAATCCAACCTACTCTTGAGTGGGTCGATTTGAGTTTGGTTGAAGAAAAAAATCCATCAACCCAACGCACTGATTTAGTGAGAGGGCTGAGTTAAAAAATGGTGCAAATCCCACCCAACTCACCTAGTAACAACTACATTAAGTAAATTTAGTAGCCCAAAGTAATATTTGAGTAGTACTAGTTATAGTGTAGGATTTACAGTCAAATTAAGGTTAAAATTAGAGGCCCAAAATGTGTTATAGGAAATGTTGCAGCTTTACAACCACTATCTGTGTTGTAATGTAGAAGTAGCCATAATAAGCAGTGCCTTCAATGGACATTAGCTTTGGCCATACCTATACCAAAAATTCAGTCATGGGATGATTTCAAAGCACATATGATGTTCAATGTTGTTGCCGAAGTTATTAAGGGTAATCTAACACAGCTACTCATACAATACAGGTTATATATGTCAGACCGGGATACGAAGTTGATCTTGATCATCTTGTACAAGATACCATACGGCTAAACTCATCAGTCAAAGTATATTTAGAAGAATTGCAAATCATGATTTTACATTGTGGGTTTCAAAATTTTGAATTTAGAAGCTCCTATATTTATTATTCTTATTATTATTGCAGGACACGTGCTCTGAGTTGTGTGAGAAATCTGAGGCTACAATACAATGTAAGCATATTCTTCCCTGAAAACTTCACGACGACCAACAATGTCACTGCATTGCTGATTGCTTTTCTAATTTTCTTTTATTTTATTTTTTCCATTTTTATAATACACGGGGCACCAACAAGGTAACCTTGATAAAACTTATGAAAGATCGTTTTATTTTGCAGATACCACTGGAGAAAGCAAGGCCTCGGTTGATAAGAGGTGGTCAAGACTATTGGAACTAAAGAAAGCAAATTTATGATTTATGAATTATTATAAAATAATAAGTTTAATATATAGAAGAATAATAAGTTTGCGAATAGATTGTGTATATAATGTATTGAATCTATGAATGAAAGGTTGGATAATATGGAATCATATATATTTTTTTTACTTATCATAAAAAAAAAATTCCTTTTTACTTGAATTCGTATTTGTATACTTCTGCAGGCTGGGTAGTATAATTTATGCAAGACTTCAGCTTTGTTTTGAGTCTCTATAACGAGACAGTAAAGGATGAAGGGGCCCAGGTGTTCCGATCCAAGTAGAAAAGGCTTCAATCCCTTAAATATGTCATCTTAAGTTTTATATTTAAACTTATGTGTAAGAAAAAAAAAAAAAAAAATACTATTGACAAAAATCCCTACTTAGACGTCTGATCATATCTTGAAAGATTAGTCTCTTATCTATCGGATGAAAGATAATCTAAGAACCCAAAAAAAACCATGAAATTTTTTAAGTATCATCCTTTTTTAATTTTTTTCTTGATGTGATAAAGTTTAAACTTACACAAGGAAGACTCAAATTTTATTTTCAAACCACTCTTAATTAATACTGTAACACTCTAATGAAGACTCACATACATTGCCGGCTTTAGAGTGTGTTTGAAAAAGCTAGAAAAATAAATTATACTGATAATCGATTATATATATAATTGAAATCAGAATCTATTTTTATTTGAATATGTTTATTGAAAAAAGATTTTAAGATAATATATTTCGCTTGGATAATACAAAAAAATCTTTTACATAGTAAATTATAAAAAAGATATAAAATTATTTATATAATTTAATAATATTTATTTAAAAATTAATTTTGTAAGAGATAAATAAGAAAAAGTTTTGAAAATGAAAAATAATCAAATCACAATCTTAAGTTAAAAGAATTTAAATAACATAAAACAATTTTTTCCCCCAAAAATTTTTTTTTTATAAATTTAAACTAATTTTCAAACATAATAAATTATATATGAAACAACTTTTTAACTAAAAAACAATTGAAATAAGAAAAATCAATCTTTCCCAAACACACTCTAACTATAGTTTTAAAATTTTAATTAATCAAAATTTATTTATAGCTATTACATTTACAAATCAAGAGTTCTTATAATAATCACAAGCTCCAGTTGCATCAATTTAGGCATTGTTCCATTTGTAGCTAAAAGAAACAGAAATGCGCACCACCGAATATGTGATTTTAGCCTTGACTGGATTTCTAATTTGCAGGTCGGGTGACAAAAACACATTGCCTTGTAAGCTTGGGATAAAGAGAAAAGGACATTTTCTATTAAGCTCTATAGTAGATAAAAAACTTGTATCACTCATACGGTCATACTTAAAATTGGATCAAACAACTCGGATGAATGGTTCTGCTGCCATTACCATAATAATAATAATAATAATAATAACCCATAATATCTAAAGATGTGCCTAATTTCATTATATCATCCCCAAAACAAAGCGTGCTGCAACTTCCATCATATGTCTGCAGCAAGGAAGTTACTGGACAGTGCTACCTGCATAAAAATAATGAATGACATAGGTAACAAATGCTATAGGCCATACCAAATAAATGACACCAAATGGGTCAGAGAAACTACCTTCTCGCCCAATTTGAAGGGAGGAAGACCTTTGTAAGGGCAGGTACTGCACCTGAAAGCATCCCCTAGCCCACACTGCAGGCCAAAGACAACTTTGAGAGCAATGCCAATTATAGGGGGGGTGGGAATCTGAAACAGCATTAGAGGATAGACTAACACAATAGAGGGTAACTATTCACAAAAGAGCATATTAGAAAATCCGCAGGAGAAATGTATGTTCTCATTGAACAGGTCACGCTAATCCTAATTCAAACCTGATCATAGAAATTCCTGTTCTACCAATGCTTTATCGAAATAATTAGTATAAGATAAAGTAACTATATTTTTTAAGTGCAAGATACAATACAACTGAGCTTACAACCCAGCAAGGATTTAAAACAACAATGAAAATCTTTTTGTGCTAGGTGGGGTAGGCTACATGAATTTAGAAAACTCTTATTTAAAAATTATAAATTCTGCAAAGCTTCTATAGCTAAATTGAAAAGAATGGCAATAGTAGGAAATTAACACTTATTCCATTCATCCTAAATCCATATTACTGAGCTATATGTAACGGAAGGCAAGGATTTATGATGCAGCACTAGCTCTTTAATTTCATAAAATTTGATTTACCTGACATGAACCAGGGGAGGGGTTGTTTGAACCCTCGTATGCTTCTTATCATCCTATGCTTCAATATATCATCTGAACTAAGCAATAAAGCTAGCTATCTAACCAAACCACTGTAAAGCTATTAAACTGCTTTTATGTGTGTGTGTGTGTGTGAGCATCTAAATTTCTCAGAACTTTCTATCTTACAATGCACAAAAAGCAAAAATGAGGTCTAATTGAACAGCAAAGCCATGTAAGACGCAATTAGAGAACTCAATGCAAGATAGCATAAAAAACTGTATATTGCAACAAAAAAAGACATACACTGCCACATGCGGATTGAGGATTATCAATCTGCTCTGCAGTCAATCCTAACTTCAATACTTTCTCCTCCTCTTCAGCCCTCCCGCAAGAGCAATTTTTGCAGGCTTTTCTTGTACTTCCGATTTCACAATCACCAACTGTACAAGCATGTTAGCTCATAGCCTAATGTCACACATAATGCTAATTAATTGAGGACAGAAACTAGAAGAGTACTCTTTACCTGGTGGCAACTGAGGTTTCTTTAAGTCTTCTTCACTCAAAAGACTATCTTCATCAATCAGATCTGAATCAACATCAATTTGCACTTTAGGTGAACTCTTCACCACCTTCTTTAGGGCAAAAGACGAACCAACTTTCCATGAGGGCTTTTTAGCTTTGATCTATGTGCAATGCAAAACTTTTGACTATTAGAATTTGTAAGATGGTAACAGAAAGTTAATTAGGAAAGAAGAAAAAGAGTAACTCTACATGACTCATGGCCCAATACTCCACTCCTCGGGCAATAGGAAGCAAATTGCCAGAAGGCAGTGAAACAAGAAAAAAGAAAAGAAAATATCACAACAAAAACAAGAAAAATCTTGTTGAAATTAATTATCATGCTCAAAATGAATAACTTGACAACAATAGTTGTCAAAACAAATACTAGTAGACTATGTTTCAACACCACTCATGAATTGGATACTCTCAAGATAAATGTTAGTAGACTAGAGCCTAGTAGACTAGAGCCTATTATACAACTCATCCACAATATGTTTTTAATGTATTCTATTGTACAAGAAACCATACAAGAGAAAATATTTAAGCAGCAATGTGATAGGGGCTTGGGTATTATGGGATGCCAAAGTCCCACATCGAGTAGTATGAGATGTTCGGTGGAGCACTTAAGTGGTTTGATTCTTCCCCCTTGATAGCTAGCTGTTAAGGGAGCGTTCCCCAAGTGTTTGGGTGCTTATCATTTGGTATCAGAACCTGATTGCCGATGTCTCAGAAAGGGCTACCTACGGAGGGGTTGACCGGAAAAGGCCGAGTGAAGCATCATAGAGGGCAGCCGGCGGAATGTCAGCTCTCAGGGGCGATGCTATGATAGAGACTTGGGATTTATGGGATGCCTAAGTCCTATATCGAGTAGTATGGAATGTTCGGTGGAGTACTGAAGTGGCTTTGTTCTTCCCCCTTGATAGCTAGCTTTTAAGGAAAGGTTCCCCAAGTGCTTGGATGCTTATCACAATGATGAATAAAAGATGGCAGAGGCAGATGCCAGATAATGAAACTTACCCCAGTAGATTTGCCTCCTAATGGTACATTTGAATGTAAAACTTGTGTTTCTGAAAACCCTGCCAACAATAACTTGTTCTCAAGATCAGATATAATCTGCAAGGACAAAGAGAAAAATATCAGATCATGTACAATAATACAAATTCACTCAGGCACATTCCAGGTTATTATTACCTTATCGATCAAACCCACAGCAGACTGAGATGACTTCCGAATAAGAGTTGTCCCACCCACTTTTAACACTCTCAGCAGTTCTTGAATCAGTTGGTTCGTAGGACAATCAAGAGACTGCCAGAATAAAATGACAATATCCACAGACGAAGATTCCACTGGCAACTTGCCTGCAGTTTGCAAGATGCATAGGGTGGTAAAAATTGGTTTCTTTGACTATTATACAATAAAATAGCATATACACTAACAACACAAAATGGAAAATTATGTATTTGCAAGGGAAATAGCAGCTTCTATCCAACTTCTTCCAAGAAACATTAAATGCAGGGTTGACATATTTTAAAGGAAGTGGGCATAATATAGGCAGAACTGGCTGTTACCAATTTTCTCAAAGTTAAGGCATTTAATTGCTAAAACTAAAACTTCTACCAGTGACTTGTAAAAGATCCAAAGTTGAAGTAGATAGAAGCTAAGATGATTTTTTTCACCAAATACCATTGCAGCTCTACTAAGCCAACAAAAAAAAAAAAGAACAAGTGAGCAAGAAGAAGAAAGTAAAATCCTAACAACATGATATCGTCACTCGCTCAAGTGGAATATATATCTCACTAAGGGGGTGATCATGCTATGGTCTACGGAATATAGTTTCTTGTTTCCTTTAGGATGTTTTTACTTTCTATTTTGGTGGTTCTGGGGTTAGACTTATGTAACAAATTATACTGGTCTTTTGACAGATGCCCTATGTTTATTTACATAGGGTATTTTTTCTTTGTTTTTTCTTCTTGTATATGGGTTAGAGTACCCCTTGTACTCTACATCAATATACTCTTGTTTATAAAAAAAAAAAAAAAACTCAAGTTATTAGGCCATGAGTTGTTATACAAAATTAGTTCATACTGAAGCAACAAAGATCAACTCACACGACTGTACAGCATCTAAAAATAATACATAGTGATAGCAGCAACACTCTACATCTGTATCCTCTCTTACCTAGATCCCCTTATTTTCTAAAGTAAAAAAGGAAAAATAAAAAATAAATAGAAAAAAGTTATAACCAACGATCTTTCAACCTAGAATAACGTGCCAATATATGTACTCTAATAAAGATTGGTTTACCATATTGGAAGATTCTAAAAATGGCATATAAAAAAGCTTTCAATAATAAGCATAATCTGAATTTGATCAACAGATGAAGCATGTCTATTCTTGGCTTTCAGACGTAATACCCAGCACAGAGCTGCAAAGTATTAAAAATCAGTATCACAAGCTATTATGCATGTTCATCCATTACGTTTTAATTTATACAATTGAGTTGGAGACAAACTCTAGGAAACAGGCAGCTGAGCTCTAATTTCGAAAACATCAATTGAAGCTACTATGTATAGAAGCCTAACTTATATATTAATTGATTGAATTCAACTTCCAAACATCATGTGCCAACAGCATCTGGTAACAAAATCCCTCAAGAAGGGATAGCTAAGCATCACTTGCAAAATAAGTATTTTCCTCTGATGAGTACAAAATTGAGGAAGATGCATGCAATAGCAAAGTATAACTTCACTACATACTCAAAAGGTAAAACAACCCGGTGATAAATATTCTTATTCTATATGCAAAATCAATATATAGAATATAAAAAATAATCCCCAAAAAATGCAGTCAAAGGAGTGATTGGGAGAATTACTCAGTGTTGATACACACGTAAGAACCAAAGGATCACAGTGCTCAGCCCCATCATTCCCAAGTTCTTTAATTGCATCAAACACTTGACTGACAGGAAGAACTGCTTCGTCTGTACATGCCAAAACAGCACCATGCGTCTTTGAAGCATCCTACAATATTCAAAAATTTATGTTTATAATCCAAATTATACACGTCGTGGGTTTGTTTCTTACCTCACAGCCATAAAGATTGGGACTATTTTAGAACGTGCACCAAAAAGAAACCCCAAAAAACAAAAAAAAACGGGAAAAACACAGGAAGAAAATAAAATATAATTTCAATTTCAAGTAAAATTCAAATTCAAACAGTAATCGGTTTTCAAAATGAGATATATTAATCAAAAGGCATCATCACTTTAATGACAAATTTTTCAAGAAATGAAGATTGAATTTGACTGACTTCATTACATGGAAGAGTCAAATTTTCGAAAAAGAGCTGGGAATCACGGAATTAAAATTCGAATAATTATGTTGGAGTCCAGCCCAAAATCTATGGATGGTAATGAAAACAAATCTAGAAATAAAATTACGAAAAAAGAGAGAAAGGGGAAGAAGAAGAAGAAGAAGAGGATGAGGGCACGGACCATTGCGGAGAGAGGACGCAGAAGGTTCGAGAGAGTTTCACAGAGACAGAGCTGTTCAAGGTTGCGGTGCCAAATATCGAAACTCTACGTGAAAATGGAGTGGGTTTAAATAAGGGTTTGCCTACGTGGACAGACGCGTGACCGGGTTTTCCTGCCGGGTTTTTTTGGTATAAACCGCATCGTTTCTAACCAGATCCAACCAAATCAGGATTTTTGTTGTAGAGAATCCATCCATTATTTCGTTTGGATTGATGGAAGTTGATAAAATGAAACGAAACGAAATATAATAAAGGAGACAAATGAAATGGAATATCCATTGTTTGGAAAATTGATGGAATTAAATTAGTTAAAAAAAATTTATTTCTATATTACTCTTTACAAATATTAATATTTTATAAACTATGCTAACAATGCCTTTAAGTTAAGGAATCTAGAAAAAAAAAATCATTGAGAATGTGTGTATTTAATATTTGAAGGAATAATATATTTAGTTTTCCCACGGAACATTTTTTTTTTATATTTCTTAATCAGTATCCTAAAGGCACTAATTAACATGATCCATATTTTATTTGTTATGCCTTAAATAAAGTGATTTTTAATCGTGATTCCCTGGATGGACCGTACATTCTAGTTCTTCATTAAAAGCGTACCAATCTCTTGGCTGGAGCTTAATATGTCTTGCGGCTTTGGTGGATTCACTAAACATCTGTGGGCTAATATTGGACATGTTTGGATTGGCTTATAAACAGCTTATTTGAGCTTATCTACTGACATAAGCGCTCATCAGAGTGTTTGAGAGAGCTTATGAAAACAGCTTATGACCAACTTATTTTGATAAGCTCTCCAGGATAGCTTATGAAAACAGCTTGTAACTTATATGAAAACACTTTGACTATATTTTCTCTTTGATTATAAAAATAGCTTATACATAAGCGTTTATACGATATATATGATAAGCGTTTATCCTATAAGCGCTTAATTAAGCTGTTTTCTCAAACAGGCCCATTTTTTTTGTGGGTTGCCACTTGCTTTGGTCTTGGAGGAACAACGAATTTTTTGAAGAGAATTATATTAGACCCACGCACCTTGTTAGCTGTGTTCTCTGGAGCAAGCTAATTTTCTCTCCTAATGCAACACAGAGCATCGTGGATCAGTGGGTAAGTATCAGTATGGGTTGAGTTATATTAATTGGAAATTTCCAAAATCAGATTGATATAAGCTCAATTCTGATGGGGCTTCTAAAGGGAACCCTGGGCAAGCTGGTTGTGGAGGATTAATTAGAAATGATAGAGGAGATTGGGTGGCCGGTTATGCTTGTCATTTGAGCACTTGTTCTTCCTTTGTGACTGAGTTGGGCTAATTGACCAAAGTAGCCTATTTTTAAAAACTATTTACTAATATAACCTTGTTTTGAAACTATTTACCAAACTAACCCACTTTTCGCCAACGTGGCATTTTTTATTAAATTTTTCTCTGACACCAAAGACGCTACTTTGACTGGCGTTTTTGGAAAACGCCAGTTGCAGTAGCGTCTTCGCCCCCGTCCCCCTGCACCAGACAGCCACTGCCCAGGCCGCCACGTGGCGCGCTCTGGGCAAAGGCGCTACTGCAACCAGCGTCACTAATGGCGCTGGTTGCAGTAGCGCCTTTGCCCAGAGCGCGCCACGTGGCGGCCTGGGCAGTGGCTGTCTCCCCACTTGCAGCAGTCTTTGACCCGTCTGACCCTTCCCTCCACTCATCAAACCCACCCGCTGATCTCTTTATCTTTCTCTCTTCTTCACACACACAAACACACCCAAATCTTCTTCTTCTTCTTCTTCTTCTTCTTCTTCTACTTCTACAATATTGTTGATCTCCTCACACCCGTTCTCACACAATACTCTCTTTCACTACGTATTACCAACCTCAGCCAAGTCTCCTACTTTGCTTCCTCTGTTTCTCTACTTTTTCTCAAGCTCAACCATCTCCACCACTTTGCTGCTGCAGGTATTTCTATTATTAATTTTTTTAATTTAATTAGTGTTATTATTGTGGCAGATTTTATCTTCAAATGCTGTTGGATTAATTTAATTATTTATGATATTTAGCTAAATTAATTATATTACTAATTATATTAATTTTAAATTATTAATTTTATTAATACAATAATAACAATAAATAATACACTAAGCAGAGAAGTGAAACATCAGACCAGTGATCAGCAGATGTTTCACTCGTCTGCCTGTCACCTGTCTGATGTTTTAGACGGGTGAAACATCAGACAGGTGATGGGCAGACGAGTGAAACATCTGCTGATCACTCGTCTGATGTTTCACTCGTCTAAGGCATAGACGGGTGAAACCACAGACAGGTGATAGGCAGACGAGTGAAACAGCTGCTGATCACTCGTCTGATGGTTCACTCGTCTAAGCAGCAGACGAGTGAAACATCAGACAAGTGATCAGCACATGTTTCACTCGTCTGCCTCTCACCTGACTGATGCTTTAGACGGGTGAAACATCAGAAGACTTCATTAGACGAGTGAAACATGTGCTGATCACTCGTCTGATGTTTCACTCGTCTAAGCAGCAGACGAGTGATCAGCAGATGTTTCACTCGTCTGCCCATCACCTGTCTGATGTTTCACCCGTCTAAAGCATCAGACAGGTGATAGGCAGACGAGTGAAATAGCAAACAGCTGCTGATCACTCGTCTGATGTTTCACTCGTCTGCTGCTTAGACGAGTGAACCATCAGACGAGTGATCAGCAGCTGTTTCACTCGTCTGCCTATCACTTGTCTGTGGTTTCACCCGTCTAAGCTGCAGACGAGTGAATCATCAGACGAGTGAAACATCAGCAGATATTTCACTCGTCTGCCCATCACCTGTCTGATGTTTCACCCGTCTAAAACATCAGACAGGTGACAGGCAGACGAGTGAAACGTCTGCTGATCACTCGTCTGATGTTTCACTCGTCTGAGCAGCAGACGAGTGAAACATCAGACGAGTGATCAGCAGCTGTTTCACTCGTCTGCCTATCACCTGTCTGATGCTTTAGACGGGTGAAACATCAGATGTTTCTGCCTTTCACTCGTCTATCACTAGTGTATTATCTATTGCTATTATTGTATTAATAAAATAAATAATTTAAATACTAATTTAAAATTAATATAATTTACTATTTTGTTTTTACCATTATTAATATTAGTTTTGTTGTTGTTAATGTTAGTTGTTGTTGTTTTCAATGTTTTCATTACCAATAATATAATTAGTATTATTAATCATGTATTTTTTCTGCTATGTTAGGTAAAATGGCGGCAAGTTCCTCTTCACAGCAGCCACATGTGATTAATCCTGGTCCGGAGGACGATTCTCTATTGGGATTGCAAGAATATCATGTTTCCCAGTATGTATGGAACGGTGTGGCTGATCGTTTATTGAAGGTAAGGCGAGCTACGCAGTTTCAGGACCGGGTTGGAGATGTTTCCGAGGCCATAAAGATATATCTTGAACAAGCAGGTTTCTTGGGGGTGGCACAACTTGGATCATCCCGTGTGGATCATGCACTATTGAGTGCTTTGGTAGAGCGGTGGAGGCCAGAGACTCATACCTTCCACATGGCATGTGGAGAATGTACTATAACTCTACAGGATGTGGCGATCCTGCTTGGCCTACGCATAGATGGGATGGCGGTTGTTGGTTGCACTTATGGTAATTGGATAGGATATGTGGGGTTTATGTTAGGTGTCGAGCCACGCCCCCAAGATTTGAACGGAGCTCGGTTAAGTATGTCATGGTTGGAAGAACATTTTCATAATGTCGACGTTGACATGCTGGACATACAGGGTAGGATTAAATATACGAGAGCTTATATACTGAGGCTTTTTGGTGGATTGATGTTCACCGATCACTCCGGCAGGTACGTACCATTGAGGTATCTAACACTGTTAGAGGACTTTGCTATAACCGGTCAGTATAGTTGGGGTTCAGCTGTGTTAAGTTATCTTTACCGTGAGCTTTGCAAGTCCACCGATTATGAGAAAAAGGAGATTGCTGGGGTGACTCCATTGATTCAGCTGTGGGCATGGGAAAGGTTTCCGTTCATTGCACCGTCCATCCCAAATGATGATCGACCACATGGATCACCATATGGTGCACGGTGAGCAACATTTTATCTGCTTATATGTAATAAATTATAACGTTTAATCATGATACTTGTTGAATAAATTAAGTAGTAAAATATTGTTATATTTAGGTGGCTGAACAACAGGAACTATTCAAGACGATCAAAGGACTTGCAGTATTATCGATTAGCTTTTGACAAGATGAAGCCAAAAGATGTAAGTATCTATTAGTTTTATCCTTGACAAAGTTATTTTGTGAACCAGTCATTGATTGTTTGTTTATATTTTGTAGGTAATTTGGGAGCCATACAGTCCGGCGATGATGGCCACATTACCATTGATCTCCCTCGATGGTTTAAATGTGTGGAGGGCAGTGGTACCGATGATATGTTTCCACATTGTGGAGTGGCATCAACCGGATCGTGTAATGCGACAATTTGGCATGTCCCAGCACATTCCTTTGCCACCGTCCCAAACACAAGATCTTCACGACCTAACGCTTAGGGGAAAATCAAATGAGGATTGGACAGTTATATTGGAACGATGGATCACCCTATGGAATGATAGGAACAGCTGGGTTTGGACAAATGCACCCCTCAGCCGACCGTTGGGAAAGAACTCAGAGTATATGATGTGGTACCGACGGCATACACGTCGTTGGATTAGCAGACTTGGTGCACAGAAAGGGATTGTGGTAATATAAAATATAATATGATGTACATTGTTCATTGCATTTATGGTTATGACATCTATAAACGATATTTGATACATTCTTTAATCATTTATAGGTGGATGGTCTCGAGTACCTAAACTACTTGTCTACGTCGGAGGGGCAATCGTCCTTCTCGTTTGATGGTCTCAAAGTTGAGACTGAGCAAATTCTCCTTGCATTGGACGAGGCAGACCGCATCACTGAAGCTATTGAGGACGCTCCGGCGGCAACACAAGAAGTCCCCCCGGTTGAGGCACTCCCGAACCGTGGCCGTAGGGTAGAGGGTCAAGGACTACAACGTCGAAGGACACGGGTACGGCAACAACCATACCGCCCTGAGCAGCTACCAGAGCGCGAAGCCGGCATGTATTACGTACCCGTCCAATTCCCACACACTTCACATCAGCCACCTGCAACATATTTTTATCCAACATTTAGTCCATCAACGGAGGCTCCAACACCCACAAATGTAGCGTCGTCACCAGCCAACTACGCTCCTTATCCACCACATCTATGCTACACACCATCACCATTTACTCCATCTTACCATACACCTGCGGCACCGAATCATTGGATTCAGGATATGCGAAACCAAGCACTGTATTCTCCTGGCGGAATTGACCTTAATGCCGACTTCTATGCCGAATCGAGCACTCAAGGTCAAGGTCCCAGGAACGACATAAGTGATCACGATGGTCACACACACTAGTGATGTATCATTTATGGTTATTACTGTTTAGTAATTATTTATGTTGATATTTAGTTTTAAAGATATTGCATAAATAATAAATAAAAGGGACATTTCAACATAAAATCTGTAAACGTACTTCGATTCAACACATTTCAACGTGAAAGACGATTAAAATTACATTCCACAATTGAAAGCTGAACAATTACAAAGGGACGTATGCGGTGAAACTAAAGGCAATCATCTATATCATCTGCTTGTCTACCCGATCCTCCTGCCCGTCGAGGGCAGACACGCCTATTATGGCCCTCAGACCTGCAATGACTACATCTTTGGGATGGTTGTGACTCTCTCCAGTCCATTTCATTCCTAATGCGTGTCGATTTAGGTCTTCCCTTAGGACGAAGCATCGATTCATCCGGTACCAAAGTGTAAGGCACCCAGTAGGTTGGTATGTCTTCCTCGTTTCCTATGGGATGCCACTGTCCAGAGTAGGCATTCACTATCGAATGCAATGTGTATCTGGTATCGACATACTGCCAATAGTCGAGGCTCACTGACGAACAAGCAGCAATCACATGTGAGCAAGGGTAATGAAATGCCGTGAATCTCCCACACTCACAATATCTTTTTGCTATGTTGACGCTCCATGAATGGCCTCCTTTCTGAGTCAATGGATTAAAAGCCTCATCAACTTCAAATCTTGTGTGCTGTATGTCATAAGGGCGAACCCGATGTGAAGAAGCTTCATCTTGTTGCTTCTTCATCGCAGTCATTAACTTCTCAGTATAATACTGACCTGCACCAAGTTGAGCTCTAGCAGTTGCACCTCTCTGGACAAAATATTCGACCATCCTGCCATACGTGCACTTCACGAGAGCTGTTATTGGCAAATTACGAGTACCCTTTAAAATTTTATTAATCGCTTCCGACAAGTTTGTTGTCATGTGGCCAAACCTACGACCATCTTCGTCAAAAGCTATAGTCCACTTCTCTCTAGATATCCCATCAACCCACCGCTCTATTTCTGGACTTGTTGCACGAAACTTATCCAATTTGCGCAGAAACCGTCCCTTACAGGCTATATACCCTACATGGGTCACAAATGATAAGTTACATTAGTGTGTGAAACATAAGACAACTAAATTATGTAAATACAAAAATATAGATCCTTTATAAGGTCATTACCTAGTCGCATCAATTCCTCCTTTAGCTTTGCATTCTTGAATTTATGGTTGAAGTTACTTGCAATGTGCCGAATGCAGTAAACATGGTATGCATGTGGAGGTTGCCATCCAAGGTGTGGATTCCCCACAGCTGATTTTATGCTTTGGTGACGATCGGAGATCAAACATATTCCTCTCTTGTTGGTCACATGCTCGCGTATCAATCCCAAGAACCATGACCAAGCACTCAAGGTCTCTCCCTCAACCACCGCAAAAGCAATCGGGAGTACATGACTTTTTCCATCTTGGGTGGTGGCAATCAATAGCGTCCCCCGATACTTACCATATAGGTGTGTGCCATCAACTTGTACAATGGGCTTACAGTGATTGAAAGCATCAGCACATTGCTTGAAAGACCAAAAAACCCGATGAAACTTACGAAGTTGAGATTGCACACGATTCCCAACTACAACATCATTTGTCTCGATCTTGTAGTAGGAACCATCTGCGAATAGCTGCATGTGCTCCAACCATTTAGGCAACATTGCGTAAGATTCATCCCAATCTCCAAACACTTGCACGATTGCTTTTTGCTTTGCCTTCCATGCCTTCCTATAGGATATTTGATACCCAAAAGTATTTTGTATCCTTTCTTGGACAAGCGAAATTGACACCCCAGGTTCTTGTCGGACCATACCTAACACAATATAAAAAACATTAATTGAATTCTTAAGCACGACAATTCAAATAACAACACAGAAACAATTATATACGGTTAATGATAATACCTAGTATACATGAGCATACAAAGTTAGAATCCAGCTTTTTATGATCTTGCGACAACATCGCATTCACACAATTGTGTGGACCACCCCATTTCTTAACCTCCCACTTCTCAGACTTCTTTGATAAAATTGCCCTCATCAACCATGGACATCCTTGTGTAGCATTTGGGCACTTCACATAAAGAAGTGATTGTGTTGATTTTACAACAGTAAACGATTGATGACACCTCATCGAATAATTTTTCAATGCTGACTGAACTGCTTGTTTACTGTCAAATCGTAAACCAACATATAATTCCTCACCCACTTGCCAGGATCCCGGAACATCCAACCCTTCAAAATAATTCATCTCCTCATCGGGATGGTCCCAGTTAATATAAGTGTAATGGGGTGATGAATTGAAGAAAGCACCATGTGATTGGCCTGTATGTAAACACATTATAATCATAATAACAACAACAACAAATATTTCTTAATAACAATAATTAAATAAACAATAATATCAATATCAAACCTGCTTGTTGAGTGGGAACCTGCATTTGAGGTTGTGCTGATGAAACTGGAGAAACCATCATCGGATGTGAGCCAACCAATGCAGACGACATTACATTGGAATCAAGTTGAGTATCATCATCAGTGTCGGAGTCACCGCTTTCCGGGATTTCACCTTCCTCTTCGTCATCAATAGAATCAACCTCCATCTCCAGGTTCCAGTCCTCATCTTCCTCCGATGATCCAAGGTCTACATCGTATCTATGCAACTCCATATTACTGCCAAGCGATTGCGCAGGGACTCTTGAACTTCCAGCCACATCGATTTCAGCATATAACTCAAGACATGTCATTGAATCATTCTGATCAACGGCATCCATCATGCACTCCATATCCTCATCATCGCTAATCTCATATACCATATATTTTAAAGGATTATTGCAACATATAACTCTAGCAAATATTTTGGATATACTTTGATTTGGAAACAATTTCAATTTGTCAAAAATCTTTGTTTTCAGAAGTTCAAACCCGCCTCCACGTTTTATTTTCATACATCTTTCATTACCATCAAACGTGATTCCTTCTGGACCGTCAAACATCCTCCCATTTGAGTACACAAAAGCAATAATTTCACTCATCACGTCGTAATCTGCAATATTAAAACATAAACAGTGAATTATTTATTATAACATTAATAATGCTATAATAAAATAGTAAATTATAACATTAACAACAACAAAACTAATATTAATAATGGTAAAAACAAAATAGTAAATTATATTAATTTTAAATTAATATTTAAATTATTTATTTTATTAATACAATAATAGCAATAGATAATACACTAGTGATAGACGAGTGAAAGGCAGAAACATCTGATGTTTCACCCGTCTAAAGCATCAGACAGGTGATAGGCAGACAAGTGAAACAACTGCTGATCACTCGTCTGATGTTTCACTCGTCTGCTGCTCAGACGAGTGAAACATCAGACGAGTGATCAGCAGACGTTTCACTCGTCTGCCTGTCACCTGTCTGATGTTTTAGACGGGTGAAACATCAGACAGGTGATGGGCAGACGAGTGAAACATCTGCTGATGTTTCACTCGTCTGATGATTCACTCGTCTGCAGCTTAGACGGGTGAAACCACAGACAAGTGATAGGCAGACGAGTGAAACAGCTGCTGATCACTCGTCTGATGGTTCACTCGTCTAAGCAGCAGACGAGTGAAACATCAGACGAGTGATCAGCAGCTGTTTCACTCGTCTGCCTATCACCTGTCTGATGCTTTAGACGGGTGAAACATCAGACAGGTGATGGGCAGACGAGTGAAACATCTGCTGATCACTCGTCTGCTGCTTAGACGAGTGAAACATCAGACGAGTGATCAGCACATGTTTCACTCGTCTAATGAAGTCTTCTGATGTTTCACCCGTCTAAAGCATCAGTCAGGTGAGAGGCAGACGAGTGAAACATGTGCTGATCACTTGTCTGATGTTTCACTCGTCTGCTGCTTAGACGAGTGAACCATCAGACGAGTGATCAGCAGCTGTTTCACTCGTCTGCCTATCACCTGTCTGTGGTTTCACCCGTCTATGCCTTAGACGAGTGAAACATCAAACGAGTGATCAGCAGATGTTTCACTCGTCTGCCCATCACCTGTCTGATGTTTCACCCGTCTAAAACATCAGACAGGTGACAGGCAGACGAGTGAAACATCTGCTGATCACTGGTCTGATGTTTCACTTCTCTGCTTAGTGTATTATTTATTGTTATTATTGTATTAATAAAATTAATAATTTAAAATTAATATAATTAGTAATATAATTAATTTAGCTAAATATCATAAATAATTAAATTAATCCAACAGCATTTGAAGATAAAATCTGCCACAATAATAACACTAATTAAATTAAAAAAATTAATAATAGAAATACCTGCAGCAGCAAAGTGGTGGAGATGGTTGAGCTTGAGAAAAAGTAGAGAAACAGAGGAAGCAAAGTAGGAGACTTGGCTGAGGTTGGTAATACGTAGTGAAAGAGAGTATTGTGTGAGAACGGGTGTGAGGAGATCAACAATATTGTAGAAGTAGAAGAAGAAGAAGAAGAAGAAGAAGAAGAAGAAGATTTGGGTGTGTTTGTGTGTGTGAAGAAGAGAGAAAGATAGAGAGATCAGCGGGTGGGTTTGATGAGTGGAGGGAAGGGTCAGACGGGTCAAAGACTGCTGCAAGTGGGGAGACAGCCACTGCCCAGGCCGCCACGTGGCGCGCTCTGGGCAAAGGCGCTACTGCAACCAGCGCCATTAGTGACGCTGGTTGCAGTAGCGCCTTTGCCCAGAGCGCGCCACGTGGCGGCCTGGGCAGTGGCTGTCTGGTGCAGGGGGACGGGGGCGAAGACGCTACTGCAACTGGCGTTTTCCAAAAACGCCAGTCAAAGTAGCGTCTTTGGTGTCAGAGAAAAATTTAATAAAAAATGTCACGTTGGCGAAAAGTGGGTTAGTTTGGTAAATAGTTTCAAAACAAGGTTATATTGGTAAATAGTTTTTAAAAATAGGCTACTTTGGTCAATTAGCCGACTGAGTTGTGGGGTATCCTTCATGGTCTAGAACTAGCTTGGAATCGTGGTATTAAAAAGTTGGAGGTCAAATCTGACTCAACGGATATTATTTCACTCCTCAAAGATGAAGGCAATGATTTCAGAAAGAATAAACTTATTTTTCGAATTAAGAATTGGCTTAAAAGAGATTGGGATATTATTCTCTCTCATACTTTCAGGAAAGGAAACACTTGTGTTGATTGACTTACTAATTGGAGTTTATTGCAAGATCTGGGTCATCATCTTTTGATTTCTCCACCAGAAGGCCTTCCCGCTTTACTTTTTAATGATATTTCTGGGACTTCCGTATCCCGTGTAATTCCTCTTTAGTCTTGCTTTTTGGTTTCTTGGGCTGTTTTAGCCCCTTTCAATCACCAAAAAAAGAAGCTTATATATGAATAAAAATATTTTTATTATGCAACGCATATACTTGCAATTTAGAAATATTTTGAAATTGATATTAATTTATGCTAGAATATTAGTTTCCCAAATGAAATAATTTCACGTTGAAGGAGGAAAGTGAGAAAATGGGGGAGATTATATTAGCGTTTTTTTTTTGTTTTTCAGGGTATCCCGCACGCAACTGCAGAGACAAATCTCTCGAGTTCAATAGGATCACAAGGACAGCAAAACTCTCCCTCAAGAGTTTTAACGCTGTTACATTTCCAATGCTCGGATAATTTTATAATTTTATGAAGTATCAGATTTTTGTTCTATCCCATTCCCCAAATTGGGAGGCAAGGAAAATGAAGGTAAGTGATGAAATAGGATCAAATAAATTTCATTAGATTTTATTGGGTTCCATACTCTTTTATGCACCAACAATGGATTCTTATACCATTCTCATCTATTTTATCCTCTTCCACCAATGCAAACGCACCCTCAGTTGATTTTGTTTGGCTTTTATTTTTCAGTTGGTTATAAGTAAACAAAAATTATTATTATTTTGGATATATTATATATTACTCACCAGATTAACTTATTTTTACTCTTTTTTATCTAAGGTGAGGCTCATAGGAAGCCTTTCAAGGGAAGGGGAAAGGAGAGAAGGAAATGAGAAAGAGGTAAAGTGCATTACAAAAGTATGAATTCCCATACTCACAATTCATATTTCGTAACTTAATCAACTGAACTGCCTCAAAAGGATTGTCCTTTTTTTAAACGAGTAAATCATCAATTTGGTCCCTGAAATTATAAGGTCATATCAATTTGGTCCCTGAAATTGTAAGGTTTGTATCAACTTAATCCCTACCGGAGGGACTAAATTGATTAACTTTTGACAACTTCAGTGATATTTTTAAAATTTTAAAAATGTCAGGGACCCATTTGATACAACCTTACAAATTCAAGGACTAACTGTTGGTGGCGTTGGCATTGGCCTCATTGAAGGAGATAATGATGTGAAGAAAGAAGGGTTATATTTGGTAATTTGAAAAAAAAAAACGAAGGACCGAAAAATATTTTTGTCGACTTCCCTAGTCGCCCACCGTAGACGGAGCCCATGTTAGGCTACATAACAATAAATTTTGAGGATAAAACTTGATTGGCTTTAACCCAAGCTCATCAGTCTCGAGGAGATACTTCCTTAAAACTAACACCAGCATAAGCATATCTCAACCGCAAGCCAGCAATGCCACACCTCCAATGTATTCTGATAGGGACTTGGGAATTATGGGATGTCTAAGTCCCACATCGAGTAGTATGGGATACTCGGTGGAGTACTTAAGTGGCTTGATTCTCCCCTTTTAATAGCTAGCTTTTAAGGAAGGGTTCCCCAAGTGCTTGGGTGCATATCAATTGATATCAGAGCAGGTTGTCGGTGTCTCAGAAAGGGCTACCTACGGAGGGGCTGACCGGAAAAAGCCGAGTGAAGCGTCGTAGAGTGCAGTCGCTGGAACGTCGGCTCTCAGGGGCGTGCTATGATAGGGACTTGGATATTATGGGGTGCCTAAGTCCCACATCGAGTAATATCAGATGTTCGGTGGAGTACTTAAGTGGCTTGGTTCTTCTCCCTTGATAACTAGCTTTTAAGGGAGGGTTCCCCAAGTGCTTGGGTGCATATCATATTCAAAGGTCACCCGCAAGGTAGTTGTAGCACAACATTGGGATTTAAGATACCAAAGCCCTTCATTGAATTTGAAATATGAGGCCAAGGATTTCCATGGGACAAACTTTGCAATTTTCCATACAGTGTAGATTCAAAGAGAAGTTAGTGCGACACTGGCTTACCCGATTATATACCGGGAGAGGCCAATGGATGAGATTGCAAATAAGGTGAAACAAAACTCAATATTGAAGTTCAGCAGGTAACCTTGCCACTGTTAGTGCAAGTAATAAGATAGAAATCAACCAACAAAGACTTCAGAACATGCTATACACACCACGGGCTCAACCTTTGCAGTTGTTTGTTCAAGAAAGCTTATTAAGGCCATGAAAAAAACGGTGTTTTCTTCTCTTTGAGTGCCTGCAAGATTCTTTTGCCATGACATAGGGGACAAATTGTACCTGCATAGCCATAAAATACCACTAAGCTATACTCTGTTTCCCACATCATTATAAAAGAAGGGGGAAAATGGACTGATCCTGTACAAAACTGTCTAAAGATAGGATTTTCTTGAACTAAAAAAATCTGGATTTCACTATAAGAAAAGGCAGGTACACTAAGCAATATCATTCTATTTGAAATGACATGTCCTATTTGCTGGCATAATATAACACACTAACATATGAGCAAACCATATAATTTTTCATCGAAAAAAGGTATGAGAGCATTTCTTAAGACTTGTTTGAGCATAAATATGAGGATGTGTATAATAAATTCATGCCATAGGAAGAGAGATTTTTTGAAATATTTTGATATTAAAATTACAATATTAAAAAAAATAGTACAGGGAAAGAAAATTAATAGAGAAGAGATAGAAAATCCTGCTAGACACTCGGAATTGGCGGGGCAAACCTGAGAATTATTCCGTATACCAAAATTTTGAAGCATGTCATCATCATCTAGGAGCTTGTTGTTATGGTATGACAAGCAATGATTTGCCCATACGTGCTTCCTGCAATTGGATCAATTTTTGCAATATGGAGTTGCACAAAATCAGAATTTCCAGCCGATCTATTGCTATCAAATAGTAAACTATTGTCAACGGAATGTGACGGATAACCCCCAATGACTAATATGCTATTGCCTTTTTTCTCCTTTTGTGAAAAGAGAAACATGCATGGAATAGAGAGAAAAAGTACACTTTACTCACCAAGAAATATGGCGGTGACCCATACTGGATTGTTCCATGTCATTTACTTTCTTCTTGATGGCAAATTTCAAATCTTTGACTGTTGCTGAATTCATCACTGTCACATCTTCACCACAAAAATTACAAGTCAACCAGAACTTTAAATTTGTAATTTCCCCATCTTTTTGCAGGGATGTAAATTCCCAGTTGAAAAAGGTGTAGGATATTGAATTGTGTAAGTATTACCATATGAAGTTCCATCCAGTTTCAAGATAGAAATGCGCATGGCACTACCCAATTCAAGGCTGATGAGAGTGTCAACATCTGCCAAGGTTGGGTTCTTGGGGACATCAGCAAGTATAGGATCATCTAGCAAGGTTGTCAGCACCGAGTGCAGTCTTGCCTTCTTCAAGCTGCTGTTGTTATATTCTCCCATGTAGCTGCACTCAAGCTTCCCAAAACAAGCAACTATCTGGTCTGCATACGATGGAGCAGCATAACAATGGATGCAGGAAAATTTGTTACTTGTTAAATCTTAATTTAAGTGTAGGTATACAAACCCTGCATAACAGCAAATTAATTCCATTATCCACTTCACATAATTATGACTGGTCTCATCCATATATCTAACTATATAATTTGAATTTGAAATACCTCTACAAAAATATTCATACAATCCTTCTATGTGCTGTGCTACATCCACACACTGTTCAAACTTTCGGATTCAGAAATGAGTGGTGCTATATAGTACGAAGCGATGTAGGACGAATGGATACGAAATGACGTGTAACCAATAAAATTAGAGGAAGGACAGAGATCACGTGGGTGGAAAACCAAAAGAATAGAGAGGGAGAATGCTTTTGTACTGTTCACACAGAAGTACGAATCTAGGTTCGTACCAAATACCAATTTCCTTCAGAAATAATGTTGATCTCAGGGTGTGAAAGTATCAATCTAACTGTTATAGAATCGAGATGCACCTATTTAGAGTCCACAAATTATGAAAATCCTCTGGATGACAGGGCAGCACCTAAGACCTATTGGCTATTGTATGTTTAACAAGATATATAACTCACTAATACCATTTTAAGGTTGCCCCTTCTGAAATCACTTATCAAAGAAAGAATAACGCATTATCCAAGTTTAATCAACCTTTCACCCCTAAATACAGAACTAAAGCTTCAGCCAGAAGGAACAGGAGCACTTCAACATTCATTAAATAGTCAATAACAATAATAATTTTACACTTAAGCAGGAAAGTATGAAATACATTCTAGACTAGGTATCAATGTAAACTCTGGCAGGAAAAATTAGTGTGGACACAGCACATAAAGGATATGGGAAATCTCAGATAAATCTAAAATTTAACCATAGGAAGGACTAAAAACATCCACGTAAGTCTTCTGAGGAGTCCTAAAAGCAGGAAAATAACTAAATGACTTCAAGCAAAAGAAAAAGAGTAAAATAAATAGGATGAATACCCAAGTAGACATGAGACCTCACATAAAGAACATTGAGAAAGAAAATAGAAAAAGAATTATCTTTTAGTTATTGTACCACACAAGCAAGCACTGAACTAACTGTAAGAATATCTAAATATCACAACACATTGACTTATGAACAGAAATTTGATTTACCAAAGTTACCGAATTTGATTCGCTCATCCATTAATCATCTTTTACAGATGAATATCTGACCCATCTATTTAAAAATATATTCGATTTTAAAAATTTATTTTAACTTTTTTCACCTATCAAATATAATTTCTCTTTCTCTAACATTTTTTCTCACTCCAAATTTTCTCTCTAGACCCCACCCCTGTTGGCAGGGCATTGAAATTTCCTTCACTGAATACAGTTACAACTTCCAAATGTACCCAGATGGTTAGAAGAAACACATGGGTATATGGGTTTGTCGATGAAGAAACACAGATAGGGATGGCAATAATAAAGGAAGGGAAGGAGAGGATCTCAGGAACTACACTGTTTATGTAACAAAGTGATCAACAACATAGATTACTGTAATAGCTCACTACCCCAAATATATGGTTTACAAGCCTTTTCCAGCAAGTGCAGGCCAAAGTGTTCATGCATTGACAATAAGATCATTTCATAAACTTAACCAATAGCGAACAAAGGAAATTTACACAATGAATACCTTGACCTAAATTCCACTAACAAAGCAAAAAGAACTAACACTGATGCCTATCACTGCAAATGACTACAATGCAAAATGGTTGAGAAAGCATTGACCAAGTAGGAAAAAAAATAAAAAAAAATACAAAAGTTCAACATGAAACCAAATCACCAACCTGAAAAAGGTAATCGTAAAATCATAGGATCTGATTTGAACCCCAAAGTAAAGATGGCAGAACAATAACATCACTCTTAAGTTCATTTAATCGAAAATCATTGCACCCACAGATTCAAAAAATGATCCACTGTGTTGGAATTATCATACACTTTTACAGTGCAATAAAATTCCATGATCATCCCCATTAACAGAAGCAAATAATAAATGGGAAAAAAAACAAAGGTAACTAATCTGCGTGTTTCATCAAATAGGTAGTGTGCAATGAGTAAAATTTATAATTTCATAAAAAATTGTTAATATGTTCATATCACATGATTCCCACAGCTGATAAAGTCACATGAGTTGCATATACATTCAAGTAGAGCATAAAATAACAAATACTCACGAATTAAATTTGAAAAATACAGAATTGAAGCGTACAGAGATTGTGTCAGGAGAGATGCTGGTGGCTCTTGCTTACCGCTTCCCCAGCCTCAGCCTTGATCGCTACTTGTCACCTTATCCTTTGTCCTTCGCTGAACCTCGAACTCGCTCTCTTGACATCACTCACTCTATGCCTCACCAAGTTAACCTACCAAGTTGCTTGGACTTGCTCAGAATGCGTTGTTAATTTGACTTTAGCGTGCGTGCCTTTGGATTAGCAGGGAAAAAATTATTTCAACACCTGGTTCTGTCTCTCTCTCGATTCGATTCGATTTGATTTGATTTATAACAACAGAAACTTTAGAATCTAAATCGAATCCTGGAAGATAATCGCTGGATAATGGTGGGAATCTATTGAACCAAAATTAGCTGAAGGGTTAGTATTACCACACTTTTTGTATCTCAACACATTTGCGTTTCGTAAAACACATGATAATAATAAAAATCAAGGCTATTTTTGAGACGATGAACTGCAGTGGTTAGTAATGAAGGTAATAGGATAGGTAAAAGGTTTAGATCCTGTTTGGTATGGCAATTTTATGAGCTTATAGCGGATAGCGGATAGCGGATAGCGAATGAGAAAGTAATTTCGTTTGGTAAGCGCTTCTGTCACGAGCTCATAGCGTTTTTTCACGAACTTATAGCGTTTTTTCCAAACACTACTTCAAGTAGCGTTTGAGCTTATAGCTTATAGCGTTTCATTTTTCTTTCCACTTTTATCCTTATTATCTACATTTAATTCTACCTTTATTCTTTTCTCTCTCTTTTATGTAAAATCATTAATGAAGATGTCTTTTTATGTCTTTTTATATTTTTCAGCTAGTTCAACCGCTAGTTTTATCAAACACTTCCACAAAAAATAAGCTAGCTTATCCGCTATCAGCTACCTCATCCGCTATCCGCTATAAGCTATCCGCTATCAGCTAGCTTATCCACTAACAGCTAATTTTACCAAACAGACCCTTAATTTAGTACCGAATGATACGATATGCTTTAGGGCGATAATGCAAACCTCCAATTATATACCTCCGAATTGGGCATCAGACATTCCCTTATTAAACTTCTAAATATGAAGTGATATATTCTTAACTCTTCACTCCATTTTATTACTAACAATTTCATTACTAATAACTTTATTACTAACTACTTCACTCCATCTCTTCAAAACTCCCAAACATAAAAAAGAATAATATTAAAAAGAAATAAGATAAATCAACAAGGTCCAACATAGTTGATAGATAATTAGGTTCGTTAACTATATTGTCAGAAATTCAATTTCTATTGTTATGTGTGTAAAAAAAGTAGGGGTGACAAAATACGTTGGGCTCGACGGGCCAACCCGTTTAACCGTTTATTTTAACCCACCAACCCGTCAACCCATTTTCTGTTTTTATGCCTAATTTTTTTATCTTTTATAATTATTTTCGATTTTTTATTATATTTTGGTGGGTCAACCCGTCAGCTCATTTTCGATTTTTATACCTAATTTTTTATCTTTTATAAATGTTTTCAATTTTTTATTATTTTTTGGCGGGTCAACCAGTCAACCAACCAACCCGTCAACCCATTTTTCTAGTCTTTTGTTTTTAACTGGCCAACCCCCCAACCCACCACTAAATGGGACGGGTTAGGAGATCTAACCCATTTTGTTCAAGTGGGTCAACCCGCGCCTTCCCCTTCCCGTTTTAGTCAGGCCAATGACGACTCGGGCCGAATTGGCGGGTTTTTGACTAAACTGACCCTCTTTTAAAATCTATTTACCAAAATAATCTTGTTTTGAAACTATTTACCAAAGTAATACATTTTTTCCCAACATGACATTTTTTAATATTTTTTTGGGCAACGTGAAAGACGCTAGAGTAAAGTTTTTACCAAAACGCGCCACTACTTGAAGTAGCGTTTTTACCAAAGCGCGTCACGTGGCACCTCAGGCAGTACGTTGTCCCTCACTCTCACCCCTATAAATTCTCTTATACTCCCTCCATCTCATTTTATTTGCCCATTTGGAATATTGCATTGTCTGAAATTACTTATTCTTTTAGAAAATAAAGAAATATTAATTATTTTTTTCCCCAAAAATACCTTTTACATCTCAACCAATCTATATTAATGAATTTTTTTTACCAAAGAGTGTAGTGGTTGGTAAGTAATTGCAGCTATCCAACCATACAATTTAAATAGGGATATTTTAGTCAAAAAATATCATTTTGTTATAAAAATTAGTAAACTTAATCATTTTCTTAAGAGGTGTGCATAACTAAATGAGACAAGTAAAATGAGACAGAGTGAGTATAATTTATCTTAAGTGAATGGTAATAATACTAAGTGCACTTTCCCATCAGGTTGTTGAATGAATGATACTCCCTTCAGTCCTTAAATTCTTTGGTTTTGATGAATTAGGGTTTTGTCTTTTATATTAAGAATCGTGGGTAGTATTATTTTCTTTGTGTGCTACCATAATAGACATTGAAGAATTGTTGAGTCGCTTTAATATAAAGTTTACAACAAACAAGGGTAAAAATGAATTTAGCATAAAAATTAGTCACTTTTTCTTATATATTGAACAAAAAAAAAACCTTTTTGTCTCTTATATTAAGGACCGAATGGAGTAATTTAGTTAGAGCTTAATGGTAAAACTTAATATAAAGGACCAAATTGATAAATGTTTGGCAAGTAAGGAACCAACTTGAACATTTTTAAAATAGAATGACCAACTTGAATAAATTTAAACAAATGATGGACCAAAAGAATAATTTGGCCTAATTCTCCAAAGAAAACAGAGGGGCAAAAGAGTTCAAATCCTCTCCATTTAGGGAGTAAATGGCAATCTTTATTTAGAAAGAGATAGACACAAAGAAAGATTTATATTTTAAGCCCTTTTTCTTATTTAAAAAAAAATTAAATCATTAAAAAAAAATATGTGTCTATCTCTCACCTAAATGGAAGGAAAATGAAGAGAAAAAATGAAAAAGATCTCCACTAGGGACAAGATGGCTCACAAATGGGACAAAGCCGTACAATTTATTTCCATATAGAAAAATATAGATATATGTGAATAACGGAAGAGTAAAGATCTTCTCAATTGCTCAAAAGAAATGGAGGGCTCCACTACTATAGTTTTGAGTGTATAAAGATATTTATTTTTAAAATAAATGACATTTATTAAATTTTTATATACTTTATATACCCAAAACTATAATAATAGAACCCTCCATTTCTTTTCGAGAAATGGAGAGGATCTATGTCCATAACAAAATCCCCTCCAAACAAGCATCAGCAGACAGAGCCCTCTGCTTCTTTCCGCTGTCCAAACAAAAAAGATGGCGTGGGCCAGTCTAAATTGGTTTGGGCGGTCCGGCCCAAATTTCATCGCATCGCAAATTCGCAGCGGTAGTAGTAGTAGTAGAAACTAGAAATCACCTTCTCCGGTGACTCTGTCGTGAAGTCAACCACCCCCCGCCATGGCGGCGTCGAAGCCTCTTACACCACAGGAATGCGAAATCCTAATGGAGGAATTCCAGTATCGCCGTCACAAAGGTACCTCTCCGAACCCCATTCCTTCCTTGGTGGATCTCCTTCTCTCTTCCTTTCTCCGCAAAGACTTCCCTCTCTCTGTCAAACTCCAACTCCTCATCTTCCTCGACGAATTCTCTCATCCCTTCTTCCCTATTCAACAACTCCAACCTCTCATCGACGCTCTTCGCTACCTCCTTCACGCTCCTCTCGACCCTCCTCACATCACTCCCAATTTCAAAGACCAATTCATGATTTCCCTCACCTCAATCCTCATCTCCGTATCGGATACCGGGACCCACACCCACAAGCTCGAAACGGAAAAATTGGTGGAACTGTTATTGACGGTTATCAACCGCCCTAATTTCGGGTCAGACCGCCAAACCCGATCCATCGCATGCGAATGCCTTAGGGAATTGGAGCGATCCGAACCGGGTTTGCTCTCCGATGTGGTTGGCCACTTATGGAGCCTATGCCAGAGCGAACGAACCCACGCTTCGCAAGGTTACTTCCTTCTCTTCACCACCGTCATTCACAACATCGTCGCTCACAAACTCAACGTTTCAATTCTCAACACCTCTGTTCCAATGGTTCCATTCAATATGCCTCAGTGGGTTTTGGGTTCCAAAGAGGTTAGCAGCGTTGTTTCTGGTTTGAATTACAAGGAATTGAGGAGGGCTTTGTCGTTTTTGCTTGAATGTCCACAAGTTTTGACACCTTGTGGTATGATGGAATTCATGGATTTGATAATACCTGTTGCTGTGGCATTGGAATTGCAGCCATCAATGCTAAAGGTGCAGTTTTTTGGAATGATTTATTCCTATGACCCGATGCTACGGCATCTTGTTTTGATTATGTATTTGCGTTTATTAGATGCTTTTGATGGTCAAGAGGGTGAGGTTTCCCGAAGGCTATTGTTAATTTCCAGAGAATCGCAGCATCATTTGGTGTTTAGATTGCTTGCTCTTCATTGGTTGTTGGGTTTTAATCAATTGATTTTTGGTAAACAAGTTGAGAAGACTAAGTCTATGGTTGAAGCGCGATCGAGCTTTTATCCGGCTTTGTTCGATCCGCTGGCTTTGAAAGCCTTGAAGCTTGACCTTCTTGCGTTTTGTGCCGTGTGTGTAGATGTTTTGAGACTGAAATGTAATTCCCATGAGGAGGCCGAGTTAGCTGATCCGGTGAAACTGTTTGAAGATGGTCTTGTTTGTGTGTCATCTTTCAAATGGTTGCCTCCGGGAAGCACTGAAATTGCGGTTGCGTGCCGTACCTTCCATAAGTTTCTCATTGGTGCATCATCTCATCATGACAATGATCCTTCTACCACAAGAAATCTGTTGGACTCCAAGATATTTCGTACTTTACAGGTATACTTTAAGGTGGATGTCCATGTTTGTAGTATTTCGATTTTAGAATCTGCATTCTCTCACGTGCATATGTTACAGATCAGATTCACCGTAAAGATCCATTAGCGAGGTTTTGGACCGATACAATAAGAACTGCTTACTTATATCATGATAGAAAAGTTAGGAATCCACTTATGTAATAAAGTCGATCCCCTAGGGTTTTGAGCAGCGGTGTAGTATCAGATCCCCAAGATAGTAAGTCTTTTCTTCATAAGAAAGGAAAAAACTTTCTCAAAGATTCTATAGAAATTGAATGTTTGTGAATGGACAGCATGCTGATGTGTGGTCGTGTCTTGCATCAGTGCCATGTCTTTAGAAGATGCATGATATATTCAAGTTTCTCTTTTTCAGGGGATGCTTGTGAACATGATGTTGGAGAGTCGGAGCCTGGTTCCTGTTGTTGTTGCTTTTGTTGACCGTTTACTCTCCTGTCAAAAGCATTCTTGGTTGGGTGAGTGCTTACTTCAGAAATTTGATGAGCACTTGCTTCCAAAAGTGAAATTGGATTATAAGTTGGTTTATTGCTTCCCAATATTTGATAGAATTGCTGAAAATCAGACAATACCTCCACGTGGATTGTTAGAGCTGCTCACTAACTTCATGGTTTTCCTTGTGGAGAAACATGGCCCGGATACAGGAATGAAATCTTGGACCCACGGAAGTAGAGCTCTTGGAATTTGTCGAACTATGTTGATGCACCACCATAGTTCTAGATTGTTCCTTAGACTCTCTCGTCTACTTGCTTTTACTTGTCTCTATTTTCCTGATTTGGAAGTTCGTGATAATTCAAGGTATTTCATGTCAATGTCTTTTTCCTTCACCCTAGGTTTTTGAGTTATTTATTCAAATTAAAGATAGCTAGGGAAAGTTCAGAGGGCCTGCAAAAAATGATTGCCTGCTATATGCTGATATGTGGTATTTTGCAGGATTTACTTACGTATGCTGGTCTGCATTCCAGGGAAGAAGCTTAGAGATATCCTAAGTCTTGGAAACTCGATCCTTGGGATTTCACCATCTTCACACCCAACCTCCTTTTTCAATGTTCAGTCACCTCGACCTTCTCAGAAATTCAAGACATTTAAAAACATATCATGCTGCATTCACCTTGAGCGTTTGACCCCATTGCTTGTAAAACAGTTTTGGTCTTTATCATTATCAAATTTAGCTGTTAGTCACAGCAAACCTGCTTATCTGGAGGGTATCAGGGACCTCGAAGCTCCTGTTGAAGAAAAGGAAGTTTCCAACAGTTCCAATACACAGATCATTCCTGAAACTGGAAGAATAAATCAGCCACAAGCGCCACTCCGTGTGGTGGATTCTAAAGTTGCAGAAATTTTGAACACATTAAGGAAGTACTTTTCCTGTATACCTGACTTCAGATATATGCCAGGACTCAAAGTTAAAATATCATGTAGTTTGAGGTTTGAATCTAATACTTTCAATCGCATGTTGGGAATCGATGACACTGCCACATCTTTGGATGAGATAGATGCACTTCCTGCTATATATGCTACTGTGCTAAAGTTCTCATCCTCTGCACCATATGGGCCAATTCCATCCTATCACATACCTTTTCTTCTTGGTGAACCTCCCAGTAAAGATCATGAATCTCAGAATGCCTCCCTTAGTATTGTACCTGTTGGAAATGGTTCCAGAAAAGAGGAAAAATTTAGAGCTACTGTCGTGATTGATTTGGAGCCCAGAGAACCGACACCAGGTATAGTTGATGTTCACATTGAAACAAATGCGGAAAACAGTCAGATCATTCAAGGTCAACTTCAAGGAATCACAGTAGGCATAGAAGACATGTTTCTCAAGGCTATTGTCCCATCAGACATCCCAGAAGAAGCAAGTCCCCGATACTACTTTGACTTGTTCACTGCTTTATGGGAGGCATGCGGCGGCTCATCCTCCAACACCGGGCTGGAGACCTTTCAATTGAAAGGGGGCAAAGGGATTGCTGCCATCAGCGGAACTCAGTCTGTCAAGCTTCTTGATGTCCCTGCAACCTCTTTGATCCAGGCAACTGAGCGCCATCTGGAACGCTTCGTTGTAGGTGTGAGTGGGGAGCCACTTGTTGATATTGTATGGGAGGGGGGAATCATCAAAAACATTATTTGGGAAGATGCTTCCCCGGATGCTAATTCAGCTACTAATCTTGATACAGGTCCACTTCGTCTTACTTATAATGATGAAGAGTATGAGAAGGGGGTTATTAGCAATAGCAGAAAAAGAAACATGGGCTGTTTTCTTGTTCTAATATTTCTTCCTCCGCGGTTCCATCTCCTCTTCCAAATGGAAGTTGGTGATGTTTCAACTTTAGTTCGAATTCGTACAGATCACTGGCCTAGCTTAGCCTACATTGATGATTATTTGGAAGCTTTGTATCTGTCATAAGAGCTGTTGTTTCTCATACAGCCATTTCAGGATTTAAGGCTAGTCTGTACCATACTTGGCAAAAGGCCGCTTGCATTTTTTCCGTATGTTCCATCATGCAAAGGAGGGTAATTTTTTTTTTGCCTCCGAGAGAATAAATAGTGTACATGCTTCTTGAGTTTAATCTCTCGTGTTCACTTTGTTGATTATTCAAATCACCTAATGAATCTAACATATCCCTACTCCCATCAATTTTGTCACAAACAACTAGTTTGAATATACGCGGAGCTTTAGATTATCCCGTGATTGATTTTGATGATTTATCCTCTTCCAACTTCCTATTGTGATTATCCTTTCAGGACTAAGCAACCATTGCTTCAAACTCAGTAACATTATGTTTGGATGACATGTAGCAAGGGGAACGGAAAGGAAATGAGTGGAAGGGGAACAAGGTATCATGTGTGGAAGTTTAAAAACTAATAGGAAGGAAAAGGAAATCGTGAGGATTTATTACCCCCTTTCCCTCAGGCTGATATTTTGTTCCTACTAAAATTGAGGTGAAATGGAGGAAAATAATTTTTTTAATAAAATTTAAAGAAGAAGAAGAATATTTGGTTCCATTCTTTTATTGATGTAAGTCAAAAACATGAGTTGTGTTTCTGCTCCATTCTTTTATTTAATCGTCCAAACAATAGAAAACTAGTTTTGTTTCATTCCATCCTCATTTGTAAAAACATCAAAATAATGAATTATTATCGTAACATCTTCATGGACTTTCATATATATCTGATTGGAAAGAATAAACATTTTCATTACCCATGGCGAACAGTATGGAAAGAATAAAATATTTGTAAGTTTTTTTTCTAAAATAAACTATACCACCGCAAACTAACAAACTAACTATTGAATCAAAAAATCTCCAAAGACAATTATTATGTTCATAGAAACTTTAGTAACATACTCTTTAATATACGCTCTTCAACACATTCTCTATTATTGGGTGAATTTCATGTGAAACCCACTAAATCATATAGGTTCACTCTATTCACACATGAAATTCATCCAATAATAAAATTTGTTGAAGAGAGTGTGATAAAAAGTGTACTAGTAGCATTGCTATTATGCACAAATCACTGAGGTAGACTAATTTGTGGATAATAGCAACGGCTGTGAACGAATTGAGCAATGAAGTGATTGATCAAGCGTTTCTCATTGCAAGGACGGCACCAAATTGGAAGGAAAAATTGAAATAAGATTTGGAACAAGGTCTAAACTCTCATTAATGATACATTGTAGTGAAATGATGTTTTCATACCGCACCATGGCGATCTGAGGAATTAGAGTGATATAATAGACATAGCATTTAGAACTTCGTCTTCAATGTGATATAATTCTGTTCTAGGATCGGGCTAAAAAGTCAAGAAACCTAATCTCTGGCATAGGAGAGAAGATATAACCGATAACAAAAGAGAACAGAAAAAAATTATAATCTTCTCTCGTGCGATCTCCCTGATTCCAATGCAAGTTTTGCCGATACAAGAGAATTTCTATTTTTAGCATCTGCATGTTTCTCTTCCCTTGGATCATGAGATGATTTCTGCCGCCGCAGCACATCCTCGGCATACCGGCGCCACAAGGCTTCCCTTTCTTTTCTTGGAACCTTATTATATCTTGGATCAGATTTTAAAAGACGTTTAGCTGTAGACCATGAATTAAGGACTGTTTTCCCATCATCAGTTTCCTGGGATGCAGCAGCTTCAAAAGTCAAGACTTCAGCTAAGAGAGCTCTAAATTCGTGCGCACAACGCTGGCCAAATCACAAGGGTCACTAATGTTAGCATAGAACATATTTGAAACAAAAATGCCAATGCTGCACGTGCTGTTACTGTCTTCACATACAAGTGGCGCTCTATCACATTTATCACAGGAACAAACACACACACGTGTATATACATAGAGAGAGAGGGAGAGCCATAAAAAACTACTAGCGTCAGATATTGTTACTTACTTCCTGAAGCATCTTGATATGTTCCCGGAAGAGCTTTTCCGTGTCAGCTGAATCAAGATCGGGATGAGTAGCACGTCCTTGAGGATCCCTTTCTAATTTAGGCTTAGATTCTGTCCACGATGCCTAAGAACACAAGTAGCGCAAATGACATCAATTTTTCTTTGATGAAAGAAAATAGCACATAAAATTTATCATTAACAGCTAAATTCCTAGAAAAATAAGCAAATTACCAGCAAGCAGTCTTGGTACAATTCAACCTTCCAAGTGTCTAAGAAACTCATTTGCATCCATCTAACTTTTATTTAAATTTAAATTTAACCCTCCTAATATCTGACTGGATGCAGTTTAACCCTTCTTAGATGGGATGGTAAAAATGTCAATCAATCAATACTCAAGGGACAAAAATGAAATTTTATAAAACTAGAGGAACTAAATATATTCTAATCCTTTCAGATTTTGAAACAAAATTACTCCAACTCTTTATCTACCAAACAAGAAAATAACAGTACCACATATAATGAATAAAAGTTATACCAGAGGGTCTTTGATTGTCTCCACAAGTAAAGCTTGAAAAGAAGTAACTGCCTCCTTTCTTCGAATTTTTAGCCGCACCCTCTCCATTTCCTGTTCTTCTCTTTCCTTCCTTTTGCGCAGCTCCCGTTCTCTCTCCCTCAGCTTATCCTGCATATAAATTTCAAGTGTTTGAATTTGCTTCATAAACAATAAGTTCTTAAGAATGTGCTGCTGGTAGAACATCGGTATTCAAATAAATTAATAAGCTAACTCAAATGATACCAACCAATATAAAATCAGGAAAAAATCATCAATTAAAGAGACACCTCCGATGCCCATCATAGAAGTCTATCTAAATCTAAGCTTCCAACAAGCTAAAAATTGTGAGGTAGTTCATCATCATTTACACACTAGGAGCATAACAGGAGCACCACGTCAAGGAATCAATAAAAAGAACATGTGGATGATAGTTATTCCCGCTTCTATTCAGCAACTTCTTTGTTAATTTTTATTTAAATAAATGTTCGAAATGTCACATATTAACAAGCTAATATACCTGCTCCTCCCTTTTGGCTTTGGTTTCTCGTTCTGCTGCATGTTCAGCAGCTTTTAATTCAGATATATACTCGTTGAACAAAACTTCCCTATCCTCATGCCTCACAGATTTATATCTTGGGTCATCCCTTAAACTTTCTTTAACCTGCATCAACCAAAGACTAATCAAACATGTCACAAAGAAGGAGAGAGAGGATTGACATGAATTTTTTTTTTCATGCATGCCACATTCAAAAGTTTTAATATATATAATGTTTAAATAAACGGAGATCATAGAGAAAATCATTTTACATTTGATTTACTGCTAAGATCATTCTCAGTAACAGGGTAAACAAACTTTCTATCCTGCTATCACATAGCTGAAAACATCTTAATGCAAATCCAAAAAACCTGTCACTTGTGAAGTAAATTTAATTTCTTGTCACAACTGGCTTTTCAGACACCAATTCATTCAAAACACCATTGGCCAAAATCTACCACTTGTAAGTTAAACAATAAATTAGAGGGAGACGAAAACTAAAAACTACACAAGTTCATTCTACATCAAACCTGTATACATGTATAAAATTATTTTCCTAAGTGTCACATTGTATATCTTCAATTTCTCCTAAAAGTATACCATAAAATAAACGAAATTGAGCTTCAAAGTATTCTACATATATTGACTACTGAAAGGAAGGCTCTCCTATTTTTTTTTGAAGATATGAAATTTTTTTAATCTAAACATGCCTGATCATGAATTAGTAACTGCATCGATGCATTCAATATCCAAAAGAATCCCAATTGCTTCAATTTATCTATTTTCGAAATGGAATAGAATCCCCATGAGTAGGAAAACCTTATTCCATGGTGTCCACATAAGATTCCTCTTTCTTATTCTTGGGCCCGAAGAGGGCGTAGTTGACCCACAGGTCCACATAAGAGACATATTGTTAGACCCACGGATGTAAGGATAGGATGGGGAATATTGAGAATGCTCACACAAATGGGCTGCAGTACACCAGAATGCTGATTGGCAGTGAGAGGAAGAGGATAGCTATATAGGGGAAAGAGAGCAAATGGTATTTAGGGGGGTGCAGATACGAAGGGAGTATTGGAGTGGGGGAGGTATTGGCCTAGGGTAGGATTGTTCACTATCTTAGTGACAATTCCTATGTCATTTCATATTTGGATTAATAGAGGCACTTCCTCCATTTAAGGAGCCGAGCTCCAAATTTCTAGTTCAATATTATCTAGTATTTTCCAGTTCCTATCACATATCAATCAATTCCAATTTTGGAGCCAAATAACAAAAGCTAAAAATTTCTCCAGTCACCAAAACAAGAGTGCTCTTGGAAGAACTCAACCAACAGTCATTAGTCTACGACTTGGGCTAATGATCTGAATCAATAGACAATAGACCCACAACCACAAATATTATTTATATGTGACAGCACTTGACACAGATTTTCCTAAAACCTGCACCTCAAGAACAGAAAAAGTATATCACAACTTAATCATAAGGTGCCCATACCCTGGACCAACGGGAGTTAAAAGTTATATCTCCTCGCTCTTTAAGCATTGACTTAAAACTTGCAGTAGCAGCTGCTCGCATTGCTTGAGCCTTTTCTTCAGCAGCCTTCTTCAAAGGAAGCACTCTGAAACACAAACGAGAATCCCATCAACAAGCATTCTACAAATATCACATTGACATAAAAAAATCATTTACCATGCAAATCCAAAGAGTTCAGAGGGCATAAGGACACACCCACAATGAATCCGAGAGTCTGTCATTAGCCTACTACCTGCTGACTCATGTTGCTTTCAAGGATTATCATTAGAAATCATTTCTGTCTAGGAAAAAGTTCAATATAAATGCAAATGAGGATCCAAACTATAGCAATATATATACACACAAAGGTAAGAACTTAGCTGAGTTTGATAATAAATTTTGAATAAACGAAACTAAAAGGATTGGCTGGAAAGAAGGCATCCCTTTTTGGAAAAATTGTCACATGCAACAAACGTGCTGATGCTGGTGAAAGACATCCACATTCAATAAATGTCTTCATTCCTTTACCTTTATGCCTTTTTGTTAAAAGGAAATGAGCTACATTAATAGAACTTCCTTCTCTTGAACTTAGGGCATGCTTGGAAGAGAAGGAGAAATATAAAGAGGGATTAACAAAGGAAAAATTGCCATTTCACTACCAGATAATTTGTAGATGCTCTAGAGGGTGGCAAATGAAATAAAAATGCATCCCATTCTCAAACAAAAATAAATTTCGCTGTACCAACTACCAAGCAAGTATTGCATCCCAAAATTCTCAACCAAATTACTTCCCACTGTACCAATTTAAGCTGAACCATGGATGACCTTAACGTTTATCTTCCCTTAACACTATCAACCTGAAGACCATAGAAAGCATTATTGTGACGATCAAAACTCATGCATATGCAGTAGAATGGATCACATGAGTATGTTAGTAGACCTCCAATAAAGAGGGTCTACGTTAGAAGGAATAGGCCAGAGGGTAGGCAAGTAGGACCTTGAGTGGTTAGGAAATAACTAACTGTCTAGATGCTGTTAGTGACAGTTAGGATAATAGAACTAGAGATAGTTATAAAAAGATAAACACGGAGAGGGGTGGGTATCATGTATTGTGAGTGGAGTAAGGAAAGAAAGGGAGAATTCCAGGTCTCTGAAATACCTGGGAGTTTGAGTGAGAGTTTCATTGTATCATCTTGATCTCTGGTTCTGTACCACATCGGTACTGATCAGAGTGAACTACTAAATAAGTCATCTGTTCTTCCTAATTCTGAACCACTATCTATCAACTGGTATCAGAGCCCCAAGATCCTGGGAGCAGCACATGGTACGATTAAGAAAGGGTTCGAGCAGTTTGTGGGATGGAGAAGGGAGATGGAGGCATAACGGGAAGTTCAAGAATCTCATAGAGAACTTAAAGAAGTTCGGTTGAAAAGTAACGAAGAGATCTTGGAGAACATCACCCGCACAGTATCGAGAGGTCCGGTGGCTGGAGCAGTGTCAGGAGCGTCGGAAAATGGGGAAGATGGGACAGCAGAGGGCGGAGACGGAAAACCCAGTGATTCTGACGGTGATGTTGGAAGACCCAGTGATTCCTGTTGGAATTAGTAGCATTAATATTGGGAGTTGTAGCAATTATATTCAAATTCATGTACATAGTTAGTCATGCATCTAGGGAATGTTATACATGCACCTAGGAAGTAGAAATATTATTAATCTCCTTGTAAATGTAAATTGTATTTACTCCTACAAGTGTATATAAATAGTAGATCAGCTGAGTGCAAAGAAACTCAAGCATTTCACAAATCCTTTAGTCCAAATTATTCTTTTAAGTCCTTCAATATGGTATCAAGAGCGGGTTTATCCTCTCCTTGAAGGTTCTGACTCTGGTCCAGCAGAACTCTCTCGCCTAGTTACCCAAACAGCCACTGTTCAAAGCCTAAAGTCACTGTCGCCGGCTACCCACTGTCCACCGTCGCCGGAAATCCTACCATAAGTCACCGACCGGCCATTTCCCGAAGTTTCGTCGCAGGAAAACAGCCCACGCGCCCTCACGCGCCTCCATACGCGCTTCACCTTGTCGGCGCGGGTACCTCACGCGCCACCTTCCCCACGCCGGAAAATCGCCGCGACCGCCCAGAACCGTTCGCAACACTGTTCTCTGTTGTTCTAGCTGGTCAAAATCCACTTTTATGGTTGTTGGGAGAAGTGGGTCTCTTAGTCTCCTCTGTTTTTTTGTTGTTCTTGTCACTGTACTGCTGTTTGCTCTGTGTTCCCTTACTTTTCAGCTGTTAAGATGACCTCTGAGAAGACAGCAAATGGTGGTCCGGCTTTCTCTATTTCTGGAACTCCAACAATCACTTCGGAGAAGCTAAATGGTAAGAATTATTTAGCATGGTCTGCCTCCGTGGAACTTTGGTTTCTTGGTCAAGGATATCATGAACATTTGGAGAAATCATTGGATAATATTCCAGAAGACAAAAAGGATCAGTGGAAGAAACTTGATTATCAACTTTGTGCTTTGTTGTGGCAATCTGTTGAACCTAGCATCCTAACAAACTTTAGAGCCTTCAAAACTTGTAATACTTTTTGGAAAAAGGCTCATGATGTCTTTGCTAATGACATTCAACAGTTGTATGATGCTGCACAAAAGTTGGCAACTCTCAAACAGTCCGATCATGACATGATCTCGTATGTTTCTAAGGCTCAAGCTGCAGTTGAGACGTTAAAAATGTCTTTGGAATCCGACACTCTTGAAGGTATGAAAACTAAGCTCGATAATTTGTACATGGTGCTGGTTCTCCGGGGAATGCATCCGGATTTTGAGCATGTTCGTGATCAAATTCTGACTGGCCAAGAAATTCCCTCAATGGAGAATTTGGTCACTCGACTCCTTCGAGTTCCTTCCCCAAAAACAAGTGGGAATTCAAATGAGACTATTGAATCTTCTGCAATGGTGTCTAACCGGGGAGGACGAGGGGGTCGTGGAGGGCGTGGTGGAAGAGGTGGCCGTCCTCAATGTTCATATTGCAAAAGAATGGGTCATACTCAAGATACTTGTTACTCTCTTCATGGATTTCCCGGAAAATCTGTGAATCTCTGTAAGTCTGAAAAAGCAGAGATAAAATTTTCAGAAGAAGATTATCAAGAATATCTCCAATTGAAAGCAGCCAAGCAATCCCAATCCTCCACTGCTGCTGGTGCTCATAACTCTACCGCTTGCATCTCTCAATCCGGTAATCAAAATTCATGGGTAATTGATTCAGGTGCCTCTGATCATATTGCTGGTAATAGTTCTTTATTTTCCTCTATTTCTCCACCTAAATTCCCTCATTTCATTACTTTGGCGGATGGTTCTAAGGTTGCAACCAAAGGAATCGGTCATGTCTCACCTACTTCTACCATGTCCTTAAACTCTGTTTTGTTTCTACCTGGCTGTCCTTTTAATTTAATATCTCTTAGTCAGCTTACTCGTTCCCTTAATTGTTCAGTGACCTTTAATGTTGATTCTTTTGTTATACAGGAACGTGGTACGGGTCGAATGATTGGCAGAGGACATGAATCACGTGGTCTTTACTACCTCCAATCAACTCCTTCTTTGGCTTGTATTGCTGCGGACTCACCAAATCTTCTTCATGAACGTTCAGGACATCCAAGCTTATTTAAATTAAAGCAAATGGTTCCTAGTCTTGACAAAATAAAAACTCTCACCTGTGAGTCATGTCAATTAGGAAAGCATGTTCGTTCTTCTTTTCCTAGGCAGATTGAAGGTCGTATTGATTCACCTTTTTCTGTTATTCATTCTGATATATGGGGTCCAAGTCGTGTGTCATCAATGGGTTTTAGATATTGTCACTTTTATTGATGAGTTTTCTCAATGTACTTGGGTTTTTCTAATGAAAGAACGATCTGAATTATTTTCCATCTTCACTTCTTTTCTCAATGAAATTAAAACTCAATTTGGCAAGACGATTAAGGTTCTTAGAAGTGACAATGCAAAAGAATACTTTTCTTCCAATCTTTCTTCTTTTTTGTCTTCACAGGGTATTCTTCATCAATCAACTTGTCCTCATACCCCCCAATAGAATGGAATAGCAGAAAGGAAGAATAGACACCTTGTTGACACTGCTCGGACATTGTTACTTCATGCAAATGTACCTGTCCGTCATTGGGGTGATGCAGTTTTAACTGCTTGTTTTTTGATAAATCGAATGCCTTCTTCCTCCCTTAATAATAAAGTTCCTCACTCAATCTTATTTCCTAAAGAACCTTTGTTTCATGTTGCTCCTCGTGTTTTTGGATGTGTCTGTTTTGTTCATGATCTTTCTCCAGGTTTAGACAAGTTGTCTGCTCGAGCCATCAAATGTGTTTTCCTGGGATATTCTAGATTGCAAAAAGGATACCGATGTTACTCTCCAATTCACAATCGTTACTATGTATCAGCAGATGTGACGTTCTTTGAGGACACTCTATATTTTTCCTCCTCCATGGTCGAGTCTAAAGCTGTTCATGAGGTATTTCCAGTTCCCTTACTTGATCTATCTCCTTGTCTGGAGGAACCAATCTCTCCTATGGGTTCCACCGAAGTTGCTCCTAGTAATTCCCAGCCGGAACCATCTCAGGCGCCTCTCATCATATATCGGCGTCGTCCGCGAGCTCCTAATACAGCATTGGAGGACCCTGAAAGACGCGATGAATCATGTCCTACTCCAACCACCACTCCTATCACGGACCTTCCCGAAGAAAATCTTGGTTTACCTATTGCTCTTCGAAAAGGTACTCGGTCAACCCGGAATCCTCATCCTATTTACAACTTTTTAAGTTATCATCGTCTTTCTCCCTCTTATTATTATTTTGTGTCAACCTTATCTTCTGTTTCCATCCCTAAACATGTTCATGAGGCACTTGCTCATCCAGAATGGCGACTAGCCATGATTGATGAAATGCAGGCACTTGAGCACAGTGGTACTTGGGAGTTGGTTCCACTTCCGTCTGGCAAGAAACCTGTTGGTTGTCGTTGGGTGTATGCTATTAAAGTTGGCCCAGACGGCCAGATTGATCGTCTCAAAGCTCGTCTCGTGGCTAAAGGTTATACCCAGATTTATGGTCTTGACTATGGAGATACCTTTTCCCCGGTGGCAAAAATTACTTCTGTTCGATTGTTTCTTGCCATGGCTGCCATCTATCATTGGCCATTATATCAACTGGACATCAAAAATGCATTTCTTCATGGAGAACTCGAAGAAGAGATTTACATGGAGCAACCACCTGGTTTTGTTGCTCAGGGGGAGTCTGGGTTGGTTTGCAAACTACGACGATCTCTCTATGGACTTAAACAATCTCCACGAGCTTGGTTTGGGAAATTCAGTTCTGTTGTACAGGCTTTTGGACTAAAACGGAGTGAAGCGGATCATTCAGTCTTCTATTGTCATACTTCTTCGAATAAATGTGTTTACTTGGTGGTTTATGTAGATGATATAGTCATCACAGGAGATGATCATGAAAGAATCTCTCAACTTAAGGAACATCTCTTCAGCCATTTTCAAACCAAGGATTTGGGAAAGTTAAAATATTTCCTTGGCATTGAAGTTGCTCAATCAAGTAATGGAATCACAATCTCACAAAGAAAGTATGCCCTAGACATACTTAAAGAAACTGGTATGTTGGCTTGTAGGCCCATTGATAGCCCTATGGATCCAAATCAAAAATTACTACCTAGTCAAGGGGAGCCTTATTCAGATCCGGAAAGGTATCGTAGATTGGTTGGAAAACTTATCTACCTCACTATTACTAGACCAGACATTTCCTTTGCAGTTGGAGTAGTAAGTCAGTTCATGCAATCTCCTCATACTGACCATTGGGATGCAGTGATACGAATTCTGAGGTATATTAAAAAATCACCAGGACAAGGGCTACTCTATGAAGACAAAGGAAACACTCAAATAGTTGGATACTGTGATGCAGATTGGGCAGGATCACCAATTGACAGACGTTCCACTTCAGGGTATTGTGTTTCTATTGGAGGGAATGTTGTCTCTTGGAAGAGCAAAAAGCAAAATGTTGTTGCACGGTCGAGCGCAGAAGCGGAATATAGAGCTATGGCCACAGCCACTTGTGAACTCATTTGGATTAAACAACTTCTTCAGGAGTTGAAGTTCGAAGACACCAAACAGATGAAACTATGTTGTGATAATCAGGCAGCTCTTCACATAGCTTCTAATCCAGTGTTTCATGAAAGAACTAAACACATTGAGATTGATTGTCATTTTGTTCGAGAGAAAGTTCTTTCTAAGGAAGTTATCACTGAATCTGTTAGTTCTAATGACCAATTAGCAGACATTTTCACAAAGTCTTTAAGGGGGCCAAGAATTCAATATATTTGTTCCAAGCTTGGAGCATTTGATTTGTATGCTCCAGCTTGAGGGGGAGTGTTGGAATTAGTAGCATTAATATTGGGAGTTGTAGCAATTATATTCAAATTCATGTACATAGTTAGTCATGCATCTAGGGAATGTTATACATGCACCTAGGAAGTAGAAATATTATTAATCTCCTTGTAAATGTAAATTGTATTTACTCCTACAAGTGTATATAAATAGTAGATCAGCTGAGTGCAAAGAAACTCAAGCATTTCACAAATCCTTTAGTCCAAATTATTCTTTTAAGTCCTTCAATAATTCCGAAGGCCCCAGCAAGGATCGATGGAGAAGATTAGAGATTCCTCTATTTTCGGGCATGATGCTTATTGATGGGTCAACAATAGACAGGAGATAAGTTTCCAGATTAAGAGTTTCTGAAAAAGAAAGACTGCAGGCAGTGATGGTGGCAATAGAGGCAAAGCTTTGAGTTGGTTTTAATTGTGGGAGGCTAGTTCTTCCAAGCACTCTTGGGAAGGGTTCAGAACTGCAGTGATCAGAAGGTTTCAACCTTCAATGATGCAGAACCTCTATGAGTTGGGATTAAAGTAAACGACACCAGTTGAGAAATTTAGGGAGGAATTCGAGTTATATGCAGGACCTCTGAGATGTACTGATCAAGAATATCTAAAAAGTATTTTCTTGCATGGGTTGAAGGAGGAAATTAGAGCAGAGCTCAAATTGCATCCAAAAGAAACACTTACTGAGATGACGGATTATGCCCAGCCCAACTGATTGAAGAGAAGAACCAGACCCTAGGCAGAGGGGAATTACCCATGGGAAGCAAACTAGGATTTCCTTACAACAGCTATCCATCATTCAGAACTGTTACCTACGAATTAGGATCCAAGGCTAGTACACACCATGTTCCAGAAAAAAGGGGGTTCGGAGGAGAAATTTACAAGCAATTGGCCAACTAACTCACACACTACTCAATCTGCAGGAGGTTCGATAGCAGAGCCTACTAACACTAGGGCTAAACAGTATGTACAGGAGCAGAGGAAGTAGCCTCAGAAGGCTCACAGATGAAGTGTGCAGGAGAAGTACCAGAAGGGTTTATGCTGCAGGTGTGAAAATACAGCCCTAACCATATATGTAAGAACAAACAATTCCATGTGATGTTGGTGAAAGAAGTGGTACAGAACAGTGTTATCAAAAAACCGCCACCGCCATGGCGGATTGTGGTGGCGGATTTTTGGCCAACCGCTATGGCCAATTTATGAAGGATGGCGGCGCCCTGGCCGCATTGGCATTTTGAGGCGGCTTAAAATGGCGGAATTTTGGCCTTCCGCTATGGTCCGCCATCCGCAATTGATAACTTTGGTACAGAAGGAGGAAGAATTGAGCCATAAACGAACTGGCAGCAGCTGCATTGGGACCCGGAGGGAAATCAGTTTCCGCCAACCAAAGCTGTTCACGACAAGGTGAATGTCTCGTGGGGAGTATTGTTAGTAGACCTCCAATAAAGAGGGTCTAAAATTAGAAGGAATAGGCCAAAGGGTAGGCAAGTAGAACCTTGAGGGGTTAGGAAATAACTAACTGTCTCCGTGCTGTTGGTGACGGTTAGGATAATAGAACTAGAGATAGTTATAGAAAGAGAAAAAGGGGGAATGGGAATCATGTATTGTGAGTGGAGTAAGGAAAGAAAGGGAGAGTTCCAGGTCTCCCGAATACCTAGGAGTTTGAATACTTGAGTGAGAGTTCGATTGTAACTGTTGAAAATATGTTTAGGGTCTTTGTATTTATTGTATAGGCATATCATATCATGTAAATAGGAATACAATCTCCTATATTTATTTTGTAATTATTTCATTAAGCCTATATAAAAGAGATTCCGCTGTGTAGTTAACACATACGGTTTCAGCATCATATGCCTCTGTTTTCTCTATTTCAACATGGTATCTAGAGCTAGACAGAGGTAACCCCGCTTACCCGGTGGACCCACTGTCCTTCGGTGAGAAATTTTTTTCGGCAAACCGTGTTCCTACTCCGGTTTGCCCCCTTCTTCGCTGCCGTGACCTCATTCCGACACCTTTTCCTATCATTTTTACTCTCTGCCGCCACCTTTTCCGGCGACCTTTCCGGCCGAGCACCCCACCATCAGCACCGGACCAACCTACGCGGCCCACGCCCCGAGACCCAGCCCCAGAAACTCTCACGCACTCTCACGTGCGTCGCAAAGCATCAGCGCGCAGCAACTTTCGCCGGCGCGTGGCGGCGCCATTCCGATGGGTCTTTCCGGTGCGTTGGTCGACTCTCTCCTGCGATTCCAACGCCACCCCTCTCACCCCGATCCGAGGATCCTCCTTACATCGTTGATCCTCCTCAGGCCTCTCCGGGTAATTATGAAGATTTTCTCCAATGGTTTGAGGATCACCAGACCTTCGGATCTACTACTTTGGCTGCACACACTGGTAATTCATATGCTTGCATGTCTCAATCACCCTCACTTGGTCTTTGGGTTCTTGATTCTGGTGCGTCTGACCATATCTCTGATAATAAGGCTCTTTTCTCCTCTCTTTCTACATCTAGCTATTTACCTGTTGTCACTTTGACTAACGGTTCCCAATCTCAATCCCAAGGAATCGGAACTATCCATCCACTCCCTTCCCTATCAGTTGATTCTGTCCTTTATGTCCCCGATTGTCCTTTTAATTTAGTCTCTGTTAGTCGTTTAACTCGTTCTCATGATTGTTTGATTACCTTCACTAAAAACATTGTTATTCTGCAGCAGTGTTGTCGAAAAACCGCCATGGCGGCGCCATGACGGGAGGCGGTGGCGGAAAACGAGCAAACCGCCACCGAGAACGCGTGGCGTGGCGGATTCTGGATGGCGGTCTATGGCGGCCGAATAGCGGTGGCGGTCCATGGCGGCAAGGCGGTGATGGCGGAAGGTGGAGCGGGCGTGGGCTTTCAGAGGTCGGGTCGCGCGACCCGACCCGGTTCGCAACCCAAATTAGGGTTAAAACCCTGAAATATCGAGCTTCGTTCGTCCTCTTCTACCTCGACCCGCACCCCTCTCTTCTCTCATCCAGTCAACCGGCGACCATCAGCTGCTTCGGTGACCATCAGCTGCTCCGACGACCAACAACCGGCGAACAGCAACTTCTTCTTTCTTTCTTCTCTGGCCAAAAACTCCTTGCTTTCTTCTCCGGCGACCATCTCTCGTTTTCCTTCTTCTCCGGCCAGAAACCCTTCTCCCACGGTCCCACCATGGCTTCTGACCAAGCTTCTTCGGGTGCAGCTTCATGGGTGGCTTCCAGAACTGATCCCGGTTGGAAGTATTGCTTTCCGGTGCAAGAAGGAGATACCAATACAGTTGTGTGCTCTTTTTGTTCAAAAGAGATGAGGGGAGGTATTACTAGAGCCAAACAACACTTAATGGCTAAGAAGGGCAATGTGGCTCCTTGCACAAAGTGTCCAAAGGATGTTAGAGAAGAGCTTTGGGCTCTTCTAAAAGAGAAAGAGAAAGGAGACAGCAGTGGTCCTCCAAGTGACAGAGTTGATGTGGATGATATACTATATGTTGAAAGTGAAGATGAGGTTGCAGTGACTCCTAGTAGTGCTGCACGGAAGAAAAATGCTGCTAAAAAGGGGCCTTTGGATCTTTATTGTAATGCTGCCAATGCAAAAAGGAGGAGGGAAAAAATGAGGCAGAAAGACATACAAGAGTGCTGTGACAAAAAAGCAATTCTCAGGGTCCATCAAAAAATTGCTCGTTGGTGGTACCAAGCTGGTTTGTCATTCAATTGCATCAAGTTAGAAAGCTTTCAAGAAATGCTCACAGAAGTTGGTGCCTATGGTCCAAATATTGTAGCTCCTACTTATCATGCTATTAGAGTGCCTCTCCTAAACATGGAGATGGAATACACTAATGAGTTGTTAAAAAATCACGAGGAGCAATGGAGCAAACACGGCTGCTCTATTATGTCAGATGCTTGGACCGATAGGAAGCAAAGATGCATAATTAACTTCTTGGTGAGCTCTTCAGCTGGGACAAAATTTGTGAAGTCCATTGATGGTTCTAACTTTGTGAAGACCGGTGAAAAACTATTTGAGTTGCTTGATTCTCTTGTAGAGGAGATTGGAGAGGAAAAAGTTGTTCAAATCATAACGGATAACGGAAGCAACTATGTTTTAGCCGGTAAGATGTTGGAAGAGAAAAGGAAGCATCTTTATTGGACTCCTTGTGCAGCCCATTGCCTAGACTTGATGCTTGAAGACATTGGAAAGATTCCTTCCATAAAGAAGACAATTCAAAGGGCAATTAGTCTTGTTGGTTTTATTTATAGTCATTCAAGTACCTTGAGTTTGTTGAGACAATTCACAAACAAGAGGGAATTGGTAAGGCATGCGGTTACAAGATTTGCTACATCCTTTCTATCATTAGAAAGGCTTTATGGAGAGAAATCAAATTTGAGAAAGATGTTTACTTCTAATGAATGGAACAACAACAAGTTGTCTAAGGAGTCTAAGGGGAAAGAAGCATCGAAGGTTGTTCTTATGCCTTCGTTTTGGAACCATGTGGTTTTTACTCTAAAAGTCATGGCTCCTCTTGTTCGAGTGCTTCGGCTTGTTGATGGGGAAAAAAAACCAGCTATGGGATATATCTATGAAGCAATGGACAAGGCAAAAGAAACAATAATGAAGTCCTTCAACAACATTGAAAGCAAATACAAGGATATATTTGCTATCATTGATGAGAGATGGAATTGTCAGCTTCATCGTCCATTGCATGCAGCTGGTCACTTTTTAAACCCTGAGTTCTTCTATGCCAACACTGATTTGGAGTTTGATTTGGAGGTTACAAATGGCTTGTATGATTGCATCTCAAGGTTGGTGACAAGTAGAGATGTGCAACATAAGATACTAGCCGAGTTGCCGATCTATAAGAGTGCTAGTGGTCTCTTTGGTGGTGACTTTGCAATATCACAAAGAAAAACCATTGCTCCTGGTAAGAAACTAAGATCTTAACTTCTTTTAAATTCTTTTAAGTTTATGTTTAAATTTTAAGTCATGCTCTCTTCTTTTGTAGCTCAATGGTGGCGAATGTATGGCCATTCTGCTCCAAATTTGCAGAAACTAGCTATCAAGATTTTGAGCTTGACATGTAGTGCATCTGGATGTGAGCGCAATTGGAGTGTTTTTGAGCAAGTAAGTACCAAGTCTTTCGAGTTTATTTTATTTGATGATCAAGCCTTATTAAGTATTAACACTTCTTCAATTACATTTATGTGTCAGATTCACACAAAAAAGAGAAACAGGCTTGACCATAAAAAGTTGCATGACTTAGTGTATGTCAAATATAACCAACAACTCCATCACAGACGTAGTCTTAGAGATGAAATTTACCCAATTACACTCAATGACATTGATGAGTGTAATGAGTGGTTAGTTGGAGAGATGGATGATACCAATGAAGATGCTGGGAATGAGTTGGTTTTTGATGATGATCAGACACTAAATTGGGCAACTGTTTATGAGGCTTCGGGGGTTGGAGAGCCTATAACACATACTAGGCAGCAAACAAGGAAAAGAAAGGAAACATCATCAAGTGGTGTTGCAGCAGCTGCAAAAGTTTCTAAGAAAGGTCCCGGTCCAACTTCAACCTCTAGAGGGAAAAAGATAGTAGTTGATCAGAATGAAGAATTGGAATTTGAGGATGATTCTGAGGCATCCGAAGAAGCAGAAGAGTTAGTTAGTTTTGAGAAATCTGATGGAGAAGAGGAAGAAGGATATGCCCCAATAGATGACAAAGAAAATGATTATGTTGGGGTAGAGGAGGAGGATTAGACATTTACTTTGTGTTTGTATCGTTGTTTTTATCATTTAATTGTTATTTGCATTTTAAGATCTTGAACTTGATGGTAAGTAGTGTTGTTAGTAGCCTATGATAGGTGAATATGAGACTTATATGATATTTTCTATCAAATTAGATATGGTTCTTGACATATATTGTGGCTTGTTTTGGATTTTATATTTTTTCTGCATTTTTTTGTTATGTATATATATATTTATAATATTTTTTATGTTGTCCGCCATGGCATCCGCCATATGGCCGCATCGCCATCCGCCATTTTGTATGGCGGATTTTTGGCTATCCGCCATGGACCGCCATCAGCCATCGATAACACTGTTCTGCAGGATCGGAGTTCGAGACGGACGATTGGCATCGGATGTGAGTCTTATGGCCTTTACCAGCTCTCCACCCAGTCCCGGGTTTGCTTAGCCACAGATTCCCCTCTTACCATACATGCTCAGTTGGGTCATCCCGGTCTCCCCAAATTCCAGAAATTGGTGCCGAGTATTTTTCAAGTTATCTAGTTTGCCTTGTGAGTCATGTCAACTAGGGAAATACACTCGTAGTCAGTTTCCGGATCGAGTCAATAAACGGGCTTCATCCCTTTTTGCTTTAGTTCACTCAAATGTATGGGATCCTTCTCGTACCATTTCTACTCATTGGTCCAGATACTATCCCTTTTATTGATGATTTTTCACGATGTACGTGGTTATTTTTAATGAAAAACAGGTCTGAAGTGTTTTCAATTTTCCAGCAGTTTTATTAGGAAATTAAAACTCAGTTTGGTGTCTCCATTCACTCTTTACGTAGTGATAATGCCCAAGAATATTTGTCCCAAAAATTTCAAACTTTTATTGCTTCTAATGGCATTCTCCACCAAAAGTCTTGTGCTCATATACCTCAACAAAATGGGGTTGCCAAACGCAAAAATCGGCATCTCATTGAAACCACTCGGACCCTTCTTCATGGCAATGTTCCACATCGGTTTTGGGGGGATGCTGTTCTGATAGCTTGCTATCTTATAATCCGCATGCCCTCCTCTCTCCCAGACTTGTCAAACTCTCGGCTCGCTCACTCAAGTGTATTTGGGCTTGATTATGGTGATACTTTCTCTCCAGTGGCCAAAATGGCTTCTGTTAGGCTCTTCCTCTCCATTGCTGCAATCCGACACTAGCCTTCATCAACTTGACATTAAGAATGCATTCCTGTATGGTGATCTTGAAGAGGAAGTGTATATGGAGCAACCACCTGGGTTTGTTGCTCAGGGGGAGTCCTCTATCATGGTTTGTTGCCTTCACAGGTCTCTTTATGGTCTCAAACAGTCTCCTCGGGCTTGGTTCAGCAGACTCAGCACTGTAGTGCAACAATTTGGTATGATTTGAAGCAAAGCCGACCATTCTGTGTTCTTTCGTCCTTCGGCCCAAGGATGCATTTTTAGGATTGTTTATGTTGACGATATTGTTATAACTGGTAATGATCAGCAGGTCATACTACATGTGAAACAACATCTCTCTCATCAGAGTTTCAGACCAAAGACCTTGGTAAACTCCGATATTTCTTAGGTATTGAGGTAGCTCAATCTAAGGATGGTCTAGTGATCTCACAAAGGAATATGCTATGGACATTCTTGAAGAGACTGCATTATTGAATGCCAAACCAGTTGACACTCCTATGGATCCAAATGTCAAACTTCTACCCGATCAGGGGAAGCCACTTTCTGATCTAGGGAAATAGAGGAGATTGGTTGGAAAGTTGAACTACCCTACTGTCACCCGTCCAGACATTTCTTTAGCGGTCAGTGTGGTAAGCCAATTCTTAAATTCTCCTTGTCAGGATCATTGGAATGCTGTGATACGGATCCTGAAATACATTAAAGGTGCTCCAAGAAAAAGTTTCATTTATGAAAATAGAGGGCACACTCAAATAGTTGGTTACTCAGATGCCGATTGAGCAGGTACACCCATTGACAGGCGATCCACTTCTGGGTATTGTGTGCTCAGTGGAGGAAACCTGATATCCTGGAAGAATAAGAAACAGAATGTAGGTGCAAAATCCAGTGCAGAAGCAGAATACAGGGTTATGGCATTAGCGACTTGCGAACTCATTTGGTTGAAACAGTTACTCAAAGAACTTAAGTTTGAAGAGACTATGCAAATGATGTTAATCTGTGATAAGCTGCATTGTATATTGCCTCTAATCTAGTTTTCCATAAGAGGACCAAACATATTGAGGTAGATTGTCATTTTATCAGGGAGACGATCCAATCAGGGGACATCACCACTAGCTTCATCAACTCCAATGATCAACTGGCAGATGCTTTCACCAAATCCCTGAGAGGTCCTCGGATTAGTTATCTATGTAACAAGCTCGGTGCATATGATTTGTATGCTCCAGCTTGAGAGGGAGTGTTCAAAATATGTTTAGGATTTTTGTATTTATTGTATAGGCATATCATATCATGTAAATAGGAATACAATCTCCTATATTTATTTTGTAATTATTTCATTAAGCCTATATAAAAGAGACTCCGCTCTATAGTTGGCACACGGTTTCAGCATCATATGCCTCTGTTTTCTCTATTTCAACAGTATCATCTTGATCTCTGGTTCTGTACCACATTGGTCCTGATCAGAGTGAGTTCTATAGTAAAAGTCATTTGTTCTTCCTAATTCTGAACCAGTATCAATCAGAGTATCATGGCAAATAATTGAGAGAATCTGATCCAAACAAAGCATTTAATAGGGGTTAAGACATTAACATGTACAGGTTCATTGTATTTTAGTAATTTAATCAACCCTACTCCATCTTTGAACTAGTGGCTCCCAGCATAATTTTTAATTTTCCAAGTCAAAAGATTTTTACACTTGCCAACATTGTTGCAAATCTGCAACATGATGCTGTATCAGATAGTGGCTACGTTATAGATTAAACCATTCTCTCCTCAGGTTAAATACAATAGGTCCAAAAATTGTTTGCCACCGAAGGATGCATTACAATCATCATTCAATTCAGAAACATGTCTATTAAGGGAATTTTAACTAAATACCTGTCTTTTCTATTTTGTATGTCCAACATACATTATAAACAATCCAGAAAACTCTAGGAATTAAAAAAGAAAATGAAATATTAAATTTTCATGTTAAGCATGCCACTTGGAAATAAAAGACTCCCAGCCATAAAACCTCCAGAGGAACATCAAATGACAGGTGAGAAACTGAAGAATCAAATAAGTAACTTGATGGAAAGGATGCTGCTTATGTGAACAAATCACATGCAAAGAACACCATTAGAGAAAGCTAAATAAAATATCCCATTAATTAAAATACAAAGGGGCACCTTTCACTCAGTAAGTGCTCCCGCTCCTTGCGGTCCAATGCCTCAAACCGTGGATCGTTTCCCCATTTCTTGCGGAAAGTTTGATAATCAGTCCTGTGATTAATATCCTGAAAATCAAACGATCTATAAGCATTCAGTAGTTCCACAAATTGAAGGTAGACTGATTTGACAGCACAACCATAAGCCTAAATGAGCTTCAAATTGAGGCAGTATAAAACCTCTGAGGCTTCATTCAGTAACTGCTTGAATCCCTCAATTGCAGCCTTCTGGGCAGCACGTTTTTCTTTGCGTTCTTCTTCTGCACGAGTTTTAACGTAATGCTCAAACAAGGATCTCCTAGCAGAATAACTCGGTATAGCCTGCATCAAAAACAAAAAAAAAGGCGAAAATGACCTCAACAAAAACAAGAAAATTTTAAGAGACAAGGAAATGCGAAGATGGAGGACAAGACATCATCTTCTGAAAAGCAGAAAACAAAAAGAACAGACTAGACCTTAAAGCTAAATACATCAACTTAAAAGAGCTTTCTACTTACTCCCTATGCACACATCCATCAGAGAAATGTCCCCAAAAGAAACCATGGGCTGCTTGAGATAACCCCATCCCATAAATTCTGTAAAGATAAAAATATCCAGCGGGTCCATGGAGGCACAATAACCAATACACCAAATTCCCGCAGAGAAAAGACACTTCAACAAAGCGTTTTTATCTTTCTCTCCCCCCCCCCAAAAAAAAAAAATTAGATAGTGAGAAGCACCATCTTGAAAGTAGATATAACAGAAATATAGCTCCTAACTTAATTCTAAAAAATATGTTTTTTCCTCCACATTTTCGCTTTTTGACAAGTCATTTAATCGAGACTACTAGTTTACAAATGAGGGGCATAGCTAACAAATGGATATCATAACAGAATTAAGGCAAATTTGATGCAAAATTCACCATTTAACTAGTACACAACTCATGTGCAACCGTGATAGGAGTTCCCAGTTGAAGGAAGTGCCACTAATTCCCAAATGAAGTAATAAAAGATATTAAGTCTCAACAAACCTTAAAACGTGGATCAAATACTATCTTTGGCAGTTCTTTTTCCCACTTTGAGAATGGTGCCACTCCTCGCTCCTTAAGCATCTCCTGCAAAATTCGTAGGCACGAATAAGCACAACATAAGATTAGACATAATATCTAAGGCACATTTGAGAATGCATCTGGTTCATGGAGTGTATTGCAAGGTTATGAAAACTGAGAGACCAGGATGCCCTCAAATCCTTCTGCATATCTAAGAGAATCATGAGCTGAACACGAAGGAGAGATCAGGAAGAAAACCCGGTAACAAGAGCCAAAACATAGAGTTCTCTCAAAGCTATGGGCATTAGCTCCAAATAAATGCACAATAAAAGCATGTATACCTAGTAAGGCAACACAAATTCAAGCTCCTATTCAAGCTATTGAAGACTAGTACTGTTCATGCAACTGTACTGTGGGTACTCTAGCAGTGTCATCATATTTTATTTTATGTATCAATTTAGTTCTCTTTATTCAAGTTACTATAGACGAATAGGATTAAATCTATTCTAAGGGTTAGAATTAGATTAGGGTTTCTATGACATAAATGGGTTTAATGGCTGTAACAGAGGGCAGTTCCGTCTTCGCAAAAAACACAAGTTTTTCACTATTTTCCCTGCTCAACGAGAAGACAAGCCCCCTTTGGCTGTGTTTCATATCTCATTGACCATTTTTTTCTCTCCATATCTCTAGTATGCTACAGTTTTGATCCAAGGACTTTTATCATACATCACCTAGATTCTTTTCTCTTTCTCTTTTCTTTGTTTGCAATTCATGCAAGTTTCATTTATACCCATAATAAAAAAGGTTGTCATTATTAATCAAAAACCTAAAAATAACCCGTGTTCTTAACAATAAGAGCATCAAAACAGCAAACTCAATTCCTTTACCATTGCAGTAGGCCTAAGAACTTCCAGAAACCAGATTCTACAGTTCCAGGCACATTTTTTTATTAAAGAGACAAAATGACATTCCATTCAATAAGAATATCTAAAGGGAAGATTGCAATTATTTTCTTGTATATTTACTGTTTTGTCCAACTACATGAGTCTACTCACAGTACAAAATAATAAATAATATATAACGACCAACATTCCTTATAGATATTCTTATTGATCAAAACCGACATGATGCACATACAATTTATGTATAATTTTGTATAAGTTTACTATTTATGTAAAAAAAAGCTATTACTGGAAGAAAAGCAGGCTTATCAAATGAGGGAGAATAAGAAATCTCTGAAGCATGGGTACGCACTCCGGGCAGGCATATACGTACTGGGTATTACGTGTCAGGTACATACCTGGTGTGTACCAGATTTTTTTTATAAAAAATCATATTGGGATACAGCTCCAATGCGGCTTGGGTACAACTGGATACGGCTCCATCAATTTTTTGCCCCATATGACTGCGTTTCAGAGCCTAGATGGGAATTTCTTTCTTCCGTGATTTCCAATTCGACCCAACCCCATGCCTGCTCCCCTTCTCGACCTAGCAGCGCAACCCATCTCCACCCAGCGACAGATGATCTTCTTCGGCAACTGCAGCTCCGACAACTGGCATCTTTGCGGTTGCAGAACTCTCCGGCGGCGTAGCAGCGTGGACGCAAGCGAGCAAGTAGCAGCGGTACAAATTCAGGTCGAGCAGCATTTTCTCAGTTCCTCCTCTGGCTCTCCCTCCTTTGTAGCATACACAACCCATCTTTCCCCAACCCAAATGTATGTTCTTGACTTAAAAAATATTGATTTTCACTTCACAAGTTCTTTATGTTGTGCTGTCATTTTATTGTGTGAAATCTCAGTTTGTTATATATATATATATATATATATATATATATATATATATATATATATATATAGGAGATGTATCAAATGAGAGGAGTCTTTTTATATGAGAGTGAGAGGGGTTATTCTTAGCCTTTGAATCAACATGAATGATCAAGATTAGAATATAAAGTCATGTGAACTTTTTTAAATGATCACATGACCAATAACTAACTTTTGATATTGAGTCCTTGACCATCCATGTATGGTTTTAATGGTCTAGATTTGCTCCTCGCACTCTCATAAATATATCCCTCTCACTAGACATACCCCTTATATATATATATATATATATATACACACACACACACACGCATGTCTGTACCTGTATCCTAGTTTTGTTTGAAATCTTTCGTACCCCATACCTGTAACCGTATCAGGTATCAGTACCGGTAACAATGCAACATAGTAAGGAATCCTTCTTCAACTAAACTATAAAGAAAGCTAGACACCAAACAGAAGCAAAGCTATTATTCCAAACTAGCTCTCCAATCCCTAAGCTAATCTACCAAGAAGATCCATGCGCTGAACACCATAAAGAGGCCAAGAAAACAATCTTGTCCCAAAGCATGACTAAGAATACAGACCATCCTTCCACAGTCCAAGCCTTCCTTTCTAACGAAACTGCATTGGATGTATTGCCCAAATAAAAACTGTACTAAAACTAGTACCATGACTCTGAAAGAAAGCAAAATTCTGAAATAATATTCCCCAACATTATAATTCTCTACAAAAATGGTTATAGAGTAATTTAGTTAACGATTAAAAATAGCATCTAATACACATCTTAATTACTTAAAAAAAAAAAGTACTAAATGCTTTTTAGATTTTCAAGACATTAAGTACTTGTACTTTTCATTTAATAATTTCTGTTTTTGAATTCTTATCATATGCCCTATGGGCACATGTTAACAAAGCCCTTTAGTTAAATACAAATATGCATCAATTTAACAATCTTACATAAACTATTTTAAGCAATTAAAAAATAAAAAGGGTAAAATCACTTACAACAGCAGCAATTAACATCCAACCAAAAGTATCATCCAAAAATAAAGCTAAGGGTGGAAGAAAAAACAAACAACATAACAAAAGGGGGAAGACACAAGTATATTTGACAAAATAATTTCAGCATAGTTAAAAATATATAATGAAATCAGTGCAGGAGGATCAGATTCCCCATAACAAATAAAAATAACAAAGGAAAGAAGTGGAAAAGCAACTTCATCAGCTCAAACAAAGCAGCAAATATACCTTAAATTGAATGATGCGCTCCTCCTTTGAAGGTCCACTATCTTCATCTTCTGAATCTGAGGATGTGTCAGAGACGTTAGCATCACCATTAGCATCTTTTTGTTTATCTTTGTTATTATCAATCTGCAGGCCTTTAGTTGTAGATTCAGCTGCTTTTGAGCCATTTGATTCAGGTCCTACTGATGGTACAGGAATAGAAGAGGAAGCAACAGGCGCTCCTGAGTCCTGCAACTTCTTCTTGATCAAATCCAGTGCCGATGACGAGCTCTGAACAATAGAGGGTTTAAGAGCTGCAGCATCACGACCACCAGTATTAATAGCAGGAGCATTCAGGGTCACCATTCCAGACCCTCTATCAGACAATACATTAGTGTTTGGAACTGACATTAAATGATCTTTTGTAACATCATCATCCTGCTTCTTTTTCAATTCAGCTACCTCATTTGGGATTTGCCAGCAACTTGTCTAACACAGAACAAAAGACCAAAGAATAAGCAAATGAAATAATAGAGAGATGGTATCAGAATCACAATTTAAATAAAAGTATTAACAGCACACAAATAAATTTAATAAAGTTTAAAAATTATGATTTAAGAACTTCTGGTGAATATATTTCCTATTTAGGAGAATTAACCAAAAGAGTGCCTAATGTGTCAATAATATGTTGACTTATTAACCAATATTTGGTTGATGCTCCGAATTTGGAAATATCAACAATAAAATTGGCCTCCTTGGTTTTACTAAAACCTTTAAACCAAACCAACAAAAACCTACTCCAAGGTAGGACACGCCCGTGCTCATCAAAGACCCCCCAAAAAGGTTGTTAGAAAAGTATCTATCTAGCAATGCAGAAATAACTGTCTTGTTGTTTCAGAACTTGACTTAGACATTACACACAAGTCAAGGGAAGGAATAGTGAGGCATACAAATCTGTAAGTCCGTAACAAATCATTATGTTAATTCTATTAATAACTGTTGTTCCAGCAAAAGAATTAACTTAAAAGGAGCTTTGGGATTTCCAAATGTCTCAAAATATACTGACTGAACTCATATTCTGATTTCCATAGTTACTGCTCAAAGAGGCTCAAGAATGGTTTTTATATCTCTAACACACTCCTGCACATATAGGTCCTTTGGGCATGAAGCGTTGAGAATGCAGAGGTCCACTTTACCTTGTGGAGAAATTTAACTTAGTATCAAGAAAAGAGGTGACAAGGATCATACTGGTAACCATTTGTCATTGCAAAGACCAACTCTCTTAAAATCTTGAGCTATTTAGTGGAGGCCCAAGAATGATTTTCTCTCTCAAACAACGTTAAATATCCAACATGCAAATCCCCCATACACTAAGAAGCACTGCTAATACAATACCATATTGAAGCCAAGAAAACCTATCCTACACCTAATCAAGTGCAGCGGCAAAAAGCAATATTCAGATTTTTGCACATTGCTTCAACCAAAACAAATTAAATCATTTCTATTTTCCTATTCTTTTCTTTTGCTTTCTTTATGATCAACCGTTAAAAGAAGACTTTATATATATGGATTTATTAAAATTTCAGTTTTTGAAAGATTTTGATGATGTTGTTTGATCCATGTAGCCGATCCCACCTAATGGGAAAATGCATAGTTGTTTTTGTTGTTGCTGTTTCTTTCCTTTTTTTCCTCATATTATCCTTCTACTGCAGAAGTTCATAATATTGCGCCTGCTAACAGAGGTTAATAATAACAATAATAGTAATATAAAGTTGTAGAGAGAAACAAGGGAAAGAAATTGTCACAATGGATGCAATTGAAATTTTAAAAAAGCATATGCAGCAGCAGTAATAAAGCAAAGAATGACAAGACAAACAGGTGATGTCATGTCAGAATGGAAATATTAAATTCATCCCAGAAAGACGAGTACTCAAGGGAACTGACGGTGAACAAGAACAATGACCGAGATCATAAAGTTGAATTGTAAATCTATGAATCATACCTTGGTTCGATTGTTGTAGTAATATTTTTTCCCATCACTAGTGGAGACCAACAGCCAATCAGTACCAGGCAAATCCACCCTAATACAGGAAAACATGACAAAAAATAAGAAGGTAAGATTTTAAATCGTTGTTTCTACATAACAAAGACTTTTCAGACCCAACAATAAACGAATAACAATATGTAACACAGACAGAAGAAGGACAAGATTGTTTTGGTCACCAGAAGACAAGCAATGAACTTACGTTGAAACTGGAGTTGGCTGCACAGAAACTTGGTGAGGCTGCATACACATCCAAAATAAAGATAAATTCACTTAACAAATAAGGGATCATAAATTGAATTATTTATGATGGTGAATGGTTTTGCCTAGTAAAACTACGCATGAAAATCATTTTCTACAGTTATGGTTTTTAGTTTACAAATATCTAGTATCTGAGTTTTTTCCCCATTGGTTAGCATCTAATACACCATTATTTTTTCTGATATTCGAAAATATATATTAATATTAATAACAATATGAATATTACTTTTGTGATGCAGAACATGATAAGCATAAGATCTGCTAAGAGTGTAGGTTTTAAGTATCAGTACCTCCCCTTTAAAGCCAGCAGGTTTATCATAAGTTGATTCTCCTGTCAAGGCATTATAATAGTATACAATTCCTGCTTCAGTCTTGTGAGCTGTCCAGGCATCTAATTGATCATTAGCAGCATCCCCAGTCTGCGTAGCATCCAATATTTTCTTGTCATCTACAACCACAAGAACCACAAATGTAAGGATACTGATTTGTATTTTCGAACCACACCAATGAGCTAAAACATGAAAGTGAAGCAGTAACATAGTAATATTGCAGTGTGCATACCAGCATGCCCCGGAATTGCTTCTGCATGAAAACCAGTTGTTCCCCTCAGCTGATGATTGAGAGCAGAAGATGTAGAAGTGGCAACAGCAGCACTCACAGGAGTAACACCAGGAGGTTGAGAATCAGGTATTGGAACAGCAGGGAGAGTAACACCACGTGCCGGAAATGGAAAGGGACCAGGAAAAGCAGCAGGATATGGAAGAAATGGTGGCCTAAGTACACCACTGATCTGTGGAGGCTGTAACCAAAGTCCCTGAGGGGAAGCAACCATGGAAGGTATGGATGGATAGGGCGTGCCTTTCTGCGGGGCAGAAGGATCTGATGCAGTGGCTGCACTTGGCATATTTTGTCTCGGTACTGCAGTTAAGGAAGAATCTGTGCTTGTGGATGGAGCAGTTGGATTGGAAGATATTACCGAAGCTGGTGCCAACCCAGGGGGGGCAGGGTTCCCTGGAGTTAGAGGCATTACAGGATGCACAGGAAAAGATGGGGCAGTTGCCATCCAGGATGTAGGTGAGCGATAGTTAGGGTCAGCAGTTGGAGGCTTTGTAGCTACAGAAGTATGAGGGGGGACAGAATGCAGAATATTTGACGTAGATGACACTTTACTAGCATCCTGTGCAACAAAATCTGACATGTTCTGCAGTAAACAAGCACATAGAATTAGGAGGAAATAATTGATATTGATCTTTTTCCAAAAAAAAAAAAAATTATAGTGCCAATTATATGAAGCCAATGCTCATCAGCAGAGCATTATTTGACAACTCATTACCAGAACACTACATGATCTCCATTCTCCATTTTAGATGGTCAAAGTCTACCCATATCACAAATTTAAATATGAAAAAATCCTCTTTATTTCCCACTACTTCATGAAAACCTAAGATAAAAGTAACACAGGTAGGCCCCATTATGTTATTATACAATTACATCAGCCAGCATTGTGTTATTAACCAAACTTTTTCATTAAAGTTTTGTGTATATTAAAGTTACTCGCATCCTTTACTTCAAGTACATTTCATTTCACTCAAACACATCTGCTATATATGCTAGGCCCAGCTTTGGTAGATGGTCAGTTAGTCCAGTACTCCAGTGTGAGCATATGTTTGAGTTGGCCAAAAGTAAAACAGTGGCAAATAGGGGAGGGGAGATACAAAGGAAGTAGGATGAAAGGTTTTGACCTCCTCTCATTGTTGATTGGTAGAGGGAGAAAAACCACTTTCAAGTCACTTTCATACTAGAGGAGTGGCCAAATTAAATAGGGTAAAGCAGTTCCACCAAACTTTCAACTGTTCCATATTGTTGTGGAACCGAACAGGTACGAAGTAATTATCATTCCAAAATTTCCACCAACCAAAACAAGCATATCCTAAGGTTTTGAAAATCTTCCTATAATATTGGATCACCCAATTTTATTCCGTCCTTTCTAGGGTTTTCAAAAAAGGCCGTGACCGCAATTGTGGCCGCGACGTTTTGGTAGTCTCTGAAACCTCATCACGACCGCAATTATAGCGGTATCGGCCGTATTTTCCAGCGATTGTCCGCAAAGACGGAAAACACAACGCAATTGCAATTTAAAACCTTGATCCTTTCTATTCAATCACAGAACTTGCAGTCTCTTCAAGTGAACTTACTGTGGAAGATTGTGCATGCTGCTGGTTGCTAGAAATAGCCGCACCACTTTGGGGAATATTATATGAAAATGAAGAGAGGCCAGGAACTGGAGGTTGAACAACCACAGGAGCCACTGCTGAATTTGACTTTACGACCTGCATCACAAAGTGGAGTGTAATAACACATCGATCAAAATCATACTACGCCTGATACTGGAAATACACAAAGAAATAAGTGGGTACTAACAGAATGGGTGGACGACTGCGAAGTGCTGACATTTTGAAGCACGGTGTAAGAGAATGATGAAGCCGGTGACGGAGCTACAAAAAATAATTTTGCATGAGCAGAGATTCGATTCAGTTGTAATAACAATAATAATAGACATAGTAATTAAATTAAGAAGATAGTAGAGATAATACCGGGAGCAGAATTAGGGGTAGAAGAAGAACCCTTATCTCCAGAAACGGGTGGCTGAACCTCCTGGGGCAACCAAGCAGGTGAAGCCATTTAATTAGAACCGATCTGCATACAAACAGAGAGTGTGTGTGATTAGGGTAAACACAGTCAGCAAGCAACGAAAATTAATTTATGCTAATTTTGAGTAAAGCAACCAAATGATGATAATATCTAACGCCGCATAGGGCTTCGGGAGAGAGTGGTGGTTACGAGACGAGATTGTGAAGAAAGAAGGTGAATTTGGAATTGGCAGCAGATGTGAGTGATGAGTGTGCGCGTTTTGTTATGTGTTGGAATGGAATGGAAACTGAGGAGTGAAGTGAGATGAAATTGGAGGCTCCACTGCACGCCGTATAAAGGGCTATGAAGTTTTGGGGTTTGGCCCCAGTCGCTAGAGACGTCCCATTTGCGATTCTACCAGTGTGTAAACTCTCAATATTTTTGGTTTTTCTTTTTTTTGTTTTTGTTGATATTTCCGTACGTAACTACAGAGACTGATCATTCGAGATACTAAACGATATTTAAGTATTGACCTCCCTTAATAAGATTTTTTTCCATACGTAAAAGATAAAGATCGAACCTCTAACCTTTAGCTTAAGAGATCCAAACTTTTATATATATATATATATATCTTAAACTCTCAATTCAATTATATGTTATCTTCAAATGGGGGTTTATTATTAAATTTACTAATCCTTTTAGAAAAAAACTGTTTGGTGTGTGTTAATATGTTTGCCAAATCTACTTATGCAATAAACATGTATATTTATGTACCTTGGAAGTAGCTTAAGTGGTCAAAATTTATGCTCAAAATACCAAAACTGATTTAGAAATGCTTTATTATGCAAATAGAAAAAAAAAACGATAAAATAATTACATATAAGCTTTTTGTGGTTAAAAAATCAACGAAAATTAGGACATGCAAAACAACCATTAACCAAATAAGGATTGAATAAGTCCTTTCTTGGAGTTATCACTTACCTCTAAATTATTGTTATATTTACCCATTGACAAAATATTGAATTATTTTTCGAATGTATACATTACTTATAGAGTATTATAGATACTAATAATTGTGATTGTTGTTACCGTCGAAATAATTTATCTAAAATTAAAATTACTTAAATCTTATTCGATATCAACTAAATTAAAAGATAGATTGAATGAATTAACCATGTTATCTATTGGGAGTTAAATGTTAGCCCTTTTATTATAAAACTAATAAATGATTTTACAACTTATAAAATAAGAAGAATCAAAACATGTTTGGGATAGTTGGATTGTTAAGATTTAACTTGTTTTGAAGAAAAAAAAGTTTGTTTTGTAAAATAATTTGTGTGGCAAATAGGTTAAAAACAAAAACAAAAAAAGTCAATCCCCTAATTTTAGCTGTTTTTAAGGAATCTGAACCCTAAAGTATTGCCACATCAAACTAGCTTCCATGCACACCAAACTACCTCATGCTTATTTTTCCCATCCAAAACTCCCCCATCTCACTTCTTTTTCTCATATCTAAGTTTTCTGCTGGTGACAAACAAAACAGGAAAGAATGAGAATTGGTGCTGCCACTGGTTGTCGTTGTTAGTTATTGTTGTCGCTGGTTGTTATTGTTGGTGATGGTGTCGCCAACAACTCCATCGAGTTTCCATCTTACCATTGTTTTGTCTTTTCATTAATCTCTAGTATCCAATTGATGAACACAAAGGGTATTGTGTGGTAGTAATGATGCAAATTGCAAAGTATTTGTTAAAATTTCAAAATGATGTCATATAGCTACTAGAGGTTGTGTTTGAGAAAAATTGGTTGAAGCCTTGGCAGGGCATTTGTGTGGTTGTAGAGATTTGTTGAGAAATTTATTGTTGTGAATTTATATTTGAGTTGCATTGGTTGTCAATATGAACACAGATAATATTTGAGTTGCTTTGGTTGTCAATACGAACACATAGATAATATATGATTTGCTTTGGTTGTCACGATTGTTGTTTTGACATTTTGTCCTTAGATAGGCTGTGTGATCAAAGTTTGGTTTCTCACATTTTGTCACTCTTGATTTCTCATTGAAAAGAATGGCAACATAGGTTGATTGATCCTATACGTTTTTTTACTTTTCACATCGGTCCTATAAGTTTTATTTTTTTCAATTTGGTCCTACATGTTATGTTCTGTTTCTATATTAGTCATTTCCGTCAATTTTGACCTAACACCGTTAGTTTTGACCTAACGTAGCTTTTGATTTGACGTCATAAGATTGAAATTGATGGAAAGTACTAACGTAAAAACAAAACATAACGTTGTAGGACCAATTTGAAAAAAAATAAAACATATAGGACCGATGTAAAAAATAAAAAAACGTATAGGACCGACCAATCAACCTATTTTGCCGAAAAGAAAAATTGTAAAAGATAGAAATAAAAGGGGTTCCAAAAGATAGAAATAAGAGGATACTTCTGAAAGGATAGGCTCCAATCAATAATTAACAAAAAAAAAATCAAATATTGTTAATTTAAGTAAATAACTTCATATTCATATGTCGTATTTTAATATGTACAAGTGATTTTTATATCATCCAAACAAAATATATTATCTTAAAATCATTTTTAGCAAAAATATCCAAACATAAAATTGACTCTTTTATAATCGATTATATGTTATAATCGATTATACATATAATCAATTATTGAAATAATTTATTTTTCGTAGTTATCCTAAACACACATTAAGATGAGATTGATAATTTACATATACTCTACGCCTCTCCAAAATTTTTATCAAAAGCATGAGCCTAGGGGTGTTCATATCCAAACCGATCCAACAGAAAACCGCAAACTGATCCAAAAAAATCGAAAACCGAACAAAATTGATATCTATTGGATTTTTTTGGATCTTGGTTTGTGAAAACCGATCGGATTTTGGATCTTTTTTTTAAAATGGAACCGAACCGAACCAAACCAAACCGCATATATAAAATTTAATATATGTTTATTCTTTATTTTGTATTTTTTTGTTATTTGTTGGTTTTTTCCTAATAATGCTTACTAGTTTGAGTTGATGTAACTTTATATTATTTTTAATGTTCCAAACATAAAAAAAATATGTTCTGGAACTAGATAATAATGATATTTATTAATATTAAAAATATTTTATGAAATGTTATTACATAAATGTATTAACAAGTATATACAGGTTTATGATTTTGTTTAATTTAGCTTGTAATCTTGATTCTTTGATGTAATATAAATATGTAATGAAGTGTCGATAAAAACCGAATCAACCGATCCAATCCAAACCACATTTAATCGGACCGGATCGGATCAAATTTTTTAAGGAAGCAATCCAAACCGAACTGAATCACATGTTGTTTTAATCTTTGGATCAGATGACTTTTTACCTCAAAACCGATCCAAACCGATCTGCGAATACCCTTACATGACCTGACCTTCGCAGCACAACCACCATGAACTAAGATTTGTCGCAACGACCACCCAGCACAAACATTGGTTTTTTTTACAAGGTCAAACTGCTAGCTTATAGCGAAAAAGTTTATAGCATTGTTTGGTAAATGCTTTTTCTCGCTAGCTTATAGCATCTTTTCACTAGATTATAGCGTTTTATTTCAAACCGTATATTTTTTCCTCTTTTTTTCTGTTCTTTTTATTTTAATGAAATTTCTCCTTTATCATTTCTTAAAAAAAATTAAAACATCTCAATCCTAATATACCAAGTCTAATACAAGAACTCAGAAAAAATTTAAACATTATACTTAAAATCTATTAATGTGCATTTATAAATATTTTTTCACGTAAAAAAATTGAAAGTTAATTCAATTAATAATATATATATGTATATATATATATTTAAATAATTATATATTTGTCTATAAAAATAATATCAACACGTCATTTTAATTATATTATTTTTTAACAAAAATAATATAAAATAAAAAAATTAATATTTTGATTTTTGAGATGATCAATAATTTAAACTAAATTAAAAGTATTAAAAGCGATAATTATTTTAAAATAAATAACATATATATAAATAGAGTTTACATAAAAAAACATATAAACATGTTTTTATATCATTTTATATTTATTAGGTAGTTCAATCGTTAATTTTATCAAACATTTCAAATTCAATAAGCTAGTTTATATTCTATCAGTTAGCTTATCCGCTATCAACTAGTTTTACCAAAGACAACCTTAGAGGGTGTTTGCGTAAAATTTAACCTTACCAAAACAATTGTTTTTCATGGTAAAAGTTGTTTTTCAGTAGAAGCATGATCAGCGGCGAGGGGGTAGCGGAGAGGGAGCTTCCATGCATACCAAAATCGATAAGCTTCATATTCAGGGGGAGACAACAGACGATGACGATGGAGGTGGACGCGATGACGACGGAGACGTGGTGACGAACGGAACGGCACAACGACGTAGCCCCTTTGCAGTGGTTAAGTTCGTAACAGGGGTTTCTTAACCTTTTTTTTACCTGCGTTTTTAACCCTCTTAAAAACAACTACAACGACACTTCTGGACCGTCGGAAAAGGTAGGAAAGGCACATGCCTTTCCCGTACACACGTATGAGAATCCCCCCACTCCTCTGCTCCATAAGTCAATAAACATTTAGTGCCTGTTTGGTTTAGATTATTTTCAACGCAAACGTGAAAATAACGTTTCCCGAGATAATTATTTTGGAAGCTATGTGAGAGGAAGTTTATCCCAACGTGATTTTGTCTTTATAGAATCTAAAACAAACAAGTCCTTAATCTATAGCAAACTTAGAATAATATCATCCCTGTAAAATAGGGGCTTTTTTCCATTCAATTTTTTTATTTTGAGTTCTGCAATATCCTTACTGTATACTTGTTAAAAGTGCGTTGCTAACAAGTGCCCTTAGCATAGTGTTTGCTTTGGGGAAGGGGAGGGAAAAGGATTTTTTATAAATTTGTCTTGTTTGCTTCAATTTTTTGGAGGAGTGTGAAGAGGAATGTAGGGAGCAAAATAAAATCCTTCTCAACTCAATTTTGGCTCCCCTCCAATATTTAGAGATTTGAAGGGAATAGAAAAGGGTTTAAAATATTTTGAATGCATTAACTAAAATATCGTTACTTGTGTATTTTGAAATCCAAAATTATAAGGATATAAAACTAAATTAGTTTTAAAATCACTTTCCTCCCCTTGTGAACCAAACATGAATATTATTATTTTCCCTCCCTACTCTTAACCAAACAGAATATATAATTAAAATCTCCCCTCCATCCCTTCTATTAAAATATCTCTCCTCCTTTTCTTTGAACCAAACATAGCCTAGGACACGTTAAGGAATCAAGAAAAAACAAAGCTTCATTGAACTCGTTTATATGACTTATGTTGGTGCATATGGTGTGTTGCTTGTAACAAGTAAGGAATAATATGTCTCAAGATAGAAATTATTAGGGACTAAATTGGGTTGCTTAAATAATAGTTAGGGATTATCGGATCAATGTATAATTATGCACGTAGAGACTATTGTCTAGATACCTGACATATTAACAATATAATACATATCAGCACTCTAATGACTCGTTGAAGATTTAAACGAATGGGGAGATTAAAATGTCCTCTCTTTTTTTTTTTTTTTTTTTTTTACCATTTTGAAGACTATTGGATGGATATTTTTTTTCTCAGAGGCAAATGGTAACTCATAAATTGTTGAAGAATTACCCTTTACTCTTGTATTAATTAGTGGGATACTGTTTTGTTGGAAGAGGTGTGTGAGTCCCATGACATAACAGGAGGGCAGCTAAAAGCAGAGGAGGCAAGCGCGGGCCTGAGGGGAGGTTCCTCATCTCTGATTGTAGTCTTTGTGTCCGTAACATCAACAACTCTATCAAGTGGCGGGACACCAAACCCGGAATCTCAATTGGGGTTTGAAGACTGAGTTGAGTTCAGTTTCACCCTCCTTCTTCTTTTCATCATTCACTAACTAATAGTAATACCCTTTTCTCTCTCTCACTCACGCTTTTTATCAAACACCCAACAATCAACTAGTCGCTCCCACAAACCACATCACTTCTTGAAGTTTCTATGGAATAATTATGTGTTTCCAATACACACACTCAGCGATGACCATTACTAATTATTAACAGATATATCAAGGGAAGGGAAGGGAAGGATACTAAGAGCAATGACTATCGGCAAACTCGGTGGATCTATACAAGGTGACAAACCTTTTTTCTCTTGTAACTTCTAAATGTGTAGCAAACAATCCACGCGATACACAGAGTTTTATTCTCTTTATCAACACCTCATATTTTATATATATATATATATATATATATATATATATATATATATATATATATATATATATATTTTTTTACTATGTTCAATTTTCCCTATATGATTTTTTTTATTGTTCTATTTTGTCTGTAATTGTGTCATTTCTTGGTAATCTATTATCCTAAACTACTCATGTGTCACATTTTGGTTACTTATATTCATCACTCTGATTAATTATATTACAAATATATTTTAGGTAAAATAGGTTGATCGGTTCTATATGTTTATTTAATTTTTCACATCGGTCCCATAAGTTTTTTTTTTCAAATTGGTATGTTTCGTTTTCACGTTAGTCCTTTTCGTCAATTTCGACCTTATGGCGTCATATTAAGAGCCACGTGTCGCACTAATATCATGGTCACGTCAGCTCAAAATTAACGGCGTTAGGTCGAAATTGACGGAAAGGACTAACGTGGAAACATAATATAACGTGTAGGACCAATTTGAAAAAAAAAAACTTATGGACCAATGTGAAAATTTAAATAAACATATAGGACCAATCAACTTATTTGGCCTATATTTTATAATCTTCATTGGTCTAAGTCTTTTTACTTCCTCTACTCAAAAAATGAAATGGAGAATATTATTTATTAATCTCCACTGAATTAATGTTAATGTGTCTTTTATGGTATAAATAAAATATATACTTGTCTCTCTACCAGTAGATAATTTTGGTATCCAATGTGTGCTCTGGTTTCCATTTACAGGACCGATCTTTCAGTCATTCAGCATACCAACCATTTCAAAGCTGTTGAGTAAACAGCACTGGTCAGAGCTCAAAACCCACCTTAGAGCGACCAAACCTGCAATACTTCTTGACCAATTGCTTAATGCAGGAGTTGATTCAGAGCTTGTTTTCAGATTCTTTCGATGGTCGCATAAAGAGCTCAAACTTTCATATGATCTTGAAACAACTGGCAAAGTTTTACATTTTCTAGCAAATTCAAAAAGGTACTCTAAAGTCAGGTCTCTTTTGGATAACTTTGTGAAGAATGAGAAACATACAGTTTCTTCCGTTTTTCACTCCCTTTTGTCATGTGGTGATCGATCTTCTGCAAATGCTATAATAGTTGATATGTTGGTCTTAGCATATGTGAGACATCTAGAACTCCACACTGCTTGTGAAGCATTTAGGCGAGCTCGAGATTATGGATTTAAGTTATCATTGAATTCATGCAATCCGTTGTTGAGTGCTTTAGTGAAGGAAAATGAAATTGGGGATATGGAGCATGTATACAATGAGATGATAAAGAGAAGGATTCAGCCTAACTTGACCACATTTAACATTTTCATTAATGGTCTCTGTAAATCTGGTAAGTTGAATAAGGCAGAGGATGTTATCGAAGACATGAAGGCCTGGGGACTTTCCCCAAATGTAGTTACTTATAATACTCTTGTTGATGGGCATTGCAAGAAGGGCACTGCTGGAAAAATGTACAAAGCTGATGCTATTTTGAAGGAAATGCTTGCAAATAAAATTTGTCCAAATGAGATAACCTTTAACACTCTTATTGATGGGTTTTGTAAGGATGAGAATGTCTTGGCTGCAAAGAAGGCTTTGGAAGAGATGCAGAGGCAGGGGCTAAAACCTAATTTAGTTACCTATAACTCACTAATAAATGGCCTATCTAATAATGGGAAGCTAGACGAGGCTATAGCTTTGTGGGATAAGATGGTGGGCTTGGGTTTGAAGCCAAATACTGTTACTTACAATGCTCTTATTAACGGGTTTTGTAAGAAGAAGATGATGAAGGAAGCAACAAAACTCCTTGATGATATAACTAAGCAAGGGTTGGTTCCCACTGCAATAACATTCAATACACTGATTGATGCATACTGCAAGGAGGGGATGATGGATGATGGATTTGCACTATGTAGTTCAATGCTAGATGAAGGGGTTCTTCCAAATGTTTCAACCTATAATTGCTTAATTGCAGGCTTGTGCAGAAAACAGAACATAAGAGGTGCCAAGGAGCTTCTTAATGAAATGGAGAGTAAGGGCTTGAAAGCTGATATTGTAACATATAACATCTTAATAGATGGATGGTGCAAAGTCGGCGACTCAAGAAAGGCAGAAAAATTACTGAATGAAATGCTGAACGTGGGTGTGAAACCTAATCATGTAACATATAATACTTTGATGGATGGCTATTGTATGGAGGGAAATCTCAAGGCTGCATTTAATGTTAGGACACGGATGGAGAGACAAGGGAAGCAGGCTAATGTTGTTACATATAATGTGTTGATTAAAGGATTTTGTAAAACAGGCAAGCTGGAGGATGCAAATAGGCTTCTTAATGAGATGTTGGAAAAGGGTTTGATCCCAAATCGTACTACCTATGATATAGTAAGACTGGAAATGTTGGAGGAAGGTTTTGTTCCAGACATAGATGGGCACTTATATAATATCTCTGGCATGTCTTAACGTGAACTCGAGATGCCAGTATCAGTGTACTATTTGCTGTTTTAAGTTGAGCTTCATAAAAGATTTGCAGAATGAGTATATATAACAACTTGTTCCTATCTCATTTTTAGATTTGTTTCTAGGTAAGTACAAAGTGTTGTGCATTGCTACCACCATATAACGGGTACATTCATCGCGTTTGCTATTATGAAGTTTTGAGTTAATTGTTAGGCTAGGCTTATTTCCAGTTTTCCACCAGTTCCAGGCTTGCTGAGAAAAGCCCGAGCAGTACATAGACTGTAGTGTACTTTCTGATTTAGAAATCAAACTACCCAAAATTTATAACCTATTGGCTTGGTGGAATATTATAGCTTGAATAGAACTTCATGGATGTATTGAAACCTTCCTTTATGGTATGTATTGGAACAAAGGGGAAAGGATTGGAATGGAAGGGGATAAAATAATGTTCCATTTTTTGGTAAAGGGAATTAATGGAATGGAAAGGGAACCATTCCATTCTTCCCCTCCCCTCTTCACAAAATTCTTTCCCTCCCAAATTAGGTTGGAGCCAATGGAATGAAAACCTTTTTGATTAAAAAATTATAAAATTTTCATTTAACCTATAGAGTCATGGGCACATTAGGAGACCTTATTTTTGCTCTGTCTTCCTTGGATCTATCTGAGCTCACCCACCTTCCCTCTTCACTCTGGGCTCAGTTTTAGCTAGAAGTCTTCGTAGCTCTCGGATTTTTGGCCATGCTTCCTGTTTCAACTTTCAAGGAAGGCAAGACTTCTTCTAAACCTGTTCATGGACTGAAGAATAACGATTCTTTGGTTTTTTTCAAAGATATATTAGCTGATACTGTCACTGGTTCTAGTTTTTCTTTTACATGGTTTCATGGGTCTCCGATTAAACATAATTTATGTATTTCATGACATGGTTCTTGACTGAATTGTTTCATGCTTTATGTGTTTGAAAATATTCAGTTCCATATGGGCATGTATTATAAAGGTTTAAGATAAATGATCTTTTATACATTTGTAGAATGAAGTGATAAACAAAGGCTGCATCAATCTAATTGCTGGTTAATTATTTCAAGTATCATAGAATTGCCTTGAGAAAGTTGAATAATTTGTTTTAAAATTAAATATGCTATTTGTATAGTTTATGTAGGAGAGATCTATTGGGTTGAGAAAAGTTCTTGGTTAGAATTTTACTAACGTACAAGTTAGGCTGCACTTTGTGATGCATGCCAAGAATTTTAATTGTGTACAATTAGGATATTTGTTGTATTTGGGTATAAGTGTCACTATTTTTTATTTATTTTTGGTTTACAGGTGGGCGAAGCCCAAAACAAAAACAAACTACCTAGCTACCATCCGGGGAAAAGACACCCCAACAAGATCATGAAACAACCCACTAAAGGTGTTCTCCAACAGTGCAAACCCAGAGGCAAAACATGGCCACTCTTAACCAAAAAGTCAACAACCTGGCTACCCTCAAGAAGAACATGAGTAATTCGACAAGACCGTGATCGCGAACATAAATCACTAATAGCCAAAATCAAAGAAGCATAAGGGTGACTACGATCACATCCTGCTTGAATCAAACCCACTACCAAAGCTGTTGCACACCTTCGGAACTTCTCATCCCAGGCTATAGAAAGAGCAGTATAAATACCCCATGGCTCAGCCACTAGCACATTAGAGGAATCAATGTTCTTAGCAAAACCAAGTAACCATCTTCGCATTGCATCCCCGAATAAACCTCCACAACTAGCCCTCTGAGTATCGTGCCACATTGATCCATCAACATTTATTGGGAAAAATCCAAGTCTCATATTGATTAGAGATAATGTCTAATAAGAGTTTATAAAGCTTGGACATTCCTCATCCTACATACCGATTTTTGGGTTGAGTTAGATCCAAAAATCCAAGAACCTTTAACCCATCCTACTGAAGGGAATTCCCAGCCAACCAACACCTGTTGATATCTATTTGCATCACTATTAAACCCTGATATATAACCTGCAGTATCCCACAACCAGTATCTCGCTGCATGCAAGACTGTGCATGGGTCCAACGAAACACCATTCAACGCCACCTCATTTCTTGCTTTCCATATTTGCCAAACAATAAGACCAAACGTGACGTTCCATCTGCTTCCCAGGCCCCTGCCCAGAGGCATGGAGAGATTATGACAGAGCCACTCCTTTACTCCCCCACTGAAGAAATCTTCCGAAACATTAATATTGGATTCTTGTTGAAGGGTACTAGGATATATGTTGTACTTTATGCTTGTTAAAGTAGATATTGGGCTCTTATTTGTTATAGATGGCTGAATAAGATGTAAGACACACGTTCATGCTACTGCAACATATATTCACGCATGGCTATCATACAAACTTGTGTGTTCGTTCACTGTGGTACTAGAGCAGCCTAAGAGATGTCAAGTTTCATATAGTATAAGGGAAGAAAGAAAACAAGTACGGGATGAAATAATGAAACTAATCATTGGTAATGAAAAATGTCGTTCCATATTACAAAAGGATGGTGGTCTTCGACCAACACAACGAGTAACAGTTGAAGAATAAGTTGTTAAGTTCCTTCACATAGTGGGGCATAATGTAAGGAATGTATAATGTGCTTGATGCATATATGGATCAACAAATTTTAGGGAATAAGGTTGGAAGTAATGTAGTATATTTACAACCAAGGCACTTGAAAGAGCGTTTTCGTGACAAAACGTCAGACAAAGCTAAAATACAATATCGCATGAAATTTGTGAAGGGGAGATTCTCAAGTAGTTATGATATATTTAAAAATGGCCATAGTGGTTTTGGTTGGAGTTCAACTACAAAGTAGTTATGATATATTTAAAAATGGCCATAGTGGTTTTGGTTGGAGTTCAACTACAAATACATGAGAAGCGGAACCTGAAGCTTGGCTTGGGCACATTTAATTATGGTAAATTGCTAACAAGGGTCTCTTTTATTGGAATTTGGAACATAATAATGCGTTTAAAGCAATAAAAAGCATTACTTTCTAATAAAAACTTTCTATATTTTATACTTCTTTTATGGAATACCCTATGCAAAACCCCAAGAAGATTAATAGAAGTATCGTCTAAGATTTAGAATTATTCTTCCGTCCCGAGGTTGAAGGTTTAACCCTCCAACACCAACAGCAACACTAAGAAATTTTCATCATTCCCCATCAATGTATTGGAATGAGGAGAAATTCTTATATAAAATCATAACTTGGGTGTAATAGACCACACATACCATAAATAAGTAGCATCATTAATTAATAATTAACTATCATAATCTATTGTAAACAATGATGTGATTGATCTAGTGCACTTAATTTGGGCGCTCCATGTTTATGCAAGAATTTCCCTGGAATGAAAAAAGTTTTAATAAAAATAGATTCAGGGAAGAAAAGTGAGAAATCTGTTATTCTATTTTATTTTTGCCGGGTCAAAAACACTAATAAACAAGGAATAGAGTTTTAAGCTGTGAATTAAAATCTGTGGCTCATATAAAACAAAACCAAAAATCATGCGCCGCCGGTAGATGCTTTCCTCCATCAGCAAGCAGAACAACGAATATACAAATACTATATCAATAAATTAAAGAAAAAAGATCTCAAAAGGTAGATCCTCAATGTAGAAGTGATTATTATCTACTGCCCACCCTGCCAGAGATCAAAAAACACTAGAATTAGCATTCATTTATCAATGACCAAAGAAAACGACTAGCCAATAGTAAAAGCATACAATACAAAATGAAGATTTTCTCATAGAGGAAAACTTTGACATTATTATGTACAACAAGTCAAGCATCAGAATGGATAACCAAAAATGACAGACACAAACAGTTGCAGACATGCTAGAGAAAATAAGAATATCATATATATAATAAAAAGAACAATACAGACTTCACTGATAATAACTATAGTTGAAGTAAAGAAGCAATAAAGATGGATTTTAGAATTACTTGAGCTGAACCAAAATCTGGATTGCAAGCAGCAAAACACCATCTCAAGGATTGAAGAAACTTGAACCCCCGATATTGAGAGCAATTAATAGTGATATGCTAGTAATCACGGCAAACCAAAACAAGGCAGACCCTGCAATTGGAAGATTTTAAGACTCTTTAAATCTTATAAACCTTAAGATAATTCATGTTCATATTATGCAGGGTACAATAAGAGATTATAAAACGAAGCATGGTACCTGCAAAACTGTCAGAATTATCAGAACTAGAAGGAATTGATTCAGCCTTGGGAACAGGATATTTTGATACTTTAGAGCCTGTATTTGAGCCATTATCCAAAACTTTGGTAAAGCCAGTTTCAGATGCTACTATCCCTTGGAATTCTTCACTAACAATTAACGCTGCCAATACATCCATAAATGACTCATTATCTGTTTCGTATGTAGAATCTCTTTCAACTTTCGCATTAGTGATATTTGCTTCTTCTGAATCAGATAACTCATCATCTGAAGCATCTATATCAGTGGCATCCACCTCAGTCTTGTCATCTTCTTCATCCTCCACATATGCTTTATATGTCAGCCGTAGTAATATCTCCCCAGAAGAGCTCTTTCCTAAAAATCCCCAACCTCCTTGTAAGACCACAATTCTGTCTGTTGGTACAGTGTCTTTAAGAGATCTCAAATCTACCTGAAAAAAGTTTCAATCAAAAAGTGTCTACATAGGAGAGCTTAATAAGAAATTAACTCTGAAATACCATACAATTGCATTTTTTTATTCAACTTCCCACAATCCAATGCATGAATTCAATATGGCAGTTGGAAATTCTGTACAATCTTAAATAACAACAATGGAAATGAACACTACAATTTTTTGAAATGGACTACCATGACAACATTAGAACATTAGATTACATTGTACTACACGTGTCCCACTTTGGTGCAAATCGGGAAGATATATCAAGAATTACTCTATTAACATGAAAATAAAAATATTTACATCATTCAGAATATTTAGTTTTCTCTATATGTTGTAAAAGGGTACCACCATGGCATAATGGTGCAGTATTTTACGGGAACTGTACTATTACTACAACAGTGAAGATGGACGGTGTTAGGCACCTAGAGTAGGCCACTGAATATAGAAAGAAGAAAAGAAGAATAGAGATAAAGAAGGAGAGGGATTGTTACTGAATCTAGGAGATGAATCTCCCCAAGGGTCTCCCCTTACACCGAGCTATCGCTAAAGGTTCCAATTTACACCGAGCCACTGCTCAAGGTCACTACATTCAATGCAAATTCACTAGCTGCCTCCCCTCTGTCATTCTCTCATTATTTATACAGCTAACTACTCACCCCTTCAACTACTAGGGTTGTGTTTGGCCTAGCATTTTTGGGCTTAAAAACTGCTTTAAAGTAGAAGCTAGAAATAAGAGCTTTAAAAGTAAAAGCTAAAGCTGTTTGGTAATTTCAATTTTTTTTAACTTGAAAACTACTTTTAAGCTAAAAGCTCTTTGACATATTTTTTTTAATACTCCTTTTAAATTTTAGTTTTATTTAAGATTAAAATATAAGCATTAGCAAAATCACTTAAAAATCAAGTGAGAACCGTGATGCATATGACTAAACTAGAATGGTAACTGGTAAGAATTCTCAAGTGAGAGAGAAATCACTTAAACTTAAAAAAGAGGAACAAGTATTTCCGCAGGTGACAGATAAGGTGAATTCGGAGGCATTTTGTCGAACAATATATAGGCAGAGCATGGCACAGTGGGTTATGTGAGAGGTTTTAGTCCATACTTCACACCAACCTCTTTCTCTCTATTTCATGATTATTTACACAGAATAAAAGAATCTTCTCAAATATTGAACTTACAAAACTTCTTGTCCCTACTGTTCAGCTCAAGTTTCATTTCCAAATCCAAATCATGGTAAAAAACAAATGTATCGGCATGGAGAAGAGGAGCCGCGTGGGTGGTGGTTATGCAAGGCGAACGGCGGAGGTATAAGGCTGCACACAGAAGAGAACAACTAGCGGTGGAGGAGAAGAACAGAAATGGTTGGGGAAGGAAAGAGGGAGAGTGAGAAGGAGTGTAAAGCAGTGTAAGCAACAGCAAGAACATAAAAGAAAAAAGAAAAAAAAAGGAGGCTGGGAATCGAAGAGAGATTTTGGGAATAAGCTCCCTGTAAGTTAAATAGAAGCTCCTTATTTTTATTTTTTTGTTCTTTATAAATAAGCTCCTTTTATATTTAAGAGCTTTCCAAAAAATATGTTTGGCCCAGCTTCTACTTTTAAGAAGAAGAGAAGTAAAAAAAAAAAAAAGCTGAGCCAAACGCTACCTAACTAATTAACTTTTACAAGAATTCCTAATTGGGCTGGGCCCTAACAGACGGTGTACAGATGTCAATTTGTCTCCACCAATTCCATTTTTGTCCAACATCCAGCCATTGGGCTTCTTATTTTTATAGCAGAAAATTACATGAAGCACACCAAAATAATCACTCATTCCTGATATACTCAGGAACATTAGGTGAACCTACGACTGGAGAAGTCAAAGTGGCGAAAAATATGGTGCATCCACTAACAGTATAAGGCTAAAGAATCTAAGTATTTAACCTAAAAAATAATGACCGACCCCATCTAAGAATAATCTCACTCATCCACAATCACCAAGTCCTATGAGGTTTATTTAGCTTAACCGTGTTCATTTCACAAACACCAACCAACTCTGGCCCACCTAAAAATTCATCATATCGCCATCCACAGAGAGAAACACTGCTGATCAACAGCTAGCCTCCAACTGAATTTAAAATAATTTAAAGAAAGACAATAAAAGAAAGGCAAATCAAAGTCAACAAGAAGTCTAAGCACTTCTTCGTCTAGACAAGTATTTGTGATACAATAATTAGACAGACTATCCAATGAAAAAATATTTGAAAAAGTGAACACAAAAGACATGCTTTTATATCAGTTGTTAGAAAGAAACAGCATGAACCAGAGAGTAGACCAGAAACTAAATTTCAAGATCACAAAGAAAATCCAATAGCCAACAGCATCTATGTGTAGTAAACCGTGACAGAAGTATAAAATTACAAGTGGATCAAATGTGAAATTATGTCACTGATACTAATGGTATTACATGTAATACAGACCTCCGCTGTACCGATAGTCAAATCGGCAAATCCCAGAGAGTCCTTAACTTGGATAAGTAGCTTCTGCTTTTTAGGGTTGGTTACGAGCATATGAAAATCCTGTAGAGTTAGGACACACAAATAAAACTTTCAGATGAAAAATATAGATATGACATGAGCTTAAAACGAAGATTAATCAGGAAATCCAAAAACAACACCTGATTCCAAATTGGCATTCCAGGAGGCCCAATCACAGTAGTTTGACTGTTCTTTTTGCTGCGTATAATTTGATTTCCAAGGCTAAGAATAACATAAGGATCTGTCTTGCCTGGCAAAACAAAAAAAAATGAGTATGGTAGATAATAGAGCAAATATATATCACATTATATGTCATAACTAAGTGTTGGTTGAAACGGCAACTGGTAAGAAAAGAAATCGCAAATAGAACAAAGGAAACACAGCCAAAATCTACATATATAGACACCATATAATCATTGTCAATATACATTGTGCTGGAAAATAAGTATTTTACAAATAAGAGAGAGAGAGAGAGAGAACAATATTTCACTAAATACTCGCAAATCAAAGTGGTTCAATATGCAAGCGGACCCTATACCCTTACATCAGATAGGTTAACTTAACATGAATTAATATTTTTCGATCTTCGTCAAACATCTGAGAATTATATTGGCTACCTATGACTGTGGCCTGTTTATTGACATTGATGTATCAAACAGAAAAGCTCAATTCAGAAACAATAAATAATACTGAATAGGCTACAAGTAAAAATCTATTGAAGGGGGGAAAAGCACCAAACAATTCTGAATATTTAAAAAAAAAAATGCAACAATTAACTTAAAAGCAAATACAACAAAGTAGAGTTTTACCATAGAAGATATAAGAAAGTTTTCGAGCATCCACAAGAGTGACAGATAGTTCACCGACAGAATCCTTGTTTCCATCTTGCATTTCTCCAGATTTAACATCATCAGCAATAGGACCAACAGCTTTTCCCTTCTGCAAATCCAAAACAATTTTCTTTGGCCGTACAAATAGTCTGGGTAAATCTTCAGTGAGAAGTTTAGTCAAAAACCTACACGAGAAAAGCCAGAAATATTACGTTACAATTAGTGACAGGAAAAACACAGAAAATTTTCAGACAATTAAGATAATAAATCCATAAAGATGACGGTAGCTTGGGAAGGATTAAATTCAAAAGAATTGAATATCTTACAGAATTAGTGTCATTGACATTATTATTTTGAAAAAAACAAATACCAGTTAAAAGAGAAAAAAAAGCATATCTTTAAAAAAATGTATGATTATTTACTATGAACAAAAGTATGTATAGTTTCACAGGCACCAAATGCAAGGAACTTATAACATTAAGGAGATAAAACAGAACTTACATTGAGAGAACTGGAATTGCTGATCATGCCCAACAATGCACAAATGAACAAAAGAACATACTTGTCAGCAACAATATGACAGTTAAAATAAAACAAAAATATTATGGTAAGTTAATCATTTATCTTCTTGTTTGTAATTATCTACTTTTCACTTTAATGAATTCTTCTTTCATCAAACATAAAAAAATGGTATGTTAAAAATTAAAATATTTGTTTCCTTTCGTTAAATATCAACTTCCATGGCAGACAGTGACCTCTTACATAGTCTTTGAATGTGAGCTTGGTCCAACCATCAATAAAATCTAAGCTTATCATTGAAAAGCTATAATAACCAGAAAAAAATCATTTCCTATTATTATGCATTATTCCATCCTCAGGAGGCCTATATTTCAAAGAAAACCAACTAATTATCAAGTTAAAAGTATAAGCAAATTTCAGTATTGGGGGTTCCTTTGTTATTAATTTCTTTTCACTATCCACACAACATTTTGTTTTTGTAATCAAGATCCCCAAATAGTGTCTTTTGTTGAACTGTTTATGGAAGCATTCAGATCCACATAAGGATAAAGAACTTAAATTCTTATATACCCACAAAAGTACAACGTACCCATTATATTGAACAGACGGAATGGAGACAATTCAAACTTGATCTTTGGAAGGGAAACAAAAGCCCATGAAGCAGCTCCAACCCAAGGAGCTGTTGGTATTAATCGTAACTTTACCCAAAGTTCACCATCAATGTCAAAATCTCGAACACCGACAGGCACAACAATTGGAATAATGCCAAATTTTAGTGAAAGCATTAATAGCATGCGAGCACCACCAGTATACCTAAGACCTATCTGGTACCTAGATAAAATAAAGGAAATTTAAACAGGTTATAGAAAAGGTGATGGTGTTACAAGGAACAAAAAGGTAAAAAGATAACAGAACAGAGTAACAAAAACCTAAAACCGCTTTTATAGCCTTGGACCTCAGAAAGATAACTCCAGAAGTATAATTAACAAAAATGCTCCAAACTGTTTCATACTAGGCAAGATAAGACCAAAACAGCAATTCAAATTCAATGGAAGCATTATAAGCTAAAACATCAACTTCAATATTTTATAGCCAGCAAAATATTTAGCTTGAGGTATTACCAAATACCTAGATCCACACTAGATTACTACTGACTATACTCTGCATATTAAGTATATAACACACACATGATTTAATAATATATTAAAAGCACACAACAGGGTGAACAGTGACCATTATTCACATGCCTCAGGCCACCAGAGAAATTCTAACCCATAATTAACATATTACTTCCGCGCATTAAGATTGAAAAGTTAGCTTAGTTGTAAGAAAACCTCCATATAACTTGTGCAGACCTCTATCAACATTTATCCACCAACCATGTCATTGACTTCATTTCTTTATAAAACATTTAATTACATTAACAGAAAGTCCGAAACTGAACTGAATGTCCATTTGATGAGTATCATTCCAATAATATATAGATCAAAATACACAGCTTGAAAATGATTTCATTGAAAAAGGAAACCCTTTTTTGGAGATAATAACAATAAGAAAAAAAAACTGAACTTGTTGCTATAAAGAGTTATAAATATGCAATATAATCAATGATAGGTTAAACTAATCATTTGATAGTTGATACCTGTATGTGATATTGGTTTTGAATTTGGTCCCTATACGTGAACAAAATTAAAATCGGTCACTATATGTACAATTATTTTTAATTTAGTCATCGGCGTTTATTGGTATTATGCCATTTGTTGAAATTAAATTATAAGGATCAAATTCAAAATGATTGTCACATGCAGGTACTAATCATTTTCGCTGTGATCCTTATACGTGATAATCATTTTGAATTAGGTCCTTATACTTTGACTTCAACAAACGACATTATAACACTAATAAACGGAGAAGAACAAATTAAAAATCATGGTAATTATAATAAGAACCAATTTCGAAAATTTTCACATATAGAAACCAATTTCAAAATCGAAACCAAATTCAAAATGAAAGTGAAGTATAAGGATCAAATGATTAGTTTAACCTAAAACAAATGAGAAGCAAAACTTACTGCAAATCGTTCACCCGGCGAGAAGTCCTGCGCTCAACATTCCTAACAGACAATGGTTCATCCCCCAATGAGAATTGCTTAATCTCCACCCTCTTCACATAATCAGGTTTCTTCAAGTCATCAATAACAGGCTGAAGCAGCCCTATAATCCAGTTCTCAATTCCACCTCTATAGACCTTCCATAACTTCCCCAGCACCATGTTCACCCATTCAACTGACTCTTTTCTCTGCAAATCCTTCTCCAAAAACAAAGAGAAGCTTGTTGGTACCTGTGGCCACACGCCACGCAAGCTGTCTTCACTGCTAACTTTGTTCCTCCTCCTCCTTGAAGTCCACAATTTATCGAACACAACACCAACAAAGAAAAAGAACACAAACAAACCAACCACGTTGCGGTTAATAGGAGGCGATGGAATTGGGTGAATCACACCCAATTGTGTTCTTAGCTTATCTACAATAGGGTCTTCTTGAAAATTGGTAAAGTTTGAACCCAACTGAACCTGTGACTCTTGGGAAACCCCATGATCATCCCCTTCAACCAATTCATTAGAAATCTGTTTAAAAACGAAACTGTTGGCACCCCTTCTCGTTGAATTTGCAAATTCCGTGTTCCAATTTCGGTTGGAACTATCTGGGGGAATTGCACACAAGCGAAGGGTTAATTTTCTTCGGAATTTTCGATACCCTGAATTCGCAATCATGCGTTTCCTTCTTCTTCTTCTGGAGAAAGGGAATGCAACAAAGTTCTTGACTTCATTGTTGCAAGGACAAAGGGAAGAGAACATCTGCGAGAATTTGAAACTCGCGGAAGCTGGTTGGAGAATCATGTGGAACTAGCAGCAGAGGAAGTGTGAAATGCCCAATACAAAAAGGGGCATCTGAAATAGCATCGTTATTATAAAACATGAATTCGACGGGATTGGAATTGAAATTGAAGGGTTGGGAATTGAAATGTTCTACTACCACTTGTAGCATAAATGTAACCTTGTTGAAAGCTTGGGAATGGAAGTGCAAAGTGGAGTCATCAGAGAGAGACGGTTGAAGAATAGTGATTGGGGAAAAGAGAGAGAAAAATTGGAATGAAAAAGAGTGAATGGTTTTATGATTGTGAGAATTTGAGGCTAGATTTATGGCCTCACAATCAGGACTACGTGGATAATTAATACTACCAAAAAGGTTTTGTTTTCTTGGTAGCTTACGCAGTCCACTGTCAACTACACATAACCTTGGTGAGCAAAAATGTTTTAATAGTCACACAAAAAACCTAAATGCATGAATGCAGATGCCAATCAAATATTTTCCCAAATAGTCATTGTTTGAATCTCCAATTGGGAAGTCGGTAATCCTAAGCCGACTTCCCATCATGCATTTTAAAAAAAAAAATGTTAAAGAAATCATGTGTGTTTTAGTATTTAAATTATGTTTTGTAAGTGTAAAAATAATAATTAAACCTAAACGGGATTGACTTAACCAAAACATGTTAGGTTCATAAGTTAGAACGAATGTGTATATAGATATTCTCTAAGAGAAAAACACAAAAGAAAAACCAAATTTATGTGAAAAAATCACTTATTTAAATAAAATGAGAGAAAATACGAGATATATGGGTGATTCTAGACCAAAAAATAGGCCAAAATCACCCCCTCTTATAGATGAAGAAGAAGGAAGAGAGGTGTAGAGAAATGTGCATAACTATTAAATCCATGATTTTAACACACACAAAATTAATTCAAGTATTTAATTGCAATGTACTATCAGTGTAAAGACTGTTTACATTTTCAATCAATCATATATTGAGACATCATAAAAAATATTTGATTATTCTCATAACTTTTTTATATGTCACACATACAGTGATATGTGACTGGTTGATAATATGAAAATTTTATATTGACAACATATTAAAATTAAACTCTAAATTCAATCGTATATAAAGTAATTAAAAATACATTTTTTTTGCTACATATTAAAAAGTAGGATTTAATTGATATGCATCATTAGTGTAAATATTTTTTATACTATTAACCCATTACAAATCATCACATCATTAAAAATGTTTGATTTTTACCATAACTATCTTAAAAATCTAGAATGATTTGTGATTGGTTAACAATGTAAAAAACTTTACAATGATAATGTACCACAATTAAACTCTAAAAATTGCCAACGAAGGTTGGTCCAATCGGTAAGGATACAACTCATATCTAACAAAGACGTGCGTTTGAATTCCACAGCCGATATGAGAATCTCGTTGGTAGATAATCTGTAAGTACCTTTGTAAGCATTCTTGAGGCGTGAGACCTGTGAGTAGGGGTGGCAAAGTGAGTTGTGACCCGCGGGTCAACCCGTCAACCCGCCAGAATTTGGCGGCAACCCACTTTGACCCGCCTTGCTTAACCCACCCGAAAACGTGTTGGTGGCGGGTCGGGGCGAATTGACCCGCCAACCCGCCCTATTAACAAATAATTTTTTTTATTAATTTATTAATTATTTAATACTATTTAATTTAATTGTTACTTAGAATTATTTCATATTACAAAAATAATGTCTTTACTTTGTAACACAAATTATATGTTATAAGATTATTCCAATTTTTTAATAATAATTTAAGAAAAGATATGACGATTGTCAAAAAAAAAAAATATTATATGATTTTTTGTTAATTTTTTTATTTTTATAGCGAGTCAACCCACCAAACTAATTTATGTTTTTATGTGTTTGACGGGCCAACCCGTCAATTCACCATTAGGCATTGTGGGTTGGGGGTTCAACCCATATGTCTAAAACGGGTTGACCCGTCCCGCTTCGTTTCGGGTGGATTAATGACAGGGCGGAGCGGGTTGACCCACTTTGTCATCCCTACCTATGAGACCTGTCCTCATTCTGATGAGCTCCCGACCACGAAATCCAACTCACCTAAACTTTTTCAGCCTACAAAAAAAACTCTAAAAGTTAACAAAATGAGTTAAATATGTTAACTTATTTTATTAAAAATGAGTTTAATTTTGATAAAGAGTTTGTGTAAAGTTTTTTATATTGTGAAAAGTGAAAAATAAGAGTATATTCACCCTTAATTAGCCAATGTGGGATATGGTGTCAATGCGCTTTAATTAATTCAGAGTGAGTACACTGTTACTATCTTTACTGTACACTTCACTTTAGAGGAGTTTTATCTCTTTTTTTTGGAAATGTCAACCAATTCCCTAAAGACATTGATGAAAGAAATAAAAAGGCAAAGTTTTGTGGAAAAATGGTGTAATCAATGGATGGAGAAGTCGAATTTTTAGTTTTTCAATAGTATCTTATCTTTTCTTGATTCCTTAATCAATGCCCTCAGAGCACTGGTCAATAAAACCGTTTTTTACTTGCTAACTAATGCCATATGGGTTTGTTTGAGAGTTTGGGGGAGAGGCGAGAGGAGAGGAAGACATTTTGAAAGATTTTTAAAAGAAAAAAAATGTATTTTTTATTTTCTTCTCCTCTTGTTCATTTCTTATTTCCCTCAAGCGGGAGATTTTGATTCTTTTGTTAGAAAATAAACTTTCATGCAAGGTAGGGGTAATTTGTAAGTACCTCTAGTTCATCCCTCTCCCCACCCTTACACTTCAAACCCCTCTCCTTGATTCCCCTTCAAACTCCCAAACAGACCCTAAGAGCATTGGTTAAGGAATCAAAAAGAAAAAATTTGCATTGAGAAGTATAACTTTTAAAACTTGAAAAACGTGAATACTATTTCCCAATGGGTCGTGCTAACTAGTGTCTTAAGGATATTATTTAAGGAATCAACAAAAGAAAAAGTTTATTGAAAAATTAACTATAACATTTTTCAATATATTAAAAACATTATTTATCTATACAAAATTTCATTTCGTTGTTTCTTTTAATCAATATTTTAAGGATACTTATTAGCATTTTTTTTTTTCAATACATAATTTTTATCATTATTTTTTTAATCGATGTCCGTAAAGTCCTAGTTAACATTTGCCTATTTTTTTAACGTGTTTTTTTTTTAAGTTTTGCGCACGTTGGTCGGTGGTTCGGAGCCAACGCGGTTCACTGTGAAGTGTTGAGAGTCTTACCTTTTGATTCTTCGTACCCTCTTTTCCCTCATTTTCGGTTTTTGCCCCCTCATTTGACTTTTTTGTGTCTTCTAACTAATAATTCTGACGATGAAAAACGTGATCGGTGTAAAGATGCATTATGCTATTGGCCACGTAGACTACAGAGAGATTTACATAGAATTTATAGATTCAAATCATAACAAAGACTTGTACCAAAAAACTAATTTTCAACAAATGCTTTCCAATAATATTTTGAGATTTGTGTTTTTATATTAATAATTAAAATAAAAGTAATCATAAATATTGAATTCTCAATATATTATTAGATGTTAATATTTTCTACATCAACATTATATATCAATTAAACTCTGATTTAATACTACGCTAAATATAGACTTTTTATGTTGGATAATTTTCAGGAGCCTAAAGTTGGACTATTACGTAATATGGTTTCTCCTCTTTCAAGGTTGGAGCTAAGTTATTATATTAAAGATGATATTAAGGGTGGAAATGGGTCCCGCCCAACATGGCAACCTAGCCAAACCAGTCCAAATCAACCCGAAAAATCAGGTTCGGTTCGGGTGAACAGGTCGGCCCGATTTTAATAATGAGAAATCTGAGGGTCTCGATTCGGGAACCGGGTTGAAAAAATTGGGAACCGACCCGACCCTTAATCAATGGTATTCTAGATTCAGAGAAAACATAGAGGAAAAATCACATCAAACAAAAAATGGAAGAACAAAAGAAGAAGACGTTGCTGGCTATGGTTCGCAATGCTGGAGCCGCCGCTCGTTCTTGTGGTTGTCGTGAGTTGCTAGATTTGGTGTTGAACAAAGAGAGAAACACTGAAAGAGAGAAAGAGAGCATCTGTGTTAAGAGATTTGGTAGTTGTCACGAGTTGCTAGATCTGCTGATCTAGTGTTGAAGAAAGAGAGGATCTGGCGACGACAATGTGATGTAGTGACAATGGTGGCTGGTCCGATCTGATGCGGTGGCAATGCGTACTAAGATGATGGATGGTGGAGCTGGTGTGATAATGGCAACACGTACTGAGATCTAGTGATTGTTCGCAATGTTGGGGTGTGGAGTAGGGCTTGCTGCATTCAGTCATTCACGATGGTGGCACACAGAGATCCTCTGGTGTTGAAATGAGAAAAAAGAAGAAATGTTTTCAAGAAAGAGAAAGATAGGTGTTGAAAAATGAGAAAGAAAGATAGGTTTTAGGGGTGGATGGTGGAGATCCTATGGTTTAAAATATTTTATTTTTTCATTTTTTTAATTATTTAAGTAGCAAACTCGAAACCCGACCCAAACCGAATAGGATCGGGTTGAGTCGGTTTGGGTTATACTTGTTTTCTACCGTAACCAGAACCGAACCAAACTAGTCAATATTGATCGGATTGGGTTCGAAAATCCCCCCATCCCGACCTGATTCCACCCCTCTAGATGATAGGTTGGGAAAAACATCTTTAATAACAAATACATATGAATTATTCGAAAAATTTGGGAAAGGAAGGTGGTGGTTAAAGCAGCCCCCATATCATTGCACGAGATTGCTTCTCTTTGTCAGTTATGTATAGATAAAATAGGTATTTTATTCTTTAAATTTTACGTGTTTTATAATTTTGCTTTTTTAATTTTTGGCTTAATTGCAGTTTTGGTCCCTCTATTATGGATCATGTGCTATTTTGATCCCTTTAGTTTTTTTTGTGTATATTTGGTCCCCTATTTTTTAAATGTTTGAAATTTGGTCATTCCGTCTAATGTCTGTCAATTTTTTTCAATGATCGACATAGAGGAAGTGAAATAGACAGATGCAAACACTAGAAGGGGGTTGAATGGTGTTTGACAAATTTAAGAGGAATAAAGAAACTTTTTCGCAAGCACAGACGAGTGTAAGGAATAGACGAGTAAACTAAGACAAGTCAATCAAACTAATACCTCGTCTGAAGGTTTTCATAGAAAACATACAATCATACAAGATGAAAATAGTTTGATAAACACAATTAAAACCCCTTTAGTTAAATGATAGTTAAGATAAATAATCAAACTAAAGAGTTAAGGAAAAGAGAGAGATCACTCAGAAGGTTTTATTCTGGTTCACCCCTTAACAAATGAGGCTACGTCCAGTCCTTGGCAGCATCAAGTTTTCTCACTATAACTGAATCAGTTTACAGGACAGATAAGTATTATTTTCACACCTAGCCTCTTCAGGCTCCATACAAGTATTGTTTGCATACCTAACCTCTCCAGGCTCAGACGAGTATTGTTTGCACACCTAGCCTCTCCAGGCTCAGACGGGTATGTAAAGTAAATTACAAGTTGCAAGTCTTTCACAAGCACTCAGACAAGTGTATTAAATGTGAAGTTCTAAAAGACTGCGTAATAACTTCAAATGATTGAAGAATAAATAATGAAAGAATGAAGATATAAATGCGCAGAGTAATTTTGCTCTTTGATTGCTGTGTTCATTCTCTTCTCGTATAATTCTCTACTTGAATCTTCAGAGTCTTCTTCATTAAATAGGCTTCAAGATTATAAAGCCGTTAGACACAATATTTGAAAGCTTGGATTTTTGCAGATCTTCATTAAATGCAAATGAGTCATTCTGGCCAACCATTAAAGCCTTGAGAACTTCGATTGTTCTCTCTCATCAGAATGATAAAGACTTCTGATACACATTTGGTTTTAGCATGTCTTTATGCTTACTTTCTGCCATTAGAGGGAAGACTTTCCCTTTTAGTATAAGATGTAGTTGTGTTCAGGTAAAACACTTTGTTGAAGTTCCTTTTCAGAGACGAGACAACTTTCATCCAATATATTCTTCAACGTTAGTCACCAGACGGGTGAGTAACTTCATTAGACGGGTTGACTCTTAATAAAGAGAATGACGTCAGTTGCGTAGTCTTTCAGATAGGTGAGTCTTTCTTTGATCAGACGGTTGATTACTTCATTAGACGAGTTGAAGGGATTTCTTCAACGCTGGTCAACAGACTGGTGAAGACTTCATTAGACGGGTGAACTTTTAATAGTTCAGACGAGTGAACTTCTCCTTGATTCAGACGAGTGAACTTTCCTTAGTTCAGACGAGTGAACTTTTCCTTAGTTCCAACCGGGTGTAACACGCTAAAGCTCAATTCATATAGACACTTAATGTTTTAATCTGCACACTGAGTAGACGAGTTAACCACCACAGACGGGTTCAATTAAATTATTGAATAATTGTTTTAATCTCATCAAAACTATGGTAAATGCACATCAGACATTTTGGAGACTCAACAGGAATCATTCCTTTAAGTGCACAAAACCTCTGATTAAAGTTCTTCCTCATCTGATTCTCTAATTCAGCATGATTCAATGACTTCTCTATGTTATTGACTGGTTTCCCCCTCTTTTTCGGGACCTTTTTTTTTTATTTCACCATATATCCTTTACCATAGAAGTTCAACCAGAGGTTTTATGCGCTTAGAGCAGTTGTTTCTCTCCGTTAATCATTGAAAATTTGATGGACATTGGATAAAAGGACTGATTTTGCAACATTGAAAAAATGGAGAGACAAAGTGTGCACACAAAAAAACTTTAGGAACCAAAATCGTACATAACTAATAGTAGGAGAATTAAATGTACAATTAAGTCTTAATATTTTTTTCATATTTAACTTCTAAGTTGTCAACGTTATACAAACTTTGTGAAATCTCAGTCACTTACACTATGTTTGATAGAGGGAGAAAGGGAGGAAGAAAAAAGGAAGGAAGGAAAAACGAAGTAAAAGAGTATTTTCCATAGTTTGGTTGCATGGAAAAAAAAAGGAAGGAAAGAAAAGGGACGTGAGTCCCACATCAAAAAGTGATTCCTCCCAAATTGGGAGGAAAACCATGGTAAAAAGTAAAAAGTGGGTGAAAATACATTTACAACCCTAACTTATTTATTACACCTATTTTTATTTAAGGATATTTATGTCATTTCACAAATATGTTTTTTCTTTCCTTCCACTTTCTACACAATCAAACAAGAGAAAAGAAAAGATTTAGTTTTTTTCCTTTCATTTTCTCTCATATTAAACAACTAAACAATCTTGTCATTTTGCACTCTTTTTCTCTCCTTCCCCTTTCTTCCTTCCAGTTTCACGTCTCTTATTTTCTTTCCTAAACCAAACAATAGTGTTAATGTCATTGCTCCGAGAGTTATAGTTTTTTTTTGTATCACCTTGTTGCTTATTAACCCATCTTCAACCATCCTTCATCAATTTATACCTCCACTTATGACCAAGCCACCACCATCATCGTCCAATAGCACCACCATACCCAAACAAACCCCACTTTGCTATATCAAAAACATTTCTACCATGCACTCATTCAGGTAGCGCATGCATTCGGGATCTAGGTGAGAGCACTACCATTCCCCTCGATCAACTTTCTTGAGAGAGAGAGAAAGTGAGACTGGGGAATGGTGGTTGCAAGGTGAGTAGCGGTGCCGGCCGGTTGATATAGGACGATAGTGAACTAGTTTGCTCAAAGATGTGATTGTAGTTATTGTGTGGTGCAAAAGCGAGGTAGTGGCGCGGGTCGACGCAAAGGTGATTGGGCCTTGCTGTGGTCATTGAGGAGTTCAAGCACAGACTAACGTGGAGGCAGGTGGGTGGGTGTTAGGGGGTTGTGTTGTGATCGATGAGCTTGTTTGGTGGGGGTTTGAGGCCAATGAAGGTGGTGGTTATGGATGGATGGTTGTGAGATGGTGGCTATGGTTGTGTTTCAGGTCGATGGTGGAGGTAGGTGTTTTAATGGTGGTTTAGTGATTGACAAGGAAGAAGATGATAAAAATTAAATAAAAAAATTACAACTGACGGAATTAGGATGAATTTGTCTGACTGGATTAGGTGCAATCCGTGGCTTGATGCCGTCACTGCAATCACTTATTCAATCACCATCGGATTGATTTTTCTCACGCTCTCCACCTTTGATTTATTTTGTGCAAAAAAATCAAAAAACAATATAAATAGAAATAGGTGACTGCACCTGATCCAAATCCGAATTTGGCTCACGCTAGAAGCTTAGTGAATGCATACAAAAAAGAAGTTAAAATACAAAGTTTAGTCTGTGTTTGATTCCACTTTTGTAGACATCAGAAATACTTTTGTTTTTGTCAAACGTGATTCTAGTTTAAAAAAATAGGTATTTAGTTATACTTTTGGAAAAAAACAATTTTGTATCCAAAATCGATTATATTAGAAGCAGTTTGGAGTAGCTTCTGCAGATTTGCTTTTGGATTGAAAAAATTACATTAAATTTTATATCAAACTTGCTTTCAAAATAAAAACATTCACACGTAAATCATTTTACTTCAAACTTAATTCTATTAAAATTAACTCTACACAATTAATTTCATTCAAAATCACGTTTACCAAACGTTGTTCCAAACATATAAAATTGGATGACTAAAAGCCTCATGTATAAGGGTTGATGTTATTTTTAGGCTTTTTTACTAAAGTAGTATTATTTTAGAAACAATTTATCAAAATGGGGTTGTTTTGAAACTATTTACCGGAATGGGGTTGTTTGTAAAGGCGCCAGTCCAACTGGCGCTTTTCACCGGGAGATGACACGCGTCCCTTTCCCAAAATTTAAAAAAAAAAAAAAAAAAAAAACAGTTGCTGCAGCCTTCACTGTGGCGCGCGCAGTGAAGGCTCCCCATACCCCCACCTACCCCAACGCCCCCTCCCCATTATTGCACCCTCCCCCAACCCCTATAAAATCCCCTTCCCCGCGCCCCCCTCTCAAATCTCAGTTTTCCAAAAATATCTCTTCTAGTTTAACTCATACCTTCAAATCTTCCTTCATCTTATATTTTACACTTTCTTCTTCTGCTTATATTTTATTTCTTCTTCTCATACAACATTTTTTCTACTTTTTCTTACATTACACTTCTTCTCTTACACTTTAATTATTCTACTCCTTGCTTTTTACGTATCAAATTTTAAACACGGTATTGTTACTATAATTATTATTGTTATCATTATGATTAATTTGTATTATCTTTATTTTAATTATTATTACTAGATTTCTAATTTATAGTTTGTTGTTACTTATTATGATTATTGTTATTGTTATATCTTTATCTGTTATTATTTTTTAGTGTTATTATTATGATTATGTTATATATTTATTTATTACTATTTTTTAGTGTTATTATTATGATTATAATAATTAGTAAGAGTAATTTTGAATTTTTATTATTGTAGTGTGAAAAAAAATGACTTCAAATATTGTAGTATTAAAGAAAATATTATGACTAATATTAATTTAAATATTATTTAATGTGTAATTGTTGCTAATTTTATTTTGTTTATTATTACTATAAATTTGTCATTATTATGAATCATTAATATTGTATATTGTTGTTATCTTTATTGTGATTATCATTATTATTTTTATTTATACATGATTTCTATTATTATTGCTATTATTATGATTAATTAGTATTATTTTTATTTTTATTACTAGATGTCTAATTTTTAGCTTGTTATAATTTATTATTATTATTATTATTATTATTATTATTATTATTATTATTATTATTATAATGATTATTGTTATTGTTATTGTTATTGTTATTGTTATATATTTATTCATTGTTACTATTTTTTAGTGTTACTGTTATTCGTTTTACTATTATGATTATAATCATTACTAACACTACTTATTAACACTTTTATTTTAGAGCTGAAAATATGGCTTCAAGTTCAACTGGAGGTAGACGTTTGATTAATCCTGGCCCAAGTAATACGTCATTGCTATGGATGCAAGCAACCCATATTTCCACACGTATATGGAATGGAGAAGATGATCGATTATTGAGAACTCGATTAGCTGCAGGTGGTCATCATTTTCCGGAGGAGATCGTAGACTATCTCAGTCAAGCCGGCTTCTTGGGAATTGCACAGCTTGGGTTGTTCCAAGTTGACATGAGATTAGTCAGTGCACTGGTGGAGCGGTGGAGACCGGAGACTCATACTTTTCACATGCCACAAGGAGAGTGCACCATCACATTGCAGGATGTAGCCATTCTTATGGGTGTCCGGGTGGATGGAAAAGCAGTCATTGGAAAAACCGCGGGCAATTGGGTAGAACTTGTGGAAAATATGTTAGGTGTGATACCACCTGCTGGAGTCATTAATGGAAGTCGAATTAGAATGAAATGGCTCGATGAACAATTTGAAAATTTTGATGAACATCGTCATTCAGACTGGCATATCGTAAGATATGTTCGTGCTTATATTTTGAGGTTGCTTGGTGGGTTATTATTCACGGATCACTCAGGCACATATGTGTCGTTAAGGTATCTTACCTTGTTAGAAAATTTTGAAGAGTGTGGTGAATATAGTTGGGGCGCTGCAATATTAAGTTACTTGTACCGTGAGCTTTGCAAGGCAACAAATTATGAGTATAATGAGTTATGCGGCTTCAGCCCACTAATTCAGTTATGGGCGTGGGTAAGATTTCCATCCATTGCGCCCTCCATCAGTGATGATAATCGACAATACGGTACCCCTTACGGTGCAAGGTGAGTGTAATGTTATTTTGTCATGTTCTGTTAATTGCTTATATTAATTACGATAGTTGTTTATTTAATTAAAATTGGAATGCTACTTTTTATTAATAGGTGGATCCGCGGTGTTAATTTTGCTCGCTCATCATATAATTTGAAACACTATCGACTGGCGTTTGACCAAATGAAGCAAAGAGATGTAAGATTGTTTTGTCGAGTTTAAAATTGATTCAATACTTTTTGATCAGTAGAGTTGTTTTTTATTTTAATTCAATATTGTTCAATATCTGTAGATTGTTTGGGAGCCATACACTGCAGAGATCTTGAGCACATTACCTATGATCTCCCTCGACGGTATACATGTGTGGAGGGTAGTTGCTCCTATGATATGCTTCCATATTGTGGAGTGGCACCAGCCGGACCGTGTCATGAGACAGTTTGGAATGAAGCAACATATTCCAAAGCCTCCATCCCAACCGGAGACACTCCATGATTTGACGCTGAGGGGGAAATCGGGTGATAACTGGGGAAGGAGATGGGAACTAGTTATTGCAATGTGGAATAATAGATATAACGAGATAATTACAGGTGAACCCCAACAACGCCCATTGAGCAAACAATCAGAGTACATGCAGTGGTACTTGCGCCGTACACGGAGGTGGATAAGTAGATATGGCGCACATCATTGCTCCGCGGTAATATAAAATTCAATATACCTATACCTACGTAACTGTTAAGTTGAATCAGTTAATTATTTGTTTCTAATAATGTGATTTTTCATTTGTTTTAGAGGTTGACGGGGTTGAGCGGATAAATTATCTCTGCACGCCGGAAGGGAATTCGGCTTTCTCAATGGACGAGGTGAGGGAAGAGACTGAACAAATACTTTCAGCATTGGAAGAGGTAGAGCGCATTATGGTCCCCACTGAACAAGCTCCACTCCCAACGCAACAAGTAGAACCAGCAAATGTGACTAACATTATCAGCGAATCATCGGTTGAGGGACGTGGACTTGAGAGGCGAAGAAAACGGGTTGCTCAGCAACAATACCATGCTCCAGCAATCCCAGAGCGTGAACCGGGGATGTATTTTGTCCCATCCCAGTATACCCCATCTGGTTCACAAGAACCACCTGAACAATATTTCTATCCATATATGCCTCCTCCTCCATCAACCACTTCAACACCCTCACCTGTAATGTCGAGCACACACCCACCATATTCACCACATGAGTACTTTACCCCATCACCGTATATACCAGTTGCTTACACACCCGATGCACCCGGACAGTGGATAAACCAACAACAAAACGCTCAATTACTATCTCCGGGTTACGGTGGTATGGGAATTGATCTTAATGCTGATTTCTCCGGCGCCATGGAATCAAGCGTACACGAGACCACACACTGGCCGAGTGATACAGATCCTATTGCTGGGACCCAACAAGACATCCGAAGAAATCCGCACCGTGGTGCTAGAGATCGTCCTCGACAATGCATTTTAACTCCATTGAATGATAATGAACACGAGGCACACTGATGTAAATAATAATTATCTTGATGTTGACTTTTGTAGTTGGTCATTGTATGTCTCCTTTATGTTATATTCAGTTCAGTTGTATTAGTTTAGGTTTAATTATGTGTACTCATTTTAAGTATATTAGCAAACGTGTAGTTGCATCAGACAATAATTATTTTTAATTAGAAATTATGGAAAGTAAATCAACATACTAAACATAATAAAAAATAAACCACATAAACGATGTAATTAGTACACTCCAATCAAATCTTAAAATGTTACAAGAAGTGGATTTTAAACATCACGATCCCCATCATTTGGTCCAACCCGCGATCCTCCTTCACGTTGAGGACAATGGCGCCGGTTATGACCCTGAGCTCTGCATAGCCCACATCTTTGGCTTGGTTGCGACTCTCTCCAATCCATTTCATTCCGAATGCGGGTTGATTTAGGGCGTCCCTTTGGACGTAGCATCGACTCATCCGGTACCAAAGTCCAAGGCACCCAAATCAACGGTATGTCTTCCTCATTTCCGATGGGCCACCACTGACCCGAGTACGCTTCAATGATGCTCTGCAGCTTATATTTGGGATCGACGTACCGATAATAGTCCATACTCACGGACGCACAAGCCGCGATTACATGTGAGCAAGGATATTTATACGCTTGAAATTTCCCACATTGACACATCTTCCTCTGTAAATTGACGTCCCAAGACTGGCCCCCTCGTTGCGTGAGCGGATTGAAAGCCTCTTCAACTTCAAATCTTTCATTCTCAATGTCATATGGTCGAACCCGATGGGAAGAAGCCTCTTCTTGATGTTTCATGATCGCTTTCATTACCTTTTCGGAATACACTTGACCGGAATTAAGTTGAGCCCTAGTGGTTGCACCTCTTTGAACAAAATATTCCACCATCCGCCCATATGTGGACTTGACCAAAGCTGTAATTGGCAAATTTCGAATGCCCTTTAAAATTTTATTAACAGCCTCCGACAAGTTGGTGGTCATGTGACCATATCTACGACCATTGTGATCATGAGCCTGACTCCATTTTTCTTTTGAAATGCCGTCAATCCACCTTTGTATTTCTGGGCTTAATTCGCGGAATCTTTCCAACCTCCGCTGAAAGTGCTGAATACAGACTGTATACTCTACAACGGTGCAAAGCATATATAAATTGTTAATGAGTCAAAACAAAGTACCTTAAACAAATGAATATAATAATATGTTACCTAGCTTTAAAAATTCGGACTTTAACTTTGCATTCTTGAATTTATGATTAAAATTACTGGCAATGTGTCGAATGCAGTATACATGGTACGCGTTCGGGGGCTGCCAACCAAGGTGTGGATTTGCCACAGCTGATTTAATGCTTTGATGACGGTCAGAGATCAAACATATTCCTTTTTTATTGGTAACATGTTCACGTATAAGTGCCAAGAACCATGACCATGCATCTAAAGTTTCTCCTTCCACGATTGCAAACGCAATCGGCAACACGTGACTGTCTCCATCTTGTGTTGTGGCAATCAACAACGTCCCACGATACTTACCATATAAATGTGTGCCATCAACCTGTATTATTGGTTTGCAGTGGTTGAACGCATCACAACATTGTTTGAAAGTCCAAAAAACTCGGTGAAACTTTCGGCATTGGGTGTTCACCCGATTACCAACTACAACATCGTTGGTCTCGATTTTGTAATAGGAACCATCAGCATGCAACTCCATGTACTCCAACCATTTAGGCAATAGTGCATACGATTCATCCCAATCTCCAAATACATGCACGATGGCTTTCTGTTTGGCCTTCCATGCCTTCCTATAAGATATCTTGTATCCAAACGTACTTTGGATCCTTTCTCGAATAAGCGAAATCTGCACTGATGGTTCATCTCTGACCATGCCTAAAAACATTTATAAGTTCAATTAAAATTTTAAATGAGCCAAATTAAATATTAATGTAGAAAAAAAATTATGCTTAAAGATCATACCTAGTATGACTGAGCAAACAAAGTTAGAATCCAACTTTGTATGGTCTTGCGACAGCATAGGATTCACACAAACGTGTTGGCCACCCCATTTCGTAACATGCCATTTGTCTGTCTTCTTTGATAAAATTGCTCTCATCCTCCATGGGCAACCTTGTGCATGTTTTGGACATTTAACATACAAAATTTTTGGTTTTGATTCAACAACTATGAATGATTGATGAATGTTCATTGAGTAATGCTTCACAGCTAGCTGAACATCCTGTTTACTGTCGAATCGTAAACCGACATATAATTCCTGACCCACACGCCATGACCCCTGAACATCCAACCCTTGAAAATCCATTTCTTCGTCCGGGTGATCCCAATTAATATAACTGTAATGAGGAGATGAATTGAATAATGTACCATGTGATTGGCCTGCACAATAACAGTATTAACCTTAATAATAATAATAATAATAATAATAATAATAATAATAATAATAATAATAATAATAATAATAATAATCTTGCATCATAATAATAAATAATAAATAACACCATCAATATTAGTAACAAAAATAGTAACAATAATCTCATACTTGTTTGTTGTGGAACACAATGTGCCGTAGGCCTTACAGATGAAACAGGAGAAGCAACGATCACCGATGGTGCCATTGAAGATACAATTTGATTAGATCCTAGATCAGCTTCATCTTCAGTGTCCGACGAATCATCATCTGGTATTTCATCTTCGTCTTCATCTCCAGTAGAATCGAGCTCCATTTCACTATTCCAATCCAGATCTTCATCCGATGATCCAAGTTCTACATCATACTGTTGTACCTCAAAATTACTACATAATGATGGCACAGGGACTGTCGAACAACCGACAACATCGATATCACAGTATAACTCCAATGTTGTCATCCAAGAATTTTGATCAAAAGCGTTAATCATGCACTCCACATCCTCATCGTCACTAATTTGGTAAACAATGTATTTTGTCGGATTTTGCGATATCATAAATCGGGTGACAATTTTCGAAACACATTGATTTGGATGAAGTTTCAACCTAGCATGAATCTTTGTCCTCAGAAGCTCATACCCGATTCCACGTTTTATTTGCATTGTTTTTTTATCCCCTTCGAATGTGATTCCTTCTTCTCCATCAAAGATCCTCCCATTGGAGTACACGAACACTACAACTACAGACATATTTTGCGACCTAAAATAATAACAAAAATTTAAGATTAGTGTTAATAATGATTAGAATCATAACAATAACACTAAAAAATAGTAACAAATAAAGATATAACAATAACATAGCAATAACAATAATAACAATACTAATAATCATAATAAATTTCAACAATCACTAATAATAATAATTATAATAAATTACAACAAACTAAAAATTATAAATTTATTAATAATAGTAGTAATAATAATAAAAAAAAATAAAAATAATAATGATAATCACAATACTACAATATTTGAAGTCATTTTTTCCACACTACAATAACAAAAATTTAAAATTAGTGTTAATAATGATTATAATCATAATAATAACACTAAAATATAGTAACAAATAAAGATATAACAATAACAATAACAATAGCAATAATAATAATCATAATAAATAACAACAAACTACAAATTAAAAATCTAGCAATAATAATAAAAATAAAGATAATACAAATTAATCATAATGATAGCAATAATAATTATAGTAACAGTACCGTGTTTAAAATTGGATACGTAAAAAGCAAGGAGTAGAAGAATTAAGGTGTAAGAGAAGAAATACAATGTAAGAAGAAGAAGTAGAAAAAATGTTGTGTAAGAAGAAGAAATGAAATGTAAACAGAAGTAAAAAGTGTAAAATATAAGATGAACGAAAATTTTAAGGGATGAGTTTAAATTAAAAGAGAAATTTTTGGGGAGAGGAGATTCGAATGAAGAGAGATTTGGGGGACGATAGGGGTATTTATAGGGGGGAGCGTGGGGGGGGGGGCGTTGGGGTATGGGGTGGGGGCCTTCACTGCGCGCGCCAGACGCAGTGGCGCCTTCCACTGCGTCGCGCCACGTGGCGCGCGCAGTGAAGGCTGCTGCAACTGTTTTTTTTTTTTTTAATTAAATTTTGGGAAAGGGACAGGTGTCATCTCCCGGTGAAAAGCGCCTGTTGGACTGGCGCCTTTAAAAGCGCCAGTTGGACTGGCGCTTTTACAAACAACCCCATTCCGGTAAATAGTTTCAAAATAACCTCATTTTGATAAATTGTTTCTAAAATAATACTACTTTAGTAAAAAAAAGCCTTATTTTTACGTGTTCCTATGTCTGATTTCACATTTCCCTTTTCCCTTTCACGCTGTCTCTTCCTTTCTCCCTTCCTTTGTATTACGTACGTTCTTTAATTTTGCATCTAAGTCGTGTTAACATTCTAGAGAAATTAGTACCATTCACTTTAAACCAGGAGATCTTACCATCCACATACTAAGCTAAATTTCTAAATAAAAGCTATTCGCGTCCTCCCGATTTGCATACCTCAACCTAGTTTAGAGTGTGCAAATTGAGTTTCATCCGCAAATAACAAGTTTAACAAAATTATGATTGAGCTGCATTTGAACGTAATTTTAAGTCTAATGGAAGTGAAAAAAAGTTGTTTTTTCGTTTAATTAAACAATAGCTTGAAAACTACAATCCAAACATGTTGATACTCTAGCTGATTGGTAAATAGCTACTAGCAGGGAAGCTTTGAAATTTCAGCATCACAATTAAGCTTATGTAAAAAGGTACGCATTAATGGGTTTTGGATTGTCTCGTGCAATATTTTCTCCGGCCTCTCTCCAGCAGGCCATTCATTACATCTAATGGTCCTACAAATCCAATATTTTAAACATTAAAAAATAGGAAAAACAGCATACATTTCCCTTAAACTATGATCCATTTATAAATAGGCACCCTCAACTATTGATTCTTTCAAATTAGTCCTCAAATTAAAAGAATTAGTGAAATTGATCATTCTTATAACCTAAAGTTAAATTATTAATGGTGATTGAATCTGAGTGTCCATTTTTCTTAAATCTCAACCATCGATTATTTTTTAACTTTTAACTTTTTTTTATTTTTTATTTTCGAAAAAAACAGCAAAAAGAAATGAGAAAAACTGAGAAAGAGCTTCCTTTACATAACTCGAGAGAAAGAGTTTCGTTTACATATAACTCCAGATAAAGAACTTCGTTTAACAAAAAGAAACATGAGCAATTCTTGTACCTACATTTACATAACTTCATACCCGCACAGTACCATAACAACTTGAACATCTACATAACTTCAATCTTTGCCTTTTTGTGTTCCATTCTTCCTTGCGCCATTGGCAATAATTGCAAAGCAGAGAAAGAATAAAGAATAAAGATAGTAGGAAAATATGTTCTGGAGAAGAAACGCATGAACTTGAAGCTCTTTCTCTGGTTTCTTTTTGATGTTTTTTTTAAAATACAAAAAATAAAATTTTAAAAAGTTAAAAATTAAAAAATAATCAACTGTTAAAATTTAAGAAAAATGGACAGTCAGATTCAATCATGATTTAACTTCGGATTAACGGAATGATCAATTTCACTAATTCTTTTAGTTTGAGGATTGATCGGGAAGAATCAATAGTTGATAGTGCCTATTTACAAGCGGATTATAGTTTAGAGTGAGTGTATGTTATTTCCCCTTAAATATATATCAAAACCCAGCAATAAAAAACCCCTTTTCTCTTAAATCCAACTCCCTCTCAAGTCTCACCCCTCCGCCCACCAATCCATCTTCGTCCGCCGTTCACGGGCAGCGACGGCACGTCACTTCGTCTCCTTGGGCCCAACAATCCCGAGATTCGGCATTCAAAAATGTTGAGGTAAGGAATACAACAAGGAAATGCTATGTCAAGTATTGTGTGGTAGAAAGTCAGATACCATCAAATAGACATCTTTAACAGCATACTTTGCCTACAACAAGAGAACATTTTGTCATCTTTAAATAAAATGTTGATGGCCCAGGATTTTGGCAAAGAGGGGGTATGTGAGTTAGTGGAATGACTTGTCAAGAGAAGCTTCTTTCTTTCCTTATTCAACTTTGGAATGATATTTCGCAGTAATGAGATGACAATGTTATCTGTGTTTAGGTTCCATAATCAATTAATTAATAAATCAAAATTAGCATTTGAAGACAGTGAGAACTGAGGTGAATGACGCTGCGATGGCATGTTTGCCATGAACGATGATGCGGCACGAGGTAGAAGGGAGAGAGACGAAGTGATGTGGAGGCGGAAGGTTGTCGTGAACGGCAGATTGGTGGTGGCCTGCCATGGTGGGGTGAGGGGTGAGCCTTCAGCAGGAGCCTAGTTTGCAGATAAAAGGGTCTTTTTTTTTTTGTTGGGTTAATGGGTTTTGTGTTTTTAAAAAAAAAAAATTAAAATAGGGTTTTTTTAGGACTCTTAGATGTAATGAATGATTCAAATAAACTGCTGGAGAGAACCGGAAGACAATGTTTGCAGGAGAGAATTTCCGCCTTAATGAGGGAAGACATGACCCAGCTCGAGGACCATTTAACCCAACATTATGAAAGGGCAAATGTTAACCAACTCCCTGATTATAAATATAACGAGAAAAATCTATTTCCGTCATTCAAAATGTAGAGCCCTTTCATTTTTGTCATTGAATAATTCAAACTTATTTTATGTTAGTCTCAAAATTATAGCAAAATGAGTAAAGTGTTTAAATAATTTAAGGAGTAAACCATGATAAAATTTAAATCAAACACTACACTTCAAGCTAGGTACATTTTCAGGGACTAAATGGCCATAGGGGTCATACAAAAAGCACATTGAGTCCAGTGCATGTGCATGTGCATGTACATGTACGAGCAAAGGCCGAATTCGAGTAAGCCATTGCATGTCCGCAGATGCATTATACTTGTAAACAAGAACTTCTCGAGTAGACATAACCGTTCAGTCTCAACTAGCTAAATCATGATGTTAAGTCCACATAATCCATGAAGGACAATGCAAACTCCAAAACAGTATCAGCAACTAAATTAATCAGACGCCAAACATCCAAAAACACAAGCATAACGATAAATTCAGAAACAAGACGCAACAAATCCTACCATCAAATGAACCAAAATTTAAAATCAGTCTACTGGTAGATCAACTTCTGCATATGCATTTTCAAGGTGTGCTTGTTCGGCTTCCTGCACCTCCTTCTCAGTTTTCCTGCCCTTCTTTGATTTGTAGTACACACTCATAAAGGTCCCAACAGCTCCATACTTCCTCCTACAATGCTCATAGAGACCAGCATCAAACATCCTCCAGAAGCTTTTCTCAGACAGCTCAGACACAGCATATTGTGGCTGAAAACCATGATTCTCAATCAACCAGTCCTCCATTGAACGCACTGCTGCTGCACCATCAAATACCTCACCCCTCAAAACAGGACCTGGTGCATAGTAAACTCCAACATCTGTGTACATTTGAGCAGTTTGTGTGTCTCCCTGCCTGCGATGGAGTTCGAAGCCTGGCTCTGGGTACACCATAGTTTTGACAGGCAGCTTGAACAGTTTGTGAGGACAGAGCCAAATGGGATATACCTAATGTATCGACAATCAACAAGGTAAGAAACAAAATAGATGACCGCAACAACCGACTATGTTCCTAAGATAACTAAACGATATATCAGCTTGAATTGAAATAAAATACAGCAACATTTTGAATAAATTACTACCAAGACAAGTTACTAACACTAGTACCTTGGAAAACTCAACTTGAAATTTTCTTAAAAGGTAAATCTCCTTCACGAGTTAAAAAAAAATTGTTGGGACCAATTACTTTAGAACATAATAGACAATGCAATGGGCTTTGCTTGAAAAATAATGACAGGAGAGCCCAGCCCCAACTTTAGCTTCGTAAGAGTGAAAGTAAAATTTTAAATGACTTCATCTTGAATAAAACAGTCCGAAAATAAAATTCAGGCAAAACATTATTAAGGTTGGGTAAGAGGGAAAATGTACCTCCATCTCACGGTGAACCCATTCTAATGCATCTCCCACCTTGTACAAAGGAACAAGCATGTCCTGGATGACATGCATTTCATGGTAATAGTTTCTAATAGCTTCACCTTGAGTTGCCTTGAGCAGAGAAACCTTGGGTGGCATCAACCAGCCAAACAGATACCTAAACCAAAATTGATCAGCAAATGGGAGGATAAGCTTTCCCTCCCAATATAGACACCTTGTGTGCCTGTGATAATACTCTCTGGTAGGAATGTATTCTACAAACAACCCTTTCTTCAGTGCCTTCTCTGCATGCTGATAGAACCAGGGTTTAAACCACCATCCTACACTGTTGATCTTATTCCCCTTCTTCTTAGCCTCTTCTTTTGAAGCATATCTCCCTGTCATGCACACAGCATGTGTTGGTGAATAAATCATCGTTTCTACAAAGTCTGGAACCTTCTCATCATTATCCTGGTCTCCATCTCTGGGAGCAAAAGAATCCATATATGCCTGTGCAATATCTTTCAGGTTACCAACAACAGGTTTATAAGTTAGCTTCATATACTCCTTAATGGGTATAAGTCTGATCTCCGCAGCGACAAGAAGCCCGAGTGTTCCCTGAGACCATGGAATGGCATGAAATAGATCAGAGTATTCATTGTCCTTGGTGGCTCTAACAAGAGTGCCATCTGCCAAAACAATTTCATAAGCCACAACAGTATCAGAGAACAGGCCATATTTGTGAGAGCTTCCTTCTATCCCATAGCCATTAATGAGGCCACCAACAGTAAGATCATCTAGCTCTGCAACTACAGCAAGGGAAAGATTCATGGGGACAGTCACCCTGGTGATCTGCCCCATGTTAACTAGGGGCTCCACTCTTGCAATCATTCGTTCTTTGTCAATGCCAAGTATATTCCTGAAAGCAGACAAATCAACTTCGAAATGACGAGCACGCTTATAGTCAACATTTCGCATCCCAACTGCAATCCATGGCTTACGAGCTGTACAAACAAGACCATCCTTGGATGGATTCCTCTGTTTGAGACGTTTGACAACCTTCTTAACATTCTCATCGTGTTCCTTTTGACGCGTCTTAAAGGACTTACACTCAGATCTTAAGTCCCCAAGGTATATAAGGAAATAAATGGTGAAGGAAACGGGAAGGACCACAAAGATAACAAGTATCCATCGAAACTTAACAAAATAGTCCACCCAAATCTTCTTCCTCTTAGGGCGCAAGGGAGCCTCAAGATCCGACATTGCTGAGAAGATATACTTTTGCTACTGCAAGAAATTAAAAAAACTGTAATTCATTTAAAATTGCACAAAGCTGTAACTCATTTCTTAGCAGTTTAAAATATCTGCATAATACAGAAAAAGCAGATTTCTAGAAGAACGAAGAGAATCTTAAGCTTAGCACACATATTGACAATTCCTAAAGGCATTTACCAGTTTCAAATCAAAACAGAGTTCTTAGGATGTGCATAGAACAGCATATAATTAACAAAATCTAGCACGAGTAACAAAGATCTGAGATCTTATGCTATGAAAATGCAAGTAGAGCATGAAAATGAAAAGTACATTCACTTCAGAAGCAAAGATGCACGGTTATTCCGTTTGGTTTCCGAGAAAATCTAACACAGCCAGATTTTTTTACTGTTTTTTTATTTTATTTTTTTTCTTGGCTCAAATCAAATCCGGTCAACAAGCATGCATAACTGGGAGACCGTTGAGAGATTTATGGCGAAAATAGAGAGGACGCACAGAAAAAGAGAAAGAGCAGAAAGATCGAGAGTAGGAAATGCACATTTTCTGAGAATCCAAACAGTAGGAAATGAAAAAGAGAGAGAGTACCTGAGTGAGAGTGAGGATTAGAGGGTGAGGCTGCAGAGTCTGAATGAGTGAGTGTGAGGGCTCACTCTAATGACTAGTGGGGTTTTAAGCGTGTGAGTGATCACCAACTACTAATTATCCTTAAATTCCGATTTATGTCTACTGAGTATAAAGTTCTTTACATTTTTAATCAATAAGTATAAGTATAAAGTCCTTAAATTGGTATGCATTTTTATTAGTATAATGTTCTTTACATTTTTAATCAATATGTGACTTTTAAAGTATTTATAATAATAATTAAATATTTTTATTGGTATCTACCAAAAATATTTTTAGTTATATAATAAATTATGATTGATATTTGATGTAAAAAATATTTATACTAATTGTTCATGTTAATTAAACTCATATTTTTACTATGTGAAAATATTTGGATGTCATCTTTTATATAAAAAAATTAGAATGGTACAAAGAAATATATGAGTTTTACACTGAGAAAACTACTTTATATTCCCTTATATGGTCTGACGTATGAGGAAAAAACATATTAGAGATTCAGTGTGAAAAAAAAAAATCTAATAAAGGATAACTAAATAATTAGAATTATTTAGAGTATAAGAAAAAGTATAAGTAAAATTATTAAAAAATTGACTTTAAATAGTCCCTTTTTTTTTGTGCAATTTAAATAGCCCTTTGAAGATATGATACATAATGAAATATAATATAATAGGAGAAAATTTAGGTGTAATTTCGTAGATATGTTAGGTATTATTTTTTAATGGATTACTAAATGGATTAAATTGGTATACATTGTTAGTGTAAATTTTTTTTACATTGTCAACCAATTAAAAAATATTAGATAAGCTAAACTGTTAAACTGTTATCCTAACGGATGGAGATCACCTATCTTAAAATGGTGTACCACTTCCTGTCTCATCCAATTAGATTGTACCACTTGAAAAATTAATTATATTATTTATTATAAATATGTCTTTTTAAAATGAAATGACACAATTTAATTGGGTGAGACAATGAGTGGTACATCATTTTGAGAAAGGTGAACTCCATCATTTTCTAACTACCTTCAAAATCACTAATAACATGATTTTTGATTGGTTGACAATGTTAAAAATTTTACACCGACAATGTATACCGTTTAAACTCATAATAATTTATCAATGAAGATATAATTTATATAATTGTTGTTACCATTAGAAACAATACCTAAAGTACCTATGAAATTGGATCTAAGTTTTTTCGTTATAATAAGAGTTTAATTGATATGCATTGTCAATTTAAAATTTATTACATTGTCAACCAATCACAAATCATGATATAATTGACTTTTAAGATACTTAGGATAAAAGTCAAAAAATTTTAATGATGAGAAATAATTTATGATTGATTGACAGTATAAAAAATCTTTATACTATCAGTACATACCAATTAAATCCGTATAATAATACCATTAAAACCAATATTTATTTATTTGTGCTGACATGGAAATCAATGACCAAAGTGCACTGGTTAGCATTAAATCAAAAGATTTAAGGTGCGTTTGTGTAAATAATTTAATTAAACTTTTATTTAATATTTTTTTCAAATAAGTTAAAAACAGTTTATTTTCATATGCTTCTCTGATATGCTTATGAAAATAAGTTAAAAAAAGTTTATAGAAACATCATAAACTATTTTTATAAGCTATTTGCATAAATTTATTTTCTTAAACTATTCTCATAAACTCTTTATTTATTTTTTTGACTAAAAAAGATATTTATTTATTCAAATTGGTAAAATATGTCGAAAACGACACAAATTCAACATCTCAAAAAATCGAAAATGATGAATTTGCCAACAAACTCACAACACTCTGGTTAATAGAATAAAATGACTAAATACCTATAAATGTGATAAAATCAAAGTGACCAAATTACACATGCCTCTGGATCTGTAATGTTGACGTCCAAGTCTTGATTGAATCTGTAATGGATTGAAACTAATCTGTTAATCTGAACCAAATAAGTATCGTAATAAGATGGGAAATTAAATAACGTCGCACCAAAACGATGAATAAAATGTCACACTCAGACGAAAAAAATCATGAAAAAAAACACGAAAGAAAAATAATCTACGTGAAAAAATCACTTATTTTAATAAAAAAAATAATATAAAAGATGATTCCAGATCAAAATGATCAAAAATCATCCCGCCAACAAAGAAAAAAAGAAGGAGTAAACAGCAAATTAAGGGAGATAGGCGACCCTCTATTCTTGCCATTTCTAAGAACTCTCTAACGCACATTTATTATTGTCAAAGAGATTTTTATGTATTACAACCTAAAAGAAAAATCAACAGAATCGATGTGATCGAAGACAGATCGAAAGGAATCCCAAGGAGAGATGGACCCAGCTAGTCAGATTCGTTGGCGCCCACGTTTGGGTCACATGGAAAAGGTCCGATTCCCATGTGAGTTGCAGACAGCCTAACATTACTATTTTGGGAGGGTTTATACAACTTCCATAAAAATAAAATATTATTATAATATATTATATATGATTTTAGATTTTTTAAATTTAAAATAAGTTTTTTATATAAGAAATCTAAAAAGTGGATTTTATAATATTTAAATATTATTTTTTTTGTAATTGATAATACAAAGATGAGAGAGAGAATATGAGATGTTAAAGGAAGAGAGAAGTTAAGGAACTTGACAATAGAAACTCTCATTGAAGTAAAAATTGAGTGGGTATCATAAATTTGAATTGGCATATATAAATCCACTTAAAAACTTAAAAGGGTTCCTTAAAATTTTGTCATTGAAGATACTCTAAGTGTTCTAAAAGAACTTTTAAAAAAAATCTAAAAATATGATTTTTTATTAAAAAATTAAGTATATCATCTTTTTAAATATTAAATATATCAATTTTTAATAAAAAATTTATTTTTCTATTTCTTTTGTAAATACCCTAAAAACGCTCGCTATAACCCTCTTGGCATAGGTCGGGCCGCTTGAGAGCTTCGGTACATCTCTTTCAGACCGGTGAAACTCTTTTGGAACTGTTGGATTAGTTAATATTCTCCATTATTTATTCAACTTTGTGTTTTTATTGAATGCTCAATTTTGAAACTAGTAAATATTTAATTTTGTCTTTGAAATTATAGGATTGTATTAATTTAGTCCTCCACATTATCAATATTCCAAAATGATCTCTGGAATTGCAGAAAGTTAATCAGATTCGTCCCTCCGTTAATATTTACATGGATTATAATGATATTAAGTTGATAATGTCAGGGATGCATTTGAAACTAAATGAATAATATCAGGGATACATTTGCTACATTCTCTAATTCCAAAGATTATTTTGAAATATTAATAATATAAAAACATTAAATTAATACGATTTTATAATTTTAAGGAACAAATTAAATATTTACCCATTTTGAAATTTTCCCTTTTTCTATTTCAAACCTGTACGGTGTAGCCAATGTCCAGTTGGCGATATCATCAATGCTATATTTTTTATATTTAATTGCTATGTTAAAGAATTGGGCAATCTAAAGTGACAAAATTTTAAAGTGAGCTGGTATCAGTATATCCATTTTTGGATTATTTTTAGTGTGTTAAAATTTCTTTGCATTTATCCGATTAATAATGAATGTATTTTTACTTTCTTATTTTAGATATTTTTTCATTTTAAAGTTCAATTCAATTAATTAAAAATTATTATATCATTAAAAATATTTTATATTTAGAGTGTATTTGGATATACAACTTAATTAAGTGTTTATTCAATAAGTTTTTTTTTAAATAAGTTAAAAACAACTTATTTTCATAAGTTTCTATAACAAGCTTATGAAAATAAAATAAAAAGTACTTATAGGAAAATTATAAATTATTTTTATAAATTATTTACATAAATTTATTTTTATAAGTTATTCTAATAAGCTCTTTATAAGCTCTTTCAAAAGTATTATTATTCAATTATTTTAAAAATTACATACAATATTTAATTGATTAATAGTGTAAAATAATTTATATTTGTTTGATATGTTTAAATGTAGTGAAAATATAAATTACTTTTTCCTCTTATTAATAATAGAAACCAACCAAGATTAATTTTGTGAATTTTTTAATTCTTCTAATATTAGATAAGGAAAATACTAAATAAAATTATATTTTATATTCCCTGACGCGGTTTGACCTATGAAAAAAATTATTAGAGGTTTTCCTCTAATAATTTTGTTGTTCGTAAAGCTTGTCTACGGTAGATAAAACCATTTGGTAAATTTATCCTAAAGAGAATAATGAGATGTCCCTCCTAAGCAGAGAATTGTTCAACAAATTGAATTTAAACTTTTGAAGACGAATTTAATTTGAATAGATTAGTAGTGTAAAAAAATTATATTAATATCTTATCATGTATTATCATATCATCAAAAATATTTGATTCATATAATAATTATTTTAAAAGTCATATATATTAATATGTTATTAGTTGATAGTATAAAAAACTTTCCATCAATAATATACAAAATTAAACTCTTTGAAGATATGATAAGTAACAAAATATAATAATACGATTGTGATTGTAACACAATCATTGATAACTAATAAGAGAAGGTTTATTCTTGCTTAAAAGATATTTATGTATAATTACAAAAAATCATGCAATTAAAAAGAAGAAAGAGAACAACAGACGCAATTAAAAAGTTGTTCTACCACTTATAAATAAAGGTGATTTTTTAGAGTTTCCAACGAGATGAAGTGAAAGTTTGTAAAAGAGTGATGTAGAGTAAAAATGTATAGATACATCACTTCATTTTTTTGAAAGTTTTAATGCGAAAATGAAAAGAGATCTCACTCTCAAAATGATAAATAATTGAGTGGAATGAATTACAAAGGATATGAAATGATTTACATTATATTTCATCCCTAAACCCCAAAATTGAAGGGGAGGATTGAGTAGTACAAAGTGGTTTGAGTTCCTATATTTGATCAAACCATTTCATTACTTAAAAAAACTCTTAAACAAGTATTTTTATCACTCCACTTCATCAATCCAAATATAATATAAGATATCTAGTCAAACTAAAAGACAACGTGCCTTAAATTATCCAACAAACATTACCATAACATATATCCAACTAGAACAATTAACACAAATTAATAGCAAATATTCAAAAACACAAACAAGACATGAAGAGCTTCCAAAGGGTGGAAACAAAGATGAAGCAACCAGTAGACAAGTTCAAATCTTCAAGGTGATTTTTTTTGGGTTTGTATCCCTTGAACATAAAAAAATTATGTTTGTAAAGCATGCAATATTTTAACACTAATCGAATTAACAAGCTTAACCAAAACACTTTCAAAATAAAATGCTAGTACCTTTTCCTTTCTTTTCAAACAACACTTGTTATGAATTCAATCCTCACTGCGTATCATGGCTTCAACGGAATCTTCATTCAACTATAAACGAAATTCATTGATAACTTTTTCTTCAGCACTAAGAGGGTGTTAAAATCTTACTCAAATATTTGTTTGTCACGATACAAGCAGGTATGTTTGGGTAAACTGATTAAATTTCAAAACCGTTATTTTTATGAGAAAAAAACTGTTTTTAGAGAAGTTAGAAATTTGAATCTTATTTAAAAAGCTTTTCGATTATTTTGAAACCAATAATATTATTCTTGTTCCACCCCTAAAGAATTAACTACTAAACAAATATTAATAAATTATGTAAATAATTTCATACTATTCTTAGTAATTTACTACTTCCTCTGATCTCTATTATAAGTAAAAATTAAATAAAACACACATATTAAGGTGGCTACTTAATCTCATTTAATCTTATTAATCTTATTTAAAAAAATTAAGTATGTTACCTAAATTATCCTTCATCGAAAACTTCAATCTTCATTGTTAAAATGAGTTGCTTATATTGTTGGAAATAAAACGAGTCATTGAAAAACAAGATATGTATTAAATGAAGGGTATTTTGGGTATAACGTCATTAAATTAGATGGAAGTAGTTGAAATTTGCTTATATATTGGACCAAAAAATTGGGGACTTTTTTGCTTATAATAGAGACCAAAGGGAGTATATATAAGTGATTTTTTTACACAATCCATACGAAATAAATTATCTTATAATCGCTTTTCAGGAAACAAATGCAAACATAAAACAGATTCTATTATAATTGATTATAATAATAATCAATTATCCATGTAATCGATTATTAAAATCATCAAATTTTCGTAGCTGATCCATACATACACACTAAATGTAGAATCAGATGCTACTATTGAGCTGGAATGACTAATATATTTGCAACCATTATTGAAATGATCTTATATTTTAAGCTATTATTTTTCCTTCACTCCAAGGCATTAAAGGAGCTATTAGCACTTTTTGGTATATAAACATTCTCTTCCAAATAAGCATTTAGTTTCCTACCTCTACTTTCACCTTCTGAGTTCTTTCCTTAAGGCTGTTTTCTCAGTTACATTTAGCAAGTTCTTTCCCTAAGGCTGTTTTCTCAGTTACACAAAGAGAATTCTCCGGGCTCTTTCTCTTGCTTTCTTTTTTCTTCTTCCCTTTTTATCTTATTTTCTTTACACGGTCATTATAATTTTAAGAGAAAATTACATTGATTCTCCTAATATTTGGCTTAATTATGTTGAGTACTCATTTGAAAATTATATCAACCATTTTTTAGATTTACATTATGGTGGAGTCTGATATGAGGGAGTGATTATGTCCCTCACCTGAGAAGATGACCTGCAATGATAGGTAACATGAGGTTTTATGTATTATTTTAAAGTGTTAATAGGTGACATTTGTAAATAGCTTTTTTGCAATATAACCCCTGCTATACAACTGGTATAATATATCTGCGTAAAAGACAACCACCGTGGGCTACCATTATTATCGATTGGCTGAAAGCTCCCGGTTCTAGCATCCCATGATTGTTTTCTACTTCAATAAGATTCATCTACCTTGTTATTATCACAGAACATGTAACCAAAATCTTTGGGACAATTGTGATGAAGAAGCAGCTTCCGGTTGGTAGCATGGAGGGCGGAGTCGGTGTGGTGGTGATACCAACTGACCAGTTTCACACAAACGGTGGTGGGGTGGGATAACTCAAGCTCATCTTTTGGGGGGATGGTCAAAAACTTTACCTCATGCATCAAAAATCACATTTCACCAAAATAATATTCCAAATTAAGAAGCCCAACACTAAAAATCAAATCTTTAATTCACGACAATAATCAATAAATGGTTTTAAATGTTAAGTATGGGTCAAGCTCAGCCTATGTGCACTATTGCACGTTGTCCTCCTCCATGTGAAAACACTGCTTAAAATCATTTAACAAAAAAAAAATTCAAATGCAATCCCGTGGTCCTAAGTCCAACCACAACGCCTATAACTCTATAAGCACAGAAGAAAATTAATTTCAGGAAAGTGCAACTTATAATTCATCTAAAAAATCTTGTGACCTCCCTGATCGGAGAAGACCAAAACTTGCTATAAATATCAAATTCCAAGCTGGGTTAGTTTTCGTTTTCTTCAACCTAGACCAAGTCCGTGCCGGAACAATGCAGAGGATCGTAGATCTGGAAAATGAAGAAAGGTGAAAGCTGTCCTTGATTTAGCAAATGCAGAGGATTCATACACTGGAAGGAGGTGATGTAGGAAATTAGGGATTTCAAATTTTTATTTAAATTGCTATTAAGAATTAAATTTTGAAAATTAAAGGGATCAAAATGAAAAATATAATAGCAACCAAAAGTACAGATAGCTTCTAAATAATCTCATCCATTCATTTTTTAAATGATAAATCCAAAGGCCAGTTTGTCTCCCTCACCTATTAGCGACTTAATGTCACCCTCATATTAGAAGCCACTTTACATTATTACTATAGTTACCTCTTCCAAAAGATAATGCTAAAATTACGCTAACCTACGCTAAAAGAAATGTGAGCATAGTTTTTAAAATACAAGAAATAATAGGTATGATTAAGCCATGATCAGTGCATTTTTTTTTTCTAATTCGAAATCAGTGATGCTATATGTTTCAGACTGATTGTCGTAAATATCTACGAATATACTAATTTGGTTTTCCTTTCAATTACAACAATTTAAATGAATTTTAAAATTTCTACCAAAAAACAATGAAATTTTAAAATTAAAATGAAAAAGGCACCTGTTTCAATATTAAAACCTTGTATCTGATTTTACGAAATCTCGTTGGTGTTTGTTTCATTATTTCAAAAATTATTTTCAAGAATAATTTTCTCAAAAAAATAATGATGAGAATCTTATTCCTTAATGTTTGTTAAAAAAACGTTTAGATAATACTTATAACCTTTTCGGAAATTATTTATAAAATTGGGGTACAGAAATAATTATACAAATTTCATTCCCACTTTTATGGGAACCTTTTATTCTCATTTCCTTGAGAATAAAATCATGAGAAAGTGAAAGTTATTTTATTTTTAGGAATGTTTATTATTCGAAAATAAATTTTTTAACCTTGTAACAAACATGAATATTCATATTTTCAACTTCTACATTCCTAAAGATATGTTTAGATAACCTAAACAAACACACTCATATCCTTAATCATTTCAACCTAAAGTGGTTCATACTCATCAAAAAAAAAATTTATAAGCTGAATTAACTAATATTTTTAGGGTTATGTTAATAAATACTCTACCTCTTTTAAAAAAACTAAAAAAATAACTTTATAATAGAAAACTAAATATATTATCATTTTAAATATTAAATAATCAATTTTTAATAAAAAAAATTTTCTTACTTTTTTGAAAATGATACTCTTTTAACACTCTCCATACTTTTATCATCAATGTCATGTGTTTGTTTGCCCCTTATTTTATGATGATTATATAAATAAATAAGGGGCCATCATGAAAATATCCTAGGGTCTAGGGCCCTCCAGGCAGCGGCCACTGATAGAGATGAAAGCCAGCAACAAGAACGCAATGATATAATTTGGCCAAGCATAAGCTACAGTACTAAATAGTAAATATGAGCGTTCCTTTTCAAGACCCAAACTCAAACTTAAACAGTAAAACCAACTACACTCTCAGATTTTTCTCTCTCTAACAGATCTTTTTCTCTCTCTACATCTAAGAAACGATTTTGGCAACAAAAAAAAAAAATGACAAATGTAACACTGATTAGATAAATAACTTAATTAAGTATTTATAGGATAAACACTTATCATATAAATATTTATGTATAAGCTGTTTTTATAATTAACAAGAAAATATAATCAAATTATTTTCATATAAGTTATAAGTTTACTGTTTTCATAAGCTATCCTAGAGAGTTTATCAAAATAAGTTGAAAACAGATTCAGCTTATGGACATGTCATAAGCTATTACCAGAAGCTCTCCCAAATCCTCTGACAAGCGCTTATACCAGTAGATAAGCCCAAATAAGTTATTCATAAGCCAATCCAAACAGATCTTAAATGTCTAAGATAAAATTGATTAAGAAATGAAAGATAGAAATTTTGTGTTGAAAGTGATGTATTGAAAGATAAAAATTTTATATTAAAAATAATATATTCAATACATTAAACATTCAAAAATTATATTTTCCAATAAAATCTTTAAAATACTTATTAAAATGACCCAAAATAAATACATTAAATGGTTAGTTTGGTCCGTCAGGGTCGACCACTTCGATTTCTAATGCAAAAAAATCAATCAAACAACCCTTCATTCAACAAATCATCATTAAAGAGGTTCCGTTTAAGATCAAAGCAAATGAAGTTTTTGCTTTAGATTTTTCAAAAAAAATTCTTTAAAAAAAACTCAGTTTATATCTTTTTATATTTTTTATATGTTTGATATATCAAGAAACATAAATTAATCTATTTGATATGAAATGTTACCATTAATTATAAGGTTCAAGGGTCAACTCTTATGGTCTACAAAATAATTATTTTTGTATGAAAAAATTATTTGATTAATTTTTTGAGATTTAAAAAGATCTTTTCATAGAGTTTGCTTTAAACCTCGATAGATGTTAGGCCGATGCTGCAATCAAATTAAGTGTGTGTTAAATTTCAATAATCGATTATATGTATAATCAATTATTGTTTTGATCGATTATGAAAGAAACAGTTTTATGTTTGAATATGTTTTATTGGAAATTGATTTTAAAATAATTTGTTTTGATTGAATTTTGTAGAAAAAATCACTTTTATATAATAAAATTACAAAAAAAAAAAGTATGAAATTGCTTGTTTAGGTTAATAATGTTTCTTTTTTTAACATATAAGTTTTTTTTAGAGTTTAATTACTATGCATTTTCAGTATAAAGTTTTTCATTGTCAACCAACTAGAAATCATGGTATGAGTGACTTTTCATGTAGTTAGGATAAGAAAAAATTTAGCTGATGTGTCAATTTATGATTGATTGACAGTGCAAAAAAATATCTATATTGACAATGTATACCAATTAAATCTTTTTTTAATTTAAATTTTTTGTGTTGTTTATTAATTCTTTTTGCATTTAAAAAAAGAATGAAAAAAATTGCTATAAACAATGAGAAACCTGATTGAAGTATAATTTGACATGGTAGGAGAAAAGTATGAAACCTAAACGAAGAAAGTATAAAAAAAGGGGGACTAACTCCACTAATAACCAATGATATATCTGAAACCGTGGTGCTTTGCTACGAAACAACTTACCAAAAATAAGCTTAATGCCCAATGTTTTAGATAGTAAGAAATAACTATTTCAGGAAAGTGGATATATATAGTTGTTTTTATCATTTCATCTTATGAGTCAAACATAAGAGCTTTAGTAAAAAATAATTTCTTTTATTGTTTAGGGGAAATTTATATCTCATCCAAACGATCATGGATTAGAAAAAAATTAATCAATCATTGATTTGACGAATATCAATCAATCAAACTAAGTAGTACGGTAAGTGTTTTGGTCGGTACACTAGTGACAAGTCTACTCCCAAGTCCCTACTCCTGCATTGATGTTGTAATTTTTGAGATATTTCAAAAGTCTAAGTCCCACATTACTTGATATTGGATCTCTTAAAATGTTTATAAGTTAACTTGTGTTTTGAACTTGTAAAAAAGTTTGTGCAATGAGTGGACTCACATGCACCGGAGATAAAAAGTTATGTGTTCTTTGGAGGTGGATTCTATGATGCACCAAACATAAGTGGGGTGTTTCCACTCTTTTACATGTGATAACAAGTTTTTACATATTTGAAAAAACAAATCCTCAAATTATAATATTTACAAATGAGTCTTAAGAATCATTTAACAAAAAAATCAACCCATCATCTTCTCCTTCTTCAACCTTAACACCACCATTCACATTTCTCCGGTGACCGCTGTCGCCACCTCATGGATGTTCTTCAACAAATTGCTTTGCCCCAAACATCCAATTTGTTCCACTACAAGATCAAACAGTTAAAACATAAATCATTCACTTCATGTAACAAAGAGCATCAAAATTGTTAAAGTGATAGCATAAACAAATCGGATTTAGAAAGAAAAAAATAAAGAACCTATGAAGAAACAAGAGTCAATTCAAACAATCATTTAAAAGAAAAACGGAATTGAACGAACAACAAAGAATCATACATTCATACCCCTTAACAACACCATAATATTACTATTTTAGAATAGATATACTTGTAATATGCCCGCAAGAACCAACAGAATCATACTCAGATCTAGGGTGGCGGTGGAATTTTGGACCAAAACCCCAGATCTAGTCGCATACCCCACTGTCAGCTAGCCTCGACCTCAGTGTCGCTTGCCTTCACCTCTACGTTCACCATGAATGGTTTGCTCCTTTATGACCAAGCCCCAACCTTGTCTTCTTGTTCTTCAATGGCACCAACAATCGAAGTTGTATTCCTCTAGATCTTGCATATATTTGGCTCGTGGAGGCTCGATGGCTCGCAATGGAGGACGACAGTGGTCGTACGATGGGTCGCATATGGGGTTCACAAGGCGTGAACCAGATGACCGGACCCGGTCTTAACCCCTTTTGGCTTTTTCTTCTACCCATGAATCACACGAAAAATTATTAGGGGAAAAAACCTAGAGTCACGTTCCAAAACCTTAAAACTTGAATTCCTTATGTGGTTCCTACGGCGACGACAAGATGAGGTGCGCTGGAGAAGATCCAAAGACAGAGTGATTGAGAGAGGATGAGGGTGGAGGATGTGGTGGTAGTCGGGGTGGCGGTGGTGCAGTGGTGATGGTGGTGGGCCTTCAATCAGATATGGGTCCAAAATAAATAATCAAAACTCTAACACTTCAATGCGAACACATTATGAAGAGATGAGCATGAGTGCACCCCGTTTTAGAGGTGCATAGAAGATGGCACCGTTCTTTCAATACGGTTCACATTGTTTTATAACAGATGTACCTAAAAATGTTCAAAAGAGTATGTTGCCTTCTAACTTAACGGCTCTCTGCATTTTTTCGCTGCCCTCATTCTCAACGTTCTTTTCTTTCGAACCTCTTTCTCATTGTCTCGCAAAAACAACATCTACATGACGAGGGTGATGGTCTAATTAATATTTGCATCTCACACAAATACTGGGAGTAACAGAGGCGACGAGGGAGAACCTTCATGTGTCTCAACTGGGCAACATGATTGCGATGACTGGGAAACATAAGAGGGATGCGATTACGAAGGCAATGGCGCGACTGTAAAGATGATCATGATGGCGCCATGGGGAGAACCCGAGAGGCAAGAAAGAGAGAGGAACGACGACCCTCCCTCCAAGGCCCAAACCACCGTCCTCCGCTCCCTCCCCTCCACCATCTCTCACATCTTCCTCCCACCCGTCACCCTCTCCGACCTCCCATTCACCACCAAAATCATACCTCACTGTCCTCCGCTCCATCCCTTCCCTCCGCCACGCCCTCCTTTCCTTACACCGCACCATCGTCACCCTCATTGTCCTTCTCTTTTTACCTTCCTCACCTCCAGCAACAGACACTTATAGGAGAGCCACGCCAAGCGATTCAAGTTGGCTCGCCAAGCTGCTCGTCATTGAACTGAACTCGACACCAAGGTTGTGGACGATGGTAGGGAGGCTCAATGTCAGGGTGGGAGAGCCATGGAGCTAAGTAAGAGTGGGAAACAATAAAATATAAGAGTTAAATAAGGAACTTAGAAAATTAAATAAATAAATAAATAAACATTTAACAATTTCAAAAAAGTAAATAAAAAAGAAATTTAGGACATGTTTGGGTAAACAGCTTAATTAAGCGCTTATAGGATAAGCGCTTATCATATAAGCGCTTATGTATAAGCTATTTCTATAATCAAAGAGAAAATATAGTAAAACTGTTTTCAAATAAGTTATAAGCTGTTTTCATAAGCTATCCTGGAGAGCTTATTAAAATAAGCTGAAAACAGCTTATAGACATAAGCTGTTTCCATAAGCTTTCCCAAACACTCTGACAAGCGCTTATGTCTATAGATAAGCTTAAATAAGCTGTTTATAAGCCAATTCAAACAGGCTATCGATTATAACCGGTGAATCCCATGAATGATGGATCTCAACATGAATGTAGGAGGATTGTAGAATTGCCTCTGACTTCCCATTAGTCCAACCCTTCACCAATGCTCCGTCCATGAATGGTGAGAGTTAGATGATAAAATGATATAACGATATCACCCAATTTGTTAATGCAGCAAAGGAATTGCCCATTATATTTTTAGCATTTCAAATTTGTAGTGCTTACTACCTGTAAAACCAAAGCATGTCCACAAACGTTAGTTAGCGAGAAAAAGAGAATATTCAAAGCGGAAACTTTTTTTAACATCTGAGAAAGAGATACTGTATTCGGAATACCATACGATGTCACATTAATTTATTTTTTTTTTTTTTTTTATAATTGAAGTGATCCGAGAAAAGAAATATAGACGAATATATTAAGATATAAAAATACAGTAAATATTTAAATATACTATTGAAATAATAGAACTCTATTCGAAGTTATACTCACATCCGATTTTTTTTATAAAAGTGTCACTTCTAATTTAAGAAATCAAAACATGCACATATTAGCTAGGATTCATTGACATCATTTGTCAAATTTCACTCTTACATTAAATTTTATCCATTAGTCTTGCTAACAATAAAAAAGATACATTTTTTCAAACAATAAAAAAGTCTTTCTAACTAGTGTTTTTTAAGAAATTAAAGATACATTTCTTTATTAGACATTTCACTAAATATATTAAAAATTCAAATTTATAATTTTAAATAAAATCTTTTTATTTTTGAATTTCTTAACAGTACCCTAATATTAACATCTGCCATAATAAACAAACCTCATTTCTCACATTTAGATGCTTTGATCTCAAAATTTGTACGAAAACTAGTGTTGGTCCTTTAAAGAATCTCCTCCATAAATATATGTTCGTTAATATTAAGACAGCACATGGATAATAGTATAATACACGAAATCCATATAGTATCCGATAACCCAAAATGTTATATAGTAATGGTCAGTGCCGCACAATCTCCAAAGGTGGCAACACAGCAGGGCCAAACTACCGACAAAAGCATCTTTTTTCTTTGTAGGCTTGAGTCCGTAGAATCATCTTTACATTAAGGAAAACGAGCTCACAGAAGCACCCCAAAACTTGCAGCAGTAGGCTTCAAAAAAGATTCTGATAAAAGGAATAATGATTTGAAACCCTAAATATAAATTATAGTTGCCAATCTATGGGACCGATCCCGTTTTGCTCCAGAAGTTGGTTCGTGCTAGAGAAGTGCCTGCTCAGATAAATTCAAAATAAACAAGATAGAAAGTAAGGATAAAAAATTGCTTAGACTGATGAAAGGAACACTAATCAGGTGGTCTTTTAAATATAAGACTTGATGATGTGTACGATCCGAGTTTCGTTCATTTCATGAGTCTTTACCGAAGCTAACCAAAATTTGGCTTCAATGTATCAGTGGAAGAGAACATGAAAAGGCTGTATCACGTCACCCATTGCGGACTAATAATGAGAACCTTCGTGATGGTGGACTATTAAGGCCCATGTAACATACACAATTTAAATCCTAGATCGATACTGAACTGCTAAGAGTGTTCTTGGTAGAGTAGTGAAATGTGTATATGTATTTGAACACAATAAAGACTAGATGGAAGAATGGGAAAAAAAAATGACAATGTATTCTAGACTTCATGGTGTCCAAATAAATATATTTCCCTTGCCACCTTCTCACTCTCCACTTGCTAAACCAAGCAACCAAGCACACCCTTAACATTTAACGTTTCCAGCCTTCCATTTAAGAGGATTTCAGGCTCCAAAAGGATCTATTTTGTGACAAAAAACCTTAATAAATGCCACATTGTTAGGACAGAAGGGAAGGGCAAGTAGTTAGAGACAGTTAGAACAGTTAGAGGGATGAGTTAGATAAATTGGGGGAGTAAGAGTGGAAAGATTCATCCAGGGAATTGAATTTTGAGAGAAAGGAGAAACCCTTTGTGAAAGAGAAACTCATGGAGGAGATCACGATCCTTTTCTTGTTCAGTGCAGTCAATCATTGAATAAAATTCATTACTTCTCTTTCTCAATCCCTATCCAATTCTCAGTTCTATTTTGTGGGTTCATAACAAATGGTCTGACCCGCGGGATCGGGATTCTGGAGAATTCAGCGGGGTTCTTGCTGTTGATGGCCAGTGGTCATGGATTATAACCGTGTTCATTGGATTCCACCATTTCAATGGTTTAGAGGAGTGCTTAGAGAATTGAAGAGCTTGAGTGGATGCTGCATCAATTGCTGAAGCCAGCAAGGCCTTGAATGTGAGGAAGAAAGGGTGGCCACACAACAACAGGAAGAGATATCTGGAGGAGAAAATTTGGAATTCAGCAACAAAGGTTGAATTGATCAATTTGCTGTCAGACCAAGACCAAACTAGAATAGGAGGAGACAGAACCAGAGGATGACCCCATGGTCAAGAAGATCAAGGCAGAAGTCGCATGTGGTGATACAGCAGCACTTTCCCAATTCCAAAGCTCAGACCTGGTGGAGGTGACGACCGGAACACTCCAAAAGAGACATTGTTTCAATGGAGTGGAAACCAACACAGTCCTGGACCCTGGTTGTGTCTTGGTGACGACGTGAGGGTGGAAACGGTGCACGATCTATATCTGGAGGCTGGACAGGGGCAGCTGCTTCCCTCGGGAGCCAGAAAACATTGGGTTTGGAGCCTGGCCAGCCCAGTGCCACTGCCACTGCCAGATCGGGAGGATGATCTAAAGGATTTAACAATGAATCCTATAAACCTAAAATCAATTATAGACACAAAATTATAGCATATTAAACCCATCCATATTAGAAATAGATCAAGAATGTGTACCTTGCATGATCCCGGGGTCCATTGTTGTTCAGCAAGGAAAAGCCAAAGGAGATCCTTGTGTGAGAGGATAACCTAAGATCCAAATTCTCTCTAATGGAACATTGTTTTTTCAAATTGATTTGGGGCTTCTCTAGATCGCTTAGTTCCGATCAAAACCCCTCAAACTATTCATAAAATAATTGACTAATTTAAAAGAATCGAAAACCCTTATCTACGGCTGTTATGCGCAAACCTCGAATTGTTTTTGATTCGGTTTCTCTTCAAGGAGACAATGTTTCTCAAAATTGTTTTAGGGCTTTTATTAGAAGCTCTTATTCGACTCCAATGCCAGAAAATAGTGGTATTCCGTTGCGTAAAATTGGAGATCGAAGTGCATTTGTGTTCCGTTTTTTGAGTTTTTTTTGTCGAACGAAATTTCTTCCAAATCCTCCAAAATTTTAAAATTAGTTTGGGGCTTCCATAGATCGGTGGTATAAGAACAACATACTGAAAAATTGTGCCATTTGGTGGTTTTATGTGAGAGATATAACCGGGTCTCATTGCGGGTTGTACAACCCGTTTCGCTTCTATGCGGGTGAAGAAGAAGGACCTGCTGCTTCAGTTGGACGCCCACTCGCGAGGCCAAGCGCGTGATAGCGCGTGGGCCCAAATCCTGGGCCCAAAAATTTTGGTTTTTTGTTCTAAAATAATTATTTAATATTTCTACGAATTTTGGTAATTTTTGAGTTTTTTTTGGACACCCATAAATATTTTATAATGCTAAACCCGAAAATAATTTGTATTTTAAAATATTATACTCTCAGTTATTTGGCCTGTAATTTTTTGTGACTGTTCCTTACTTTACTATTGACACTTTGATATATGATACTCTCCTTGATATTGTGTCATCGTCATGGAATTATTTTGGTTTATAGGTGAATTGAATATTTTATTATGCATGATATGTATTTATTATATTCTATTCTATTGAGTATAATTGCTGATGTTTTGTATAATTGTGAGCTCACCTATCGTGGGTACAATTATGCAAATTTTGGATTTGAATGATTTTTTTTTTCATCATTTTTATTGCATTAATAATGATTACACCCCATCGGTGTGTTGCTATTAATGTAATTTGTTGTACAATGCGTTTTTGTTTTATGCTTATATCAATTATGTTTTCGAGTACCCTATCGGTATTAGAAATTTTGGTGATATAAGATTTATGCATTGTATTATGATATTTCTTAATTATTGTGGTTCGGGACCCTTAGGCGGGACCATGGTAAGTAAGAAATTTTTCCTAAAAGGCATTTTTTTTCGGTTGTGCATACGGAACCATTTAATTCTCTTATTACATGATAACTTCCACTAAGCGATCTAGAGAAGCCCCAAATCAATTTGAAAAAACAATGTTCCATTAGAGAGAATTTGGATCTTAGGTAATTTAGTGTTCTTTCAAAAAAAACAATGATTAACAGCCATTTTAGGGTTCATACGAAAATAAAATGACTTACAGCCATAACATGTATCTATTAGGCTCTGATACCAATTGAAGGATTTAACAATGAATCCTATAAACCTAGAATCAATTATAGACACAAAATTATAGCATATTAAACCCATCCATATTAGAAATAGATCAAGAATGTGTACCTTGCATGATCCCGGGGTCCATTGTTGTTCAGCAAGGAAAAGCCAAAGGAGATCCTTGTGTGAGAGGATAAATAGCATATTAAACCCATCCATATTAGAAATAGATCAAGAATGTGTACCTTGCATGATCCCGGGGTCCATCGTTGTTCAGCAAGGAAAAGCCAAAGGAGATCCTTGTGTGAGAGGATAACTTCCCTCTGCAACCGCTGGCAGAGAAAGGACTGCAGTATCCATTGGTGGCAAGAGAGCTTGGCGTTTGGAGTTTGGAATAGTCTGGCCAGCCCACCAAGGCTGCCGGAACAACCAGACTTGCCACCTCCAGAACCACTTAACTTGCTGCCACCAGAATCGCCACTCTTGAGCGCACATGCGGTGTGGTGGCAACCTCACAAGCAGCTGGGTTGTCCCCAGCTGAGCCACTATGGGTGTAGAACATAGAAATACATAAGGATAAAGAGAGATGGGAAGAATTAAGCCTAATGTACTAGGCCCAAATTGGTCTCAGACATTGGGTTCAGGGAGAAGGAAATGGGACACTGCAAATCTGCCAACTGAGGTCATTTTTTGAACAAATGGGCCTAGTGTTGTCAAAAAACGATTATGACGACGCCATGGCGGATATCGGTGGCAGGATTTGGACAAACCGCCACAGGGAGGGTGTGGCGTGGCGGTTTTTGTATGGCGGCCGAATAACGGTGGCGGTCCACTGTGGAAAAGCGCTCATGGCGGAAAGGCGGCCATAGCGAATATTTTTTTAGGCTTTCGCAGGTCTTGGTCGCACGACCCGACCCGATTCGTGACCCATTTGGATTAGGAACCCTCGATCCCTTTCTTCTCTTATCTCTCAATCCCTTTCTTCTCTCATCTCTCAAACCCTTTATCTGTTGCACGGCCATCTCTGTCCGATCAGCAACTCTGTCCGGCCACCATCTCTGTCTGACCAGCATCTCTTTCTCTTTTTCTTTCTTCTCCGGCAAACATCTCTTCTCCGACCACCTTTGCAACATTCTTTTCCATTTTTCCAACAATGGCTTCTAACCAAGCTTCATCAGGTGCTGCTTCACGGATGGGTTCCAGAATTGATCCCGGTTGGAAATACTGCTTTCCAATGCAAGAAAGAGATACCAATTCAGTTGTGTGCTCTTTTTGTTCAAAAGAGATGAAGGGAGGGATTACTAGAGCCAAACGTTATGGGTCTTGACATATGTTGTTAGTGTTTCGGATTTTATATTTTTTCTGCATTTTTTTATTATGTATATATATATTTATAATATTTTTATGTTGTCCGTCACGGCATCCGCCATATGGCCGCATCGCCATCCGCCATTTGTATGGCGGATTTTTGGCTTTCCGCCATGGACCGCCATCCGTTATCGATAACACTGAATGGGCCAACCCCAAACGAACTGGAATTCGAAAATAGGAAACTATTCCTATTTCATCCTCAAGCAGATCGGTGCATTTCTGTCCAGCTTCAGCTCCCAGAACAGGTCCGCATTCAACATGTTTATCACGCCTCCTAGCTGAAGAAGGCAATAAGAAAAGCAATTTGGGATGACGTATCCCTTACTTATTTCAGGTTTCATCGTGATTTCAACCATTAGGACAAGGTTGAATTTCAAGGGGGTGGCATTGTTAGGACAGAAGGGAAAGCAAAGTAGTTAGGAAAAGAAGGTAGGGATAGTTAAAACAGTTATTTGGTTCGAGGGGATGACTTAGATAAATAAGGGGGGATAAGGGTGGAAAGGATTCATCCAGAGAATTGTATTTTGAGAGAAAAGAGAAACCCTTTGTGAAGGGGAAACACTTGGAGGATATCATTCTCCTTTTCTTGTTCAGTGCAGTCAATTATTCAATAAAATTCATTTTCTTTCTTTCTGAATCTTTATCAAATTCTCAGTTCTATTTCGTGGATTCGTAACAAAAATATAAAATGCAAAGTATGATGTAATAAAACAACTAAGAAAGGCACATAGCCGCCACTCAATGTTGGGTATGCTTCTTCCAATTCAGAAGTTCTTCAAAACAGCTTACGTGTGCCCTAATTCTTAAACTAAACTTAAACCTCAGCCATGAATTCCTAGTTTTTATTTATATATATATATATATATTGCACACAAAGCAAAATAGTAGGAAATTGTTACAAATTATTTTTAACTACATTGCTACACTGAAACAGAATAAATTATAATGCAAAACCACCTTACCTACAGCCAAAGAAGCCTCTATTTGCAGACAAACCAGAAGGATGTGCAGCTTTAAGAATGTGATGCTTTGTTGCATCAATTAACCTGTGTATATGACACCCATGTACAAGCTCGTCAACAAGTTTCACAGAATTTATCTTCCAGGCAAGAAAAGAAAAGAAACCAATTTAGCTCAAGAAAACCATTTGGAAAGCAGGTTGCAGTTAATACTTAATAGATGTATATTTGCAGAATAACTTGCTCGTCATCCATTTCTCAAAAATAAAAGTATATTTTAATTTTTCAAATCAAGCTGACTTTGCTAGCTCAGGTCACAAGTTCCGTGTTTGGTTTCCAAATCTTGTTATAGTGTTATACAGCTGTAGTACCTAGATTTCTCCCGAGCAGAGTTTCCCCACAATAAAAACACAACTCCTTCCTTCTTCTGTGAGATTGTCTTGATTACAGCATCAGTAAATTGTTCCCAGCCCTTTTTTGCATGAGAATTCGCTTGATGCTTCCTGACTGAATTCAAAAGGTAAAAAACCAGTTACAAAACACCATTATAGTACAAGCATAAAACACCAAACATAGTGAAGGACAGTATCATACTAGATCACCACGCACTAGTGAAATACAAAGTGTATACATGATTAGAAGATCACAAAAAATACAAAAAATCTAACCTGTAAGAACAGCATTGAGCAAGAGAACTCCCTGATATGTTGTTAAAATAGTGATTAGAAGTTAGTCACTACATTAAAATATCTGTACCAATGACATACAGGACAGTACAACATCCCACTGCATTCAGGAAACCAAATGGCCAAACTTCTACAAAAGCCAACAAAATTAATTGAGGCCCTTTTTAAGGTGTGAATTTTAGTTACTGACAAATAGTTCTTATCTTCAAATCATACTAAACATTAAAATTAAATTTTTAAGAAGCCTTAGCTTTTAAAGTATATTAAGCATATCACACAGGATGAAATTGATGATGGTTGACACTTCACATTTAGTACCTATGTAAAATTAGTCATCCAGTGTTGATAATATGTATGGTAGTCTGCCATTATTATCATTTGATAAAACTTGATGGTTTGTCATTATAGAGAGTATTTGGTAGACAGAAATAAGAAATGCGTGTCCAGGTACCCTGTTTGCTTTAATTGTACAGTATAAATAACAAGTCTTTAAATCAATTTGTCTTTTTAGTGGATACAGTCATGGATTCTAACATAAATTTGACCATGAGCTGCTAGATCATTTTAGTGCCATTTGCTTATTCATGAGCGATATTTCCTTATTAACAAGTCTTTAACTCTTCACATATGCAGGGGAAGAAAAAAAGATAAGAACTTTTTTCATGTTGTTTCAAGATTAAGCCAGTTCAATAAAGTCCCCCTTATAATTAAGGTCTATGTTGGGATTGTATGAAACAAATTATGGTTTGCCTGAGGCAAAAAAAAAAAAAAGATTTCAATAATACACTTGGAAAGAAAACATGGAACAAAATTGTAGTTGTACCAGTTGCAATGGTTACCTGTACAGCCCATTTTTCTAAATTTCCATGGGGAGGAACCGAACAGCCAAGGTCTTCCCGAAGTTCCTTAAATATATTTACCAAACTGGAAGGAACTTTGACACCCTCAGGCACTGAGAACGAGAGGCCCATTGCTTGACCAGGTCCATGATAAGGGTCCTAAAAATAAATACTTCCAGACTTAAAGCTCAGTTATTTGAAGAGATATATATTGTGTATGAAAATGTGACTTTAACAACTAATTCAGACAACTTCTCACGACATCTGATAGTTTTCTAGCGAAGTAAAGTAAATTCTAGGGTGGGAGACCATGTGATGTCTCCCATCAATGTCATGAGAGACCATGAAAAACCCTTCTTTGCAATTTTTTTTTTTTACTTTTTAGCCCTTTTCCTTCTCTGTCACTCTCACTTTCACTATCACTCCCCAACCTCCACCTCCACCCCCACCGCCGGCCTCCCCTCCCACTCCCCCCACGATCAGCATCGGAAGGTTGTCACCGTCCACCAAACTCACGTCATAGAAATCGAGCCTGTCGATGCTGCTAAGGGTGAACTCTGCCACCGTGGCCAGCGGCTTGGCTCAGTCGGCGCACTCTACCTTTTCGAGCCACAGTCAGCGGGGACACGAGAACTTTTCATCGAAGTCTTGGCCGCAGAGGGTTCACGCCCACATCCAACCCGACAAAGATTTGGGGATCTTGATGGTCTTCGACTTGCCGCTCTTGAGGGAGAAGCCAGTGGTTGGGAGCGGCGGCGAGGTGGCGCCGGAGAGTATTCCCAGCCATATCGTGTGGCGGCACTTGTTCACGATCTTGAATGATGCCGATTGTTGTACCTCTGAATGTTGTTGAATGTACCTCTGCAAATTGATGATTTTTTCTTTTGTGTTTTTCTAGTTTGTGAAGTTTACCTGAGAGGAAAGATAATGCAACAAAGCTGAGAATAGTGAGAAAGAAAAGGAAGCGACCCATGAGGTGTGGATGACAAAGGAAAACCAAAGAACAAAGCTTTGAAGAAGGAAGCGGCGGTGGCGGAGGAAGCAGTGGCGGCGGTGGGAGAGAGCTGGGCTTGAGGGAGGAGGGGAGTGAGAGAGAATGAGAAGGGGTGACTATTTTAAATTTAAAAAATATAAGGATTTAGAGTAATTAAAAATTTGCTTAGATGCCCCTACTTCATGATCTCTCATGGTGGGAGACATGCATGGTCTCCCACCCTAGAAGCTGTCAGCTAAGTAAATGTATTTTCTGCATTAAAGTATCAAAAGTTATCTGAATAAGTTCTTGAAATAATAGTGCTCTTATTTGCAGGTTAGAGGCAATACTAGTCAAATGGACTAACCAAGATTACATAAGTAAAAGTAACAACTAGCTTGCGTATATTAGGCTCAGTTTGAGAGTTAGGAGGGAATGAAAAGGGAGGAGATTATAGGGGAAGAAAGGAGGAGGGAGGGTGAAAAGGAGAAAGAGAGCATTATCCCTCTTTTTGTTTGGGAATACATAGTGTATGAGGAAAAGAAAATGGAGGATATTGATAATACTTTTACAATTTTACCCTTATTTAAGAAAATTAACTTAATTACTATTCTATAAATAATATTAATATTAATGCAAAAATAAATGATATTTTTCCCAAAAAAATTATTTTCCAAATTTTGTTATGTAAATAATTTTCTCACTCTAAATTTTCTCTCTCTCTAATTTTAAAGATTTTTTTTATGAAAACAAAGGAAGAGTAAAATTTGAAATTATTATAGAATAAATCGGTAAATTATATCTATTATCCCCCAAATTGGGATAAAGGAGAAAATAGCTCCTAAGAGGGTTTTGGAGATTGGAGAGTTTACAAAATACCTCAAAATCTTTCCATATTTTTACTAAACTCCCAAAGAGGGATCTGATGCAAACTTACTTTTCCTTTCCTTCATTTTCTCTCGTGAAACTGTAGCCTTAGGGTTTGCATAGTGATAGGGGGAATCACATAAGTAAAATGGGGTGAAGATGCTCTCCATTTCTCATGAGAATGGAGAGCTCCATTACTATGGTTTTGTGGTGTATCAAGGATATTTGGAACCCACAAAATGTCACATTATCATGTTTATACCCTAAAACTATACTAATGGAGAAGGAAAATGAAGAGAGAAAATGGAGAGGATCTCAACCCAGTAAAATGAGGTTACCTGGCCAAGGATGACAGCCTTAACCGTATCAAAAGGGGTAGAGTTAAGGGCGTTGAAAATCAAGTGGGAAGGAGGATACACATCATTGCCGCTACAAATCTCAGTTTCCACAAATTTGGACAGATTGAGGAGATAGGGTTTTTGGAGTTCTTCATTGAGAGCATCCAACCACGTTTCTTCCACCACCAACTCCTCTAGTTTAGCAAAACCACCTGCAGTGAATCGATTCAAAAACGACACAACACTATCCGAAACGACACCAGTGACTGAAGCTATCTATATTATTATTCAATAGTAACAATCAAGAAAGAAATACCTTTGCATTTAGAATCAGAGAGCCTTTGGAGACAGATTTTGAGATTCCGCTTCGATTTAGCGAGCTGCTTGTTGTATTCGATGCGTGATTTTTGGTTCACAGAAAGTGTATTGCTGTTAGAATCATCGGATGGAGGAGTGAGAGTGGGTTTCAATCGCTTGGAAGCTGGTTGCCACATATCCATTAGGGTTTTCGAACCCATTTCCAATGGCAATGGCAATGGCAATGGCCGGAAACTACGTAAGCACGTGCCAAGGAAGCAGGAATGAATGTGGCTGCCTAGCGCCCTCGCCCCTAATATAATCACTTTTGCTTGCATATTTATTTTCTTCTTCTTTATGGCAAATTTCGTGTGTAAAATCTTTTTATATATCCATTCAATTATAAATTATCACTTCAGTTAAATATTTGATTTTTATTCTATTATTTTAAAATTTATTCATATCATAATTGGTGATTAATTGACAGTATCAAAAACTTTGTACTATTGATACATAATAATTACACTCAATTTATTAATATTTTTTTAAAAGTACGTAGTATAATTATAAGCTTATCTTCAAGTTATTTATTTAAAATACAATTGATTTTATCAATAAGGTTGATTCGAATGGTGATGAGCTCAAATCTCTTAAGCAAGTGATCAGGGTTTGATATCCGATTCTTGTATATGAAAAGAAACCTGGTTGGGAGGGAAATGCCACCTTGAATGCCTTCAAATCCTCCGAATGAGATTATTTTTGATAAAAGATCGGAAATACTCTATGTGATCATACGCGAATAAAAAAATAAAATTGATTTAGTTATGTGTTAATCCACTTGGAAGTGTTTCTGATCCCTCTTGGTTCAATAAAGTTTATTCTAATGAAAAGCTGAACATTTCTAATTTTTATATGTGTTTTGCTAGAGTATTTTAAAATCATTAGTTAAGAAATCAATAAAATGAAAAATTTTATTGAAAAATTAAATATAACACTTTTCTATATTAAATACATCATTTTTAATTATTCATATGCATTTTTATTATTTTTAAATGTAAAGATTTTTACTTCAATTGCATGTGTTAAGACGAAGCTACTCTACACAGAAAATTGGCCAAGGAGAGTTATATTATAGGCAAAATAAGTTGATTGGTTCTTTACATTTATTTAATTTTTCATGTCAGTCCTATAAGTTTTTTTTTTTTTTCAAATTGGTCTCACACGTTATGTTTCGTTTTCACGTTAGTCCTTTCCATCAATTTCGACCTAACGTTGTTAAATAAACAGCCAAGTGTCGCACTAATATCATACCACGTCAGCTCAAAATTAACGGCGTTAGGTCGAAATTGATGGAAAGAACTAACATGGAAACAGAATATAACGTGTCGGACCAATTTAAAAAAAAAAATTTTATGAGACCGATATGAAAAGTTAAATAAACTTATAGGACTAATCAACCTATTGTGCCTATATTATATTATGTATAGCTAGCTAGGTCTAAGGAAGCTACTAAAAGGGTAGAAGGATACAATGAAACATGACTTGTAAGTAAAAATACAGATTATGTGAATTTACTTTCTTTCTCCCTTACTTTTAAGTTATTAATAATTAATAGAGTAAAGATCCAAATTAGTGCTCGATAAAAATCTATAGTGATATTTTGGTCCCTGAGAAATAAAAAATACCAATTTAGTCATCAAGAATGTAAAATGCGGGTCAAATTGATCCTTTTAGGGTATTTTTTAGGGACATTTAAGTCCCCGTCAGGGATTATTTTGATCTGTATTTTACATTCTTGAAGACCAAATTGGTATTTTTCATTTTTCAGAGACCAAAATGTCACCGTGGGTTTTTGTCGAGGACCAATTTGGATTTTTACACTAATTAATAATGTGACGTTTGAATTATGAAATGTTTTATTCCTAGATAAATTATATTCTGAGAATATTTCTTTCTTAGTTTTATACATGAGAATGAAATCGTCAATTTTTGTTCACAAATTTTATTTTATTTTAGATACCAAACATAAATTTTTTTTATTCGCATTCTTACTTTTCCAAAAATACTAAAATATGTTTGATACCAAACGTTAGGTAAATAGAGATGCTTTATGAGGAGGTCCTTGTTTTTTTTTTTGTTCAGAACCTATCATAATTAGGATATTTTACTCTTTAGTAGATCCACCGGTTACACATGAGATTGAACTGTCATCCAACCAGACGACTTCAGAAATTAAACTTACATCTTTTTTCTTGGAAAAAAATCACGTTATTAATTCTCCTTAAGACTGGATTAGTCTTCGTTTATTTACATAGGACACTTACCTCTTATTCTTGAAGAAATGTTCGAGATTCTGCGTAACAATTTTTTCCCCTCCGTAAATGTCCCCCTAGTAAATATCAAGGAAAAAGTAAATAGATAGCAGGTGAGACTTGCTAAAATTAAAATAAACGTGTGAAGAGAATAATATAAGATGCGTGGTAGTTCAATGCAGGGACAAATCCAGAGCAGCACAACCGTGGGATTAGCCCCCTCATTAAAATATTTTATAAAAACAGTTATATATCCAATATTTTGTAAAAGATACATTTTCAAAAAATATTTGTTACATAATTCTTTTTATATAATACAATTGGGCTAGCTTCCTTTGATGTGTTCTGAATCTAGCTCTGATTAAATGGTTAATTATCTGTAAATATGAGATGATGTAAATATAAATGTATAAGATTATTCCAAAGTTTTCTACATTTATCTTTATACCCTTGCAACCCATTGCCTTCTCCAGCTATGTATCTTACTTCAACTCAAACAAGAGCTTCACATTTACTTTAAATATCCGCATGCATTCTAAACAAAACGGTATTGTTTGAGAGTTTGGAGAATAGCCCCCCTCCCACAATGGATAAGAGTTTATTTCCCAAAAAAAGAGTCAAAATCCCTAATTTTGAAATAAAAAAATTGAATTAGGAAAAGATTTGACAAATTTGAAGGGCTTTAAAAATTTCTTTACATTCTTTAAAAAACTTTTAAAATGTCTTTTACTCCCCTCTCAACTCCTAAACGAACTTTGAATGAATTCTACCTAACGAAGCCTTTACACTGTTACGGCAAATCTTACATTTTCCTTTCTTCTTTTTTGGAATTCTGCAGCCAAAAAGATTGAACTTTAATGGTAGTGATTAAAAATACCTTTTAAAAAAATAGATTGACAATGAAGTTCTTCGTTGGACAATAAAGGTCGGACAGGCTACAAATTAACAAGCCTAATTTTGCATCCAACCACAACAACATAAGGTTGTTGCAGGGTTGCATCCAAATTCCTATGCCAATTTGATTATATAGAAGCCCAAAAATGGCCATATGTCTGACGCAAAAGACAACTTGTTTGTAATCAGGGTTGGGGCAGCGTAAAGATTTTAAAGAAATAAAATAGGATCATGTGAATAACAAATGTTTTTGAGGTGACAATCTAGCAAATCATCTTAGAAAAATGACCTTGGATTAATTGAAAAAACATACAAACCCAAAAAAGCAAACCTAAAGCACCAAAAATATTCTAGGACATCCTCTGAGCAGCTTCCTTGGCAAGAACCCTTTCTTTAGCCCTAGTTTTGGCTTGAGATTTGGAACCCATGATACCACCGCCCCATTTCTTTCTAAACTCGTCAAACTTGCCATTGAAGTTAGCCTGAGAGGAAAATTCGTAGAGTTAGCATAGTTTCGTTTTCTGCTTTTTCTTTGGGCCTTTGGCCCTCTTGTGTACAAAAATAATAATATTTATTTTATTGGCCTAAAAAATTATTAGCTAAAAAAATGAATTTTTTATTATATTAAAAATATTAGTAAAAATAATATATTATTATAAAAGGTAACTTAATAAATAAAATTTATCATATAATTATTTTAACAAAGAGAAAAAAAAAAAAGATCAATCGAATAATTATGTAAATAATAATTACCTACAAATATAAATATAAAATATATAATAAATAAATTTTTAATCTTAATTAAAAGTCAAAAGATACTTTGTATCTTTGTTCATTAAATACATTTGTTTTTTCTCTCCATACTAAAGGTACCTTTAATTATTCTTTTTTTTCAATAAATATGGTAAGCCTAAGCCACTAGATCAAATTAGCAGCCATCAAAGGGTGCATGCAGGGTTTTAGAAATTAAGAATCTTAGCCCAACTCTACTAACAATGACAACCATGGACCATGGTTCCTTCCATTCCTATCACCGACAACCAGAAGGTCGATGACAAGGTTGATTACTTCAACCTTCCTTGTCATATTCCCTTTGAAGAGCTCCAAGGCCAAGCTATGAGTCTGTCCCTCCTAACTTCCAACCATTTCATTTTCTATTCACTTTTCTCTCAATTCCTTTCTCTCTTCTTTTGTGCGGATTTCAATGTTCATTTATTGCTTCTATTTCAATGTCCTATCTAAAGTTCGGATTTTTTTTAGGCTTGATTGTTGCAATTACTACATCTTTGTAATTGGATGAGTAAGGGCCCGCGTTTTGATTTCAGCAAGATGCTCAATCAAAAGAAATGATAAAGAACTAACCGAGGAAGAAAGGAAGAGAAACGTGCGCGTGGCATGAGAGGAAAGAAGCCACAAGAGTTTTTTTATAGTAGAGAACTAATGATAATCGATCTCACGTGAGTAGCCCTGACATACGGAGCATATAGTGTGATAATAGTTTGCATTTTGTGATTCAGACATCATATAACTAAATCCATCCAAAAAAAAAAAAAAGACAACATATAACTATATATCGATGATGATCAAGTCAAATAAATTATAATGGTCAAGATTTATTGTATATACAACAAGTACAGGCTGGATCATGTATATAGAGCTGCGTTATCTCGTTACTACTTTAAATATTCATATGAAATTGGGGAGCTGTGAAGACGGACTAATCATTCAAGGGGGAAAACGGATGAACAGGTAATGTGCCACTACTATTTTTATGTTTTTATAAAAAGATATTCATTAGAACACTTCAAAGTTCAAAGTTTAATTGGAGCAATTTAATTCTCTTCATGGCAAACAACTACGAACAGAATTCCATCACGGTTTTCTCGAAGAATTTACTTACACATACTCTCTTTTTTTCCCCCATTTATATCCTTACAATATTCTGTAAGTTGAAACTTGACAGACCCTCACACATATTAATCATTATTTTTTCAAACAATAAAAAGTCTTGCTAACTAGTGTTTTATAAGAAATTAAAGATAAATTTTTTTTATTAGACATTTCACTTAATATATTAAAAATTCAAATTTATAATTTTAAATAAAATCTTATTTTTAAAATTCTTAACAGTACCCTAATATCAACATTTGCCATAATAAACAATCCTCATTCCACACATTCAGATGCTTTGATGTCAAAATTTGTATGAAAACTAGTGTTGGTCCTTTTAAGAATCTCCTCCATTGATATATGATCGTTAATATTAAGACAGCACACGGATTATAATACACAAAATCCATATTAAGACAGCACATGGATTATAATACAGCAGAATGATCTTTACATTAAGGAAAACGGGCTCACAGAAGCACCCCGAAACTTGCAGCAGTAGGCTTCATAAAAGATACTGATAAAAGGAATAATGATTTGAAACTCTAAATATAAATTATAGTTGCCAATCTATGGGACCAATCCCGTTTTGCTCCAGAAGTTGGTTCGTGCTGGAGAAGTGCCTGCTCAGATAAATTCAAAATAAACAAGATCGAAAGTAAGGATAAAAAATTGCTTAGACTTTGAAAGGAACACTTATCAGATGGTCTTTTAAATATAAGACTTGATGATGTGTACGATCCGAGTTTCGTTCATTTCATGAGTCTTTACCGAAGCTAACCAAAATTTGGCTCAATGTATCAGTGGAACAGAACATGAAAAAGCTGTATCACGTCACCCACTGCAGACTAGTAATGAGAACATTACAGATGGTGGACTATTAAGGCCCATGTAACATACAATTTAAATCCTATATCGATTCTGAACTGCTAAGAGTGTTCTTGGTAGAGTAGTGAAAAGTGTAAAAGTATTTGAACACAATAAAGACTAGATGGAAGAATGGGAAAAAAAAAATGACAATGTATTCTAGACTTCATGGTGTCCAAATAAATATATTTCCCTTGCCACGTTCTCACTCTCCACTTACTAAACCAAGCAACCACGCACACCCTTAATATTTAACGTTTCCAGCCTTCCATTTTAGAGGATTTCAGGCTCCAAAAGAATCTACTTTGTGACACAAAAAACCTTAATAAATGCCACATTGTTAGGACAGAAGGGAAGGTAAAAGTAGTTAGAGACAGCTAGAACAGTTAGTTAGTTGGAGGGATGAGTTTGATAAATTGGGCGAATAAGAGTGGAAAGATTCATCCATAGAATTGGATTTTGAGAGAAAGGAGTAACCCTTTGTGAAAGAGTAACTCATGGAAGAGATCACGATCCTTTTCTTGTTCAGTGCAGTCAATCATTGAATAAAATTCATTTCTTTTTCATTCTCAATCTCTATCCAATTCCCAGTTCTATTTTGTGGGATCATAACAAATGGTCTGACCTGCCGGATCGGGGTTCTGGAGAATTCCGTGGGGTTCTTGCCGTTGATGGCCAGCGGTCATGGATTACAACCGAGTTCATTGAATTCCAACATTTCTATGGTTTAGAAGAGTGCTTAGAGAATTGAAGAGCTTAAGTGGATGCTGCATCGATTGCCGAAGCCAGCAAGGCCTTGAATGTGAGGAAGAAAGGGTGGCCACAGAACAACACGAAGAGATCTCTGGAGGAGAAAATTTGGAGTTCGGCAACAAAGGTTGAATCGATCAATTTGCCGTCTTAGGTGCTGGCATACCGAGACCAAACTAGAATAGACAGAACCAGAGGAATGAGGATGGCGCCGTGGTCGAGAAGATTAAGGCAGAAGTCGCAGGTGGCGATACAGCAGCACTTTCCCAATTCCAAAGCTCAGACCTGGTGGAGGTGACGATCGGAGCTCCAAAGGGAAATTGTCTCAATGGAGTGGAAACCAACACAGTCCTGGTTGTGTCTTGGTGACGACGTGAGGGTAGCACGGTGCATGATCTATATCCAGAGGCTGGACAGGGGCAGCTGCCTCCCTCGGGAGCCAGAAAATGTTGGGTTTGGAGAAGCCTGGCCAGCCCGGTGCCACTGCCACTGCCAGATCAGAAGGATGATCTGCAACCGCTGGCAGAGAAAGGACTGCAGTATCCATTGGTGGCATAAGAGATTGGGGTTTGGAATAGTCTGGTCAGCCCACTAAGGCTGCCGGAACCACCAGACTTGCCACCTCCAGAACCACCTAACTTGCTGCCACCAGAACCACCACTGTTGAGCGCACATGCGGTGCGGTGGCAACCTCACAAGCAGCTGGGTTGTCCCCAGCTGAGCCACAATGGGTGTGAACATAGAAATACATAAGGATAAAGATAGATGGGAAGAATTAGACCTAATGGACCAGGCACAAATTGCTCTCAGGCATTGGGTTCATGAAGAAGGAATGGGACTTTGCAAATCTGACAACTGAGGTCAGTTTTTGAACAAATGGGTCAACCCCAAAGGAACTGGAATTCGAAAATAGGAAACTATTCCTATTTCATCCTCAAGCATATTGGTGCATTTTCTGTCCAACTTCAGCTCCCAGAACAGGCCCGCATTCAACACGTTTATCATGCCTCCTAGCTGAAGAAGGCAATAGGAAAAGCAATTCGGGATGATGTATCTCTTACTTATTTCAGGTTTCATCGTGATTTCAACCTTGAGGACAAAGTTGAATTTCAAGGGGGTGGTATTGTTAGGACAGAAGGGAAGGGAAAGAAGTTAGGGATAGTTAGAACAGTTATTTGGTTAGAAGGGATGCCTTAGATAAATAAGGGGGAATAAGGGTGGAAAGGATTCATCCAGAGAATTGTATTTTGAGAGAAAAGAGAAACCCTTTGGGAAGGGGAAACACTTGGAGGATATCATTCTCCTTTTCTTGTTCAGTTCAATCAATTATTCAATAAAATTCATTTTTCTTTATTACTGAATCTTTAAGAAATTCACAGTTCTATTTCGTGGGTTCGTAACACTAATATAAAATGCAAAGTATAATGTAATAAAACAACATAGAAAGGCACATAGCCGCCACTCAGTGCTGTGTATGCTTCTTCCAATTCAGAAGTTCTTCAAAATAGCTTAAGTGTGCCCTAATTCTTAAACTAAACTTTAATCTCAGCCATGAATTCTTAGTTTATATATATATATATTGCACACAAAGCAAAATAGTAGGAAATTGTTACAAATTATTTTTTAACTACATTGCAATACTGACACAGAATGAATTATAATGCAAAACCATCTTACCTACAGCCAAAGAAGCCTCTATATGCAGACAAACCAGAAGGATGTGCAGCTTCAAGAATGTGATGCTTTGTTGCATCAATTAACCTGTGTATATGACACCCATGTACAAGCTCGTCAACAAGTTTCACAGAATTTATCTTCCAGGCAAGAAAAGAAAAGAAACCAATTTAGTTCAAGAAAACCATTTTGGAAAGCAGGTTGCAGTTAATACTTAATAAATGTATATTTGCAGAATAACTTGCTCATCATCCATTTCTCCAAAATAAAAATATATTTTATTTTTTCAGATCAAGCTGACTGTACTAGCCCAGGTCACAAGTTCCATGTTTGGTTTCCAAAGCTTGTTATAGTGTTATACAACTGTAGTACCTAGATTTCTTCCGAGCAGAGTTTCCCCACAATAAAAACACAACTCCTTCCTTCTTCTGTGAGATTGTCTTGATAACAGCATCAGTAAATTGTTCCCAGCCCTTTTTTGCATGAGAATTCGCTTGATGCTTCCTGACTGAATTCAAAAGATGAAAAACCAGTTACAAAACAACATTCTAGTACAAGATAAAACACCAAACATAGTGAAGGACAGTATCGTACTAGATCATCATGCACGTAGTGAAATACAAAGTGTATACATGATTAGAAGTTCACAAAAAATACAAAAAATCTAACCTGTAAGAACAGCATTGAGCAAGAGAACTCCCTGACATGAAGTTAAAATAGTGATTAGAAGACAGTCACTACATTAAAATATCTGTTCAATGACATACAGGACAGTACAACATCCCACTGCTTCAGGAAACCAAATTGCCAAACTTGTCCAAAAGCCAACAAAATTAATTGACGCCCTTTTTAAGGTGTGAATTTTAGTTATTGACAAATAGTTCTTATCTTCAAATCATATTAAACATTTAAAGTAAATATTTAAGAAGCCTTAGCTTTCAAAGTATATTAAGCATATCACACAGGATGAAATTGATGAAGAAACAGAGTTTTCAAAACATGAGCAAGATGTGGTTGACACTTTACATTCGGTAGTTATGTAAAATTAGTTATCCACAGTGTTGATAATATGTATGGTAGTCTGCCATTATTATCATTTTACAAAACTTGATAGTTTGTCATTCTAGAGAGTATTTGGTAGACAGAAATAAGAAATACAAAGTGTCCAGGTACCCTGTTTGCTTTAATTGTACAGTATAAATAACAAGTCTTTAAATCACAAATTTGTCTTTTTAGGGGATACAGTTATGGATTCTAACATAAAATTGACCATGAGCTGCTAGATCATTTTAGCGCCATTTGCAATTATTATTCATGAGCCATATTTCCTTATTGCGATCTTTGAAAAACTCTTCACATAAGCAGGGAAAGAGAAAAAAAAAAAATAAGAACTTTTTTCAAGTTGTTTCAAGATTAAACCAGTTCAATGAAGTCCCGCTTATAATTCAGGTCTATGTTGGGATTGTTTGAAACAAATTATGGTTTGCCAGAGGCAAAAAAATAATAAATAATACACTTAGAAAGAAAACATGGAACAAAATTGCAGTCGTACCAGTTGCAATACTTACCTGTACAGCCCATTTTTCTAAATTTCCATGGGAAGGAACCGAACATCCAAGGTCTTCCCGAAGTTCCTTAAATATATTTACCAAACTGGGAGGAACTTTGACACCCTCAGGCACTGAGAACGAGAGGCCCATTGCTTGACCAGGTTTATGATAAGGGTCCTAAAAATAAATACTTCCAGACTTAAAGCTCAGTTATTTGAAGAGAGATATTGTGTACGAAAATGTGACTTGAACAACTAATTCAGACAACTTCTCAAGACACCTGATAGTTTTCTAGCGATGCAAATGTACTTCGTGCATTAAAGTATCAAAAGTTATCTGAATAAGTTGTTGAAATAATAGTGCTCTTATTTGCAGGTTAGAGACAATACTAGTCAAATGGACTAACCAAGATTACATAAGTAAAAGTAACAAGTTGCTTGCGTATATTAGGCTCCGATTGGGAGTTACGAGGGAATGGAAAGGAGGGGATTACGGGGGAAGGAAATGATGGATATTGAAGATACTTTTATAATTTTATTCTTATAAATAATATTTTTCTCAAAAAAATTATTTTCCTAATTTTTTTATGTAAATAATTTTAGAGACTCTAAATTTTTTTTTCTTTCTAATTTTAAAGATTCTTTTTATGAAAAAAAGAAGAGCAAAAATTGAAATTATTAAAGGATAAATTGATAAATTATATTTATTATCTCCCAAAATATCCGAAATCGGGGGAAAGAGAAAATGGCTTGGGAGAGGATTTTGGAGGATTTATCTTTCCCTTTTTTTAACTAAACTCCCATTAAGGGGTTTGATGCAAACCTACCTATCATTTCCTTCTCTTTCCTTCGTGAAAGAGTCTCGCAATCGAAGCTTTAGGGTTTGCATAGTGATAGGGGAATATCACATAAGTAAAACGAGGTTACCTGGCCAAGGATGACAGCCTTAACCGTATCAAAAGGGGTAGAGTTAAGGGCGTTGAAAATCAAGTGGGAAGGAGGATACACATCATTGCCGCTACAAATCTCAGTTTCCACGAATTTGGACAGATTGAGGAGATAGGGTTTTTGGAGTTCTTCATTGAGAGCATCCAACCATGTTTCTTCCACCACCAACTCCTCTAGTTTAGCAAAACCACCTGCAGTGAATCGATTCAAAAACGACACGAGTGACTGAAGCTATCTATATTATTATTCAATAGTAACAATCAAGAAAGAAATACCTTTGCATTTAGAATCAGAGAGCCTTTGGAGACGGATTTTGAGATTCCGCTTCGATTTAGCGAGATGCTTGTTGTATTCGATGCGTGATTTTTGGTTCACAGAAAGTGTATTGCTGTTAGAATCATCGGATGGAGGAGTGAGAGTGGGTTTCAATCGCTTGGAAGCTGGTAGGGTTTTCGAACCCATTTCTCCTTCCCTCTGCAATCGCAATGGCAATGGCAATGGCAATTGCGGGAAACTACGTAAGCACGTGCTAAGGAAGCCGGAATGAATGTGCCTGGGACCTGATTCAGTGCGGTCAGTGAATCCTAAAGTGCCTCAAATCAAAACAATACTGGCCATTAAACATGTTTATTTTGTAATTTCATCCCTTGATTTATCAAAAAAAAATATTGAAAAATATGGATAGGAGAGAGATAAAAATAGTAAATGTAGGGAAATCCTCGTCCCAATGAGACTTCTTCGCCCCTAATATAATCATGTTTGCTTGCATTTTTATTTTCATCTTTATGGCAAATATATTAGAGTTTAATTGATATATATGATTGTGCAAAATTGTCCCTTCACTCAAAATGTATGAATTTTATTCTAATCCGCTTAAAAGTTATCTATATCATAGTTGGTGATTGGTTGACTATGTAAAAAACTTTATATTGTCGATGTATAACAATTAAACTTAAGTTATTAATTTTTTTTAAAAGTAATTAGTATAATGATAAGCTTATATTCAAGTTATTATTTAGGCTAAAATACCATTTTGGTCCCTTAATTTATTTTTTAGTTTCAATTTGGTTCCTTAACTTTTAAAAGTTTCAATTTGGTCCCTTAACTTGTCTTTGTGAACCCAAGTTAGTCCCCTCAGTCAATTACATAAGCAAAAGTGACGAAAGTATTATATATGTTAACAATTTAAAGGACCAATTTGAAACTCATTTAAAATTTAAGGGACCAATTTGAAACTCATTTAAAAGTTAAGGGATCAATTTGAAACTCATTTAAAAGTTAAAGGACCAATTTGAAACTTGTTAACAATTTAAAGGACCAATTTGAAATTCATTTGTTTATGTCATTGAAGGAGAGGACTAACTTGTGTTAACAGAGACAAGTTAAGGAACCAAATTGAAACTTTTAAAAGTTAAGGAACCAAATTGAAACTAAAAAATAAGTTAAGGGACCAAAATGGTATTTTAGCCTATTATTTAAAATACAATTGATTTTATCAATAAGGTTAATTCGAGTGGTGATGAGCTCAGATCTCTTAAGCAAGTGGTCAGGGATTTGATATCCGATTATTGTATATGGAAAGAAACCTGGTTGAGAAGGAAATCCCACCTTGAGTGCCTTCAAATCCTCCAAATGAGATTAGTCTCGGTAAATGATTGGGAATACTCCAAGCGATCATACGCTAATAAAAAAAATAGAATTGATTTAGTTATGTGTTAATCCAAGTGGAAGTGGTTTTGATCCCTCTTGGTTCAATAAAGTTTATTCAATCAAAAGCTCAAAACTTCTAATTTTTATATCTGTCTTGTTAATGAATGTTTTAAAAGCATTAGTTAAGAAATTAATAAAATAAAAAATTTTATTGAAAAATTAAATATAACACTTTTTTATATTAAATACACCATTTTTAATTATTCATATGCATTTGTAGTATTTTTAAAGGTAAAGATTTTTAGTTCAATTGCTTGTGGTAAGAAGAAGCTACTCTACACAGAAAATTGCCCACGGAGAGTTATATTATATTATGTATAGCTAGCTAGGTCTAAGGAAGCTAGTAAAAGATAGAAGGATACAATGAAACATGACTTGTAAGTAAGTAAATACACATTATGTGAATTTACTTTGTTTCTTGCTTACTTTTAAGTTATTAATTAATAACGTGAAGTTTGAATTATGAAATGTTTTATTCCTAGATAAATTATATTTTGAGAATATTTCTTTCTCAGTTTTATACATGGGAATGAAATCATTAACTTTTGTTCACAAATTTTATTTTATTTCCGATATCAAACATGAAATTTTTTTACTCTCACGTTACTTTTCCAAAAATACTAAAATATGTTTGATACCAAACATTACATAAATGAAGATGCTTCATGAGGGGGTCCTTATTTTTTTTCTTTTCAAAATCCATTGTAATTAGGACATTTCACTCCCTAGTGGATACACCGGTTACACATGGGATTGGGCTGTCACCCAACTAGATGACTTCAGAAATCAAAATTGCATATTTTTTCTTGGGATAATATCACGTTATCAACTCTCTCAACATCATATTGGTCTTTGTTTATTTACATAGGACACTTACCTCTATTCTTGAAGAAATGTTCGAGATTTTGCGTAACAATTTTTTTCCTCCTAAATGTTGCCTTAGTAAATATCAAGGAAAAAGTAAATAGATAGCAGGTGAGACTTGCTAAAATTAAAATAAACGTGTGAAGAGAATAATACAAGATGCATGGTAGTTGAATGCAGGGACAAATCCAGAGGAGCACAACGGTGGGATTAGCCCCCTCGTTAAAATATTTTATAAAAACAATTATATATCCAATATTTTTTAAAAGATACATTTTCAAAAAATATTTGTTACATATTTCTTTTTATAGTACAATTGGATTTCCTTTTATGTGTTCTGAATCTAGCTCTGATTAAATGGTTAATAATCCGTAAATATGAGATGATGTAAATATAAGGGTATTACTTTTTATGACTCCTATTTTTTTTAATACAATCCCTCCCTTTTTTTTCCCCTTTTTTTTTCCCCTTTTTTCTATCCAAAATATCTCTTTTTCTAATACAGCCCTGTGACATTATTTGCTGCTGTTTGATGAATTAAACATCTGACCTAAGGATGCAGTATGTGATAGAGTTGCAGATGATGATTGAGCTTAAGTGTGAAGCATTGGTAAAGGAGTTTAAGGTTACCCCTTTAATATGTAGATTGATTGAGCCAATTTATCAGGGACTACTGTTTTTTATGATGAATGGTCTGATGAAGTCATCCATCACTTTGAGAATTTGAACAAAAGGAAGGAACCAAATGAAGATAAAGTCGACTCCATTACTTAATTTTATTTTGCTTTATATTTGCGATGGGTTGTCGAGAATAGAGAGATTTCATTGCAGGTAGGGGAGAAAGCGTTACGACATTCTTTTTTTTATTAATTTGTTATTTTCTTTGATCACACAATTTGTTAAATTCGTATCAATATGCTTTGTACAAAATAGCAAAAACAGATTAGGAAAATAATATTAAAAAAGAAGGATATTTTCGATAAAAAAAAATTTAAAAATTAAAATGGACTATATTAAAAAAATTAGGAGCTATAAAAAGCAACTTCAAATATAAATGTATAAGATAAGATTATTCCAAGGTCTTCTACATTCATCTTTATACCCTTGCAACCCATTGCCTTATCCGGCTCTGTATCTTCAACTCAAACAAGAGCTTCACATTTACTTTAAATATCCGCGTGCATTCTTAACAAAACCGGCTTGTTTGAGAGCTTGAAGGGAGAATAACCCCCTCACACCATGCTTATGATTTTAATTTCGAACAAACGAATCAAAATCCCTAATTTTAAAATAAATAATAAGATAAAATAGGAAAAAAATTGAAAAATTTGAAGGGCTTTAAAAAATTCTTTACCTTCTTCCTTTAAAAAAACCTCTCAAAATATCTTCCTCTCCCCTCTCATCCTTTCTTAACCCCTAAACAAACCTTTAATGAATTCTACATAATTACTCCCTCCGTCCCAATATATATATCATATTTGACTAAACCATATTATTTTAAAAATAATAATAAATGAAAGAAAGAAAAATAATTTTATCAAATTACACTTATCAATCATTAGTATTTAACTATTGTAATAAATATAAAATGGAATATTTAAGGATAAAATTGATTAAAAACATTTAATATTATATTAAAAATATAAAATAAAAAATAACACATTTTGGGACAAATGTTTTTTATAAATAGGGCCATATATAATGATACGGAGAGTACAAACGAAAAAGATTTTTAGAAGCCTTTACACTTTTGCGTCAAATCTTACATTTTTCTTTCTTCTATTTTGTAATTGTGCAGCCGAAAAGATTGAACTTTAATGGTAGTGATTAAAAATACTTTTTAAAAAAAAAAGATTGACAATGAAGTTCTTCGTTGGACAAAAAAAGACGGACAGGCTACAATTTAACAAGCCTAATTTTGCATCCAACCACAACATAAGGTCGTTGCAGGGTTGCATGCAATCTCCTATGCCAATTTGATTATAAATAAGTCCACAAATGGCCAAATATCTGACGCAAAAGACAACTTGTTTGTAATCAGGGTTGGGGCAGCATAGAGATTTTAACGAAATAAAATAGGATCATGTGAATAACAAATGTTTTTGAAGTGACAATCTAGCAAAACATCTTAGAAAAATGACCTTGGATTAATTTAAAAAACATACAAAACCAAAAAAGCAAACCTAAAGCAGCAAAAATATTCTAGGTCATTCTCTGAGCAGCTTCCTTGGCAAGAACCCTTTCCTTAGCCTTAGTTTTGGCTTGAGATTTGGAACCCATGATACCACCGCCCCACTTCTTTCTGTACTCGTCAAACTTGTCATTGAAGTTAGCCTGAAAGGAAAGTAGGTAACCAAAAAACAAGGCATATTTAGGTTTTGCCGATAGCATTAACATCAAAAAACACAAAACAGAATAAACAAATTCAACAATACCTTGATAGCCTCAAGGACTCTGCTGAACTCCAATTTGTCTTCGTTCTTAACAGTTGTCAAGCACAAAACAGATGCAGTTTTCTTATGGACAATCTGTTGAAACGCATATGGATTAAATAAGTCATAAACTTGGGATAGTCAAGGAAACTTCATCCAGTCAGTCATAAACAATGTTGAAATCAAAATATTCAAACAAAAAAATACCGTTCCCAAGCGAGCCTTGCCCTTAACAATGCAGTATGGTATTTCCATCTTCCTGCACAATGCTGGAAGCCAGACAACCAATTCAATTGGGTCAACATCATGAGCAATCACAACCAGCTGTGCTTTGTTCTGCAAGGTAAACATAACAAGTCATTCGTCAATATCAATTACAAAAAAAAAACTGCAATCATAGAGCAATAATATAGAACACAACCTGCTCAATAAGGTAGGTAACATGATTGAGACCATACTTCACAACGATAGGCTTCTTAGCTTCAACAGGTTTGCCATCAGCTTCTGCCTGAGCCCTTTTCAAAAGCCGCTCCTTCTTTTCAGCTTTATCCTCAGGCCTGTACTTCAGTAGTATCTTAAACAGGCTTGTTGCTACAGATGTCAATGGCAACGGCAATCAAAATGGTGTGATACAAATAACACAAACTAAAGCATCAAAAGTTGTCATGAAATCGAGCACAGAAAGTCATGTAACACCAAAACAAGAAGCAACTATAACACATATAAGTAATGCAAACAAAACCTAAAAACAAAAGTACAGCTCATGAGCAATTAGCATTGTCCAAAGCATGTTTAGCAGCAAGAATCATATAAGAAACCATTGTCATGAACACAAAAACATCACAGATCAATACTTAATCAAAAGTATGCAAGTTGCAGTGAAAAGTTAGGAACTTAGGCCAGTCATTAAACTGATAATGCTGAACAATTAGCACACATGAAATGGGGATAATCAAAGTAAGAAGCAATAAAACCGAAAGAATAAATACACACAAGTCGTTAGAGCTACAAAATGATTATGTAAAGAATCATATATCAGAAATTTGAGGAAAAAATAAATAGAATATGCAACCTTTTTTTTTGGAACATTCGTTCCAATAACATAGATAAAAACTTAGAAAAGCCTGATAATAATTTCCGAATACATATAGCCGCAAAAGAACATTGACATTAACATAATAAGAGAGATGAACTAACCGAGATTCTTGTCAAGGGTCTTAGTGAACTGATTCAAAGCAGGGGGGACCTTCAACCTCTGCTTGAGGATCCTCTTCTTCCTCTGGATTTGGACATTCTTGGGCCACTTCACGAATCGAGTCAGATCCCTCTTCGGAGGCAATGCCCCTCCAATCCCGAACTGCTTCGGACGCTTCTCGAAAAGAGGGTTCGTAACCTTCTCCTGAAATTTATTATTATTATTATTATATTTTTAAACAAAACAACATTCAAAACAAAACAGATGATACCCAAAATAATAAAAGCGTGAATGATGAATCTGATTCAATTTGAAGCAGACGGTTACGTACAGGCTTCTTCTTGGCAGCGGCAACTGGAGCTTTTCCACCTCTTTTGGGAGCCTATTGAATCATCATCAACAAAAAAAATCAAACAAATCAAGATGAGAAGAGTATGAAGAAAACTGACGTATCAGTTAGAGATGATGTGAAGGATTAAGAAAGAGAGGTAGCACTCTCCTTACTCACCATAGCAGCTGCTGGGGGCTATGCAAAAACTGAGAAGAACCCTAATTACAATCGAATTTATATATGTGTGAGGCTAGGGTATGGCCTTAACCGGGTCCGGATCCGGGTCCGGCCCAAGTCCTAAACAGTAAAAAATTCTTTTTATTTTAGCAAAAAACCGTAATTATAATTTATAATAATAATAATATATTTTAATATTAATTATTGTTATTTTAATATTAATGTGCTATTTCTCTCTTTCCCAGTTCCACGAACCCACCCTAATCCTTTTTCTCTCACTCTCACTTTACGGAGTAGCCAGGCAATGCTTCCCTTGCCCTTGCCTTTTGTGACGTGGGTCAGTAATGGATATTGCAACAGCCATTTTGACCATCATCACTCTTTAAGTTGAGTTTGGATGGAAAAAGAATAAGCGACTCGACTGAACAAATAAAACAGTATAGGACAAACTTATAAATTATTGAACAATTTTTTATCTTGAATGGTGTCTGATAAATAATGGACAAGACAAACAAAATAATGTTAAATTTACTTCGATACCCTTTACTTCAATAGCCATAGAAGCAACAGAGACAATGGTTAAGAAGAATAAAAGGAGTTGTTTCTTCGGTTTTCTGTCATTTTTTAATTGTATTCAAAATAGAGCTATAGTGGCTAACAGGGGTTGGCACATCTGGTCGAGCCTTCCGTCCACACTCGTTATGACTTGGGTTCGATTCTCATATCTCCCTTGGTGGTAAGCAATATGTAAATTCCACTATAAATCTTCATAGATATTGGTGGTCTTCTCAGGTCTTGCACGGGGGCGTCCCTTAATCTAAACTTTTATCCACACACAAAAAAATAGAGCTATAGTTCCATTTGAAGAGTTAGGGATCCTTTTATTCTCTTTGATTGATGATTGATGAATTCTTGATTCGTCCACTCGTTTGCTTGCAAGGGAATTTCTTCCTTTGAAAAAAGGTTGGCATACATCAATATAGTTATTATTTTAAGAATTATAACTCACCATGATTTTGAGAAGCATCATCTATGAAGCATCGCTATTCCTAAATTAGTGTCACACCCGTATCGGATACCGTATCCGTATCCATTACTTGTTGGGTACTTGAGGGTATGTCACAAACACATACCCGAAAAGAATTCAAACAAAATAATTTGGATATTCGATTTGGATACACATGATACTTTTTGGATAGGTATTAGTTCCCTACACACGCTTTGTTAAATAAAATAACATTGTTGTTTAGTGAAAAAATAGATTTTTCAATTCCTTTTTTGATAATGTTGATATTTCCCTATTTCATAGTGACTTGTTTTCCTATTTTTTGTTATATAAATATTCTTTTGCTATTTTCCCTTGTGTAAATATTCCCATAATCTTTTCCTATTTTTTATTATTATTATTATTATTATTATTATTGTTGTTGTTGTTGTTATGCTTATTTTTTATACAATTTTGTAATGTTTAATCATGAAACATTTTATATTATATATATAGATATATATCATTTTTAAATAATTTATATTGATGTACTCGTACCTTGATTTTTTACAAATACCGTATCTCATACCCGTATCTGTATCGAATACCGGTGCCGTATCCGTACACATGCAACGTAGAGCATCAATAGCTCAGATGCATCGACACTCATCACTAAAAACGGCATGGCATTGGGTTGGATTGGTGGGGAGAGGGTTGGATTGGATGAGGAAGGAATGGCATTGGTGAGGGAAGTAGTTAGTGAATTAATAGTGTTTGGTGAGTGTTGAAAACGACGTCGATGAGTTCGTTGCAGTGACTTGGACCAAGAGAAGAAGCAAAAGAAAGACCAAGTTCCCCACGACCCGATTGAAACAGTTTGCTTGAGAGGGTGAGGCGAAGCGAAGGTGTTCTACGGCAAAGGAAGAGAAACTTCGGTGACGAATGTTGGACCTAGTGGCATCGTCGAAGCGGTTTGCAAAGGAGACAGATGAGACAAAAAAAATACATAGAGAATCAGAGTATGTAAAAAATATTATTTAATATAATAAAATTAATTATTATTATTATATCTTAATCTTTTTAATTAATATTATATTATTATATGAGAGTTTAATAATTATTATGTATTGTTAGTGTAAAGTTTTTTATATTGATAACCAACTATAAATCATGACATCAAAGACTTTTAAAGTAGTTAAAATGAGAATCAAATATTTTATAATTGGTATACAGTATCAATTAAATATAGATGAATTCTCTGATACCCAAAAATAATTTTATCCTGCCTAGATGACCCAATCAAATGAAGCAATCTAACTCTCTTCATGGCAAACAACTACGAACAGAATTCCATCCCGGTGTTCTCGAAGAATTTACTTACACATACTCTCTTTTTTTTCCCCTTTTATATCCTTACAATATTCTGTAAGTTGAAACTTGACAGACCCTCACACATATTAATCATTATTTTTTCAAACAATAAAAAGTCTTGCTAACTAGTGTTTTATAAGAAATTAAAAATAAATTTTTTTATTAGACATTTCACTTAATATATTAAAAATTCAAATTTATAATTTTAAATAAAATCTTATTTTTAAAATTCTTAACAGTACCCTAATATCAATATTTGCCATAATAAACAATCCTCATTCCACACATTCAGATGCTTTGATGTCAAAATTTGTATGAAAACTAGTGTTGGTCCTTTTAAGAATCTCCTCCATTAATATATGATCGTTAATATTAAGACAGCACATGGATTATAATACACGAAATCCATAATACACGAAATCCATATTAAGACAGCACATGGATTATAATACAGCAGAATCATCTTTACATTAAGGAAAACGGGCTCACAGAAGCACCCCAAAACTTGCAGCAGTAGGCTTCATAAAAGATACTGATAAAAGGAATAATGATTTGAAACTCTAAATATAAATTATAGTTGCCAATCTATGGGACCAATCCCGTTTTGCTCCAGAAGTTGGTTCGTGCTAGAGAAGTGCCTGCTCAGATAAATTCAAAATAAACAAGATCGAAAGTAAGGATAAAAAATTGCTTAGACTTTGAAAGGAACACTTATCAGATGGTCTTTTAAATATAAGACTTGATGATGTGTACGATCCGAGTTTCGTTCATTTCATGAGTCTTTACCGAAGCTAACCAAAATTTGGCTCAATCTATCAGTGGAACAGAACATGAAAAAGCTGTATCACGTCACCCACTGCAGACTAATAATGAGAACATTACAGATGGTGGACTATTAAGGCCCATGTAACATACAATTTAAATCCAATATCGATTCTGAACTGCTAAGTGTGTTCTTGATAGAGTAGTGAGAAGTGTAAATGTATTTGAACACAATAAAGTCTAGATGAAAGAATGGAAAGAAATAATGTATTTGACAATGTATTCTAGACTTTATGGTGTCCAAATAAATATATTTTCACTTGCCACGTTCTCACTCTCCACTTACTAAACCAAGCAACCACGCACACCCTTAATATTTAACGTTTCCAGCCTTCCATTTTAGAGGATTTCAGGCTCCAAAAGAATCTACTTTGTGACAAAAAAAACCTTAATAAATGCCACATTATTAGGACAGAAGGGAAGGTAAAAGTAGTTAGAGACAGCTAGAACAGTTAGTTAGTTGGAGGGATGAGTTTGATAAATTGGGCGAATAAGAGTGGAAAGATTCATCCATAGAATTGGATTTTGAGAGAAAGGAGAAACCCTTTGTGAAAGAGTAACTCATGGAAGAGATCACGATCCTTTTCTTGTTCAGTGCAGTCAATCATTGAATAAAATTCATTTCTTTTTCATTCTCAATCTCTATCCAAGTCCCAGTTCTATTTTGTGGGATCATAACAAATGGTCTGACCTGCCGGATCGGGGTTCTGGAGAATTCGGTGGGGTTCTTGCCGTTGATGGCCAGCGGTCATGGATTACAACCGGGTTCATTGAATTCCAACATTTCTATGGTTTAGAAGAGTGCTTAGAGAATTGAAGAGCTTAAGTGGATGCTGCATCGATTGCCGAAGCCAGCAAGGCCTTGAATGTGAGGAAGAAAGGGTGGCCACAGAACAACACGAAGAGATCTCTGGAGGAGAAAATTTGGAGTTCGGCAACAAAGGTTGAATCGATCAATTTGCTGTCTTGGGTGCTGGCATACCGAGACCAAACTAGAATAGACAGAACCAGAGGAATGAGGATGGCGCCGTGGTCGAGAAGATTAAGGCAGAAGTCGCAGGTGGCGATACAGCAGAACTTTCCCAATTCCAAAGCTCAGACCTGGTGGAGGTAACGATCGGAGCTCCAAAGGGAAATTGTTTCAATGGAGTGGAAACCAACACAGTCCTGGTTGTGTCTTGGTGACGACGTGAGGGTGGGCACGGTGCATGATCTCTATCCAGAGGCTGGACAGGGGCAGCTGCCTCCCTCGGGAGCCAGAAAATGTTGGGTTTGGAGAAGCCTGGCCAGCCCGGTGCCACTGCCACTGCCAGATCAGAAGGATGATCTGCAACCTCTGGCAGAGAACGGACTGCAGTATCCATTGGTGGCATAAGAGATTGGGGTTTGGAATAGTCTGGCCAGCCCACTAAGGCTGCCGGAACCACCACACTTGCCACCTCCAGAACCACCTAACTTGCTGCCACCAGAACCGCCACTGTTGAGCGCACATGCGGTGCGGTGGCAACCTCACAAGCAGCTGGGTTGTCCCCAGCTGAGCCACAATGGGTGTGAACATCGAAATACATAAGGATAAAGATAGATGGGAAGAATTAGACCTAATGGACCAGGCACAAATTGCTCTCAGGCACTGGGTTCATGTGGAAGGAATGGGACATTGCAAATCTGCCAACTGAGGTCATTTTTAGAACAAATGGGTCAACCCCAAAGGAACTGGAATTCGAAAATAGGAAACTATTCCTATTTCATCCTCAAGCATATTGGTGCATTTTCTGTCCAACTTCAGCTCCCAGAACAGGCCCGCATTCAACACGTTTATCATGCCTCCTAGCTGAAGAAGGCAATAGGAAAAGCAATTCGGGATGATGTATCTCTTACTTATTTCAGGTTTCATCGTGATTTCAACCTTGAGGACAAAGTTGAATTTCAAGGGGGTGGTATTGTTAGGACAGAAGGGAAGGGAAAGTACAATGAAGACAGTCACTACATTAAAATATCTGTTCAATGACATACAGGACAGTACAACATCCCACTGCTTCAGGAAACCAAATTGCCAAACTTGTCCAAAAACCAACAAAATTAATTGACGCCCTTTTTAAGGTGTGAATTTTAGTTATTGACAAATAGTTCTTATCTTCAAATCATACTAAACATTTAAAGTAAATTTTTAAGAAGCCCTTAGCTTTTAAAGTATATTAAGCATATCGAACGGGATGAAATTGATGAAGAAACAGAGTTTTCAAAACATGAGCAAGATGTGGTTGACACTTCACATTCGGTAGTTATGTAAAATTAGTTATCCACAGTGTTGATAATATGTATGGTAGTCTGCCATTATTATCATTTTACAAAACTTGATAGTTTGTCATTCTAGAGAGTATTTGGTAGACAGAAATAAGAAATACAAAGTGTCCAGGTACCCTATTTGCTTTAATTGTACAGTATAAATAACAAGTCTTTAAATCACAAATTTGTCATTTTAGGGGATACAGTTATGGATTCTAACATAAAATTGACCATGAGCTGCTAGATCATTTTAGTGCCATTTGCAATTATTATTCGTGAGCCATATTTCCTTATTGCGATCTTTGAAAAACTCTTCACATACGCAGGGGAAGAGGAAAAAAAAATAAGAACTTTTTTCAAGTTGTTTCAAGATTAAACCAGTTCAATGAAGTCGCGCTTATAATTCAGGTCTATGTTGGGATTGTTTGAAACAAATTATGGTTTGCCAGAGTAAATAATACACTTAGAAAGAAAACATGGAACAAAATTGCAGTCGTACCAGTTGCAATACTTACCTGTACAGCCCATTTTTCTAAATTTCCATGGGGAGGAACCGAACAGCCAAGGTCTTCCCGAAGTTCCTTAAAAATATTTCCCAAACTGCGAGGAACTTTGACACCCTCAGGCACCGAGAACGAGAGGCCCATTGCAAGACCAGGTCTATGATAAGGGTCCTAAAAATAAATACTTCCAGACTTAAAGCTCAGTTAATTGAAGAGAGATATTGTGTACGAAAATGTGACTTCAACAACTAATTCAGACAACATCTCAAGACACCTGAACGTTTTCTAGCGAAGTAAATGTACATCGTGCATTAAAGTATCAAAAGTTATCTGAATAAGTTCTTGAAATAATAGTGCTCTTATTTGCAGGTTAGAGGCAATACTAGTCAAATGGACTAACCAATATTACATAAGTAAAAGTAAAAAGTTGCTTGCGTATATTAGGCTCTGTTCGGGAGATAGGAGGGAAGGGAAGGGAAGGGAAAGGAAGGGATTATAGGGGAAGGAAATAGAGGATATTATTCAAACTTTTACAATTTTATCCTTATTTAAGAAAATTAACTTAATTAATATTCTATAAATAATATTAATGCAAAAATTAAATAATATTTTTCTCAAAAAAATTATTTTCCTAATTTTTTTATGTAAATAATTTTCTCACTCTAGATTTTTTTCTTCTCTAATTCTAAAGATTCTTTCTATGAAAAAACAAGAAGGGTAAAATTTGAAATTATTAAAGAGTAAATTGATAAATTATATTTATTATCCCTCAAAATACCTCAAATTTTTTTCCTTTTTTAACTAAACTCTCAAACAGAGATCTGATGCAAACCTCCCTTTTATTTCCTTCCCTTTCCCTCATGAAACTGTCTTGCAATCGAAGCTTTAGGGTTTGCATAGTGATAGGGAATATCACAAAAGTAAAATGAGGTTACCTGGCCAAGGATGACAGCCTTAACCGTATCAAAAGGGGTAGAGTTAAGGGCGTTGAAAATCAAGTGGGAAGGAGGATACACATCATTACCGCTACAAATCTCAGTTTCCACAAATTTGGACAGATTGAGGAGATAGGGTTTTTGGAGTTCTTCATTGAGAGCATCCAACCACGTTTCTTCCCCCACCAACTCCTCTAGTTTCGCAAAACCACCTGCAGTGAATCGATTCATAAACGACACAACACTATCCGAAACGACACGAGTGACTGAAGCTATCTATATTATTATTCACCATAGCAGATGATACACAAAAGTATGCAAGTTGCAGTGAAAAGTAAGGAACTTAGGCCAGTCATTAAACTGATAATGTTGAACAATTAGCACACATGAAATGGGGATAATCAAAGTAAGAAGCAATAAAACCGAAAGAATAAATACACACAAGTCGTTAGAGCTACAAAATGATTATGTAAAGAATCATATATCAGAAATTTGAGGAAAAACTAAATAGAATATGCAACCTTTTTTTTTGGAACATTCGTTCCAATAACATAGATAAAAACTTAGAAAAGCCTGATACTAATTTCCGAATACATATAGCCGCAAAAGAACATTGACATTAACATAATAAGAGAGATGAACTAACCGAGATTCTTGTCAAGGGTCTTAGTGAACTGATTCAAAGCAGGGGGGACCTTCAACCTCTGCTTGAGGATCCTCTTCTTCCTCTGGATTTGGACATTCTTGGGCCACTTCACGAATCGAGTCAGATCCCTCTTCGGAGGCAATGCCCCTCCAATCCCGAACTGCTTCGGACGCTTCTCGAAAAGAGGGTTCGTAACCTTCTCCTGAAATTTATTATTATTATTATTATATTTTTAAACAAAACAACATTCAAAACAAAACAGATGATACCCAAAATAATAAAAGCGTGAATGATGAATCTGATTCAATTTGAAGCAGACGGTTACGTACAGGCTTCTTCTTGGCAGCGGCAACTGGAGCTTTTCCACCTCTTTTGGGAGCCTATTGAATCATCATCAACAAAAAAAATCAAACAAATCAAGATGAGAAGAGTATGAAGAAAACTGACGTATCAGTTAGAGATGATGTGAAGGATTAAGAAAGAGAGGTAGCACTCTCCTTACTCACCATAGCAGCTGCTGGGGGCTATGCAAAAACTGAGAAGAACCCTAATTACATGACCCATTTTATGGAGGCGGCTCATTCTGATTGGACAAAATAACTTTTACCCAAAATTATTGGAGTATCCGAAAAAACACCTTAAATATATTGTTTTAGTATTATCCTATGTTGGACATGCCACATGGTGACACAAGGCAATACCTTTTCCAAATGGCACGTTTACCACGTAGATATCTTCCGTTAGTTTTTAAATGGCACGTTTACCACGTAGATATCTTCAGTTAGTTTTCAAATGGCAACTTGATGGAGGGATGAATGTTACAACGTTTGAGAAGTATAAGGATTAAAATTGCTCAAAACATTAGAGGGACAATTTTTGCTATTGTAAAATACTTCAGCGACTAAAAATATATTTTAGCCTTACGAATTAAAGGTTATTGGTTAATTTAAAGAATATTACAAATAATATATTAAATGTAATTGTGTGTTTAATAGTTTTTTGTAACCATTATGTAGATACGGACTATCCATCACTGTTAGGAGTAATTAATCTTCGTCGGGGAACCTGTTGAACACATAAGGTGAATTATTCCCTCCCAATCAGGTTTTCTCCCTATGCAAGAGTTAGAATTCGAACCTCTGACACCTGCTAAAGGTGTCTGATTCTCTTACTATTCATACCAGCCACATGTTGCTGTGTTTTTTAATAGTTTATGTACTTAAAAAATTGTTGCATAAATGTCATTTATTTTTAAATTTATTATTATTATTATTATAATTATAACTTCATTTAGTATAAAAAAACTTCATATAAACTATATTTCCCTCTAGGTCTTACCAGGCTACACTACCAAACTTAATTAGAATATGAATATTTTGTTTTATTTATATTGTATATGTAATGTAATATATAATATTTGATAAAAAAAAAAAAAAAAAAATCTTATTAGTAAAAGCATGTTTACTATTGTACTAAAAAAAGAGAAAAACCTTAAGTCACTCTTCCAAACATTATACTTTTGCAAGTTAGAGCAACTTCAACGCAGATTAACTATTGAGTCCTTTAGCATAAATTATTGCTGATCAAAATTTTGCATTAGAGCTTGCCTACATGGCACTTGCTTAAAACTGTAATTCCTTGAAGTTAAGCATTGTCCTTTGTATAAGGAACGATAGATTAAGATTAAACAATCATTTTCTTGAATTTCATCGACCAAAAGGCACCAATGATCAGACAAAGAGTAGGAAAAAAAAGACATTCACAAAAATCGAGATGAAGATATCATGACAAATCCAATATACAAAACCAATATTTTTCAACAAAAAATAAAAAACAAATAAAAACAGAAGGGCAATACCACAAAAGCCAAAACTTTAAATGTCAAAATGTCAAAAATTGTGGACTTAATACATGCATGCCATCGAGACCACCGCAATAGTTGCATCTCCACCTGGTTGTGGCTTCGCTCGTCGGGACGAACCTTCGACAATCGATCTGGATTCATCGAGCTTGCTAAACCGAGAGGGAAAGAGGGAGAGTCGACTTGAGATGAGAGGGTTTGCTTGGAGGGAGAAACCGAGAACTCGGAAAGAGATGAGGAGATTAAGAGGGAGATTGAGAGGCCGAGAAAATGGGCAAAATGAGAGGGAGAGAACTGATGAGACAGAGAACATTCTAAAGAAATTTAATTGAGAAAATTTGACCACATATCATAACAATAATTCATTCATCCGAGAGACTCAACAATAAATTTGTAAATATGACCGTTTGGAGCAAAAATAAAATTTAGTGAAAAAAAAAACAATAAAAAAAGTGGGACACTTAAGGGTTACTTATTGTATATACTATTGGAGTAAAAAATGGCTTGGTTGCTTAACTGTAATGTGACATAGTGGGGTCCACTTAAGAAAGCAAAGTGGATTGCTTAAGCATTTAGCATTGGAAATTCTCTAAGGTTCTTATACATTTTCTACACCCCAACCATAAATAAATATTTAACTCATTGTTCGAATGACAATACAAAATGAAAATAAAAATAATACAAAAAATAAAGGAGGAAAATTCTCTATCTTAATATTTCCTTGAAGAGAAAAATAAAATCAAAATATTAGTTTATATTGTTTATTTTTATAAAAATGTGAACAAATAAAATATAAATATATAAAATAATCAACGAGTTTAATTTTTATGCAGTAACAGTTTTAAGTGTTTTATACTGTCAACCAATCAAAAATCATGGTATGAGTGACTTTTAAGTTAGTTAGGATAAGAGCCAAATATTGTAACATATGTGGTATTTTTTGATTGGTTGTCAGAATAAAAAAAAAAAAATCACCAACGAATATTTTCATATAATGAAACTAAGTATTTTTTTTTTGTGTGGATAATTTATATATTTTTGTAATTTTTTATAATTACTTTGTCTTTCATATATGTTTAGACTCCTCTAGACTAGTGTAGGGAGTTCTAGAGAAGTGTATTACCACTGTAAATATCTAGATATTCTTGGTGCAGGTTCTAGAGAACCATCATCCACTGTCGGATTGAATTGATCTCTACCGACCATTAAGGAGGTTAAGGGAATATAATTAGGTGGGACTTCATTTATAATCATCCAACATCTAAGCATCCAAATACTTGTAAAAGTCTACTCTAGAACAATAGAAGTTCCATTTACTTAAATTGTTCTTGGTCACTAACTTTACCTAACTTCCCATAGCAACCTGAGAAAATAGCTTGATAGAATATGTGGATTGAAGAAGAAAAAAAAAAACAAAGAATATGTCGATTGAAGTTGCAAAATTTAAACTCAAACTTATTTAGCATGACTAGGCCTAACCCAATGTAGTCCAGTCCAAAATTAGACCAATACGTTTACCAAAATTTAATTTATTTTTTAATTTAACAAGCTATCATCTAAGGGTAAATTACCATTTTTTGTCTGAAAAGGTAAATTTAGTTAGTAGTTAAGCTAATTTTCTAATTTATTCATCATTGGTTAAAAACTAAATTATCTTAGGCTATGTTTGGGAGGATGGGAAAAGATGGTTAGTAATGGAGTGAAATTGTAGAAAAGGCTTAACCCATTATTTGAGAGTTTCTTCGTTAATGGAGTGCGATGGTTGTAGGTGGTGTTGTAAGCAATTCAGTTAGTTAGTTAAGTAGTTCGTGTACTGTTAGTTGGTTATGCATAATGTACACTATAAATAAAGAGCAATGTATCTGTAAAATAAAAAGTGAATACATGTTTTGAATTCACTCTCTTTTCTCTCTATTTCTTCTACTCTCTTCATCTCTGTTTTCTATTGTTTGTGATCCCACAAGTGGTATCTAGAGCTATTGATCGTGGGAGACTCTGACTTCAAGTGGAGAATTGAAGGTGTGATCATGGCTTCCGCAAATGGGAATGGTAATTTCCCAGCCTCCTTCCCTGTTCTTGATGGAAAGAACTTTGACCAATGGGTAGTGAAGATGGGAGTCATCTTCGGGTTTCAGGATGTCCAAGATATTGTGAAAGATGGAGTTCCAGATGGAGCTGACAGTGCCACTAAAAGGAGAGATTGTAAAGCTCTCTTCTACATTGATCAATGTGTGGATGCTGCCAATTTTGAGAAAATTTCTGCAGCAAAGACAGCAAAAGATGCATGGGACATTCTGAACAAGGCGTATGGAGGTGCTGCCAAGATCAAGAAAGTGAAACTTCAATCACTTCGAAGACAATATGAGTTGATGTCTATGCTTGATCAAGAAACAATTGCTGCTTATTTTACTAGACTTCAGGTCTTGGCAAATTCTATGAAATCTTGTGGTGAGACTTTTACTGATCAGCATATTATAGAAATTTTTTTGAGAACCTTGACTCCTAAATTTGACCACATTGTGGTGGCCATTGAAGAGTCCAAGGATCTTGAAAACATGAAGATGGAGGATTTGCAAAATTCTCTCGAAGCATATGAGCAACGGCTCATTAAGAGAGCTGGTGTGAGGGAAGCTGATCAAGCACTGAAAGCTAAGGTTGTGAAGAAGGAGTATGATCACAAGAAAGGAAAGGGAAAATGGAAGAGCAAGAAGTGGAAAGATTCTGGCGAGGGCTAGAGCAATGCCTCAGATCAGGATTGCTGTGATCAAAAATTCAAGAAAGGTGGTAGTCTTTACAAATCTGATGGCAAAAGGAAGTTTAACAAGAAGGGGGTTCAATGTTATAATTGCCAGCAATGGGGTCACTATGCTAATAAGTGCAAGAACAAGAAAGTGCCACGAATTGATGAAGCTCAGATGGCACAAGGTGACTCAGATTTTGATAGTGAGAATGTCTTGCTTATGGTGACAACAGCCGAGTGTGAAAAGCATGACAGCTGGTATTTGGACACTGGTTGTTCAAACCACATGACTGGAAACAAAGAGTGGTTTGCTGATCTTGATGGAAAGGTCAAGAGCAAGATTAAATTTGCTGATAATAGCACTATAGTAGCTGCAGGGAAGGGTAAAATTCTGATTCAGAAAAAGGATGGTCAGAAATCATATGTTTCAGATGTTCTTTATGTGCCACAAATGAAGAACAATCTGTTGAGCCTAGGACAATTATTGGAGAAAGGCTATATTATGACCATGAAGAATAATGTGTTGAAGGTTTATGATAGCAAGAAGAAACTGATCTTGAAAGCACCATTATCAAAGAATCGCACCTTTAAGGTTGGGATTCAGATTGCTGACACAACATGCATGGTTGCAACTGTTGAGAATCAGAATTGGTTATGGCACATGAGGTTTGGACATTTGAATTTTCGAAGTCTAAGCCTATTGAAAAATGAAGACATGTTGCATGGTTTAACTTCAATCAAACAGCTGAAGGAATTATGTGAAGGGTGCTATATCAGTAAACAAACCAAAACAATGTTTAAGTTCACAATATCAGCAAGGTCAAAAGCTCCTCTTGCAGTGGTATATTCTGATGTCTGTGGACCTATGGAGATAGCTTCCCTTGGAGGTAATTTTTACTTCATTTCCTTTATTGACGAGTTTACTAGAAAGATATGGCTATACTTGATCAAGAAGAAAGGGGAAGCTTTTGATATGTTCAGGAAATTCAAGGCTGAAGTTGAAAAGCAAAGTGGCAAAGTCATTCAAGTCTTGAGAACTGATGGTGGTGATGAATATAACTCAGTTGCATTTCAACAATTCTATGAACAGGAAGGTGTAGTTCATGAATTTACAGCACCTTACACTCCACAACACAATGGGAAAGCTGAAAGGCGAAACAGAACTTTGATGAATATGACAAGAAGTATGTTCAAAAGCAAGGCAATGCCCAAATGTTTTTGGGGAGAAGCTGTATCTACAGCGGCTTACATCCTCAACAGATGTCCCACCAAAGGTCTGCTAGACATGACGCCTGAGGAAGCATGGTCAGGACACAAGCCAAGTGTGAGTCATTTTCGCATCTTTGGTTCTCTTTGCTTTAGTCACATTCCTGATGAAATAATGAAGAAGCTGGATGATAAAGGAGAGGCTATGGTGTGCTCCTTGGCTATCATTCAACAGGTGCCTATAAAATGTACAATCCTATCATTAAAAGGATTGTGGTCAGCAGAGATACAGCTATTGATGAAAGCAAAGGATGGAATTGGGCAACTGACAGTGGTGTTACCAGAGTACTTGTGCAGGTGAATGTTTTTGAAACTGATACCTCAGCAGCCCCCATGCCTATTCAGACCTGCGGACCACAAAGGACTAGACAACCACCACAGAGATATAATGAATATAAGGTCTTTCCTGACAATGCAATTACTGAGGAGGTTGATCTATCAGCTGAAACTGATATGGTGCATTTGGCATTCCTGGCAGAAACAAAACCTGTCACATTTGAGCAGGCAAACAAAGAATCCAAGTGGAAGGAAGTAATGAAGGAAGAGCTAAAAGCCATAGTAAAGAATGAAACACGGGAGCTAGTCTCTATACCTCACAACAAGAGGCTTATAGGAGTGAAATGGGTCTATAAGATCAAAAGGAAACTTGATGGTGAGATTGCAAAATATAAGGCCAGACTAGTGGCTAATGGCTTCCTACAAAGAGCTGGCCTAGACTAAAATGAAGTATTTGCACCAGTGGCAAGGATTGAAACCATAAGACTAGTGGTTGCCATTGCAAGTCTCAAAGGCTGGTTTTTACATCAGCTTGATGTAAAATCAGCTTTCTTGAATGGACCATTAGAGGAGGAGGTATATGTTTGCCAACCCCCTGGTTTTGAGGTGAGGGGACATGAAGACAAAGTTTATAAGTTGAAGAAGGCCCTCTATGGTCTTAAGCAAGCTCCTTGAGCTTGGAACAAAAGAATTGACAGTTTTCTCCTACAACAAGGTTTCAGTAAGTGCACAACTGAGTATGGTGTTTATGTTAAAGCTTCAGCTAGTGAATTGTTGATTGTAGGCTTATATGTCGATGATCTGTTGATAACTGGGAGCAATGCAGCTGAAATTGCTGAATTCAAAAAAAAGGTCTTTGTCAGAATTTGAAATGACAGATCTTGGTTTGCGGTCATACTTCTTAGGCATGGAATTTGTTCACTCAAGCAATGGTATTTTTATGCATCATAGGAAGTATGTTACTGATATACTCAAGAGATTCGGTATGCTTGACTGTAATGCAGCTCACACACCAGTTGACTGTGGCACTAAACTGGAAAAAGATGGTGAAGATAAACCTGTGAATGCAACTCTTTACAAACAAATAGTTGGTTCTTTGAGGTTTTTGTGCAGTAGCAAACCTGACATAGCTTATGGAGTGGGGCTAATCAGCAGGTTTATGGATCAACCGAGGGCATCTCATATGCTTGCAGCTAAGAGAATTTTGAGATACATAAGAGGAACTCTTGATTATGGCTTGCAGTATGGCAGAGATACAACAGCTGAAGTGATTGGTTTTTGTGACTCAGATTGGTGTGGTGATAAGAATGATAGAAAAAGTATAGCTAGATATGTGTTCATGATGAATGGAGCTCCTATTTCTTGGTGTTCTAAGAAGGAATCTGTTATGGCATTATCATCTTGTGAGGCTGAATATTGATAACCCGCTGGTTTATCTAGTTTTTACTATGATTAACTAGTGAATTTAATTTGATTTGTTGAGTTTATTCTCAATTTTACCCGTATTTGTCTTTGTTTAGTCTTAAGTTATGTTTTGAGTCCCTTTATTATTTTTAGTAATTTTTGTATGTTTTTGAGTTAGGTATGTGTAATTGGGTGCTCGTACTTTCAGGTACTCAATTAAGATCAAAATTGAAGCTTTGGAAGTGATGGTGTAGAGCAGAGCACAGAGCTGAAGCATACTAGATGGAGATTCTCGCCTCGCGACAGGACGTTCGCCTCGCGAGACCGCGCTGATAGATTAGGATTTCAGTCATTAAATTTCGCCTCGCGAGAAGCTTCTCGCCTCGCGAGTGTGCGTATTCAGGATGTATAAATTCAGTTTTTAAACACAATTAGGTCATCTACTTTGACACCATAGGCTGCGATTAGTTGAGAAAATTAGGATTTTGGAAGATTATTCAACTTCTGTTATGGATTTTGGGTTTTATTCAATGAATTTGATATTTGTTTCAATCATGAGTAGCTAAATTACCTTTTCTAGGGTGATGATGTAACCACTTATGAAGGTTTGGTAGAGTTATGGCTAAATCCTAGTTTATTAGCATTGCTTTTATGTTTTTCTCATGATCTTTAATGCTTTCAATTGTTAGCTCGAGAAATAATTGAATGATAGGCCAATCATAATGAGACCGACGAGAGATTTATGTGTCTAGAGCATTTGTGAAAAATCATAGGGTAATTTGAGACCGATAGGAGATAAGAATCCTGTGCAACTTCTATAGAGAGTCATAGAGCTTAATAAACTGCTTGATTAATAATCATCATAGAAATATAGTTGGTTAGGACTCAAGAGGTAAATTTTAATGTACTCTAACCCAGGTATTAGAATAAATTAGGAATCTCGGTTGATATTAGTTAATGTTAGAAATTAGGATGAATTGCCATAACTGCACCAAACTGGAGTTCGTATATGAATTTAGAATTTTGTCTATGAAATTCTAGCTACATAGATTGGTGAAATCAGAGCCCTAGAGCTTTTTAGACTTGAAGTACACTTTAAATTTATTTTTAGCACTTCCCAATTTGAGTCTTAAATTGATTCTTTAATATTTCTTTTTTTTTTTTAAATTCATTCTCTTATTTAAATTTAATTTATGCACTCATTTGACGTTTAAATAGTTATCAAAGTTAAGAAGTGGTAATTAGTCAAATCAATCCTCGTGTTCGATTTCGGAACTTCCAAGTTCTATACTACTTGATCGATTTAGTGCACTTGCTAAATTTTACATCAAATATATATCAGCATCAGTGGGAGCTTGTTAAGCTTTATGGCTGGAGAACTTGCTGACAGAAATGCAGTTTCGAAAAGAGGTGCCTATGAAGTTGTTCATTGATAATAAATCAGCCATAAACCTAGCCAAATATCCAGTCGCACATGGTCGAATTAAGCATATTGAAACAAGATTCCATTTCCTTCGTGATCAAGTTTGTAAAAGAAGATTGGAACTCATTTACTGCAACACAGCAAAGCAAGTGGCTGGCATTTTGACAAAACTTCTTAAGGTTGATAGATTTAAAGTGATGAGAGGTTTGATAGGAGTAAAGGCTATTACTAATCTGAATTGAGGGGGTATGTTGTAAGCAATTCAGTTAGTTAGTTAAGTAATTAGTGTACTGTTAGTTGGTTATGCATAATGTACACTATAAATAAAGAGCAATGTATCTGTAAAATAAAAGATGAATACATGTTTTGAATTCACTCTCTTTTCTCTCTATCTCTTCTACTCTCTTCTTCTCTGTTTTCTATTATTTGTGATCCAACAGGTGGGAACCCAAACCACTCCATATCCCTCATTTATTCATTTTTTTCATACCCTCCAAATTGGGGGGTTTGAGATCTCCCTCCAAACTTTCAAACAATGGAGTGATATATTTTTACCTTTCCACTCCGTTCCACTCTACACCACTCCGTTACTAACCATTCCACCTCATCTCCTTCAAAACTCCTAAACATAGCTTAAGTTCCTAAATTTGCCTGGATTCAAATTTTTCAAAATTAAATTTATTAATTTTTTTTAAAAATAAATTAACGAGCTAGTAGGCCAGTCCACTTGATGTGTGATTGCTGGGCTAAGATAGTATTCCATCAGCTATAACAAAAATAGACGACCTTTTGAATACTTGTAGTCTCATATTTTCTTAACATAACATGAAAGAAAACCTTTTTTGTGTTTTTAAAACATTGCTAAAAGTTTGACAACAATCCATTTTCCATCGTCATTCTCTTACCAAATTATCTTTCATAGTTTTCTATTATTTCTTTTGCAGCTTCAACAATTAAGCACTCCACAAGATAAACATTTGACGAGATCATGAAGAAACTTGTGTATCAGTAACATATGATCCGAATTCGAAAGACTAAGAGAGAGATGCAGTATTCTCCCTTACCCACCACAGCTGTTAGTGGTGATGCAAAATTGTATCTCAAAGAAGAACCCTAATTGCCAACGAATTTATATATGTTAACACGAGGGCATTGCCATAACCGAGCCTGGCCTGATTAGTAAGTAGTAGACATGTCTTAATTCCGTTGAGGCTTCCATGTTTTTTTTGGTTGAAAGGAGGACAAAGTCCAAACAAAAGAAAAAACTACACCGCTACACTACGAGTTAGTAGCGCCACCCTCGTAAAATCATCAAATAAAAGCTGAACACAATTTTGATGCTTTTTTTAAGCTGGCATAACTTACACAGTTGCATGACCAAATTTATTAGGATATTTATATTTTATTTTAGGTTAAAGTAATATTTTGGTCCTTATACGTGACACCGATTCTTCATTTAGTCCCTATAAGTAAAAAGTTATTAAAAAGGTCCTCATACGTGCAATCGTTATCCATTTGGTCCCTCCCGTTATGTTATCGTCTCTAATGATCTGTTAACTACTGCGTATAGGGACTAAATGAAGAATTTGTGTCACGTATAGGGACTAAATATAGAATTTGTGCCACGTATAGGGACCCAATAATTTAGATTAAAGTAATAATCTGGTCCGTATAACACAAATTCTTCATTTAGTCCCTATACGTGACACAAATTCTTCATTTAGTCCCTATACGTAGTAGTTAACGGAACATTAAAGACGACGACATTACGGGAGGGACCAAATGGATAACAATTGCACGTATGAGGACCTTTTTAATAACTTTTTACGTATAGGGACTAAATGAAGAATCGGTGTCACGTATAGGGACCAAAATATTACTTTAACCTTTATTTTATACAGTTTGTATATGCAATAATATTTAATAAAAAAACAAACTCTTACTAATAAAAGCATGTTTACTATTGTAATAAAAAAAGAGTAAAACCATAGTTCATTCATCTAAATATTATAGTTCTTGAAAAAAAATTCTTACTAATTAAGTTCTTGAAAGATGCAAAAAGCCACCATGCTGATTATTCTGTTGCCCACCGTTTAAGAGCAAGTTAGCAGAAGTAGACGTGATAAGTTGAAGGTGGCTGTTAAAAATCGGTATGATCAACATAGTGACGTTTTGCATCTTTTAAGGCCTTAACCGGTGATAACAAACTTTCATGAATCTAATTGCCGACACTATAATCTTTGGATGACATACTTGAAGGAGTATGTGGCAGTTGCCCCCAAAAAGTAAAAAAATAACATCTGCTAAATGTTAGATAATTTCCCCCCGTTAAAATATAAATGTTGTACTCACAGTCCTACAACCCTACTCTACATAACATTTTCCCATTTTCCAGTACAATTTATACATTTGGTCAAAGGAGTTTCCATGAATAAAAAAATGGAATTTCTATGCAATGAATTTGTGAAAAAACAAATGTGTAATTAGGGGTCGCAAAACAGGTTGGACCATAAAGCGGTTTAATAACGGGTCGAGTCAAATTGGCCCACCTACCCATTTTCACTTACATTTTTTTTGCACTTTAAACTTAATTGACACTTCAACAAATTACTTTTTTTTTGCTTGTTTGTCACTTTGGGTGCGTTTGGAAGAGCTTATAGAGAGCTTATGGATAATAGCTTATAGAATTAAACTTATAGAAATAGCTTCTGAAAACAGTTTATGGTCTTTCTACAAGCACTTTTTAGCTTATTTCCATAACCTTGTCAGAAAAGATTATGAAAATATGTTGTGCTTTAGCGTATTTTAAAAAGAGTTTATTGAATAAGCACTTAATTAAATTGTTTATCCAAACACACCTTTTGTCCAAGTCTTTACACCGTTCAAGTATATTTGTAATTTTTAGATGATGTTTGTATATGTATTTTTAAATTTTTCGAATTTTTATAATTTTTTTATTTTTAGCGGCCAATCCACTTTATCAAAACTAGTTGACCCGCCCACGCCGTTTTTGGCGAGTCGGACGGGCCAGGTAGGCCAATTTTGCCACCCCTATGTGCAATCAAACGGTAGATGAAGTGCTGAATAATTGTTTGGTCATATACATAGAGACGTATTTTTTATGGTATTGAAAATGAAAAAAAAACGTACAATAATTTCAAAATACAAATACACGTGGAGGGCAGCAATAATTTATAGAAGTTGAGGTGTTTTCATATTTTTTGCTATAAAATTGTATAGTTTGTTTGAAAGTTATTATCACTTGGGTGTAATTGGGTATTTGGTGATAATGAGGGGAGGAGTGCTATCAACACACTCTTTAACATTCTCTTTCCAACACACACCCTCCTATTGGTTGAAATTCATATGGGTCCCACTAATTCATGTGGGTCCCACTTGAATTTTGTAGGATCCACATGAATTTCAACCACTAGGAGAGTGTGTTGAAAAGAGAGTGTATTACTGACATTTTTCTAATGAGGATATCTTTTGTAATCACTATTTTTTGGCTTAATGATAATGGTGTCGTTATTTAATTGCTTATGGATTTATACATGTTTTATAAAAATCATTGTAGATAAATAGACCAATTTAAAAAATTTCACATATAAGGACTAAATTCAGAATTAATAAAGAAACCAAACGATTAATTTAATCTTTCTTAATTCTTTTTTGACATTTGTCATGAAAGAGAGTAATTCATATATTATACAAGAGCTTTGTATATCTTAAGGTAATTAATAATAGTGATGTCATTACTTTATCGCTTATGGATTTATACATTTTTTATTGAAATAATTATATATAAACGGATTAATTTCAAAAAATTTCACGTATAAAAACTAAATTTAAAATTAGTATAGAAACCAAACAATTAGTTTAACCTTTCTTATTTCTTTTTTGGTATTTGTCATGACAGAGTAATGCATATATTATACAAGAGCTTTGTATGTGTTAAGGTAATTCATACATTCCCACAATTCATAAAAAATGAATACAATCCAAACAAATTATTTTTTGGAGGCAGAATTTTCCAGTTTCAAACCACTTTTTCTAATTTCTGACGATATTGTTTAGCTTACGCCAAGATTTTTCAAATTTGGACGACCGTTAGTACAAATTTAACATAAATGACTAATATAATGTTTGATTTATCATTACAAATATATTTTTACCTCAAAAGTACTCTAGATATTTTGACTCAAACGTAGGTTTATAATTTTCCAACTGTAAATCAAACATATACTAACTTGCTATAACTAAAACACAATAAAGGACTAAACTTGAAGGTGATTTTAGCCTTATAATTATATTAATTTTATGCTTAAATAAATGTATTTGTTGAAAACAATTTTAATATAATATATTTTTTTGAATTGTGTAATAATATAGTTAATTACAAAAAAAAATTATATAATTTAATAATATTTATTTGATAGCTAGTTTTGCAGCAATGAAATGAGAAAAAATTTATTAGTTTTAAAATAATCTATCTGCTTTGTACATGTTTGGTTTACAGTTGAAAGATTGCAAACATACATTTGAAACAAAATATTTATAGAATTCCTACGAGGCAAACATATGGTAAACCAATATCTAAAAATTATTCTCTTCTTATAAAAACAGTTTTTTCTATAATTTAATCAGATTTGACAAACATATCAAATTAAACCCAAAACAGTTTTTTTTTCCAAAATAAAAGTTGTTTACTTATATTATAATCTATCCAAACAATGCTGAACTCGTATTGCAAAACAACTGCTAGAATCAGATAGCTATTCATACTGGCAATTAATGCACTGAAATCACTAAACTCATGAGGGATTAATACATACATAAATCCCTAGAGTCAATAACGGGTCATAACCGGCCCCTCTGACCCATATTCACCAAAATGGAAAATGACAGTGTGTTCATGACATGAAAGCTCAAAAAAACCGAGCAAGAAATTATATCTACCAAGAATCTTGATGTATTGATATGATAAATTAAAGAAGAGAAACAGTTACTTAACAACCGATTAAGCATCTGCCATGGGGAACATAGCATATCAGAATAACCCAGCCACTCAGTAATCTCCAGACTCCAATGAAGTTTCTTCCATTCCCCATCCTCAACAATCTTGTATGGAAACCCTGTTGTATGGCAAGTGAGCAACCATTCAAACACCAGATATAATTTACTGAAGACCAATGAAAAAAAAGACTTTTTTAGCCTCCTAATAAAACAAAGATTAGGAAGGTATTGCAGCTATTGCCTGGCCCTAACAAAAGCATGCATTTGGAAAAATATAATGAAACAGAAGAAAAAAGATATCCAAATCAAGTTCAGGAATTCAACTTGGGAGGGGAAGAAGATACCTTACAAATCAAAAGCCCCTTATTTTTTCTTTAGCTCATCCAAATAAAGTACAACCTTAACCAGTCTTTTGAAAGAAAATATTTTTATCCACTAAGGTCCAATTTTATTTTTACCAACATCTACTTCCATCTGTCACTTCCTAAAGTACCCTACATAACAAAAGCACCTGGAAGTATCTTAAATGCCCACTATCATACTTGGAGGACAAAGGAGATAGCTTACATGTTTGTGCTAAAAGTTTCAAAAGGTTCTTTTGTCCAAACACTTGTCAAATAAACCAAAAAAGGTTATCAAATGCATAAAACAGATGCTTCAAATAATTATATGCCATTTTCTTTCTCTACTTCATTTCCTATAATGATTGATATCTCCACCTTTTCATTTTACTGTATCAAATATCTCAGTTTCTCTCTACACAAGTATTTATGTCCATTTTTCTGGCATTAACAAAAATGCTAAATCAAGTTTATTTAAATTTAAATCCACAAAAGAAGTTCATCAATATGAACAATGATGGCTTGTCCTAGGCTTACTACTTATTGTATCTATGTGACAATATAAAAGCACTTCGACCACCGTAAATAACCATCCCTGATTCTGGCCATACCTTCAACTAGTTGATGGGAGAAACACCCTTATAAGCTCTTTCACAGTAATCTTTTTTCTACATGTAGGGCATTTAGCCTGAGCACTTATTGCAGCCTTGATGCAAGCCTTGCAAAAAATATGACCACACCTTGTTGACATTTCTTCTACCAAAGGCCCCATACATATTGGACAGCTGAAGACAGGCTCTTTTGGAGGTTCAGGTGGCTTTTTTTCCTTCTGCAAAGGAATATCCAAGTCAAGAACTTTCAACTCTAGTAAATCTTCACAGTCATCTGTAAGTTCTTTATTTGTTTCAGGCAGTGGTTAATTATAGACGAGTGATAAATTTAAAATTTTGTGGCTTAAAAGAGATCATTTTCATGAGTGCAGCACAAAAGGGGGAGAACTAAAACATACATTAGAAAACTTTTACCCAATCCCCCTCCCAAAAGCACGGGCATATCTTGATTCTCTAGGTAGTAACTTACAAATTACAATACATCTATGAAATAATGACCTGCACTGCCAACAGAACATCTATGAAAGCATGCAGCAATGTCAAACTGCAGAGTTTGCATCAGTTCCAATACAAGCAAGTAAAAAATTCAACTAAGAACCAACATAAAATTTCTTATATTCATGATATTTTAAAATTGGCATGCCATTAGAGCTTTGGTTCAGTGGTAGCTCATCCTCACCAAAAGTGAGGAACACAAGTTCAATTTACCCTGTTCCCTAACCAGTATTGACTAACTCCTTAGGGCCTATTAAAATGTTAAAAGGGGTATTACTTAGTCTCAGAACTAATTACATACAATTATGTTACAAATCACAGAAATCTCAATTACAGGTTCTAAGCAGGCAAGCAGCCATCTCAACTAAATTAAACTGAATGTCCTTCTATCTTAAATAAAAAATATAAATAAAAAAAGCACTATGAAGCCTGGAACAAATGATAAACAGGTAATAACAATGATTTATTCCAAGGTGGAAAAATTATTATTACGTATCTGACAACTAATTTATTCAGTAAAACAAAGGACAAAGAAGCACAGAACATTAAAAATACAACATGCAAAAAGGGAATTTTTTACCATAGAACTGCTACTGCCTTCCAAATTTATATAAAGATCACAATTAATAATTGTTTGGCTTGGGGACTCTCTTCTGCGTTTCCTGCAAATATTGCTGGTTACCCTAGTCTGCTCTTCTGCAGTAATCATGTAAGAAGTACATATCAAGAATGGACAACTTCAGTTGACATGTAAGAAGTACAAAAGGTCCCTATCCATCATGTGTTGGGGGATCTGGACATTTGGTAAACTCAAATCTAACAAACCATAAAGCAGAATGAACAAGACATTCGGCACAATAAATATGCTCACATTTTTTTATTTAAAAAGAAGAAAGATACAGAAATTCAGAGTTTAAATTTGCTACTAAATATTAAAAGCTTCTGCAACTTCTAAAACCAGATTTTATATATGTGAATAATGATATTACATTAGATAGTGATGGTCACCGACCCTGCCTAATTTTAAATTTTGATTATATGGCTTCAATGAACAGAAGTGGAAGTGGGGGACGAGAAACAGCAGAGTTTAGCATAGTGATCAGGTTGATTCAACCCGATACCCCATTCAACTTGTATCGTCATGGTCAGGTTTGATCCAGTTTTAACCCGATAACCCAACACAAACCCCTTTTTTAAATTAGATTGGGACGTTTCTTTAGGTTATCAGGTCAAAGCAACCGAATAAACACCCCTAAAAATATTCAAATTAATTAAAATATTGACAAGAACTTCAAGGTCAAAATATAAAACAATTTGCTTTAAAGAAAAGAAAGGTAGTTGTTAAAGTTTTCAAATGGCCTGCCGAACCTTCGTAGAGATCCAACACTTTCAATACTATTTTGGTCTTTTTGCCCCGGCCATGGGCACACCACATTCGAACAAGATCCCTCATACTCCAGTCCTACCCTATCTTATTAGGAATAAGGTTGCAGCACAGTTTAATATAGAAATGGCTATGATTGTGAAAAGCAGACGATATGTATTATCATAATAATATAAGAGTTGAGAACACTGCAAGAAAGATAAAGGTGACAATAAGAGGATCGTTCTGTCTTTCTTCACTTCTTATCTTTATCTATGATATTAACTTGAAGTTGAACTTAAAGATGAGTTTATTCCTAACTAGAAAGCAGATTGAAAGAAACATAGGAGGTATACTGAACACTAACCCAGCCCAGATTAACTACTATTCACAGAACCCAGCTTCTCCTTTATAGCGAATAAAGATTGGAGTCCGAAAAATTCAGAAACACACTTAAGGACTACCCAGAAATGGAATAGATCTACCGCAAACCAGCCACCTTAATAAATTAAGTGAATGTACAAGCAATATTTTCAGTGAAAGTTTAAATAGCCAAATGGAAAAACAATGATAGGGGCAACATGAGTGCTGGCAGAAGAAAACACCCAGAATAATCCCTGTGTTTGGAAAAAGAAAACAAGGATGAATTGTGTGCTGCAGCAAGGAATGATGTTAATAATATCCACGTATGATGTGAGTGAGTACAAGAAAAAAAAAGGGACAAAGTACAAAGGAGGTTTCTACAGTACCATTCCTTTTTGTGAGGGTATGAAGTCTCTTAATAATTAGTAGCTAACGCATAATATTTGTTAATATAAATACAACAAGAGCTTGTTGACCAAAAGGAAACTCCAGTATACATAATTGAATGGGCCATTGATTCATGAGCATGAGGATTTGGTTGGTGCCAGCACAATTATATCATCCAACACCCACAAGGCTTCCCGCAGACATAAACATAAACATAGAGGAATATTTAAAAAAACAATTTTATTACATGATGAAAATCATGCAATGGGATTCAGCGGCTTCTGTACACTAACTAACCTGTAACCAAACCAGCATAGACAAGCATGGGGGGGGAGTTAGGATAGAGAAAAGATTAATTTAATAGATGTTTGAACTGAAGGGCAGACAAAGTTTAACCATAGTTACCAGGGGTGATAAACTCCCCAACCCTGACATAGCTCCAACATACCCAGTGATTGGATATAAACAAACTTCCAGCATACCTGCCACTTGAATTCTATTGTTGCCTTCATTACCTTGGTCCTTGGAAGAGGCAAGTCTAATGGTTATAAAGCTACCTTGTCTGACAATTGTTGTCTACTTTCAAAGAGACAATGTTTGTCACCAACACCAAGGCAACTTGGCGAGAGAAAAAAGCAAAGTGAAAGTGGAGGAAAGGAATGACACGTTACCTAAATCCACATCAACTATAGTCCTCCTGCGATTTCTTCTTGAATTGTTTTTCGCCTAAGATGAAAAATAAATGAAAGATTAATTTCCAACAAATATTTCTAATAAAGACTGAAAGCATAATAGAAATAAAGTCTATATATAAAAGGGGAGATAAACCTCGGCAAAAGCCCTTGGAGAAGATTCAACAACATCATCATCAATGGCCTCCACATCAATTGTTGGAGGTTGTAAAACCAGCGGTAGCTGGACAGCTTGAACTTCTTGAGGCCCCAACTGAGTTGAAGGTCCCTCCGGATCCCGATTCTCACCAGATGGTACACGGTTAAGGTCAATGTCCAAAACTGTCTTCCTCCGCCGGTAACTTCTGACAGCCCCCCTGACCGACCGAGAGCTCATCTTAGTACAATACTCCCTTATCCAAGTTAAAAACCTGAAAATCCCGATATCATAACACATGAAAACACATTCCTTGCCAAAGTGGCTACTAGGGCAAGTCTGGGCATCTAAACGAGGCATATTTTTGTGGTTATAAGATAAGCATAAGACAGAGAAAATATAAACATAACACAGTGCCAGAATTTCATTGTGTACAAGCACACGGTGATATACAATACCAGAGAAAATCGTAAATTCAAACCAACAAAACACGAGAAATCTGAAGAAACCTAGAGGAGCTCCACTTGCAAATATAAGGGCTTCGGTTCACTTGATGCTTTGGAAAGCAATTTTGAAAATTTCAAAGTAATAATTTGGCTATTTTGATTAGCATCTTTAGACCAAAAATAAATAAATAAATAAATAAACCAATTATATTACACATAATGGTGAGCAAAGGTTCCAAAATCTGCACTTTACCAGGGGAATGTGCAAATAAGCTAATGGATTTTTTTTTGGGTAACCATGTTGGATGACACTTAAGAGTAACTAATCTCGATCGGAAGACACTTAAGAGCTCCCAACCGGGTTTTCTTCGTGTACAAAAGTCAGTAACCGAATCCATGACCACTTGTTTAAGGAGTCTGAGCTCGTTACTACTCGGACCAACAACATCTTGGTATATGCTAATGGAATTTAAAGAATCGGCCGAAATCAAAAAACAAAAAATAATCCAAATTGAGGATGATCACACTTATTTTCGCTGACGAAACCGATGCACACAAAACTAAATGGACAAATAATCACAATCTAAACAATCCATCGGTTTCTTTTTAGCGAGCCACTAAATTGAAGGAAACCCAAAGATAATACTCGGAAGCGAAACAAAGAACTTACCGGTGGCGAAAACGCGGTCCGAGATTGTGCCCTAACGGAGAGTTTAGGGTTAGGGATGGGGTTAGGGTTAGGAATGGAAGAGAGAAGGTTGTGAGGGGGAGGCCTTAGGCCTTAAGGAGAATAATGAATGAGAGGGAAAGAGAGACACTGTTGCGAACGGAGACAAGACTCGACCCCAGGGACCCTGACACGCGCTTCAGTTCAAGGTTACACATACGCATGTCCACGTGGCGCTCGCTAATCGGAGTGCTCACGTGTGCTATGACGACGCAAGCCTTGGCACGTGCTATTTGAATTTTGAATTTGAAAGTTCACTGTCTTCGGACAGAAGTTTGTTGAGTAAATAATCAATTTGGTCCGTGAAAGTATAAAGCGATATCAATTTAGTTCTTGAATTTAATAAAATAGTAAAAGTGTTTCTGAAATTGTAAAACATTAATCAATTTGATCCCTCCGTCAATCTCAGTTAGCTGACGCCGTTAACGGTGCTGATATAGTAAGCTAAGTGTCCTGTTGGCACCGTTGTCACTAGTTAGGTGGTGTCTACGTAATCAGAGACCAATTTGAAATTCTGAATCAGGGTCTCAACTGATACTCGCAACTCTGAACCAGGGACTAAATTGATATTCGCAACAGTCTTCTTCTTTTTTATATTTTTCCTCTATTTGCTTTCTCTACCTCGCGAGGCAGAGGAAGCTAAGAGACAGAGAGCAGAGAGAGGAGAAATATAAAGAAGAAGAAGAAGAAGACCCTTGCGAGTATCAATTTAGTCCCTGGTTCAAAGTTGCGAGTATCAGTTCAGTCCCTGATTCAGAGTTTCAAATTGGTTCCTGACCACGTGGACACCACCTAACCAGTGACAACGATGCTTAACATGCCACATCAGTGCCGTTAACGACATCAACTAACTGGAGTTGACGGAGGGATCAAGTTGATTAACGTTTTATAACTTTAGGGACGTTTTTGCTATCTAGTTAAATTCAGGGACTACATTGATACCGCCTTACACTTTCAGGGACCAAATTGGCTATTTACTCGAAGTTTGCATTAACCGATATCTTTAGAGCATCCATCAGCATTATCTAAAATTAAACGAGTAAATTATTATGAGTAAATCATCATTTTAGTCCCTGAAAGTATGAGCCGCTGTCAATTCAGTCCCTGAAAGTAGTTAAATTATGAAAAAGTCCTTTAATATTAATTTTGTCCGTCAAATTAGTCCCTCAATTTTGCTAGTCAAGTTAGTCCTTATCAGTGACTAATTTTATTAAGGAAATTAATATTCAAGGACTTTTTGTAATTTAACTACTTTCAGGGACTGAATTGATAGCGCCTCACACTTTTAAGGACTAAAATGATGATTTACTCAAATTGTTATTTTGGTCCCTTAACGTGTGAGACGTTGACAGTTTAGTTCCTGAAAGCAATTAAATTATGAAAAAGTCCCTCAATGTTAATTTTGTTAGTGAAAATAGTCCCTTAATGTTAATTTCGTTAGTAAAGTTGATCCCTGAGTGAGATAATGACAGGAATTAACTTGAATAACGAAATTAACCTCATTTTACCGGAAAACTATTAAGCTACCCATTCAATTTTATCTTTATTTTTATATATAAAAGTGTAATTTGGTAATTTACCGAGCCTTATAAAAAAAAAAATAACATAAAAAATAATATAAAATAAACTCTATAATAATTTAGTAAATTATTTAATTGAAATCGGGGCAACTATTATGAGAACAAACAAATGTTATTATTGTCAAAAAAAAAAAAACAAATGTTATTATTTTTACACTATATCATCTATAAAAAATCAAAATTTCAAAACAATGAGTAAAAGAACAAGGAGGAGTTGCTCTCCAATTTCATATCACAGACCTTTTTTTCAGACAAAATCAGTTTCGTCGTCATCCTTTGCTTGAAGTATCATCTTGACCTCTGCCTTTTCCACTTTCCACAATTACATCCCTATTAGTCTCCATTTCTCGCGAACAATAACATGATCGACAACACATGGTTCTCACACTGAATTGTCTGCTTGTTCATCCATGTTTTTTCCCTTGCTGTATAAACTCCAATTACATTGCCACTAAAAATAAAATATTTGTTGCTGGACCATTCAACAGCGACATATGGATCCTCTCTTGTTACAAAAGCATGGCATATCCTTTCGTCACATTAGTTTTTTTTTGTCCTGATACACCCATATTTCTGATCTCTCTGCTCGTTTATCTTTGGGCAGGGCATGAATTGTAAGAGAAATAGGAGTAATGGTTTACATGGAGAATGTGACACAAAAAATAAAAGGTATAATATAATGAGGATGAAGGAATGCAACAAACATAAAATCAAAATTCATTCAAGCTTTGAAACTATCATACAATTTAGTCTGTCAATAGAAAATCTCAAATAAATCTATTTTTTTCAATGATAAAATGAAATCACAATTTCACTAAAACAATGGACATTCGGGTTCCCCGGCCTTCCGGCATTAGGCAGGCGTCAGCCCCCATACATAGTCTTACGATTTTGCGGAAACCTGTGTTTTTGGTAAACAGTCGCCCGGGCCTAGTCATTGCGACCATATGTCAATTATTTAATAACAACTATTTAATTAATAACGTCTTCGGAATGCTAAAAAGATTACTTTCTTATTTTTTAAGATGATATCAGGATTGGTATTGAAAAAAAATAATAAATCTATAAAAGAGCAATGAGTAAAAGAGTAAGAAAGAGTTGCTCTCCAATCTCATATCGCATACCTTATATCCAAACACGACCAGTCCAGTCACCATCCTTTACTTGAAGTATCAACTTGATCTCAACCTTTTGCACTAGGGGTGTTCATCAATCGATTCAAACCAATTCAAATCGTAAAAATCGAACCGAAAAATCTAAAACCGAATAAACCGAAAATCGCAAAAATCGCTTTTTTCCATTGGATTAGATCGGATTTCGGATCCCCCAGTGAAAACTGATCCAATCCAATCCAAACCGACCTACTATATACATATACTAATATTTTTTAAATTATAGTACTACTCATACTTAAGCATTGTTTTTCATACTTTTATAAACAAACACTCTCATTCGCATTAATATTTTTGTTGGAATTGTCAAATACTAGATGTATTGGAATGTGTATAGTTATTCATGTACCTAGGAATTAATAGTTATTCATGTACTAGAAGATTTCATGCATGAACTTAGAAACTAGAACTACATTAATTCTAGTATATATATGTTTAATGTTGGTTTTCGAATTAATATAACTATTTAACGATGTATCGATAAAAACCGAATTATCCAATCCAATCCAAACCGCATTTGATTGGATTGGATTGGATCAGATTTTTTTTAAGGAAGCAAACCAATCCAATTCAAACCGCAAGTTGTTTCCATCTTTAGATCGGATGGTTTTTTGGCTCAAAATTGATCTGATCCAATCCGCGAACACCCCTATTTTACACTACCTGTAACGACCCGAACAGCTTTCAGGATTGCCGACTATCTCCACAAGCTAGCACGGGTCTTTTCACCGTGCTTTGTCCTCACTCACATGCTTTCTGGGAAACTTCCTAAAAGGTTACTCATCCCACAAGTGCTCCAAGTCAAAACACGTTTAACTATGAAGTTCTTATGTTCCGGGCTCCCGAAAAGAATATGCATCTTGTTGGTATAGGTAGTACCAATCAATTCCTTTAAGTCTTCCTTAAGTATGCAGTCTCATACCTGCACAGTATTAGGATCCTTCTCATTTCGATGTGAATCCAGTTCATGCATGTGTCCCTTTGTCTATAAGCCTGCTAAAAGCCGCTACTTGTCCGTGCCTCAAACACCGGCGATCACTCCCCGCCCTTGCTAGCCTCAAGCATCACATGCCCACCAATTTCCGCCTGGTTCGTCCCCGAACCACATCGTACTGAGAGATGTCCGCTCTGATACCATTTGTAACGATTCGAACTGCTTTCAGGATTGCCGACTGTCCCCACAAGCTAACACGGGTCTTTTCAGCGTGCTTTATCCTCACTCACATGCTTTCTGGGAAACTTCCCAGAAGGTCACCCATTCCACAAGTACTCCAAGTCAAGCACGCTTAACTATGGAGTTCTTATGTTCTTTGCTCCCGAAAAGAAGATGCATCTTGTTGGTATAAGTAGTACCAATCAATTCCTTTAAGCATTCCTTAACTATGCAGTCCCATACCTGCACAGTCTCAAGATCCCTCTTATCCCGATGTGAATCTGGTTCATTCATGTCCCTTTGCCTAGAAGCCTGCCAGGAGCCGTTCTTTGTCTGTGCCTCAAATACCGGCGATCACTCCCCTCCCTCGTTAGCCTCAGGTGTCACACTATCCACAATTACATCCCTAGTAGTGTCCTCGACTCACCAACAATAACATGACTTACAACACATTGTTCTCCCACTTAATTATATGCTTGGTCGTCCTTGTTTTTTTTTTGTACTATGCGATATAAACTCTGTAACACCCCGATTTTCTTATTCTTTTAATTAATCAGTATTTAAGTAATTTTATTTTATTGGAAGCTCTAGAAATTAAATAAATTATTCCGAGACCATAGTTACGCTCTACGCTATTGTAGGAGGCTATGGTTAAATTTTGGTCAAAAACTCAAACGGAGCCCGGTCTGCGTTTTACACTGACAGTATTATTTTAATGCTTAGATGACCTAATTTTGACTCGTGAACGAAACGATTTAAATAAAATTGCGAACGTTATCGGTGATTTTGAAAATTTTTAAAATAAATAAGTTTTCACGACTTTCTTGGGGCGAAATACTAAATCGTGAAAGTAACGGGACTAAAAACGGATGAATATGAAGTCACATCGCCTAGGATGGCGTGCCGGTGACTCATCACTGTCATCATTACGTTTCTGAAAATATCTAGATATTTTTTGGAAATATCTAGATATTTATGAGATCTTTTGTTGAAAGGATAATTTTGTCCCTAGGAGAAATTATTCTTTTGCCATAAAATATCTACAAATTGGGCCATGGGCCAAAAAGCCCACCAAGGAGGGGCGGTTAATCCTCCTATAAATACACCCTCCCTCCCTTTGCTTTCCTACACATTTCTCTTCTTCACCTTAATCATCTTCTTCAAACCTCCATTGTTGTCTTCAAGTGCAAGCTTTCTTCTTCACTTTTCTTCAAGCTTCAAGAGGTAAAATCTCTAATACTTACTCTCTTTGATCCATAAGTTTCATTGTTCTTCACTTAGTTCTTGTTTAAAACTTCTAAGTTCTAAGTTCAAAAATCTCTAGAAAATCATAGAAAACTCATGCTTATGTGAAATCAATTTCCATGATCTAGTTTCATCATTTTCTATCACTATCCAAGTGCATGTAATCAAATAACATGACTAGCTCACTAGTGCAGAAAACACTTTTAACATCGGTTAAAAATGACTTTTAACATCGGTTGTTTCAGCGATGTTAATACAGGCGATGTTAAAAGTGTGACTTTTAACATCGGTTATTGACCGATGTCAAAAGTCACTTTTAACATCAGTTTTAAACGTAACCGATGTTAAAAGTAGACTTTTGACATCAGTTGAAGGCCACAACTGATGTTAAAAGTGTACTTTTGACATCGGTTGAATCCGGAACCGAAGTCAAAAGTAAATTTTTTTTAAAAAAAAATCTGATTTTATTTCATAATTTCTTTCCCTCCCTGCAAAATCAGTACCCCTATACATATATCCAGAAGTCTAGAAATCAGTACAACAAATCCAAAAGTCCAGAACTCAACAATATAAACATGAACTATATATATCTTATATAAATCCAGAATTCATATTTAGTATAGTCAAAAAAAAATTGTGCAAAACACTCTATCTTTAAAGCTCTCACAAAAGTGATAGAGGTCTGCGAATTTCAGCATGAAATTCATCATCTATATCCATGAAATCATCTTGTGGAATAGTAACCAATGTATCATGCATTCTGGCCACGAAGGAATGAATTTATATATCAATATCACATGAATTAACAGGAACATGTAGAAGATAGAGTAATACTAGTTGGACAATGTAGATTTCTGAATCTGATATTAAGGGTAGTAAAAGAGCGCACCTTATTGACAAATTTCTGTCTCCTTCACTAAAATGTACATTGACAGCTTCATTAAAATTACCCCCATGCTCCTGACAAGAAACAATATTTACAGATGATAAGGAGAGACCTAAACAACTACACAGAGATATTAGTTTTATGAGATAATGTGTAGATAATTTAGAGGCTAAAACTCACATACGAGGTGCAGGCGATCTCACATATCTAAAAATCTAAGCAAGAATAAGTTTTCACGCTCATGTCTGATCAAGAGTAGTATAAGCTACATCATCTTGAGGTCACAAAAATGGCTAGAATAGAGAACCGATCCGTGGGAATTGTAATTCCATAATATATGCAAACTCTTTATAAAGGACTATACAAACTAACCATACATTTGAAAATAAAAGAAACTAATACAAGCACAATATATAAAAATATAATTCATCAAGTTCAAGCAATTTCACCAAAATAAAATATCGGGCAATAGTAATTATGATTGTATAATGATCGAAACTCATTTATCACGTTGACAAACAGAATCATCTAGAGAATAAAAAATCCTGACTTTTTAACAAATAAACAACAACCATAAATCATTCCAAATGCACGTGGGTAAATGCTCACTATGCAATGCATAAAAAAAAACCCTAACTATAACCAACTAGTTACTTTATTTTCAGTCAATTACATTTGAAATGCAAAATATAGTTTAAACGTGAAAGGATTAAAATAAAAAAGAAAAGGAAGAAAGTTAACCTGGAGCTTTTGTATTGCGATTGCTTCAGATAAGCCCTCATGGCAAGATTTGAGGGTTTCGTCCAAAACGAAATAAATCCCTAAACCAAAACAAGAGAAATCCAGAAATCCTTAAATCTAACCAAAAACGTAAACTAGAAACAAAAATAAATGAAGAAACACGGTGGTGTGGAGGACTTACAATGGCACGGATTATGGACCTCGCGGCTCGCGGTGGTGTTTTCTTCTGGTGGTGGACCTCACGATGGTCATGGTGGCTCGCTCGGTAGACGGCTGAAGAAATGCGGCGACAAAACGACGAGAGTGAGGGCTTGCATAGAGCATAGATGATGAGTAGCTAGAGTACTGTACACGATAAAGAGAGAAACACGCGAGACTTAAATTTAAAATTTTGACATTTAACATCGGTTGTAAAATGAACCGATGTTAAAACTCACTTTTTAACATTGGTTTCTTTTTAACCGATGTCAAAAGTCACTTTTTAACATCGGTTAAAGAGAAACCGATGTTAAAAGTTTGTTCCATCAACCATTTATTTACAAGTTTGCCACCGCCTCTACTTTTAACATCGGTTTTCAAAATAACCGATGTTAAAAGTGTGTTCCCTCAACCATTTATTTACAAGTTTGCCACTGCCTCCATTTTTAACATCCATTTAGAAATAACTGATGTTAAATCTTGACGTGAAAAGGGTATTTTCTAGTAGTGGCTATATTTTCAAGAAGGTGGCCGAAACCTATGCTTTGAGAAATCATAGGTTTTGTTTCAAAGTTTTTGTGTAAAAAGACTTAATCTAGTGTTATGTATGCTTAAGGATCATTGATCCAAGGGTCGGTAAAGTTTTAACACCTCTAGCCTATTTTTCTAAAAAGGGGCCGAACCTTAGTTCATAGGAAGTGATTATGTTAATTTCTGGTTGTGATGCATTCTGAAGGATCAGGCCGTGTTCGATCGTTCTAAAGCGTGTACGGTTGCCGGTTGGAGGAGTGAGGTTGCGGCTATGAGGCTGTGCAGAGGAGCAAGAAGTGCTCGTGAGTTCATGATCGTTGTTACGTTTGCTATCAGGTGTGGGGGAAAGAACCATAATATCGTCGGGGAGGCAAGCTTTAAATAATATATATTGATATGCGTAGGGCGACCCAAACCCTACTGGAGGTCGTTTGACCGTTAAGTTGATTTTAATGCATATTAAGGTTGTTTGTGCTGTGATTGGGTATTTGGTATATTACGTGTGATATGTATATGATGTCTATTATATGCTATAATTGATTAAATGTTATTTATTTATAAGTTGATTTTACTGTTGAATATATATTCTGGCTGTTGTTGATGTACTGTTGTGACTGCTAATACCTGAGTAGAACTAGGCAATGATTTCTGATAAATCGGTGATGAATATGTAGTGAGAAAGTCGAGGTTATATATATGTCGTAGTGCTCAACCTAGAGATACAGTTAATCTGTTGATGTTATCATATGAGTTGATACCCAGTTAAGTCGGATGAAAGTTGGTTGTGATTGTTTATGAGTCGTGGTTGAGACACTAAGTGTTGATCCTAAGATGAGTCAGTGAGATTCATGTTGCATAGTTGTTGTTCATCACTGTGTTGGCATACGGGCGATTCCGATCTTACCTGCAAGGAGATGATCGTACCGATTAGTTTGGCATAGGGGCGATTCCAATCTTGCCTGCGGGGAGATGATCATACCCATTAGTCGAATTGTAGATGGACGGGCGAATGTCCTGACCTGGCCTGCGGGCGGGGGGATATGTCGTTGCCGTAAGTCGAGTTGTTAACGGACGGGCGAATGTTCCGACCTGGCCTGCGGGCGAGGGGATATGTCGTTGCCGTAAGTTATGTTGTGGGCGGGCGATTGTTCCGACCTAGCCTGCGGGTGGGGGAATATCGTAGCCGCGAGTTGAGCCTGAGGGCTTTTGACCGAATCCTGCATTACGGGGGTGGCACAGAGATGAACGAGATATCTTGATCTGTTGGAGATGTCGCCTCGTGATCGCGTCCATATAGTTGTTAGTTGCATGAGTGTAAGAAACAGTAGTTAAGAGAGAATTATCTGGGAGTTGTTTGGCTATTACCGTTGTGCTATGAGTGTTGCTATCCATATAGATTATTTTATATAGCCGTTTTCCCATATATGATGAATTGTTGTTTCTTATCCCCTATATTTTCTATGTCGTATTTTATTATTCTCGACTGTACGAGAAGATCCTGTTGAGGATTTACCGGAGGAAATTGATGGCACACCCGTAGAATCAGATACAGGCGGAAGAGCCCTGGATTCCGGTGCTGGAGGACTTTAGATATTGGGGGATAGTAGTCGTAGTTGTTATGGCCAATATATGGATTGAGTGACATGTATTTTTAGGGCCAGGAGAGGAAGTCGTTTGTACTTTTATTTCCGCCACTATGCTTTCAGTTTTTATTTGTTGCGTACTCTGAAGTCTTTTATAATTGGTATCAGTTATTGTAGGCTCTACTGATGGAGTCCATACTTTTATATGTCTGACATATATAGTTGTGGTATCAGTGTTGGTTGTTTTATTATTTCCGCATTTTTATATTCCCACGCTGCACTACAATGTTAAGAACATAAGTTCGGGTTACCAGTGGGACCTCCGAGGAAGAGGCTGTCTCAAACTCCAATTATACCATTAAAAATAAAATTTCTGTTGTTAAACCATTCAACAATGACATGTGGATCCTCATTTGTTATAGTAGCATGGCGTGTGCTTTCGGCTCGTTAGTTTTTTTTTGTCTCGATACAACCATATTTATGGTCTCGTTGTTCGTTTATCTTTATGTAGGGCATGAGTTGTAAAAGAAACACGAGTATTTGTACTGAATCGTAAGAGAAATAGGAGTAGTTATGCGGAGCATGACTTGTAAAAGAAACATGAGTAATGATTTACAAGGAAAATGCGATACAAAGAATAAGAGGAATGTAAAGAGAAGGGATGAATGCAACAAACATAAAATCAACATTCATTTAAGCTTTGAAACTATTTTTCATTTAAGTCTGCTTATAGACAACCCTAAATAAATCTCTTCTTACCAATGATAAAAAAAAAATCACAATTTCACTAAAACAATGACACAACTTGCATAAAAATGCTAGATAATCCCAACACATTTTGCGATTTGCATTCCTTGTATGATTTTATGATCTTTCTTAAATAGAGAAAAAAAATTGGATGATAACATAGGAAATATTATTAATCCAAACAAGTAATTTCATTCATTTTTTCTATTTTACTATATAAAATGATTCTATTCTAATTTACTATCTATTAACTTAATATTTGATTTTCAGCAAACATGTCCAAACATAAAATTGATTTAATTATAATCGATTATAACAACAATCGATTATACATATAGTTGAATTTTGAAATAATTTATTTGTTGCAACTAATCCAAATAAACACTTACTAATTTGATGGTGCCAAAATTTCTAAACTTTTTTCCTTATTTATTATTACATGATTGTTATATATTTATATGTAAATGTAAATTAATTGGATAAGTTTTGGTATTTCGAATTAAATACTGGTTATAACTTATTTTTGTAGTATTTATGGTTATTTTCGCTTAATTTATAAATTTTAACATTCTTAATTATTTCTATTTAATTCTTAGTCTTGAATATTCATTTTTGTGATAATATATAGATGGATTATGATTTTTTTTTCACTCAATAGATTGATTATGATGATAATATTAAAAGGCTAAACTAATTATTTGGTATCCATACGTGGTACTGATTTTGAATTTGGTCCCTATATGTGAAATTTTTTAAATTTGTTCCTATATGTATAATTATTTTTAATTTGGTCATCGTTGTTTATTGGTATTGTAATGTCGTTTGTTGAAGTTAAAGTATAGAGACCAAATTTAAAATGATTAACGCGTATAAGGACTAAAGTTAAAATGATTATCACATATAGGGATCAAATTTTTTGAATTCGGTCCCTACACATGACAATCATTTTGAATTTAGTCCCTATACTTTAACTCCAACAATAGATATTGTAACACCAATAAATGGCGAGAACCAAGTTAGAAATAATTGTATATATAGAGACCAATTTCAAAAGTTTTCACTTATAGGAATCATATTCAAAATTAGTATCAAGTATAAGGACCAAATGATTAGTCGAACCATATTAATTAAAAATATAAATCTTGAAATATCAAATGCACTAGGAAAAACTCATGGTATACTACGATATGATAATAATTAAAAAATAATTATAGGGTGCATTCGGAAGAGTTTATAGAGAGCTTATGAGAATAACTTATGGAAATAAACTTATACAGATAGTTTATGAAAATAGTTTATAATCTTTCTATACGCTCTTTTTAGCTTATTTCCATAAGTTTGTCAGAGAAGCTTATGAAAATAAGTTATTTTTAGTTTACTTGAAAAAAAAGCTTATTGAATAAGCGCTTAATTAAGTTGTGTACCCAAACGCACTCATAATATAATTATGATACATATGCGAGCATATGCCTAACATAAACACTTGGATTTGTAGTTATATGGTTATGGTTATGTCTGTTTATATTGCATAATGGTTTCCATATATTAATAAGTATTGATGAAACATGATTTGTTGAAATGTGTTTAGTTTTTTTTTTATAGACACATATTAGTATTTGTTAGATTTATTAGAAATGTTAGTGGGTGAGAGTTAAATTTTCTCTCCTTATCACTTCACTTCTTAACTCTCTCACCCCAACCATCAAACCAACCTTATATCCCGTGAAGTGTGTTTACATTATTGTAGCTTTATTGTCATATTATACTATATTAAGTGCTTGTTTGGGAAAACTAGATTATCCAAGTTTTAGCTGTTTTTTTTTGAAAAAAAAGCTATATTATAAAAAATCTAATTTGTTTGGATATGTAACTTAATTTTTAAAAAAACTTTTATTTTGTAAAAAAAGCTGTTTTTGTTAAGCTAAGTAGTTGGACTGGTAGGGTGTGTTTGGGAAAGCTGGAAAAAAAAGATTATGCTGATAATCGATTTATGAATAATCGATTATTGTGATAATCGATTATAATCAAAATCTATTTTTGTTTGGGTCTGTTTGCTGAAAAGCGATTTCAAGATAATCTTTTTCGTTTGGATGGTCTAAAAAAATCGCTTTTTACATAGTAAATTACGAAAAAGGGTATGAAGTTATTTGTATAATTTAATAATATTTATTTGGAAGTTAGTTTTGTAGGGGTAAATAGGGAAGAGAGTTTTGAGAATAAGAAATAATCAAATCATAACAATCTTAAGCTAAAACAAATTAGATGACATACAACAGCTTTTTTCCCCCCAAAAAAGCTTTTTTATAAATTTAAGCTAATTGCCAAACATGATAAATTATGTATGAATCAGGTTTTTAGCCAAAAAACAGCTGAAATGGGAAAAATCCAGCATTCCCAAACAAGCACGTAGATTATATTTTTTCTGATTGTGATTAATGAATCAAGTCCTTTCTCAGTTATAGCCTCCAACGGCTCTCATCAACCTCATTACTCGGGCATCTTCCTTCATCAAAATTCATCAATGTTACACACTCTTCACCGAAGTCCACCTCACATTTTCTTCTCCCCCGAGAGCTATAATGGTCTCCCTCACCCTTGGTTTGTGATTGAGGCTTGCCTATCGTCGGTCTGTCGTGCTTGCCGTCGCCGCCTCTGATCCGCCGCAACTGCCGTTGTCATCGCCGATTTCAACCAGGTTCGTAGGTCTGTTGTGGTTGCTTCCTTGTTTTGCTTTCCCTGTTTTAGTTGTTGTGGATCGGTTCTCTTCTTTCTTCTTCTCTTGTTTTCTTTTTTTCCTTCTTCCCCTTCATGCGTAGATCTGTAAAAAAGTGGGAGTCCCTGAGCTTTGCTTCCCTTCCATAACATTTGTTGGTCACCATCCTATTACTTTGGAGACTTGAAAATTTGATGATGCCCGTATGAATCACTGATTTGAGTATGAATTGATATGTAGCTTATTGTGATTTATTACTGTTATTACAACTAAAAGGGGGAGGAGTTGAAATTGGGCCAGTAATTTGGAGAAAATCTCTGGGAGAGATCGAGAGAAAATCTCTGGGTCAGTAATTTGAATTTGATTGTAGTTGTTGTGTTCAGCAACACCCTCTTGGTAGAGCCTCTGATGTTATATTGTTGCTAAGTATAGGTTTTGCTTGTACCTATAAACCTTAATAAAGATGGGCCATTGACAATTGCTTCTCACTATTATTACAGCTGAATGTAATGTAAGGGATGGGTTTTACTAATATGAATGAATAAATAAAGTTGATATATGATGTTAATTGTTAGCAAAATTGACAAGTTGGCTGATTCTTCATGCATTTGATATTCTGGATATATTGCTTTTGTTGTTTGCTTGACTTCAATTAATTAATCATCTATGATCTATTCCTTCTGTATTTGATTCAATGCATTAGGGGAGGGGGGTTTCGGACAAGAATATTTATAGAGATAATTTGTAACTTCTCCTTTGTTAATTTCATTGAAGCTTCAGCTTGATTCTTATTCTTTTCTTCACGAAGAAGAAATGTAAGTTGATGAACAAAATCCTCTACTATAGGTGCAGTTGTATTAGATGCCTTCAAACAAACACTCAAAATAATGAAGACTATTTTGTTTGTAACCATGGTTGATGCTTTACCTTGCTTGGAATATTGAATGCAATGCAATCTTAGTTGTTATGTGCTTGAAGGAATTTGAATGGTATATGGGTTAATTTGTGATTCTAAGTTAAAGATGATACTAGTGTGATGTGCTTGAGCAACTTGTGGTGACACTTCTGTTAATTTTATGTTCTCTGCTTGCTTTCCTTTTTTTTGTATCTCATAGACCATTTCTTCTTCCATGTATGCATTTGTTTTTGAGATAGGATGAAAAATATGCAAGGGAAAAACAAGTCTATGATGGGTGGCCTGTCTAATGAAGAAGAAAAAAAATCAAGAAGATGGGAGGATAGTACTATTGAGGTTTTAATTGATTGTGCTCTGGAGCAAGCAAATCAAGGGGAACACACTGGGAGTGGTTTGACTAAACAGGGGTGGAGGAATGCTAAGGCAAAATTCAGGAGTATCACTGGCTTGAATTATGATGAGCTTCAAATTAAGAACAAGTGGGATGCTATAAAAAAGAAATGGCAAATCTGGTGTAGAATCTTTGGAAAGGAAACTGGACTTGGTTGGAGTCACGAGAAAAATAATTTCGAAGCATCAGCTGATTGGTGGGAAAAAAATCTTGGTAGGTTTTAATAAAAGAGAGTTTAGACATGTGATTACTAATAATTTTTTGGTGCTAACCTTAGTTATTGTGTGCTTGGTATTGTAGGAGGATCCCGAAGCAGTGCAATTCCGAAAGAATGGTTTAAAATTTGTTGGTAAACTGACTTCCCTATTTGCTCCTGGTACAACAACTGGTGAACATGCATGGACATCATCCTCAGGAGTGTTACCCGAGGATGTTGACAAATTGGACACAACTGAGGGTTCAGGGGATAGTGAAGACCCGGATATTGGTGGAGGTACTGGGGGAGCTAGTGGCGGTACTAGTGTTGGGGGTAGCTTGGGTTTTGGAAAATTTACATTGAACAACTCGGCTGGTAGTTCTTTAAGTGGGAAGAAAAGAAAACATGTTGGGTCAATGTTATCTAAAGGGGGTAAGCCAACACAATGTAAAAAACTAAACAATTACATTGAAAGACTACTTGGAGCAGTTGAGTCCCGCACTACCACTACTGATAATGCTAGGAATGCTGAGTTGAGTGATCCATATGCTATTAGTAGTGTCATGAAAGAGGTTAAGAAGTTGCCAGGCATGGAACCTGGTTCCCGTTTGCTTGCTCAGTGTAGCCTCATCTTGAAAGACCCAATGTCAAGACAAATGTTTGTGGCTCTTGAAGATGTAGATTCAAGGCTTAGTTATCTGCTGGCATAAATTGAGAAGGCTTAATTAGGTTGTAGTTAAGGTTTAGAGTTTAAGGGCAAAGTTTGTGATATATAACTCACTTTTTGGATGGTGTTTGGATCTGTTATGGTGATATGTAAACCACTTTTTGGATGACATTTGGATCTGTTATGAGTAGTTAAGGTTTAGTGAATGTTGGAACATGATTTTAAAGTTTGTTTGCTGATGTATAAATCACTATTATCTGTTATAGTGTATTTGCTTATGTTTAAAATCACTATTAGCTTGGTCATGTCTTGTTCTGATGCATTGTTCTGAGAATTGTTCTGATGCACTATAATCACTATTATCATTCATTTCAAGCCTCTGTTTATAATGCAAAAATGTTACAGCCATAAAGGAAGAGATGTAAAAATATAAGGCTGAACATTTTGCAAAAATAAGGTTGCAAATGCTGCAAAAATATGGCTTAATGTCTTTGTTAATTGTTTTAAGTGCTGATACAGGGTTAAAAATCTTTGTATTGTGTATCTATTTACTTTGGTATATGATATTGGATATCTTCATATCTTTATAATTTATAATGCATATTTGTACTTTGCAGGACAAGCTCATTTCCCATTCTTAAAATGGTTATTATAAGCTCATCACATTATGATAACAACTGGAATGGAGAAGATATTGAGAAGTCTAAAGATGATGTTGTACTTATACTAACATCAGCGGCTATGTTGCTTATTGATTATGGTTATAAATACATGTGCAAAGAACCGTGTCGAAATAGTCCATTTACAGGCCATAATTGGGTTCAAGATGTATTATGTGGTAATGATATTCGTTGTCATGAAATGTTTAGAATGGAGAAACATGTTTTTTACGCTTTTTGTGACAAATTAGTTGAGCATGGATTGAAGCATACTAAACATATAGGGGTGTTAGAGATGGTGGCCATGTTTTTGAATGTTGTTGGACATGGTGTAGGCAATAGAATGATCCAAGAAAGATTCCAACATTCAGGTGAAACCATTAGTAGATGTTTTCACAAAGTTTTAGCGGCATGTGAAGTTGTCAATGAAATTAATCAAGCCGCAGGATCTCTCTTTCCAAAATATTCATTCCAAAATTCAATATGATGAAAGATATTGGCCATTTTTTAAAGATTGCATAGGTGCAATTGATGGAGTCCATGTTCCTTGTGTAGTGTCTCAAAGTGAGCATGCAAAATATATAGGGAGAAATGGATACACTAGCCAAAATGTCATGGCCGTATGTGATTGGGATATGTGTTTTATATTTGCATTGGCAGGCTGGGAAGGTAGAGCACATGATGCTAGAATTTTTCATGAAGCATTACGTAATGCAAACTTCAAATTTCCACATCCTCCTACAGGTTTGATATTCTAACTAATGCTTTATATATGACTTGCATGTTTCAATATATCTTTGCCTTCACATTTTTTTTAACTACTACCCAGGCAAATATTATTTGGTTGATGCTGGTTATCCAACCCCCATTGGCTACTTAGGGCCATATAAAAGTGAGCGATATCATCTTCCAGATTTCAGGCGAACTACCGGATTTAATAGTCACAATGAAGTTTTCAACTATTTTCATTCTAGCTTAAGGAGCACCATAGAAAGGACATTTGGTGTATGAAAGAATCGATTTGCAATTCTGAATCACATGCCCAAATTTAAATATTCCACTCAAGTTCAGATAGTTATTACTACAATGGCAATACACAACTTTATTAGACAAAATAGCATCACGGATGTTGAGTTTAATAACATTGTTAGTGATGAGAATTTACCAAATGATGATGATGCTACCAATGATAGCAACGACCTACCCGAACGCATCGATAATATTGTGTCTTCTGAGTACATGGATTGTATTCGAGATTTGATTAGAGATGATATTGTTAAAGCTTTAGTACAAAACTAGGAGTTTGTGACATTGTTGTTATTTATTTGTGGATTGTCTAATATCAAGTTGACTATGTAAGATGATATTGGATAATATTGTGTCTTATGAGTACATGGATTCTCTTTATTGAAATATATATTATTTTTATTTAACTATTGTAAAAAATAATATATTTTTACATGTTTTCCATAGTCATGAAAAAATTTATTTAGTAACTAAGGTATTATTTTTTATTAAATTTTTTATAAATAGAAAAACAATTGATGACAAAATATCCTAAAAATAAATAATTTCTAATGTAAAAAATACATCAAATATTATTCAATTTCCATCAAATATTATAAACAAATAACTTCATACCCTTTTTAGTAATTTACTATGTAAAAAGCGATTTTTTTAGATCATCCAAACGAAAAAGATTATCTTGAAATCGCTTTTCAGCAAACAGACCCAAACAAAAATAGATTCTGATTATAATCGATTATCCAGATTATTCATAAATCGATTATCAGCATAATCTTTTTTTTCTAGCTTTCGCAAACACACCCTAAATAGTAAAAAATCGAGTAAATATCCAATCAGATTCCTAAAATTGTAGGGTCGTATCAATTTAGTTCCCTATATTATCAATATTCAAAAATGATCATTGAAATTGCAAAATGATAATCAGGCTCGTCCTTCCATTTGGATCTGTTAGCAAATTCATCCCTGACATTATTCACCTAGTTTCAAATGCATCATTGATATTACCAACTTAATGTCATTATAGTCTATTCAAATACCAATGGAGGGACGAATCAGATTAACTTTCTTCAATTCTAAGGATCATTTTTGAATATTGATAATGTAGAGGACTAAGTTGATATGACTCTACAATTTTAGGGACCAGATTGAATATTTACTCATAAAAAATCTCTAATTAATTTGCACTCTTTAGTTAGTTTAAGGATGTTGGTGGCTGCTATTGACCTAATCATCCAAGAGTGTCACTTATTGATGAGTGTTTTGAGTAGAGTCTTTGTAACTCATGTTTTTTTTTTTGACAAACTTTGTAACTCATGCTAGGAGGCAATTTAACGTTATTGCTCACAACCTAGTTGATTTATTTAAGTCTGTTGATTCTAGAACTTGGATGGGGCATATCCCATTTCAGTTAAACAATCTATCCTGTAATGCTTCTGTTTCAGTTTAATTGAAGTATCTTTTCACCTAAAAAAAAGATGTTGGTGAGTTTTAAAGTCAGAAGTGGGGCAATAAAATGCACCTCCTAAGTCGGGGTGCTTATCGCTGCACCTTAAATTTGAAATATATAGATAACTAGATAAATATATATATAAAATAATATAAATAGATGATGCAAAGTATAACTTAATCATAAAATTTGAATTTAATTGATGTACAGTATCAGTATAAAATTTTTTTTATATAGATAATCAATTAGAAATTATCATATAAGATAAAGTGATTGACTCTTATCCTAATTATCTTAAAAATCACACACAACATGATTTTTGATTGTTTGTTTTTACACTGACAATACATAACAATTAAACTCATAAAATTTTCCATCAACCTTAAGATTTAGTGAGTGAATTTATCTCAACAGAGGTTCACATATCTAATCAATGATTTTCATTTACACTTACTGTGATTCGATATTATATTGATAGATGTTTTATTAATAGATGATATATAAATTCTCCTATAAATGACCGTATAGGAAAAAAATTAAAAAGTGAATTTATGGAAATGGGATTGAATATATATATATATATATAATATATAATATAATATTATAATAATTTTGTGGGTGCCTTCCCCATATGTCGTGGTCGCTGCTCAAAAGCAGTCCCTCCTTATGTAAAAGCAAGCAAGGAAGCAAGCAGTACCCATAAACAGTAAGACGCACAAGATGGATCAGCTCCGAGTCATGACAATTCCCTTCAACAGTGCCTCCTCAATCACGCCGGTCACACGCCCCTAAACTCACTTCAAAAAACATACATAACCCTAATTTCTTAAAGACAAGACGAGACGACGACAGTTCAGAATGATTGATGGTAGTGATGATGCAACAGCAACAACAGCAGCAGAATCCATCTGCACTGGTGGTGCCACAACAACTCAACAACCCTCAATCCTCCTCAACCACCACCACCACCACCACCACCACCTCCCTTAGGTCACCACCCTCCTCTACTCACCCATCTCCTTCCCCTCTTTCTCTTGCTCCACTCTCCACTCCCGTTCCCCCGCCTCACCGCCAACACTTACTCTCCTCACTCCCTCTCCCACTTGATCATGCTGTGTCCGCACCTCTCCCGTCCAGTGACCCTGCCTTGACACCGACATGCCCCTTGGCGAGAGTCCGTCTCTCCGATATTGCCCCTTACGATGGGGCACCGGGAGGGTCCTATGCGAGGGCAGTAGAAGCGTTGTGTGGGTCTCTGACGAGGCATAATGCGGCGTTGATCGAATTAGGGAGCGAAGATACTGCTCTGATGCGATGCGGGTTGGAGGGTGCTAGGTTGTTTTTCAAGAGTAGGGCTCATCTAGGTCTTGCCAAAGGAAGCCGGGGGGTTTACATGTACAGGGCAGGAAGGTATACTATAAACCTCATATACCATTACCACCATTATTTTAACTATTAATTTGCACAACAACTACTACGTGCTTGTTTGGTTCCACGGTGGGAAGTACCAGAATTGCGTTTGCCCCCCTATCAAATGTGATTTTATTAAAATAGAGATGTTTGATTACTGTCAGACAAAATTGATTTTGCCTTCGGATGTGATTGTGATTTTAGCATAAACTACAGAAAGTAATTTTTGCTAAGTTGTGGTTGAAATCACATTTTCCAAACCTCGTGTGTAGTAATAAATTAATAATCTCTCTCTAGCTACACGATTTCTAATTGGACCATATTAATCTCATTGCAACTGTTATTTATGGCTCACTCGTTGCAGGGCTGTGGAGGATTGGGATTCATCCCCCCCTTGCATGGCTGATATTTTTAGGTGCATGGGAAAGGCGTCTCGTTATGCCTTGTGTGCCATTGCAAGGCATCTGCGTCTTCGAAACGAGTAAGGATGTGGTTGATGGAGGACCTTTGTTTTTTAGTTTATATGTCTTATGTATGTGCGTGCGTGCGTATGTCTTTGTGTTGTGTGATTGTTAATTTTGTTTTTTACTATGTATGCTCACAAGTAAAGTTACTGTGTGCAGTGTTTTTAATCATTTGCTTGATGATGCCCCATTGCCTGCTAACGAGGTATCTTCATCGGTTCTTGTTGCAACCTACTCACATGCTTCTTTGCAAAATGGAAAAGGTGCTATTGGAGGTGGTAAGCCTACCATGAATGGTGAAGTTGAGAAGGGATTGTTGACATTGGTATCTTCAGACACTCCTGGTCTTCAGGTTCCTTTTAAACTCTTCTATGTAAACTGTAAAAGTAGAGAGTTCAAGTATGTTCTAGTTCATCGAAGAAGAAAAAAAAGCTACATGGGTCCCATCAAATCCATAAACTTGTGTGTTAGAATATCATATCATACATATTTTATATTCTCTTGGCATCACCCTAGTAGTTATATGAATAGTCTGTTATCTTCTCTAGGTATGTGACCCCAACGGCCGCTGGCATTTGGCAGACAGTGGGTCTGGGCCTGGAGAGCTTTTACTGATAACAGGCAAGGCGCTTAGCCATGCTACTGCAGGCCTACGTCCCGCTGCACCATATAGAGTTTCTCCTGATAATTTTCTAGGTCCCAATGGTGGCGGAAGGTATCAAATATTTATCTTTTAAAAACAATTATCTTGTATTTGTGATGATTGATGACTGATTAGATTTCCTAGGAACTTATTCATGATACCTTCTTGATCTTTGTGATTGTAGGACTTCTCTTGCATATAGACTCATGCCACAGGGCAATGCTATATTAGATTGTTCTCCAATTACAGCAGCTGGCCATGTTATTCCCCAAAGCTATGTTCCAATATCTGTAAGCCAGTTTATGGATGACCTTGCTGCTGAAGAACTGATAGATAGCAGATGCGATAGTGCTGATGTAAGTTATCTATCCTAATATTCTCTTTGCATGTGTCATGGAAGTCCCTCAAAACAACCATGATCAGATAACCAAAAAGAATATCCTAATCCATCACAAATGTAAGTGCTAAGAGGCACCTTTGAAAATATGAGCAGTCTTATCTACCCAACCCAAATATCCAGAGTTCTGCAATATTCCAATCTGCCTCAAAATCTTGGCATCCTTATTCTTGCAATGATGAAGTAATACTTATTCTATGTGATCTAGCATCCATTGTGCTACACTGACTGGATTAATTTTTTAAACTAATTTGGTTATGACTCTTGTTTCACTTATTTATAAGAAAAAATTTACATATGTAATATTTTTTGTTTGTAAGCTTGTTGGCATTGGAGGGTCTGGTACTCTGGTTAGCCACTGGGACCAGCTATTCAGAAGAAGATCGTAATGGTCTTGTGTTCCTGTCATTTTTAACAGTTCTCTTGTATTTAATGCAGTGGCTCTTCTTGTAAAACTTCTGCTGAAATTTCCCTTTAGTAAAATACTTTTCTTTAATGTATGAGGAATTCATGCATTTTTTATTCACAGGTTGCTCAGAACAATGTGAATAAGGAACCATCATTAAGAAGTGTTCTATCAGATGCTATGTCGTAAGTTTAACTTAACTTCTCCAACTGATTTATCAGTTTCTTAGAGAAGCATGTTATTGATGCTATGTGGTTTGTCATTAACAGTCTGACATAGTCTTATCTAAGTTTACTCATGAAAAATCAAAGTTGTCATAACAATTGATTAAAAAGCAAAAGCCACTCTTTGGGAAACACATAAAACATTCTTCTAATCCTTGCAGTGGATTGTTCATAGTGCAATTGTTGACATACACGAGAATGACATTATGCTTATAGAGCTTAGTATGGTCAAACTTCTTTTTGCTGTTCCAAGTCACACGGTTTAAGTATCTTGGGTCCTATCATACAAGATGACGGGTAAATAGAGGGAGATGTAAACCATAGGATTCAAGCGGGGTGGATGAAATGGAGGAGTGTTTTAGGTGTTATTTGTTATAGGAAAGTACCACTCAAGCTTAATGAATTTTTTTCCGCACAGCTATAGACTATACCTGCAATGTTGTATGAGACTGAATGTTGGGCGCTAAAAAGCCAACAAGAGAATAAGCTAAATGTAGCAGAGATGAGAATGTTGCGTTGGATGAGTGGACACACTAGATAAGATAGGAATAAAATGAATGCATTAGAGAGAAAATTTAGGTAGCACTATTGTAGAAAGGATGGTGGAATCTTGTCTTAGGTGGTTTGGGTATGCGTGGAAAAGACTTGTAGAAGCCCCATATGGAGAGCAGATCAGATGGAGGGTAACTAAATAGTTAGAGGTAGAGGGAAACCAAGAAAAACTAGAGGCGAAACCATTAAGAAGGATTTAGGTGTTAATGGTTTGTCTATAGACATGATTTACGATAGGCCATTATTGCGTTGTTTGATCCATGTAACCGACTCCACCTAGGGGGAAAAGTCTTGGTTGTTGTATGACTAGAAAAGAAAAATACGCAAGTCAGCATGTACTAATATTCTACTTTATTCTGATATTCTTCCTTTTTCCTCTTTCAATCTATTAATAGGGGTGCATTCCTTGAAGATGCAATGCTTGTCTCATGTGGTCATTCATTTGGTGGTCTCATGCTGAGGAGAGTCATTGAAACTGTAAGTCCTTCTTTCGTATTTCAGTATCCTAAGCATATATTGGTTACATTTTTTGCATTAAGAAATGATAGCCCACAGCTGATGAATGTGACAGTTTTTGCATTTGGCTTTGAACCGTGAGTAGTCATAGTATGACTTACTAGCGGTAATTACTAGAGTTCAAGGATTAAACTTCTATTGCTGTCTGCCTGTTGGTGCTGGAAGTTGGTGGCTGCAGTAAAATAGGAAGTTTGATAGTTAGGTTCAGGATTATATTGGAGGCTAAGGGGTAAGAAATCTGTAGACATTAGAGGGTTCTTTATTGTGAACCACAGTGTTTTGATTTAGGGAATAGAAAATTGGCTTAAAATTAGATTTGCTGGGCTGTGTACATTATTGTGAACGTTAGTTTTGAATTTGATGTATTGGAGGCTCAATCATGGATATTTAGATTTGAAAATGTATGAAATGTTATGGAGTTGCGGAAGATATGGAGCTGAAGCCTGATAAATTGTAGAATGCTTAACTAGATTCATTGGTGTAGTCACAGTCGCATACAGCAAATATGGAGATGACCAGAATGCCCCAAATAAATGTAGTATCAAAATTCACCATAACTTTATGTTTACTGTGTATTTATGCTTGTATTTTCTTGGTCTTTGTGCCCTCCAAGCGTCCGTATTCTTTTTTCAGTTTCTTGCGTTTCTCATTTCTATTACCTTGCACTTTAATTATGGAATTATAACTGTTAGATGGAGAGAGACAAGAATCATAATTACAATTATTGTTTCCGTCACAGTCAAGATGTACACTCTGCAATGCAGATATTGAGACCAGTTCTTTGATCCCTAATCTTGGTATTTTCCATTTCCTTGCTCTGTTTCAGACATCCACATACACAGATTATGATACCTTATTTCTGGCCATGCTATATCTTTCAGATGCATTTGGTTCCATGTTCTTTTTATTTTTTTTGACATAGACTGATTTCCTTTACAGCTTTAAGAGCTGCAGCTGCTGCTATCAAGCATGAGGATGATCGAAGGTTGTTTCGTAATGCTGCTCTCCGAAAGCGGCGGAAAGAAATGGGTAACCAAATGGATTCAATGAGAAGAGTGAACAGGGTATATTATATTAGTAGCCTGTGATTTTTTGCAGTTTCAATTGAAATCTTAGCATATGTTCAATGAAAATATATTGGCAGGAAAAAAAATTTCTTTCCAGTTAGGAGTTCAAATCAAAGATATAAAACTATATATTGAATGCACAATAGTGAACAAATATATTGTGGCTATTTCTTAAATAAAAAAATTACTTAAATTATGATAAGGAGATAGCATCACTTCTAAGTTCGACTGTGAATGATATGATCTACATAGAATGTTCCAGAAATGTGCTTTATCCTGTCTTGTTTGTGAAAATGTCACTCAACTTTTGGTAGTTCCACTTAATTAAAGAGAAACTCATGGTCTTGTTTTTTATAAATTTTGGATTCGATATTCAAATATTATTACACTTTTCTTTCCCAAGGTTCTTTAAAATGTGGTTTGAAATTTAGTACTACTTGTTTGATGGTACAATCTTGAGTGCAGATATTACTTGCTTGCATATCCTATATTCCTATTAACAGCAAAAGTTGCCCTAATATGTCTAGAAGTTGTCCACAGTATCAACATAAACTACGATGTTTGAATATATATTTGATAATGATAATATTGGTTATTCCTATATCTTATGGAAGGGAAATTTTTGGGTTGGATTTTAATAATGTTTTGTAAGAAAACTTTCCTTATACAATCTGCAGACAACAGGAAAAGATTGAGATTTATAGGGCAAGAATTAAATTTGAGGAATTTATTGTATATTTTTATTTAGTCAAAATGATTGCAATATGGATTTATTTTTATGGACCTAATTATCTCTATGAACTTGTACATAGGAGCTCAATGTAAACTTCAGAAATTATATATAACCATGAGAAGGGCTTTACGGCTCAGAAATTTTAGGACATTAGGAATCCAAAAGTTTCTTATCACCTGTAAGAGAATATATCTGCACATGTGTGTGCTTGTGCGTTTTTTGGTTTCTTTATTTTGCCGTTGGTTCATTTGGATGCTGATTATTTGTGTAACTTAAGAATGCAAGGAAGGTAGTGTATGAGCTTTATATGGGTATAACTTCTTAGCACTTTTACATAGTGTTTGGTTGGAGGGGAATGAAGGGGACGAGAGAGATTTTTTTAAACATTTGTTGTTTGGTTCATTTTTTAGGAGGGGAGGGGAGCAAAATCCCTCCTCACCCAATTTTGGCTCCCCTCCAAAAGTGGGGGGATTTGGAGGGGAGGGGAGGGTTTTAAAACATTTTGTATGGAATGACTAAAATAACCTTACTTATGTATTTTAAAATCTAAAATTATAAAAGTATAAAAGTAAGTTAGTTTTAAAATCTCTGCCCTCCCCTTATGAACCAAACACAAATAGTGTTACTTTCCATCCCCTCCTCTCCTCTCAACCAAACACAATAGCTAATTAAAATCCCTCCCCTCCCCTCATCTAAACCAAACACACCCTTAGAGTTTCAGCCTTTCAATCTTCATCTATGAAGAATTTGCTTTTGATCTGTACCATGAATGAGTTTCTGATCCTTCATCTTACTCCCATTCCATGGTTAAATCTGGCCTTAGTGTAGGTGGATTCAGCTAAATTTTTTATTCTGCATTAATTTAACACTTGAGGTGTAGGATTTGATTCAATTTCTCAATACTGCAAATATGTTCTTTTTTCCTTTTCATGGCAGTATCATAATTCATAAATATTGTTGCAGATTATTGGCATGGGTATCCTATTGTAAACCAGTGGCTTCTTTCTTAGTTGTCTTTCCTTGTGTGGTGGAATGGTGATGTGTGGTGGTGATTTGTATTTGTTCGTATCTTCAATCAAACTCCTCGCCTGGCAATTTAAGTTGTGCTACAATTAAGTTAGTGTTACCATATTACTGCCTATATTTTAAAATTAATTTTATAAGCTGACTTCCCCAAACTTATGAAAAAAATTGACCTCCCTCCATGCTGTTTGTGTGTATTTTGAAGAGATCGACCAGTTGGCTTGAGTAGCAAACCAGTGGTGTTGCATAGAAGCAGTAATTGACTAATTAGGATATATGTTTACTGAGTCACTGACTAAACAAAATGTTCAAGACTGTAAGGATTTAGTTTTCAGTTGAGAAGTTTATGCGTTTAGCACTTGATATTTCAGGAAAATGGAGATTTTACTGTTGCTGATGGACTCCACCGGGGAGTACAATATCCATTTTCGGTAAATGAAAAAGTTATTATCAAGGTAAAAAATGTTCAGTTTTTCATTTTCAATTTTTGGCCATTACTGTATCCGATGGTCTTGTTGGGAATTATGGACAACCAATTTCTTCAGGGTAACCGGAGAACGCCAGAAAAATTTGTTGGGAAAGAAGCTGTCATTACATCTCAGTGTCTCAATGGATGGTGAGTTAGCAAGAATTTACTTGTTAAATTTTGCATTTTGGCTCTTCATATGTTATGAATTATGATTAAGTTACTTTTGATGTAAAAACAACAATAATGTTAGAAGCCATTTCCTTGCACATAACTAGTCAGTTTTTTTATGCCTTCTAGAATTTTCCAATTAATCCGTGTAAGGGGATAGAGAGGCTTTCGTATGATTCATATGAAAGCAAACACTGTCATACTCGACCTTCTATATTTTCAACTTGTCTTAATGTTTTTTTATACGGTTCGACCAGCTGGGTTAAATGGCCGAACCTGAACTGAAGTCTTGGCAGTTCAGTGTCCAGTTCGGTTTTAACAAGTTTTGTATAAATGTGAGACAATTGGAATGTTCTATTTTTATTGGGGACTGTAGGTGGGGTTTGGTAGTTTATAATGGTTTTTTATGCATACACATATTACATGCTATAATATCAGATTTGATTATCAGGTTCTCATAACTGAGAATCTCGTTAATATCAAACTTACTTTTATACAGGTATTTGCTCCAGATTATTGGAACTGGAGAGAATGTCCGTCTGCAGTACCGTTCCCTTAGGAAGCTCTTAAGCTCACCAGCCATAGAGGACCAGTGCCCCTCACAGACAATTCAAAATAGCAGCTCTTAAAATAGATTTTTCTAGGTTTTCTTTCTTTCATTTCTCGACAACAAGAAAAAGGAAACTTTTGTATTCTTCATCCTTCATATTAAAGAATCAACTTTCCTAGTCTTGATCTTTGATTGTAAAGAATTAAGTTGTCCGGCTCCTTATAAGCTATGTGATAGAGCTTTATGTAACTTTTTAATGTATCAACGAGGTTATTTGTGTAGATGCTAATGCTAGGTCGTCTTATATTTATTTTATTGTAAAGAAAGAAGGCAGAGATTGATTGGATAGCATGTATATTGTAGTTGGCAATTACTGAAATGGATCATAAATTTATTTTTGCCATAATGCAGTTTTTTGTAGTATGTGTTGCTTCTGGCCTCCTATGTATTTGTTAACTGGAAGCTGTACATACTGACTTGAAGAGAAAATAGATCAGTGAACATCTGCATTTGTACCTCTGATGGTGCAACATTGCAAATTTAAGACCAAGTGTGCTTATAATGGCCTCTTATGAATTTTTATATACTCATTTGTGAAGAGTAATTATCTGAAATATGTTGACTAGCTTTTGGTTATGAAATGTATGTTTTAAAAGTGTCAGATTTGGGAATTTTTATTTTATCATCTGGAATGGATTTGATATGAACAAAAAATGATTTAAAGATTAATATTTTTGAGGAATCCATGGTAGAATCTCGTAGTCCTTGGCGGGCATAATAACAATCTGAATGGGCACGCGCAGAAAACAACACAACCATTAATTAATATATAAATTAAAGAGAAGTTTAGTAGAGATTTAATTTCGATGCTTTTCATATTAACACATTTTACATCAATACTGTAACTTAGGAAAAAAAAAAAAACAAAACGAAAGGACCAAAATATAGAGTGCTGCCTTGACCTGATACCAACAGAAACGTTAGAAAGATTCTGTAGATTTTGTTGAGATCCAAGTGTAATAAATTCCCAACTAATGAAGTCATCATATTCTGAAATCTGGTGACTGACTTGAGATGAATTTCAACTCCCTAGTGCAATCTATTTGTAGATCCACTCGTTTGCACGAGCACCGGACTCATCCATGTCTATAAAAATGCTTACGGCCTGAAGCAAATAACAAGAAGTTAGAAATAATGCTCATAGGCCATTGTTTTTTTCTTAGCAGCCACAACCTAGATAAGATTTTTTTTTTTTTTTTTTTTTTAAGGTTATTGTCAGCATAAAACATCAAAATCTAAGTTCCAAATTCCACATTTTCTTTTTTATACATTGCAAATTGAAAAAAGAGCTCTTATATAATCTTCAGTATTGCCCCTCTGCAGAGTCTTTCTTTCTTTACAGCTCTTATAATTCGTAGTTTTGAGTCTCAATATGGGGAGCTTCTTTACATTAAGCAGTCTTTGTTTTGCTATGTTTTTTATTTTTGTCTTCTGTCTTGTCTAAGAAGGATATATATATCCTCCTTTTTTCTATGCATTCCTTTCTTTGTAATAATATTATCCAAAAAATAAATAACATTCAACTTAAATTTGAATATTACATCCTAAATTGTAATTGAAGTATAGATCAGGCAACCAAACTTCAAAGTTCAAAGATAGCACCTAGATAATCGTAAGTAAGAGGGGCATAATTTTTACCTTTCCTATCCGAGGTCGTTCTTTCAACTTTGCTAGGCTGTTCCTTATATGTGAGACAGCTCCCCAACATTTTAATGTGTTTGCAACATCATCAAGCCTCAAAATGTACTCTTCTTCAGTCAATGGGAAGGATCTCTAATAGCCAAAAATCATTTAGAATTACATGAATCTCCACGTATACAAGCAATGCCATAGCTGGTACTAATATCAGTTAATAACCATGTACTTGAAACTGGAAAGTAAAACCAAATGCATGGCTTAGGTACTCATAAACTACTTTATACCAAATGTTATGAATTGTCAAAGGGTCTTGTTAAACAGTGTCCTTAGGGCATTGGTTAAGGATTCCATAAAAAGCAAATTGTTATAGAAAAACTAAACATACAACTTCTTAGAACAACAAATCACCACTTTCCCATAAAAACTTGCTTTTATTGATTCCTTAAACAATGTCCTAAGGACACTCGTTAGCATTCTCCTTTGTCATATGGCACCAAACGAAAATTTTTCATTTTGCCTTTTCTTCCTTTTCCCCTTCATTTCTAAATTCACCCATGGCATAAGCTGCTTTCATTTTGAGTAATGCTACATAGCCAGAAAAATTTGACAAAATTCAATAGAATTTGTCAAGATTCAGGTGTGGTTATTGGGTAAGTCAATGTGGTGGAGACCACTCATCCATCCAAGAGTTATTAACTACCAACTCATTGTGACAAAAACTCTTACGAGAAATGCTAGCAACACACTATTTAACATACTCCTTTCAACACACTCTCCTTTATTAGGTGGATTTCATGTGGGACCCAGTAAATCATATAAGCCCACTCTCTATTCAGTGATCCCACATGCAATCCATCCAATAATAGAGAAAGTGTTGAAGGGAGTGTGATAACAAGTGTGTTGCTAGCATTGCTCAAACTCTTACTATCCAGTATTTTCTTGTAATTTTTCTTGATGTCCCATAAATTGCACATTTCTCAATTGAAATGAATATACTTAAATCTTGTATCTTATACAAAGAAACCACAAGATGTAGCAAAAAAGTTTTAATACCTGCTCCATGTACTTCCACATGACATTCAAAGCAAGGAGATTTCTTCCCATGAATTCCTAGCGCAAATAATGTAACAGAAAAATTAGGGAAGGCGGCATAACCAAAAAGAGAAGCACAGATATATAGGTTCCTATTTCAGGACCTAGACTCCAAGGAATGTAAGACCAAATTGCGTCTCAAATGAATCAATTCAACAATTTATCCAATTTCAAAGAATCACGTACACTCCAAGTAGATGATACCATATATGCTGCAAGGACTTCGTAATTAAAGAGTTGAAGGAAAAAAGGAATAAACATCATACCATATCAAGTTATATTCAGGGGAACGGATAATGCAGTGATATTCAAGAACAAGGATGCTATAAACTTTAAAAAATATTGGCTCAACAATGGCAGTGATGCGTATCCAACTCTTCTAGTAGATCTTTAATATAACTTCCTTTCCCTTCCCACCCAAAAGGAAATGAAAAAAAGAACAGAGAAACAATATCATGGGTACAGTTCAACAACATCATAGTAGGCATATGTATATTAGCTAACAAATGAACCAACATAATTTTTCATTAATCTAAAATCTAGGATATAATGAGAACATTCATCTATTTACTAGCCAGAATTTTCTCAACCACAAGCATGTTAAAAAATGAATAGGGACACATATGCACTAAGGTGGAAAAAGATGACAATGTGCCCTGGTGACGTGATCACCATTTGCAGATGTCTACGAAGTAGAGCATGAAAGTTTCAGTATTTCAAAATACATGCCCGATCAACAAGTGCAATCTCAGCCATGTTATTTGCACACACAAATTTTAACCACAATTTGTACATTCATTAACCATGTTATCTGATGTTTTGGATGTACAAATATCATTCTAGTGTTGGATAACCCCCCCTCTCAATTGATAATAGTTTGGGAGAAAAACGGCTGATATTATATAGGCCAAATTTGTCATGCAAAACTCAGGATAAGTTAATATAGCATGTAATTCCACTTGTTAAAAAACTAACCTTCTTTATGAACTGAACATCATAAGACCTCCCATATTTGTTCCTAATAAGAGTAGCAAGGTCAAATCCATTAAACTTGGAATCATCTGCACCAACTATTTTCTCGAGACTGTCTCTAAGCCTTTGATCACTATTCACCTGAAGCATATTTCAAAGAAAAAAAACAGATTCAGAAGTATGCACAGCAACGGAAAAGTAATCCTCATATCTACTCTACTATTCTTGTTGGGACTGGGATCCTGGATATAATGATGCAATTGAAAGAGAACTTCAATCATTACTTAAGCTATAAATGTAAATGAATCAAAACATATAGTTAAGGACGCAATATGGGCTTTGCTTAAATATACCAGAATATTACATAAAGAAAACTAAAAAAAAGAAGATAAGGTGAGAAATATAAGAATGAATAGATGGAAAAGAAGTATCTCATTAGAGGTAGGGGAAGAAATTAAGAGAATATAAGTAAGGAAAAGCAAATGCTTTGAGTGCCTAGATGTTAGCTTGTTCACATAGTCCCAAAAAAATGGTAAGATTTTTTACAATGCAATGAATTACATGCAGAAAAGGAAAATGAGAAGTTAACATACTCCTCCGATTTCACCATTCTGAGATTTGTTGTTATCAACGTCATCCGAGTCATAGGGATCCATACTGTCACTGACTGTGCTGGAAAAAATGGGTCTACATTTCCTGGCACTATGGTGACATTTATGAGCAATTAGGTATCCAACGTTAAGGAAGTCCAATCCTCTGGAGGGAGAGTAAGGCCCAGAATATCCTGAAAATGGGACCTTGTTAATACTTGCTTTGTCAGGATGATCCTGAATTCTCAGAGGCCAACTACACTGGTGGGTGGACATAATGTTCATTGTATCCTGCACTCATTTTCATTCCAAATCCAAATGCAAGGAAGGAAACATTGTTAGCAACCGAAAAAAACATAGATAATTATACTCAACCCAAGAAAGACTAGTAGGTCATGGAAACTTTTATATGATAAAATAAGGATTAGGCTTCTCTAAACTGAACAAAAATGTAAAACGAGAAAGTAAGGATATATACATCATTAATTAATTAAAGTGGGTTAAGATCTCAATACACTTTAGTTAATCAAGGGTGCAGACATCCTTACTTTTTCACTTTACATTTTTGCTCACTTTAGAGGAACTTTAATAAATATAGAGAGTTGAGACAATCATTAATTTACAATTTTTAAAATTGATTAACCTATAATACAGGAATTGGGTTAACTAACCATCCTACTCCATTCATGCAATATGTCAAAGAGGTCATGTTATGCTTTTCCCTGAAGACTAAGACCACCATGGAAGAGAAAATGGAAGCTCAGTCATCTTGTGCATAATAGTTTTTTTTTGCTAATAAGCTGTTTTTCTGTGTGTAAGAAATAAGGAAAACCAAACATGTGCTAAATCTGATCAATAATCCTCATGTGGTTGGTGGTATCAAGTTTCGTAGGTCCATTTAGAATAATTAATCCTGATAGCACACTAAATATGACATATTCTGTTTTTCTACTTAACTTTAGTAAAAGAAAGAGAAAGTGATGAACTAAGTGTGAAAGGTTTAGCAAACCTGGTAGTATGTATGTGTGACCGACAGAAGCAGAGACGGGTTGAAACTTGAAAGCAATCACTCCTTCGGTTGATTGGAATTTTATGTTTTTAATTAATAAGGCTCAAATTTTATCAGAGCATATTAATATTAATAATGATCTGCTAGTGCTTTCATTCATGAAATCAAGTAAAGAAGATAACAAGGAAGTAGGAGGGGAGGAACCGCTACTTGTGGACACTAGAGCTTCTTATGAAATTAAGGCAATAACAGCCTCACGTTCCAAGTCTTTTTGTACTTTACGTGTGTTTCTTTTTGTTCTCCTGCAACCACACACTGCCATCTTCATAAGTAAACCGGTAAAAGATAACAAAAAATGACACTCAACGAGTTAACTATGTCCAAATTTTTAGTTGACGGCTAGATACTCAATTATCATTATATATGTTATTTGATTATCCGTCTATTAATTAATTAAATAACACAAATTCTTAATAAAAAATTATTATAAAATTATTATTATGAATTTAATTTTGATACATTATTAATCAATAACAAATTATTTTATATGTAACTTTTAAAATAATTATGATAAATTTTTTTTAATGATGTACTAATTTATAATTAATTAATATGATAGAAATTTTTATAGCACATATGCATACAAATTAAATCTTATTGTTAACGGGTACAAAATTGATACAAGACAACTCAAGTTGGTAGAAAGATATTTGTTTTGTTTGTGAGTGGAAGTATCCCACTCTCTCACACACATATAGTAGTTGAAATACGTCAAGCAACTTAACTTGTTTTCGTTTAACAAGAATGTCAGGTTCATATTTTAAAAAAAATTATTTAGTTAAACATATCAGACTTTTAAACTATAAAAAAATTATTTTAAGCCTAACAGTAATTATATACTATAATTATGATAGTAAATATTTATATTTATATTATATAATAATTAAGAGTATGGATCTATTAACTTGAAGGGTAAGTTTAAAAAACTTACTCCAACTACTCATCCATCAATTTATTTTATTCTAAATGGAAGTCATAGGACTTAATTAATGAATTAATATTAATCATTGGATTAGAATAAATTGAAGGTTGAAAATTTATACCGAGTGTTTTTGGTATAAAAAAGTTTAGATTATAGGAGACACACCTTTTAGAAGGTTAGAAAAAATCATCAATCTCAACGAGAATTTATAGTAGAATTTATATATTGCCTACCAATTAAAGAAATTTGAGAATCGAGCCCAAACCGCAATGAATGTGGTTACAAGGTTTGGCCAGATGTGTAAATTTGTGTTGGTAAATTTATGATGAGTGTTTTAAATCCATATAAATAATATATTTTTTATAAAAATAAACCAAAGTTACTAAAAATTATCCATAATTCAAAACCGTGGTTAATAAAGTTCAGTGAATGATTAATGAGTGACGACACCTTATATATTCATTAATCAAACTTAACACTTCATTAATCATATTTTTAAATTATATTAATTATATAAAATGTTATCGATTTTTATTGTTAACTTTTGAGGTTGAAATAATATTATTTTTCCTAAACTAGTACCGTACCCGTGCATTCGCACGGGTCGCGTTGGTTTGTACACATGTGTTCTTGAAAAGACATGTATATACAAATAATATATTAATCAATTGGTAATATGATTTGATCATCAAGCAATTGTATTTGGAATTAGAAAGGTTAATGTAGTGTTTTTATATGATGTTTGATTTATAAAACATGTGTATTTGGGATTAGAAAAGTTAATGCAACGTACTATTCTCATATATTCAACAACTTAAACTGATTCAGATGCTGAATCTTGTCCAATATGTAACAATCCAAAACAATGACTAATATAAGAATAGCAATCCAATGAATGAAAATGCTTGCCAAATATATATCAGTCCAAAAAATCATCTCTCCTGCAAGATTGCAAATAACCTGCAAATAAAATAATACGTAAGTAAATTAAAGTCGTTGTCATATTCGTATCTAGCAAGTTGGTGTACTTAGGTAATAACATTAGTAATAGTAGAGAACAAATGAACTATGATGTTAAAGAAAACCAAGTCAGTCATATACAATTTCATGAGAAAAAAATTAAAACAACTCAAAAACATACTTTTGTTGGTGGGAAATATGGTTGTCAGATCAAAATAGTATCATATCCTCATCAACACTAATTCTTCTCACAAAATTTGTACCCTCAAGAGCAAGAGCAAATGATAAGCAAAAGCAAAAGCTGCATCCTTTTAGTGACTGAGACAGTAACAGACCAAAATCTGTAGGTAGAAGTTAGTTGATATGATGAGTAATATTATTTTAAGACCGAGGTAACTTGCTAGTGATATATTAGAAGAATGATTTACTAGAAAGATCTAACTATGAATTTCAAATATGAGATTATATTACCATAAACGCATTTCATCGCTCTAGTATTCCAGTAGATTTTCTTTAAGATAAGTGGCATATGGTAATCTAGCAAACAATACAATACTGAAATACAAAATTATTGGTAGCAAAACAGTACCATATATATGGTGAGATACTGATTTTGAAACACTTACATGCTTGAGATTTTGGAAAAGCTCCTTAAAGACAACATTAGTGGTAGTGTTTGTCGGTTTTCCTTCCTTATCATGTATTAGGATTTTCAATCCATGCTTGCTTAGAACTCTAGAAAATGCCACATATAACTGACCATGGCTGAACACAGGTCTAGGCAAGTATAATCCAACACTTGCTAGTGATTGACCCTGAGATTTATTGATTGTCATGGCATATGAGACAATAAAAGGAAATTGTCTTCTTATAAGTTTGAAAGGCCATGGTGATTGGGATGGAGACGTAGACATCCTAGGAATGTAAAACACATTTCCAATGTTCTTTCCAATCATGATCTTTGCTTTAATCACATGATTTGCTAATCTTGTGACAATCAATCTGGTCCATTGCATCATCCTTCCGATTGGTCTAAATTTCGCAATAGCATTACTGGAGTTCCAACTTTCAGTTTTATCTTGTGGTTAGGTAAATCTGATGTGCTAAGAGAGTTTAGAAATTCAGGAGTTAGTCCTTCAAGTGTCGGGTTTTCAGCTGCCTCTGATTTGTCAATGGAATCTGAGCTTAAATACCCCGTTTCATCACCTGCAATTAAAAAACAGAGCAATGATTGACAAATTAACCTAATTTATTTAAAGTATTGCTATATACATAAAGAAACAAAATAGCATAGTTAATCAATTACCTGGAATCAATGAAAGAACATAATTGTTTATTTCATCAATAGTTTCAATGGTTGATGCCAAAATAGCTCTAGATTGCAAGAAGTTCTCATTCAAGTATTGTTCCACTAAATTTGGATATGTACTTCGAACTATATAGCATTTATGGGATCATAAAAATCTGTAATTAGAAAAGAATGAGGAATTTCTATTGATGCATAACCATCATTTGGCTCGACTAATTTGCCATCTCCTACATCCAATATCCATTGTGAAAATTCTCTGAGTTCTGATGCATTGGTGTTTTGAGGACCGTGTTGTAGACGCATATTTTTTTGTTAGAGTTAATACTTGACAAAATTCCCAAAGATATGAAGCATTTATTGTTGCATTGACAATGTCGGAACGACTTCCTCTCGAAATGACTGGTAAAATTTGTCGGAAGTCTCCTCCAAAAACAATTACTTTACCACCGAATGGAGAGCTTGCATTGCTTGAAAAACTCATGATGTCTCTTAGGCTTTTGTCCAATGCTTCGAAACAAAATTTATATATCATTAGAGCTTCATCCCATATGATTAACTTTGTTTGTTTCAACAACTCTGCAAGTTCACTTCCTTCATGAATATTGCAAGTTGAGTTCTCTGCTGTAGGAACAGGGATAGCAAACTTTGAGTGTGCTGTTCTCCCTCCAGGTAATAGTAGAGATGCTATGCCACTCGATGCTACAGTCAAAACAATATGATGTTGTGAACGCAATGCAGCAGCCAATGTTTTCCACATGAAAGTTTTTCCAGTACCACCATAACCATAGAGGAAAAACATGCCTCCACACTTCTCATTCACAGCTTGCATTATTTATTGAATATAGTTCTTTGTTCTTCTGTAATAATGGTTATTTTATCATTAACATGACTGAAGATAAAAAATAAGAGGAAATAGATAAGGTAATGCAATTATATATCCAAAATAAATTTATATTACCTGTAAGAGAAGTGAAACAATTTTGGAATTGCTCATGTAAATCAGGTATATCGTAATCATGTTTAGCATATATGAGTCTATTTCCTAATTGACTTGTGATACTCCCTTGTGGATATGGCATTGATGGATAATCCTTCAGGCTTTTTTTATTTGATTGCAAAAGCTTCTCAACCTCCAATAGAGTTAAATATTCCAATTCATCATCATTTAGTTGCAAGTCTGAATATGATAAATGTATCTGAATTAGTATTATAATTTTTTTTATGCGAAACATGGCTTTTGTACTTTTGTATAAAAATAAGGAAATAATGTGCATACCTTGGATGCTGGACAATTTTCTTTGCTCATAAAGAATACCATCTGCCAACCATTGCCATGTTTGTTCCCACACATGTTTTGGCCTATTAATGCTATTTGAGCTAAGCATTGTGACAAATAACTTTCTCAAGTAGTGCCCTGATCCCCAATGTTTTGCTTCTTTGATAGCTTCAATATATTCTCTATCATCTTCGAGAAACCCCATTGCAAAGCATGCTTCTCTGAAACTTGGATATTGGACATGAGCAACAGTTCTAATGTCTTCATAATTACATGGTCCTTCTGTCACTGAGAGCATCATTCTCAAATAAAAAAGTTCACCAGTACTTGGAGGAACCCAAATGAGTCTTCCAATGGTCTAACTCTGCTTCCTTGGTTTCCAACACCTTTGACCATCAACATAGACAAATTTTGCAACAAACTCTGAATAAGTCAAATCTTTAGCTTCAGAGTATATCTTGTTTGCTTGCATCCAGGATGTAAACATTGATTCTTTAACAGTTGGCTTTGAAAGAATTGAATCAATGTTGTCGGCATCATTAAAGATAACAGGTTGCTCATTTGGAAGATGGAAGTACAATCTTTCAACTGCTGGGGACCTACCAGGAATTGGAAATGAAAAGATTCTCCAACATGCTTCACATGGTGAGATATACCTACAATCTATATACTGTTTGATTTCGTCAACAGTCTGAACCTGGGATCCTTCTTCATTTTGTGTAGGAACAATAGCAGCAGTGATCCGATCATATCCTTTGTGGATGTACTTGAATAAGTACTTGATTGAAGTACTTTGATTACACCATTCCATATTAATATATGCATGGTACTTCAACAACAACTGTGGATTGTAAGGGACAACATGTCGATTGTCAACAGACACACCATTTTTCTCAATTGTGTGTCCATTGTCTCGTCTTCTGTAAACAGGATAACCATCTTGGTCAACAATAGTTGAGCTTTGGAATTTCTTGGGATAGTACGTAAAGCACTTGCCATCCTTCATGCATGGTGATCTCATGTTTTCCAATCCACATGGACCATGGACCATATGAGTTTTTACTAACTCATATAAATCTCTCTCTTCAAGTTGATTTGGTATTTCAGCTGAAATTATCTTGTCAATATCTTCGGCAGTGGGGTACTTGCACGATGGATGTAAGAAAATAAGAATGTGTGCATGTGGCAATCCCCTTTTTTGAAATTCAATTTTGTACATATCTGCATGGGGAAAATTAAAGATCAAAGTGTATATGTCAATAAAAAATATATTGCAATGGTTCGGGAGCATGATCAAATAAATTTAGACAATTATAAAAGATGGTACCTACATGCAAGTACTTTCCCAAGCATTTGATTCTTCTTCAAATCTGTTAATAGCTGATCAAATTTGATTTTAAAGACCCTTGAAACAATATCGGGACGATCCTGAGGTTGCAAATGCATTGGTCTAAGTAACCTCTAAATCTCTGGCCAGTTTGGATTGCATGTAAATGTTATAAACAAATCAGGAAATCCAACAAAGCTACAAATTGCCATCCCATCAAAGTACAATTGATCCATGTATCTATGACTTCCCACAAAAGACGAAGGTAATATGATTCTTTTGCCTCTGTTTGATCCTTGAGTTTGAGTATGGTCACCAGATGAATTCAAATTATTGTATTTATCTACTCTTAGTTTCACTTGGTGCGTCCTGATATAATTGAGTCTCTCTGACTCCATCATAGAATAACCATCAACTACAAATTGTTGAAAAAGTCTTCTTGACCTCAACATTGTCTGCGCCTCATTTTTTCTACTTTGGAGTCTATAGCACATCCATTCTCTTATAGTAACTCTATTCCTTTTGCAGCTTTGAGAACTTCTTGCAGCACTATGATAAACATCATGCCTATATCCATCCTCGCCATAAGGAAATAGAAGCGGTTATTGCCAACCCAAATAGCTTGTATGCAGCTCATCTATTCTTTTCAATTTACCACTCTGCTTCTCCAGAATTATATCTCTTTTTGATGGATTGTCAACATCACCTACAATAAGAGCAGCCACTTCTGAAACAGTAGGCAAATTATAAATTCTGCCATCAGTAACTCTATCAGAAATGAGCTTTAATTTCAGATCATTCATGGTTGCAGATTCATATCTCTGCCTAGCCATCCTAAAAGATTTAGCGTGCGTATTGTATTGATCTAGCATGGCTTTTAATTTGGACACAATTTGTGCATCTAGCTGTCCCGGGTTCCTATTTATCAAAAAATGATGATCTGTTGGTTATAAAATAATTGTTGGAGTTCATACTGCCAAACATGCGATGATATGTCTAAAATAATAAGCACAAAAAGTTTACATGTACCTTAATCCACCAAGCCTGTTTTGTATCTCATTTTCGATATCATATATGTAAAGTTGTGCAAACTTTGGAGAATGACCAGGCATTGGCAATAGGCTGCCGATAAGATGACATGATTGCCCTTGTATTCTAAAAGAAGGTGGTCCTCTACCATCGTTAACTGATCTGTCAAGCTTTGTTCCAGGTGACGTGAATGCAAACATCATGTTATAGGTTCGAATGTGCTGTTGATAATTTTTGCTATCAGCTGAGTCATTATCAAATAAGAGATGTTGGAGAAGATTAGGTGGACTGTTCAACAGTGGAAGTTGAATCTTGCCAATGCCACAACATAGCTGGTACTTAGGAGATTTGGGATTTCTACTTTTTTGTGTTCTCTCTTGATACCACATATATGCTCTACAATATTGGCATTCAAAGATAGGGTCACCAATATCAGAATATCCTGTCAAGTAAACAAAATTTTAATAAAAAGCTAACATTCACCATTACTACACACCAATTATCAATATAGGCTACAATACCTGGACCAATATTGCTGGATTCTTCGAGATTGTCACTTTCATATGATTCTTCATTCGTATTGGAGTTGGTAACTATAATCAATCATATAAATTTAGATCTGACATTCTTGATATGTATTTATTAATTAAATGTAATTGGAAACAAAATTAATTGATAATATAAATTGATAAGTACATGAATACTTGTTACCTTCAAGTCCATTATACTCAATATCAGAATGATTTTCTCCATCTTGAGGTGGTACATAGGTGTGTTCTCTAATAACATGTGTACCTGGTCTCAAAGGACGACTTAATGATGGTCGGGATATATTATGATTCACATAAGAACATGATCCACTGATAGGATCACATGCATTATCTGAGTTGGTTACATTGTGGTCTGCCTCTGAAAACTTGTTCATGAGATTGACATCTAGTGAATCAATATGAATAGCCCTCCTTTTTCTTTGTGACACATGGTGGTCAGTACTTGGTTGAGTGTAGATGTTGGAAATAGATGTGAAGATGTTGTTGGACTGAGAACTATGTTGAGTTTTTTCATTAAGAATGGTGGAAGAGATATTTGACAAAGGTGTGCCATGTCTTGATTTTCCAACAACTGATTTTCTAGCAATATCCATAGACATGGCAGTCTGAATATGTTTGGCTGTGTCATTATCATGATAATATGAAAATTATGAGATATTAGTTTTTCCAAAATCTAATCCGCTTCAGAGTATAACTGATGCCTAAGTCTAAATTTACCATTATTGAGTGGTTGAGGAAGGTGTTGATTTTCAATTCCACTTCTTGAACCGTACATTTTAAACGTGCCTCTGCTTCCAGCTTTCTTAAGTTGTTCTCGTTATCCATGACTGTGCAGAAAAAAATCAAACCAAATAAGCAATCAGTAAATTAAAATTTCCAGGGGTTTAACTTTGCATTCTTTCATATCAGAGTACACCTACTGTTCTATCCATTTACATAACCAACATCAAAAGTTATTGTTTAAGCACCTATGTTGGCATGTATTTATAAAATACAAAATTATGCAAACCATTTTGTCAGAGTTGAGTTATTATTATATATTGCTGTGTGAAGGTGCTTTTGTGCAATTATTGGAGGTTTCTATTAATTTCAAAGTAATTTCTGAAATTGTTTTAGGCTTCTATGCATTAACTCCATTATTCTGTTGTTGGAAGTCAGAACTACCCCTGCATTTTTATAATAAAATTAAAAAATGTCTTATTTTCTTAAACAGATTAAGAGTGCACAATCACTTGCTGGTAAATGAAGTGTGAGTTCACCGGAACAATTTCCCAGTTGTTTAAAAACAAAGATTATGTACTTCAAAGCCATCAAACTACCAGCCATGCATCAAACAATAATGTTTTAAGGCTTTCTATGTCCAAGCACCAACTAACTTAAAGAGAAAAAAGAATTAAAGAACTAACTTAAAATTCTAAGAAAAAGAAGCCTCTTGCTCTTCAAAAAAAAAATGAAAGAGAAAAAAAAATAAATGAAAAGAAAAGATGGTTAGAGTCAACAATAAAAAATTATCAGAAAATTTCGCTTCCAAATCCAACTTCATTTTATAACGGATTCTCAATATTGAAAAAGTCAATGCATTTGCAAGTTATAGCCAAATCCTATTTTTTTACTTCTATTCTTCTTGCGGCAATTAATCAAGTGATCTTAAAAACTCAATCCGTAAAGATCAAGGGAAGTAAAAAGGAATCAGAATCTACCGACAGATTAGGCGCGGTGGTGACTTGAATACTAATGGGATTAGGAATTGAGAATCTTTGGCTCCATGCCCACAAATGCTTGGTCTGGAAAAAGTAGCATAGTTGAGATTTACCAAAAGAAAAGATGGTCAGTGGCAACAATATGTTTATCTCTCATTCTTAGTTTTGAAAGGGAGGAATAAAAGGAGCTTCCTAAATGATGATCTCAATTTCTTAAGTGATCCTAAGTGACCATCACATAAAGCTTTAGGCTTTTGCAAACCATTTTGTCTTTTGATCAAATAGAAATGAAAAAATTATGGTAGAAATAATATACCCAACCTGATTTAAAAGGCAAGATGCAACGACTGGAAGTGTGATGCTCTGAACAGGGTGACCACACGTCTCTTTTTGCACTGTTCGATTGCGGTAGAACTTGCTCTGGCCTTCAATGTGAAAATCACATACTCCCGCGCAAGTTTTCATTTTCCCCTAACTTTTCTATGCTTTCGTGCTGTAGACGGCTATGCTGAGTTTTTCTCTGCAACAACTTTTTACAACTATAGTCGCTGATTTGGGTTAAATTAATTAATTAATTAGCTTCTGGCATCTCTGACGCGAGTCTTAGACTCAAAACCAGTTTTCCAAACATATTATGAGAAGAAAGAAGAAAGGAGAGAAAGAGAGGAAAAGTAGAGTGAAAATGGTGGTTCGTGGGATGAGAGAAAAAAAAGTAATATATCAGTGTTCAGAGCAGACAAAGTGATTATTATGATCCAATATTTCGTAAAATAAAATAATGTAAAATGGGGTGATGTTTTTAAGCGGGATGTAAAATGGCGTGATCCAATAATAACTTAAAATAAAATAAACATATAAAAATAATATAATATAATAATCATTATGTGCAATGTCATTATATGTTAAGAAAAAGTTTAAATAAGTACCTTGGAACAGATTGTTCATTGTATTTCCCACATGCACATGTATATGGTTTGTTGGGAGAATGACACTTTTTATTGCATTTAGAGCAGCCTTCATAGCTCCATCCATTCCCAACCAGCACTTTTTCAATTTGTGCAACAGTACAACAAATGATTTCCTAAGTCACAAGTGCATAAAAAAAAGAGAATCAAATTAGGCTATATAATACAAATGAGCTTCACAAAAAATTTAAGGCTTATTATTTATTTCATACCTGCACAAGTCCATTTATCTCAAATAAACTCTTCACCTCAGCATTATGAAAAAACTTGTTCTGGGAAGAAAATTGAGAGGATCCAGACAGTTGACTCATTTTTTGACTGTATGATTCGTAAACTTGACTTGAATCCAAACTGTAAATAAGCGTTTCACACATATGGTTATAAAAATATTATACTAAGGTTGCTCTTCATTTCATAAAGAACACACACCTGTTCCTATACTGCTGTATCTCTACAACATTATCATTTATCAAAAGTTTCGAACCATATTTGGTGTTGTGTGCACTTAGAGAATAGGTTCCTAATAATAACAATATAGAATTTAGCATACTAAATATAAGTTTTAAAATTTGAATCATGTACAAACAACAAAGTAATTGCAAGGTAGAGAAAAATGCCATGACCTTTTGGCTCCTTGATCTTTCCAAGTGTCATGATAATAACAATTGGACCACCCTTGTGTTCATGTAAAAACTTCAGCAGTTTTGAGGCATATTCTTCCCAAAGAGTACACATAAGGGTATTGCCCCTACAATGTCATTGTCTTCAGCAAACAAATGGTGAAATACATATTTGAGGGGGGAAAACAGAAACCAAATATATAATAATTACCTTTGGTCTTTCATGGAGAACACAAGCATCTTTGTTTTGGCTTCGGGTTGGTATGGCTCAATATCAATAAACTCTCCAATGACATCTGTTAGTAGGTAAAAAGGATGTCAGTTGGTTTATCTAAATTCCTCAAATAACATGTACCCCATGTATTAGATAAAGATTATTACCTACTAATAGATCAGTACAGGCGTGTCCACTAACTATGTCATCAAACTTTGTGAAGTGATATACATTATGAGGAATTTCTGGAAAATCTTGTTGTTTGACGATTGTTCCTCCAGTGAACAACAACCTGAATGGATGGTCAAATGCCCTATATTCTCCATCATTGCAGTGAACCTCAAAATTCTGGACACTATAACAATTATCTTCTTTTAGCTGAGGCTTCCATTTCTCAACAACTCTGGAATTGCATACACTGACTTGTATTTTATCTCCCTAGGTCATGAACAAAATAACAAAATTATGTAAAGAATTATCCTGCAGTTAGTGACCCACATAAGAAATAAGAAAAATAATAATACCTTCGAATCCATCAAAATCATTTCTATCGTCATAGGTTTGTCATGTTTCTGGACATACCACAGACTTGTTATTCTGACAGCCAGCTTCCATGTCTCTTTTTTGTTATTTATCTCCATAATGAAGTTGATTTTTCGGGCCATGGTAACCTCAAATAACATAGCAAGAGAAAAGTAATAAGGTGCAATAATGAAAAAGCCAAAACAGATTCAGGTTTTATGCGGTATGTGAAAACATAATCTCAAATAACTCGCATGATGCTTATAAGACATTACGAAAATCAAGTATATGAAACATATTCATGGCAAGTTCAAATAACATAGCAATAGCAAAGTAGTAAGATGCAAAAAATGAATAAAAAAACATCAACAAACAAACATTGGAATTTTTTAATCTATATAAAATATCCTTAATTAAAAAAATCACGGTACCGTAAGCTCATCAGACCAACATCCCATTTGTTTAAAAACAAATATTGTGTGCTTCAATCTCATAAGACTACCAGGCACCAAACAATAATGTTAAGAAAAAAAGAATTAAATAACTAACTTAAAATGATAAGAAAAAGAAGGTTGTTATTCTTTAAACAAACAAAAAATGAAAAAAGAACTAATGAAAAGAAAAGATGGTAGGGGCAATAATATGTTTATCTCTCATTCTTAGTATCCAAAGAGAGGAATAAAATGAGCTTCCTAAGTGATGATCTCAGCTTCCTAAGTGACCATCACATAAAGCTTTAGGCTTTTGCAACCATTTATTTAAAAGGCAAGATGCACCGGCCGGAAATGTGGTGTTCAGAACAGAGTGACCCTAAAATATTGTCTAACCTAAAATATAGAAATAAAATATACAACTAAAACCCTATGATTCCACAATATAACGACAATAAACCAGCAGTTTGAACAAACATGATATAAAGAAAAATTTAAGTTTTTGGAACAAATTGAAAATTCTCACCGTTTGATGCCTCGTATGGACAGAGAAGTGAAGAGAAGGAAACCCCAATTTTTTTGAACAATTCATAGTATGTTTGGTTTAGCAGCAGGAACGGTAGACGCGTGTTTGGGAGAAGTTAATTATATTAGCTTCTGGCATCTCTGATGCGAGTCTTAGACTCAAAACCAGTTTTCCAAACATAGTATGAGAAGAAAGAAGAAAGGAGAGAAAGAGAGGAAAAGTAGAGTAAAAATGGTGGTTCATGGGATGAGAGAAAGAAAAGTAATATATCAGTGTTCAGAGCAGGCAAAGTGATTATTATGATCCAATATTTTGTAAAATAAAATAATGTAAAATGGGGTGATCCAATAATAACTAAAAATACAATAAACATATAAAAATAATATAATATAGTAATAATAAAGGGGGATGTTTTTAAGCGGGAAATTGATTTCCAATATTTTGACACCTGTACTGATAGTTTTATTAGATACGTAGTTAATTGATTGATTGATTGCTCCCACCTCGCCTCGCCTCGCCAGGCCTCGCCTCACCCACCCTCTGTTGTGCGGCATTAGCAGATTATCATCATCATATATGTCATAGGATAGAGACAGATAAGATTGTGATTTAGGCGGGAGAGAAATGAAGAAGAGTGAGAGAGAGGAAGTAGTGAGAAGTTGGATCCGCGGAGATGAAACTGCGGCGGAGATGCTATCACGCCTCTCCACACTCCGTCCTTTCTCCCTTCTCCCTCCCCTTCATAGCGTTCCTCTCCGCCTCGGCAATGTTCTTGAGATTGTGGGGCCCTCACCTTCTGCTAAAACACACATCCTCATTCAGGTCTTTTCATTTTCATTTTCAATTTCAATTTATCTATATTCATATTCCTATTCCTATATATACATATATTTAAATTTTGTCAATTTAGTTTAGGCTGCAATCACTTGCATTCTTCCCAAACACTACGGTGGCTTGGACCATTTGGCACTCTTTATTGACCTCGACTCTCGATTTGATATTATGCGTTTTTCACAAATCCTCATTCATCGCATTCGAAATCTGCAACCCAAAGGTAATCAATCACTTTCCTTTTTCTTCTCTAACTACCCACCATATGCCTCATGCTGACGTCTCTCTAATCTCATCCAACAGTGGAACCACTTAATGAAGCAGCAGATTATTATGACCAAACCTTATACAATTTCTGCATGGCCCGTTTTCTATATGTCCGTTGTTCCAACACTCTCGAATTTCTTCACACTCTCAAGGTAACAGGCTTATATTTTTTGTCTGCTACAATACTATCAGTCAACTATACTACTTGTACTTCCTCGTATTCTATTATATACATAAATTAGGGGTTTCTCTCTATGATCCTTTCTCTCTCTACAACTAGGGTCAGTACCGTATTCATAATTCACCCTGAGTATTGAGACACCTTGATCCTTAAACTAATTATTTCTTCATGCCAATGCATATTCTGACAAAATCGTTGTTATAATTCATCATGGTAAGTTGTCATGAGTGCAGTGCTTAAAACAAAAAACTATAAAGTTGCTATTTACTGATATTAACCTTCTTGTTTTCCATTTGGGAACTAACTTGCATATTGTCTCCTTAAGGGCCCATTTGTTTAGGTTTTCAAAAAAGTGATTATAAGCTGTTTTAAAAAAGTGATTTCTAGAGAAGCTAAAAAGTATAGCTTCTCATAAAAGTTGAATTAAAAATCCAACCAAACAAGTATGTAAATCTCACAAGTGATGTTTTATAAAAAAAAAAAAAAAAATCACTTTTTTGCGATAAGGCTTAAACAAATGGGCCCTAAACCTTGGTGCTTTCATTTTATGATTCAAGCATTGTTATTGAAGTGCTTCTGTTAAGATATGGGCCTTAATGGGCTCTGTTATTTTAGTAGGCTTATTAGTAGTGGTTAATTGTAATGGGTTAGTCATGTAGTAATTCAATTAGAGTTAGTTAGTGGCGGTTAGAGTTAGTTACTGGGTTAGGAATTTATAAATAGAAGTAGAGAAGGGAAAAAGGCATTCATTCTGTGGTATTTTCTGGGATTTGGAAGGGAGGTTAGGGAGAGTCCCAAGTCTCTCGAATACTTGAGGAATTATTGTACTATCTATTGTATTTTTCTTGTATTGCATAATTAGTTTCTATCAACTGGTATCAAAGCACTCGGTTCTGGGAGTGTCTCATGGTACAAACTCGAAGAATGGAAGCAAGAATTGAGGCACTTGAGGGTGGGTTCGAGAATCAAAAGCGAATCCTCGAGAAAAACAGGGCGAAAAACCGTAGGCGGTTCATCGAGATCCTAGAAATTCTGAACAAAAGTTCTCAAAATAGTGGTCATCACAATCAGAATTCTGGTGGAAACAATACCAGCGACAACGGACGTTCGGTGGTTGGAGAAGAGTCGAGTCGAAGAGGAGACAAATGGAGGAAACTCGAAATTCCTTTGTTCTCCGGTGAAGATGCATTTGGGTGGGTGAACAAGATCGAATGCTATTTGAAGGGGATTTCAAACCCAGAAAGGCTTCATGCAGCCATGGTCGCGATGGAAGGTGAAGCTTTGTGGTGGTTCAAATGGTGGGAAATGTGTGCTTTGAACCCCACATGGGAGGAGTTCCGATCTGCCGTTATACGAAGGTTTCAGCCTACACAGCGGAGCCGAGAAAGGAGATCAAATTCATTAGAGCCAAGAAATGGAAATGAAGATGAAGGTTTGAGGATCAAGAAGAATCTTGAGGAGGAAAAAATTATCTCAAGAGGTCACTTGTTGTTCACCTTGAGGACAAGGTGATAGTTTAAGGGGGGAGTATTGTTAAGATATGGGCCTTAATGGGCTCTGTTGTGTTAGTAGGCTTGTTAGTAGTGGTTAATTGTAATGGGTTAGTCATGTAGTAATTCAATTAGAGTTAGTTAGTGGCGGTTAGAGTTAGTTACTGGGTTAGGAATTTATATATAGAAGTAGAGAAGGGAAAAAGGCATTCATTCTGTGGTATTTTCTGGGATTGGGAAGGGAGGTTAGGGAGAGTCCCAAGTCTCTAAAATACTTGGGGAATTATTGTACTATCTATTGTATTTTTCTTGTATTGCATAATTAGTTTCTATCAGCTTCCTTGGTATAATAGTGCATATGGTGGTATATCAGTGTTTATTTTTAACTCCTCTTTACGTATCTCAGTCTGTTTGCTCTGAAACAGACATTAGATCAACGCTTAAAAATGGAGAAAGAAGTTCATGGGGTTAGTGTTCATCTGCTCATGATTGACAGGTTGGTTTCTCCTTGCTTTTTTTTTTTTTTTGAAAAATAAATTTATTTGCACCTTGCTAAGTTGGTTGGAAGAGTGGTTGGTTGGGTAAATTTTGTAGTCTTGGGTAGTTGAGAATGATCAACTTTATAATTTGATAGAATTTTGTGGAATAAATCTGGCTTTTTTTTGGCTGCCTTCTAATTGTTTAAAGTTGAGGTGTGATCTTTATGTCGTTATTAATTGGGTCAACTTATTATAGTCTTTTTTCATTCCATGTTTTCTATCAATATATTGGAATGGTATGTAAATAACTATTGATTTGAAAAGCTGGGGATATTGTGTGTAATTATGCTGAATGATGCAGTTATTTCATAGCTTCCAGAAAACTATTTAGATAAAATACTAAATGTAAATAATAGGCTTAAGTGAAAAATCGTTGAGTGATTTGAGTTCAAATTTCAATAAAATATTTTACTTAGAGATGAAATAGAGGTTTATTGTTTGTCTACCTTCATAATTGTTCTGTTTTTCAGCTGTATTTGGTTCACATTCCCACTCTCTAGGAGTTTTTCACTTTTTTTTGGATTATCATAGGAATATAGTTAGCTACCAAGTATCAACAGTTCCCTTCAAATGATGGATATCTATCATTCCCGTCTTGCATAATTTTAGTGAAAAAATATAATACAAAGATTGTTGGTAAAGATGTTTCTAAAACAATTGTTGTTTCATATAAAGTTACTTTTATTGTCTATTTTCTTTTTTGGACTGTTTCTTACAGTTCTATTCTTGATGATACTATAAAGTACAACCTGGAATTTGATACACAAGGAACAATATGTAAAACGAAGATAACACATAACAGTTAATGACATTTGTGGATTTTTGAAGTTCTATAACGAGACAATACTAAACGATACATATGGGATGAGAGTTAAGAATGAGCGAAAGATTATCCTCTTTTAACTTTGAGCTTGTCTTTCTTGATCCTCTTGCATCCAACTTTTTTTGCCTTTATCATTTGAAGCTCTTGTTACTTAATGTTCTTTTATCTGAGATATTTTTCATTTGTGTGTACTGTGTAATGTGACTTTACTGCTGTCTTCTTCTTCTTTATTATTATTATTATTATGAGCTTTCTTTTTAGACCTATGAATCATTAAAAAACCCTCAGAATCTCGTATTCTTACCAGAATATACTTTAGGGTATATATTGCAAGGTATAATATACTTTAACTTAAGTATTCTTTCAAGCCTTTAACTGTCTTGATCCAACTGTTACTTGGAATGACACTGCATTGTTGATTATGATGACATTAACTCAGAATTAATTATGTGTAGACTTGATCTGGAATAATAACTAAATTGTTACTGGTCAAACTGTATTTGACAGCATTGGAGCTTTTCATTGGGTTGATCGTGCATCGATGTTCTTGTCTCTAAGAGAAAAAGACAGGTAAGTAATACATATGTTGATATTTTCTGGTTGATGGCATGTGTCTTTTTTGCCTGAAGTTTTAGAATTCTCAGAAGATCGTTTTATATTAAGAATTCTCAGATGATTGTCTCTTTTGAGCATTTTTAACAAATAGTGAAAAAACTTAGACAGAAAGCAAGGGGAAATGAGAATATTAATAGGAGATTCTCTTAATAATAGCACCTATTTGTATCCTTGGTTCAGATATATGCTATCTTTATCTTGCAGATGTTATATGTGATGCAGGAAAAAACTTTTCCTTCAGAGTGTATCAGAAGCTGTAGTTCGGGATATTAAAAAACTTCTTCAGGTGCATCCCATGCTTGTTATAGCGACAAAGTCAGTGATTTACGGGGATAGATATTCATCGGCTTCAAATGAGGTTAAAAGGTGGGTTGTACTCCTTTTCTTTATATATCTTTCTATCTTTAATGCGTCTGCCCTTATTTTTCGCTCTCTAATATTTTTCAACACACTATAAAGCTAAGACAATAAAGGGAAACCCAATTAGCCTTCTAGTTTAATAGTGATTTGTCAGGTCCTTCGCATTTGTAAGGGCTAAATAGTTTTTGCTATGTTGTTTTGCAAATCATTGGTCATTCACTAATAAAATGTAAGGCAGTATTTTCTGTTCCTTTCTGTTAGTGTACTTCTTGATTATATGTATGAAAATACCCTATGACAGGAATTATATAAAAGATAATTGGGAAGAAAGATGTTCAAGAAATGTAACAAGAAGCCATCAACATTTTCAGTATCGTGAGTACATGCCTTCTGTGTGGCAGGTAAAAGTTTGTTACTAGTACATACATACATGTGTGTAGTGTGCAGTGTGCGTGCATCCAATGGCTAACTATTCTAAAAGCTTAAGTTGTTATGTGGAGGCCCAAAAATGGTAATATATCTGAAATATTAATAAAAATAGTTATGGAGAATGGAAGAACACTAGGCAATAATGGAAGTTGAGAGAAAGGTAAGAAAAGTGGAGGAAGTTCGAGTGATTATCTGAAATAAATTTTTTTAATACTTATATAAATAACCTGATGCCTTTCATTCAGCTGCTGGCAAACATGCAACATAAAATGAAGATATTTGCGATTTTTTTTGGGCAAAACTTTATGGTGGAAAACCATCCACAGTTAGCTTTATTTGTATTATGATGGAAAACTACGCACAGTTAGCTTTATTCTTAGGACTTGAATCTTCAAGCATATCACCGGTTTCTGCTTATTTTTATAATTTAAATATCTATGGCACTACAACAATCATTATACATGGAAGTTCTTTTTGTTCAGTTATTAAATTTCAAGTGGTGCTTCAAATTTCAAATAACTTTCTCAAGTACCTTGTATGTAATTATTTGCAGATGAAAAAGCGGTTGTTTACAGAAAGAATCTTTTCTAAATAATTAAGGGTTGAATTTCTGTCTCTGAAGATGGGATACTGGGCATGACTTAGAAGTTGTGTTCTCAAATCTAAATTATGAACTGGCTGCTGTTATGACCCTTAATGCTGTGTTTTTTGGTAGAGAAAAGTAGCAAAAGCCCATTCCTAATGCTGTTTTTATTCTGTACTTCTTAATATACATGCTTTTTTTTTTTTTTAATTCATTATTAAGATTTCTAATTTCATGTTGTCCCTTTAACTGTCACAGTCCTTTGTTACACACAGAATACTTGTAGGTTCTTCAGGTTTGGACTCAATTCCTACTAAAATCATTTGATAATTGCTTTAGCTATCAGCCATGACTTAGCATATTCTTGCTTTTTAGATGACCATCCTGTTACAAGCAATTGTCAAAACTCGTCATCCTATTTGTTGGAATGGTTGTTGCCAAGATTGAGTTTTCCGGAAAAGATTGTAGTGAAAGATGTGAGAACATTATGTGCGGATCATGTTTTTTCGAAAATTAAGGTCATTAAACCTGGACTCTTTATTGGTCTTAATTTTGGCTATTTGTTGAACTTGTAGGGTGGTGTCTTTGTCGATTCATGAAGCATGTTTGGCGAGGGATGTCAATATGTGATCCATTACTGCTTCTTTCAGTTGTGGGTAACGGAATTCTTGTCTCTTCTGAACTTTCTGAATATATGCTCATCATTATTTCCTTTCAAGTTTTTTATTTGTATTGCTAGTTGATGTAATATAGTTTCAGTAAAAGTTCTTGAACAGAAAGAGCTTGTATGTGACTTCTTGAATGCAATATTATGACGCAAATAGGATCCAAGTTTTTGTGAAGGTCCATTTTAATCTGAGGTTAAGTTACGTGCTACAAGAGAAAAGGAGGAGGATGTTAGGTATAGGGATAACCAATAGGGAATAAAGGGCTTAATAAGTGAGACCCAAAACAGTTAGGCAGTTATGTTAGTTGAGTAGATTGTAACAGTAGGCAGTTATAGTAGTTCAGTAGATTGTAATAAGAGTTCTGTATAAAAAGAGGAGGATAGAGCAGAGGAAGATATGCGAGTGTTGTGAAGTAAGTGGGAGAGGTTTGGGTCTCTCGAATACCCAAAGTGGAGACTGGAGAGGGTGGGTCTCTCGAATACCCATTGAGTGTGTGAGTGTGAGCATTTGTGAGCAGTGTGATTTTCTTGTAATTCTGTGTTCTGTGTTGAAGGGAGAGTTCTGAGTAGTTTTGAATAAAGATTCAATTCATTTCTATCTTCTTGAAATACCAGTTCTAACAGAGGAGTGTTATGTTTCACCTCGCTGTTCGAGAAAGATTGACCATATTTTTAATCCTATACGGTGGGATAGTAACGCTGGCTATAGATAATTAGATATTCTATTTGAGCAAACGAAGTGTAATTAATGGGCAAGGTCCAAACACGCCAAAGAGACCTATTGGTGTTGGAAGCCTCATGGGTTTACACGAAGTGGTCAGTTCGTACTCCTAGATCACGATAACCCGTCTTAGTCTTAGATGGGTTACGTATCAAAAGAAGGATCTAATATCACCAACCTGGATTAGGAAAGCTTCTAGAACTTCCACGTTTGAGCGCTAAATTTGATCCACATTCCACATCCTTTTCCATTCATGATTTTGCTTGCATACTTCATATGTAACTTTTCAGCGTCCCCTCTATTATTAAGACCCATCCGTGGGCAGTAATTCTGGTGCTTCTTATTATCATGAGTAGTTCGTACATTTGTAATTCTGGTGTTTCATATCATGAGAAGTAGTTCGTTCAGAAATATTACATTGTTTATTTAGGTAAATGTCTATCTCTCATTTAATGTTTTGGGCACTCAGAATAAATTTCGGTTCATTTTTAGTGATCATTGTTTGCTAACATACGTATTCTTTTACTAACAAACTTGGAATGCAAGACGAATTACCTTTCCCTACAAACTGAAAGGTAGTTTGGCTATGTTAGAGTGCAAAACTAGGCGAATTATCTTTCCCAGATGTCACCATGTCTGTCTTACTCCTCACCCCAGTTTAATTGTTTACAAGTTTTGATGAAATTTGGTGCTTAATTATAATTTTCTGATTGCAATTGTTCGAAGAGTTTAATTTTGATATACTGTTGACATAAAGTTTTTCACACACACTCAATGAATCACAAATCACCCTAAGTATGACTTTTAAAGTGGTTATGATTAAAGTCGTATTTTTAATGATGTGATAATTTATGATTGATTGACAGTGTTAAAAATCTTTACATCGCATACCAATTAAATTCTTGTTGAAATGAAAATAATCATTTCCGATATGCTAAAAATAATCACAATAATGACTTATCCTCGCTCTGCATACATTCCAAAGCATTGTTTTATGTGTTTTAACACTTTGTGTGTGCGCACACATAAGGATATCTCCGACCGATAGTCAGAAACTAATCCTGAGGTATAGAAATCATTGAAGTGGGTTTGGAAAAGACCCAAACATAATATGGATATTAAGCCATTACTAATTGCGAAGGGATTAAAAAGTAAAAGAAATAAGAAATAATGGTTTTGGTCAATCAAAATTAAAAAAAAATTCCTTCGAATTTGGTTCTAAAGTGAGTAAATAATGATATATCTACCCTTAATTAGTTAAAGTGTATAAAATAATCTAAAAGTAGACTCTTGCCCACTTTACACAAACTCATTTTAGACTAACAGAAGTTTTATCCATCAAAACTTGACTACCTGCAACACCTCATACCCATTATTTCTGTAGTTTGCATAATCTTATCCAAAAATATTTGTTATGTATGACAGAAGTTCAAGTGCTGCAATATTGAAGAAGTTTGTTTATCTCTCTTTACTTTTATCCCGTTGAAATTATGAACCAAATATTTGAAAGAAAAAATTACAGCTTTTTACAATTCAAGAAATACCAGTATATATAGGATAGTGGTAGACAGGTACACAAGAGGAAGATATTCAACAAAATCTTAGCAAGGCTCTAGCACGAACAGGATTAAGCAATGCATTATGGCTAACCAACTTTGACATCTGACCATTCATTTCCTTGCATAATTTCTCCAGTTCTACTACTCTCCTTTGCATGCTCTCTAGGTTTAGTGTCATGTCTTTTTTCTCTTGGGTGAAGCTTTCTTCGTTGGCTTCGTTGTACAAAACTATTTGAGAAGGGTTCATTCTTGGACTCTCAGTTACGAAGTCACTTGTTGGGATTTTTGTTTGTTGAGAAATAAGAGCCTGCATTGCAATCCTTGGAGGTATTCTGGGGTTCTTGGCCAGATCTTTACTAGCTTCAAAGCTGAGTTTACTGTAATTGAGACATCTACACAATCTTGATCTTTCCTCAAATGTGATCTTTCGATGAGACTGCAATTCATTAGTTCCGTAAATGAGAAATTTTTATATAATAGAATCGTAGTAGTCAAATATGGCGGTATGAAAGCAAGAACAAAACTTTAGTACTACTACGCTACAGTAATAATAAGTAAATACTGTCAAGATCATTTAGAAGCAAGATTTCAGGACATATTTAAGATAAATAGCACTTCTGAATGACAGGTGCTTATTTAGTATTTACAACAATTTCTTCAGTCTAAAATACTTGTTTGAACTTTACATTATTAGAAACTACTTGTGTACCCGTGCACGGGTCGTGTTGTGTTGCGTACTATTATTTTTTTTAAAATTAAAATTGAAAATGAAGAGTTTTTTTATGTATGAAAGAAGTGATCAACAAAATAAATAGTATACCCATATTAACATATTAATAAAGCATACAATTACATTTACAAAGCAACTAATAAAAAAAAGATGATTAATATCGATAAAAGTAAGAAAGAAATGTTCACCCGTCTCAAATAGATGATCACACTTGTAGTCATCAAACGGGTGAACATTTAAAAGGTGCTTCACTGATACTCATCAGACAGGTGAACATTTAAAAGGTTTTTCATTGATAACCCGACTGAAGGTATCCTTTTCAAAGATGTTAAATTTAAATGTTTATACTCTTTTCTTCACCCATCTGATAATCACCCATCTATTCTAGCACTTTCTTGCTTCATTTTTGTGTTTAGTTCTCGGTTTGCATGAGTTATGGTTTCATGTATTTCTTTTCTACTTTTTTAATGCTTCTTTTCTGATTCATCACCTGTTTTTTATTTGTCATATTGCTTGACTGAAGGTATCATTTTCAAAGATCTTAAATTTAAATTTAAATGTTTATACAATGATGGACCCATCTGATGACTATCAGTGAAGGACCTATCTGATGACTATCAGTGAAGCAGCATTTAAATGTTCACCCTTCTGATGAGTATCAGTGAAGAACCTTTTAAATGATCACCCTTCTGATGACTATGAGTAAAGGACCCCTCTCATGAGTATCAGTGAAGGATCTTTTAAATGTTCACTTGTTTGATAAGTATTAGTGAATGATCTTTTAAATGATAACCTGTCTGATAGTCATTGGACGGGTGAACATTTAAAAGATCATTCACTGATACTCATCAGACAGGTTATCATTTAAAATGTTCACCCGTCTGATGAGTATCAATGAAGAACCTTTTAAATGATCACCCTTCTGATACTCATCAGACGGTGAACTTTTAAAAGATCCTTCACTGATACTCATCAGACGGGTTATCATTTAAAATAAGCCGATGACTCAGAAAAGAAGCATAAAAAAAGTAGAAATCAAGCCAACATTGTTGAAGTAACCCACCAAGCAATCAGTATTTCATATACTCAGATATCAAGCCGTTTCAAGAAACAGTGTTCTTGTGGGGCACTTTGCGGAAGATAAGGATGGCTTCGCTAGAATGGATGGTTTGAAAGTAAGCAGGAATGTTTGGAGAGAGAGAGAGAGACAGAGATGAAGGAGAGAATGGTTTCGCGAAGGTTGTTGGTTTGCATATCGTAACAGATTGAAGAAGAGAAGGTTTGGAGGGGGAAGAATCGGAGAAGGGAGAGAAATGAACCGAGAGAGAAACAGAGATGAAAAGTCAAAATTGTTTGAATTTGAATGAGAGAGAAATGAGTAAAGCAGAAGCGGGAAAAATGATTTCTTGAGAGTAATGATAGGAGAGGAAAAAGACAAATATAACCTCAATAAAGGACACGTGTCACATTTTAACAAAGGTTATTTTAGAGATTTTCCTAGGTATTGAAATTTTTATATAGATACTAGTATTAGATTAGATGCGCTGAAGGTGTGAGAATTCCCAGACGAGAGCACATGCCTTGAGTTTAATAAATATTTCCCTTTCCCCACGTCATGTAATAAATCAAAACTATATTAGAAAGCACATGGATAAGGTTCTAGACCGCAAAGGAAGGGTGAAAGAGCTTCAAAAAAATGTAATATGAAAATCTGACGCTGAGGCATCCAATTTAGTGGGATCCATACTGTCTTACATAAATCCAAAAATAAAATTAATGATTTAAGATGAAGTATAAAATTTTACTTGTATAATTTTTTTATGTATACGGATATGCACCTTCCTTATCCACACCTCCCCCCCTTTAGGTTGATTGCATATGACAACGAAAGAGATTAAAAAGAAAATTGAAGAAGGAAAGAAAAAAGGTGAATCAAATTCAGAATTTTTGCTTTTCAACTGAATTTGCACTGCTGTGCAATAACGTAGATTTCAAAAAGGCAAAAAACTACATTTTTTCAATATGAAGAGAGAGAATTATTTATGCGTTGGCTCTTTTCCATTTCTTATGATTCTTTAGGAAGATGATGCATATGAAAAGCAATGGAAAAGAGTGTGTGACATTCACCTCAAGATAGATGTCAATGGCCTTGTAGACCCCATCAAAGCAGTCCCTGGCAGAGTCTGGCAAGCATTCTGCAACTCCAAGAAATTTAGAAATCTTGAGGTTATGGTCAGGGGATATCTCCCTCAAATACTTGTCAATTAATCTACCAACCCTTTTCAGCTTCTGTAAAGACACCCCATCAGAGCCATTGATATGAACAAATAGTCTAACCAATCTTATCACCAGATTAACATCATAATAAACTCCCATACCATGCCCAGAGACCAAAAGATCATCTAACGTAGCTTGCTCAAGCATCCCACCAATCAATTTCTCCAGTTCATTTCTGCAATCTGTACTCAACCCAAACCCAGATACAATCCTTAGCACCCAAAAAAGGCCTCTGCAAGAAAAAGTCTTATTACCAACAAATATGACCCCATAAACAGCTGTTTCTGCAAGTGCAGCATACTCACTGCTGTTTCTGCAATTAACAGCTCTGGTTTGAGTAGCTGTTTTCAGATAATGCAACAAAAATCTTGTAAGGATTAAGTTGCTGTTCTCATTTTTGTATGCCCCAATACACTGAAAAAGTTTCTCAATGATCTTTGGGGGTAAACTGGCCAAATCATCAAACCACCATGCTTTGCTTGGCAAAGTTGAGTTGATTTTTCCTGGGGTAGTTTTGGTTGATGAAGAGAATCTCTTGGCAGAATTGCTATCTGGTGAGGAATATGGTGATGATGAAGAGGAGGAAGTGAAGAGGTTTGCATCTGAATTTTGAGCAATCTTTGCTATGAGTAAACAAATGATCTTCTTTAAGAGGCCATAGCAATCTGCATATGTATAAAGTAGCTCACAGCTCATGAGACTTACAAGTATATCTTTCCATTTCCAATAATAGATTCCCTCTAGAAAAGTTTCTGTTTGTTGCAAGAGATTGTTGGTGAAGACTTCCTCAGTCATTCCAAGATAAATGGCACAGCAATGAAGGAGAGGCACATTAGCTACAGTGATTGGGATTTTGCCTTTGTTGTAACAGAACCTTGAAACTAGCTCAAACCCATCAGGGCCTCCAGGGAAATCATTGATTCTAATCTCCAAGTTCTTGACATGGCATCTTCTCTTTTGATGATTCAATATTTTCTTCACCCTTCCACAGTACTTTGATATAATCTTCTGCAAAATAAATGAATTAAAGTCACATGAGACATTCGATCTTATAACTTTTCTTTTAATCTAAGAATCATTGCAGAAAGAATCAATGAAGAAAATGATGAATACCTCGTTCAATAGGAATAACTGCTGACCATTAATGTTGATTTGCAAGTCACAAGGCTTCGGCATAGCTACTTGTGCATCCAATGAAAACAGATAAACTTGTGTTTATGGTGACGCAGTCTTTGTGAATATTGATTAAAAGAAAATGCTTTCACATGCAGTGATATCCTATTATCATCCTACTAGTATAGCCAGGTTATATGTTAATCTTATACCTTAGGTGGGTGCTTCATTTTATTTATTTATATTTGGCAGAGGGATGCTTCGTTCCCTACACACAACCAATTAAATTATGAACAAGTTTCTCTAATAATTTTTCAGACCCGTCTCATTTATTTGAATGATTTCTCATCCCTCTTGTTTATTCTGTATATAATGGTTTGTTTATTATTGAATATGTTTTTATGCCGTGACTCTACAGTGTACTATGTATTTATGTTTTGGTTTTGGCTATTTTGTGACAGATCCCATGTATATGTCCTATCTATGACAAGTTTTGGTATTCTTGTAAACATGGAGGCACACGATGGAGCTATACCCTACATAGCCAACAAGCTGTTCTATCTTACAATATAATACAAACTTTGCAGCAAATCACAATAATGTATTTATACATGTTGGTCGAACGAATAGCTAAACTTTATGTGAGGATTTTGTCTGATGCAGGATACTGTATCAGCAAATTAGGAAGTGTAAATCCAAAGCACATTTTTTTAATACTTTTCACTTCTGTCGTGTAATACAAGTAAGGTTCCCTGCACTCCCTTTATATTTACATGAGTGATTTAATTTCGGAACATGTGAAGATGGACCCTATAAGAATCTAGGAAAACAATTAGGATTTATAAAATGAGAAAATTATAATTATAATTTTTTTCCTTCACTTATCTTTTACTTTTATTTAAAATGATTAAATTTTAGTTGTTCTAAAAAACTGCATTATTTTTTCTAAAGTACAATAATATTTTTTAAGAGATAATTATAATTTATTAAATTAGGTGTTAATATGTCATTAAAATAGTTTGACTTTACACTTTTATCTATTAACTTATGAGACTCTCTTTCCAACAAACACTCTTCTATTGGTTGAATTTCATGTGGATCCTACAAAATTTAAGTGGGACTCACATGAATTAGTGGGACCCATATGAATTTCAACCAATAGGAGGGTGTGTGTTGAAAAGAGAGTGTTAGAGAGTGTGTTACTAGTCCTCCTTATTAACTTATTTTCAAGTTTTATTTTCGTTCCTTGAATTTTATTTAGTTAACTGTAATAGTTTTATAATTTGTAAACTTTGTGTGCATGGTATGTTGTTGAGAATGTTCGGTTAAAATTTAATCTTATCAAAACAATTATTTTTTATGGTAAAAGTTGTTTTTTAGTATAAGGTGATATGTTTGTGTAAACTGATTAAATTACAAAACAACTGTTTTTAAACGAAAAAAGTTATTTTTTAAGAAGCTGGAAGTTTGAAACTTATTTAAAAAGTTATTAGACTATTTTGAACCAATAACATTCTTTTTGTTTCACCCCCCCAAATTAAATACAAATAAATATTATTAAATTATACAAATAATTTCATATTTTTTTTTATAATTTATTATATAAAAGTGATTTTTTTACACACTCAAACAAAATAAATTATATTAAAATCCCTTTTCAACAAAACACATCCAAACATAAAACTGATTTTATTATAATCGATTGTAACAATAACCGATCATACATATAATCGATTATTAAAATAATCAATTTTTCGAAACTAATCCAACACACATTTAACTGCCAATAGCGTATACCAACCCCAAACACCCCATAACTTCATATGAGTCGTAACCACCGGGGGTTGCGCATTTGCTCAAGCTTTTTGGCCACACTCGTTGTGATTTGGATTCGATTTTCATATTTTTTCTATTGATAAGAGATATGTAAATTTCACTATAATCCTCACTGAGGTTAGAGATCTTCTCTGACCTTGTAAGAAGTTACGTCTTTTCCTAATCTAAATTTTTATCTACCAAAAAAATGAGTCATAACCTTCCAGCAGATTCAAAAATAAGAAAAAAAAAAAGTTATATAAAGTTGTGGTTATTATTAATTGCGTAAATTAAAATATGAGTTTAATTGTTATACATTATCGATATAAAGTTTATTTATACTGTCAACCAATCACAAATCATGGTTGAATGATTTTTAAGGTGATTAAGATAAAAGTCAAATATATTTGTGATGTGACAATTTTAATTGGTTGATAATGTAAAAAAATTTTACACTGACAATGCATATCAATTAAATTGATGTGTTTCAAATTTAAATTCTCATTTTGGGATACCCTTCGCACAAAAAAAAATTCGTTCATTGAAGGAATCCATTATTTGGTTTTTTTAAAAATATCTATTGCCATCTGACATTATTATTATTATTATTATTATTATTATTATTATTATTATTATTATTATTATTATTAAACATGATAAGATATAGATATACTGATATAGTATGTAATATGAAGAGAAACATGGGGGAGGGGGGGAATCTTTTTGTATTTATTATGATAATTTTAATCGCAATTTTGACGTTCTTTTTCGTAACTAATACAATTTGAAATCTCAAAAAACTTATTTTATTGAAATTCTTTTTCTTTTAATGTTTTAGTTTTGAAGTTCAGACTAATCTCACAAAAGTTCAGACGTCTAAAACTTTCATTGGTTTTTTATTTTGAGTCGGAGGAGTCGGTACCTTTTGTCAAATAATGGGATGCAAAAAACACAGAAAATATATATGTATATGCCAAAAAAGAATATGGATAATTCAACTACTTTTGATTTTGAGGGCTGATATTTGTTTCCGAATTTTGATACGACTACAAATTAAGCTATGAATCACGGGTCTCTCTACCGACCAAAGCAATGCAACTTTTTCAATAATCGAATAGTAATGTTCAAGTGGGGCAACTTACCTTTAGAATAAGTCATCTAATTAATCTTGTCAACTCGCCCACGCACAGCATCTTCTAATATTTCTGTGACTTCACGTGTATATGATATTCTCTTTATTAATAATAATGTTTTCTTAATTTCTTTTGTGTTTATTTAGATAAATGATGTAGATTTTTTTTTGTGCAGAATGTATTACAAAATTAATTTTTTAAGATTTATGTCTGAAAGTTGTTATCATCAAAGGATACAAAAAAGTTGTCATCATCTATCAACGATTTCTTTTTTTTATTGGCTTTTTAGGAATACATCAATGATTTACATTTAAAATGTATTTTGCTCTAAAAGTGTGTTTGGAAAGGTCCTAAAGCAAATTATAAACTAGTTAACTAGTTTTTTTGTTAACACAAAAAAAAAAAAACTACACAAAAATGAAACTTCTCTTTTAGGGTTATGTTTGACAATTTTGAATGTTAATGTGAAATAATCCTAAAACTCCTCCTCTTTCAATAATAATAATAATAATAATAATAATAATAATAATATATTTATACATTTTAATTATTATATATATATATATATATATATATATATAAACATAATTATATCCTTTTGTAACATTTTACTCATATGATATGATTTATGAACTGTTTTATCAAACATTTCCAACTCAATTAGTTAACTTATAAGTTTTTAACTAATTTTTCAGCTTCACCTAGCTTTTTTAACTAATCGTGTTAAAGAGAGCCTAAATACATATAAAAGAAAATCATATTTATGCTCAAAATACATTTCTAGCCTCGGAAAACATTTTGAACTATTATCAAACTTGTTTGTAACAATGTAAAATTACGGTATCTACATTTGAGTATAACAATTGATGAATTTGTACCTCTTACTCATTATATATTTTGTGATTATAAAAAGGTTATTATAAAAATTATTGTCAGTTTCTTTATTCAAAAGCTTTTTTAGCACAGTAAAAAATTCACAATGGGTTTAATTATTATGTACTATCAGTGTAAAGTTTTTTATACTGTCAACCAATCAGAAATCATGGTATGTATTAACATTTAAGATTGGGCCCAATTGAGAGAGTGGATTGATTAGTATAATTAGTTTGAGAATTACTTTATTGTTCAAGAGGTCTAGACAATTTGAACTCAAGCTTCTCAACTTATATATATATATATATATATATATATCACAATGGTCTTTATTTTTCCGTAAATGAGACTTTATTCTCCAATACTAACCCTTTAATCCAATTGGAGGTCTAGTTGTGACTTGTTCAATTTGATTTTTTGATTTTTTTTGTTTCTGGACATGTACTCATTTTTTTCGCCTTAGAGGCTTTAGGTCCTTTTTTGTTGTTGTCTGGGTTTGTGCCATTTTTTTTGAGTCGGAGGCCTCCATTGTTTTTTTTTTCAAATGGGCTCTGATACTATATTAGCATTTAAGATTGACCCAATTGAGAGAGTGGATTGATTAATATAATAAGTTTGAGAGTTACTTTATTGTCCAAAAGGTCTAGACAATTTGGATTCAAGCTTCCCAACTTATATACATTACAATTGTCTTTATTTTTTCCTATATGAGGCTTTATTCTTCAACAGTAGGAACGACTTTTAAAGTAATTAGGATAAGAATCAACTATTTTAGTTTATATGACAATTTCTGATTGATTGATAATGTAGTGCATACCAATTAAATCCAAAATATATCCGGGCATTAAGCCTTCTGCCCGATTTGTGAAGTGTAGTCTTTGATAAACGTGTGCGGCTTCGGTGTAGTCTTGGTTTTTATATTTTGGGTATGAACCCGTTTCCTCATCAAAAAGTATTATCCCACTTGGCTTATGGCTTATACATTTTTTGGTGACACTTATGGCCTATACATGTCACTACCAACAATCGAGTATTTTTTTTTTTTTTTGTGATTGAAAGGGGCTAAAATAGCCGCAGAAAGCAAAAAACAAGACTAAAGAGGAATTACACGGGATATGAAAGCCCTAGAAACATCATTAAAAAGTAAAACAGGAAGGCCTTTTGGAGGGGAGATCAAAAGATGATGACCCAGATCTTGTAATAAACTCCAATTAGCCAGCCAATCAGCACAAGTGTTTCCTTCCCTGAAAGTATGAGAGAGAACAATATCCCAATCTCTCTTAAGCCAATTCCTAATTCGAAAAATAAGCTTATTCTTTCTGAAATCATTGCCTTCAACTTTGAGGAGTGAAATAATACTAGCTGAGTCAGATTCGATCTCCAACTTTTTAATACCACGATTCCAAGCAAGTTCTAAACCATGAAGGATATCCCATAACTCAACCACAAAAGAAGAACAAGTGCCCAAATGACAAGCATAACCGCCACCCAATCTCCTCTATCATTTCTAATTAATCCTCCACAACCAGCTTGCCGAGGATTCCCTTTAGAAGCCTTATCAGAATTGAACTTATACCAATCAGATTTTGGAAAATTCCAATTAATATAACTCAACCCATGCTGATGCTTACCCACTGATCCATGATGCTCTGTGTTGCATTGGGAGAGAAAACTAGCTTGCTCCAGAACACAGCTAACAGGGTGCGTGGGTCTAGTATAATTCTCTTCAAAAATTTCCTTGTTCCTCCAAGACCAAAGCAAGTAGCAACCCACAAAGAAAATATTAGCCCACATATGTTTAGTGAATCCACCAAAGCCGCGGGACAGATTAAGCTCCAGCCAAGAAGATAATTCTCCATTAAAGAAAGTTTGGAGTTCAGAAGAATAGAGTTGAGTTGTCTCCATGTTATGAGGGATCCATAGTTGAGTTGCCATAGGACAGTCCCTCATAACATGGAGACAAGTTTCCAATGATCCCACACATATTCTACAGTCAGGGGAGGTATTAGACTAGACACTTCTTCTTGAGTTCGTGAGAAGCCTTTCATGGCTTGTTTTCCACAACTGAAATTGCATTTTCGGGGGACCATGCCAATTCCATATTTTGCTCCAAATATTATTAGATTCATGAATTAGAGAGTTATGACAAAAGTGATAAGCACTGCACACTGAGAATTCATCATTATTTGTGCCACCCCACACTAGCAAATCAGCACAATCCATGGGAGAAGGAGGAGGAATGGCTTTTATTTTTTTCAACATTGTATCAGGGATAGTTGCCATTTTGCCAAAGTCCCAATAGCCATTCTCATTTACAAAATGACACACTGGAGCAAAGCTATCATGGAAGGAGATATCAGATGGAACAAAAACATCTAAACAAGTAGTTGAAGCAATCCATTTATCTCTCCAAAAGGAAGTTATCATACCATTTCCCACTTCATATTTAATATTTTGCAGAATAGAAGGCCAAAGTCTAGCAATATTCTTCCAAAGATAAGAATCTTGATTTGCCCAAGACACACCAGGAAGCACATTCATGTTCCTCCCATATTTTCCTTTCTAAACCATGACACATAAATTAGTGGAGTTGGTGATAATATTCCAGCCAATCTTCATTAAAAAAGCGTCATTAAAATGTTGCATATTCTAAAATTCAAACCACCATTATTTTTACTCATACAAAGCACCTCCCAATTGATCAAATGGAGCTTTTTAACAATATCTGTGCTACCCCAAACAGAACTTCTTTGAATTTTTTCCATCTCCCTACAAATAGAGGTTGGGATTTTGGTGTGTTGCATAGTGTAAGTACCCATAGAGCCAAGAACAGATTTAGCAAGAACAACTCTTCCTGCCATTGAAAGATAATTTGCCTTCTAGCCAGCTAGCTTTGCTTTCATACGGTCAACAATGTTTTTGAAGCCAAATTTTTTGTATTTTCCTAGGTGAGGAAGAGAACCCAAATATTTACCCAGGCCTTGAGCAGCAGAAAAATTGCTTAGATTGATAATGCTCTCTCTTGTATCAAGCCCCACATTTTTGGAGAAGAAAACACTTGATTTATGCCTACTAATTTTTTGACCCGAAGCAGCACAAAAAGTATCCATGATGTCTAAAATATTTTGCATCTGGGCAACAGAGGCTTCTGCAAATAATAAAATATCATCCGCAAAAAAAAGGTGGGCAATAGGAGGCCCTCCATAACCAGCTTTAATGGGCTTCCAAATATTATTATCCACGGAATCGGCAATCAAGTGGGAAAGCCTCTCCATGCAAATAACAAAAATATACGGAGATAGAGGATCCCCTTGACGAAGGCCACGAGAAGGAGTGACCTCTCCAGAAATCTCTCCATTCCATAAAATAGAAAAGGAAGATGAAGAGATACACCACATAATAATATTAATCAAAGAAGTGGATAACCCAATACCTTCTAGAGAGGTGCGAATAAAAGCCCAAGATAATCTGTCAAAAGCTTTTTCAAGATCAATTTTTATAGACATGAATCCTTTTTTACCCTTCATTCTGCTCATTGTATGAACCAGTTCATGAGCAATAATAATATTGTCATGAATGTTACGACCAGGCACAAAGCTAGCTTGGAAGGGAGAGATAGAGGTCTTCAAACAACTCTTGACCCGGTTGGCAATAATTTTAGTGAGACATTTATAGGACACTTTGCAAAGAGAAATAGGCCTGAATTGGGGTTATGAATTCAGGTTTATCAATTTTTGAATGAGAACTAAGAGCGTGTTGTTTATCTTTTTCACAAGGCTGTTATTGTTCCAAATAGAAAAGAGGAGATTACATAAATTTGGACCAACCACATCCCAATTATTCTTATAGAAGAGAGCTGGAAGACCATCCTCACCAGGTGCCTTCAAGGAGCTCATTGAAAAAATAGCGTTATTGATTTCTTTAGGACACAGACCCTCCTGGAGCTTAAGCACCAAATCATCATCAAGAGGAGGAAAGAAGTTATTTGTAACTAAATCAGCCCTTACCTCAACATCTTCATTGAACAGGTCTTTATAAAAATTAATAGCCAAGGCCTTCACATCATTCTGGTCAGAAATCCAAACGCCATCAGTGTTGCGCAAGGAAAATATTTTATTCTTCCTCCTTCTAGTAATAGTTTTAGCATGGTAGAATCTTGTGTTTCTATCTCCATTTTGAATCCAATCTCTCCTTGATTTTTGAAGCCAAATAGTTTCCTCTCTCTCAAGAATAATCTCCAACCTATCACGAAGAACTTTTTCCAGATTGTTCAGAAATGGATTGAAACCATATGACCTAGCTTGCTGAATCCCTTTAATACGGCGTAGGAGCTCATTTTTTTTCTTTAAAGACATTGCCATACACACTAGAATTCCAGTCTTTCAAAGAGTGAATAAAGCTAGATATATTCTCATTCCAATCGGCGCTCTTTCCCCAATTATCCCGCACTACACGAGCAAAATCCTCATGCAGTTCCCATGCAACTAGGTAATGGAATGGTCTGGGCCCAGATGATGGTTGTTGCAACTTCAAAGTAAGGCATAAAGGGTGGTGGTCAGAAGCAATTCTCGGAAGAACTTTTACCATGGCATCCGGAAAATTCAGTCTCCAACCAACATTACACAACGCCCTATCTAGGCGCTTGAAAATTCTGTCTCTGTCTTGCCATTTAGGACCTCTCCAAGTGAAGCGGGATCCCACAAAACCCAAATCCATAAGGTTGTAATTGTTTATCCAAGATTGGAAATCCCTGCACCTTTGAAGATTCACAGGGGCTCCTCCTTTCTGCTCATTAGGGTTAGCAATAACATTGAAATCACCAACTAACATCCAACTACTAAGAATAGTACCAGCTGGGTCCTCCAGATCCATCCAAAGAGCTCGCCTATCAACTTCCCTGGGGCTAGCATAAATTGCTGTTAGATGCCAGGGATTATCTTGATCAATTGCAACCTCTATGTGTATATAGAAGGGACAATTTCTAATAACTGTGATAGAAATATCTGTTCTATTTCAAAGCTCCCAAATACCTCCTGAAAAACCTTGAGCATCACTGATAACATCAGAAGAGAATCCTAGTTTGCAAATAGTAGATATGGCTCTCCTATCACTGCATCTAGACTCTTGAATAATGACAATATCAGGTTTATGAGACTTCACCAGCGTAAAAGTTCTGCTAAACACCTTACCACACGCTCCACGAACGTTCCAGTTTAGTAATATAAAATACGAGATGATGAGATCTCTAAATATTACGGTTTGATTATTTCAAACCGTTTAATTAGTAATCAAATAAGATAATATAATAATTGATAAAAAATATATATATATAATATAATATAGGATAACCAGACCAAAGTCGTAGAGCCAATTTATAGTCGAGTCGGTGGAACTACCTTGTCCACTTCAATTTAAAAAACATATATTTGTTATAGGTTTATTTAGGTTAAAATAATAATTTGGTTATTATATGTGATATAGATTCTTTATTTAGTTCCTATACGTAAACAAATTGGAAGTTAGTCCCTACATGTGTAAACGTTAGCAAATTTAGTCCTTACATGTGTAAAGGTTAGCAAATTCATCCCTACCGTTAGCAAATTGGTCCCTATACGTGACACAAATTTTTTGTTTGATCCCTAAACCTAAAAAACAAAAAATTTAAGTTAGTCCTTAAATTTGTAATCGATAGTAATTTTGTCTTTGCCGTCTATCAAGGAGCTCAAACCCAACTACAGATTTTTTCATAGTATATATTTTTTATATATTTTATCAATCTATTTCTTCTATTGAGAGTAAAAATTGTATAATTTTGTCTGTAAATATTTTTATATTCGCAAAATTATCCAAGTTTATTCTTAATAGAAGAAATAGATTGATATAATATATAAAAAATAATCAATATAAAATGAATCTTTAGTTGGGTCAGAGCTCCTTGATCGACAATAAGGACAAAATTATTATCGATTGTACATATAGGGACCAATTTAATTTTTTTTTCAGGTTTAAGGATCAAATCAAAAATTTGTGTCATATATAAGGACTAATTTGCTGACGACAGGGACGAATTTGTTAATATTTGCACGTGTAGGACTGAATTTACTAACATTTACATATGTAGGGACTCATTTTTAAATTTTTTACGTATAGAGACTAAATAAAGAATATGTGTCACGTATACGGATCAAATTATTACTTTAAGAGTTTATTTATTTAATACAATAATAAATGTAATTGCTTCCCTGAAGAACGGGGCATTCGGCTATTGCTTCGTATATATTGGTCACACTAGCAGACAGTAAGTTTACCTTGAACCCGAATGGCTGAATACTGCTCACCAGAAAACAACAGGCGACTACATCCAATCTATTTGGTAATAAGTTACCAGCCAGAGTTTTCATGTGTTCGAAAGTCCGGATTTAATATAAAGTTTTAGAGTGTGTCTAATATGCACCCTACAAAATATGATATGCATGCATGCGCCACTTACACCTAGAGCTATATGATTCTGGATTCGCGGACCGTCCATTTAGCGGACAGTCCATTTAGCTGACAGTTCGCATGGGCTTAGATTAGGTAAAATTGATGTCTATTTAAATGCGAGTTTTTTAAGTCCGATCCGTTTAATTCATGGACTAAACGAACTTAGTCCGCAGACTGGTTCACAAGTCTGCGGACTTACACAATATAAAAAAAAATCTTGAATTAGGAGGACTTATGCATCCAAAGAATTTAAGACCTAATTTGTGACTCACCAGATTGCTTTGGATTGTGTTTGATGTACTTCAGTCAAATATTACTTGTTTTGGAGAATTTTTAGATAAAATTGCATGAAAATGGTACAGGCTGTTAAAACAAGTCATTTTTAGACTTTGCATTTATCAATTTCAGTCTTTGTAGCATAAAAAAAGGTTTTAACCAAAGAAAATAAATAATAAACAAATAAATAAAATTTTGAATTGGCCTACAAAATTTGCTCCTCTATTTTTTTGAGTCCGTGGACCAGTCCATTTAACCCATGGACTATGCGGACTGGACGAAAATTTGATAAATACAAATCCATTTATTTTGCGGACTATTTCAGATCGGATCAGATTGGATTGGACCGGACCAATCCGTATAATCAGCCCTACTTACACCCGGTCATATATTTGGTGTAAATTTTGTTGAATGATTGAGATGAAACCAATTACTTGTTAAAAAATAATAAGGATATTTTAAAAATAATCCACTCTCCCGTTTCTCTACCCTTCTCCACCGTCACCCCACCATGTCCCTTCTCCCTCACCCAAATGCACTCCCAACCATTGCCATTACAGTACTTATAGTAATAATACTTCTAAAATCATGATTCAGTAATACTTTCATATTGAGTAAATAAGAAAACTCACTATAATATGAAATTCTCGTACTTAATAGAATAATATTTCAGGATGAGCTCTCATCATTGATTCAGGTCATTAATATACTCGATCAATATGTTAATTGAAATAAAACATTTTTGACTCTAGCCTCGGTATCATGTAGTTGATGATGGGATATTGTACCAATGATAGGTTTAGGTCCCTTGCGCAACACACTTGTCTCCCTAATCAAGAAACACCAAAATTTGGAGCAATGCAATTGCAAGCACATTCAATCCATCATCGTCACTTCTGGTCTCTTACAAGACACTTTTTTCCTCACCGAACTCCTTCAACTTCCATATCTTTCATGCTCTCCATATGTTTCGTTTCTTTTCAACACCATCCACATTCTTCCCAACAACACTCGCCTCTTCAACAAAATGATCGCAACCTTCTCCACTAGCTCCCACCCTCAAACAACTGTTCTATGTTACGCAACAATGCGGCAACACGACGTCGCACCAGATCAACACACTTTCCCTTTGCTTCTCAAGATGTTCTCAAAATCCAACGTTCAAGACCCATTTATGCTTTACGCTCAAATTATTAAATTTGGATTAGACACTGATCATTTCGTCACTAACGCTTTGGTTTCAGCTTTTGCGAATTCTGGGTTTATGCCAAGTGCACGCCAACTGTTTGATCAAAGTTCATTCAATGATGTTGTTGCTTGGACTGCATTAATCAATGGGTATGTTAAAAACGATTGTCCAAGTGAGGCACTCAAGTGTTTTGTGAATATGAGATCGACTGAGACGAGGGTTGATGGGGTCACCATTGTTAGCGTCCTTCGTGCCGCTGCAATGGTGGGTGATGCTTATTTGGGAAAGTGGGTTCATGGGTTTTATGTGGAAGCAGGGAGAGTGAGATTGGATGCTTATATTTGTAGTGCTCTTGTGGATATGTATTCCAAGTGTGGTCATTGTGATGATGCCAGGAAAGTGTTTGATGAAATGCCTTACAGAAATGTAGTTTCCTGGACTTCCCTTGTAGCTGGTTATGTGAAATGTAACAAGTTTCAAGACGCGCTTTGTGTCTTCTGGGACATGATGTTAAACAATATTGTGCCTAATGAGTTTACGCTAACGAGCGTTCTTAGTGCTTGTGCTCACATAGGGGCATTGGATCAAGGAAGGTTGGTTCATCAATACATAGAGAGTAGTAAGGTAAATCTGAAGTTGGCACTAGGGACCGCATTGGTAGATATGTATGCAAAATGTGGGAGCATTGGTGAAGCTGTAAGGGTATTCAAAAACTTGCCCGTCAAGGATGTGTACACTTGGACAGCAATGGTTAATGGGTTGGCTGTGCATGGAGACGCCGCAGGAGCATTGAATGTCTTCTCATGCATGTTACGGAACGGTGTTCAACCTAATGAAGTTACCTTCGTTGGTGTTCTTGGTGCATGTTGTCATGGAGGTTTTGTGGACGAGGGGAAAAGGTTATTTGAATTGATGAGCCATGTTTATCAGTTGAAGCCAAACATGGACCATTATGGTTGCATGGTTGATCTACTTGGTCGAGCAGGGTATTTAGAAGATGCAAAGCAAATCATTGATAATATGCCAATGAAGCCTAGCCCTGGTGTATTGGGAGCTTTATTTGGTGCATGCATGATCCACAAAGCCTTTGAGATGGGTGAATTCATAGGGAATTATCTGATAACTATGCAGCCCAACCACAGTGGTAGATATGCACTTCTGGCAAACTTGTACTCGATGTGTCAAAACTGGGAAGCAGCTGCTCGGGTCAGGAAGCTCATGAAAAGAGTACGGGTGGAAAAAACTCCAGGATATAGCTGGATAGAAGTGAATGGTTTAATTCATGAGTTTAAAGCTTTTGATCATTCACATAATGAATCATCTGATGTTTATTTGATCTTGGAGAACTTAATATTGCAACTGAAACTAGCCGGTCAAGTTCAAGAGAGTGAAGATTTTAACCTACTTGCATCCAACACAGATGAGGGTTGAGAAGTTTACAGTGATTTAACGTTGCAGCTCTTAAATATTTTTTTTTTAATAATAATTGGTTAAAGTAATAATTCGGTACACGGATTCATTTAGTCCCTATACGTAAAAAATTTGGAAATAAGTCCCTACATGTGCAAACGTTAGCAAATTCGTCCCTGCAGTCATCAAATTAGTCCTTATATGTAACACAAATTTTTGATTTGGTCCTAAACCTAAAAAAATATATTAAATTGGTCCCTATATGTGCAGTCGATAATAATTTTGCCCCCATCGTTTGTCAAGGAGCTTGGACCCAACTAATAATTCTTTTTGTATTGATTATTTTTCATATATTATATTAATCTATTTCTTCTATTGAGAATCAACTTGGATAATTTCATAATAAAAAATCATTTACGGATCAAATTATACAACTTTTACTCTCAATAGAAGAAATAGATTGATATAATATATAGAAAATATTCAATACGAAAAGAATCTTTAAATGAGTCCGAGTTCCTGAATAGACGACATGGACAAAATTATTATCGATTGTACATATAAGGATCAATTTTTTTTTTTTCAGGTTTAAGGATCAAATCAAAAATTTGTGTCATGTATAAGAACCAATTTGCTGACGACAAGGATGAATTTGTTAACATTTGCACATATAGAGACTAAATTTGCTAATGTTTAGACATGTAGGGATTCATTTCTAAATCTTTTACGTATAAGGACTAAATGAAAGATCCGTGTCATTTATAGGGACTAAATTATTGCTTTAACCATAATAATAAATAAATACTATTCTTTTTTAAACACAGTCCTAGTCTGGTTACTAACTCAGGTTGTGTTGGTTCTTAGGGTGAAGCCGGTGGAAGCGACCTATAAACTAAATGTTGATGCTGCTGTCCCTAAATTTAGGTGGGTATGGGGCCTTTCTTTGTGAATCGTGACTGTGAGGGAGAGGATAGTAGTGGCAGCGGCGTTTTCTTCCTTGACACAATCCTCGCTACTGAGATGGAGGCCATGGCTGTTAGGGAATTTTTTTTTTTTTTTAATGAATAACATGGCTGCTAGGGATGGGGCTTTGTCCTTTAGTTTATCAAACCTAGCGACTATCAAGGTGGTCAAAGATGACCATCAATCTAAATAGGACGTTCCTATCAAACACTTGGAAAGTAATGATACAATCGGAAAGTAAAGAGTTTAAGTATGGAATGTCCAATCAGAATGCGTCACGTCAATTAATTGAATCATGTCAATGTTACATAGGATTAAGTTCTCACTATTTGATTGGGTCATATAGGCAAGGGTATGGTATCCAAGGGGTACCATCAAATCTAAATAGGGCATTGTTATGGTACACTTGAAAAGTAAAGAGTTTGAGTACGCTATGTCCAATCAGAATGTGTCACCTCAATTAATTAAATCATATCAATATTACATAGGGTTAAATTCTCACTATTTGATTGGGTCATATAAGTAAGAGTATGGTATTCAAGGGATACCACAAATTATTCCATTGGTAATGGTAAATTTTAATATTTGGTTAGTTTAATTTTTTTTTAAATGAAGTTATAAGGATGTTTTTGATTTGCTAAAAAACACAAGGAATAATACAACACACAAAAATTTATCCTTTATCTAATTTCTAAGTTAGTTTGAGTACGGACTAAAACTTAATGAACAGACAACATAAAAGTTACAATTTTTTATCCTCATTAAGAGCATGTTTGGGAAAGCTGGATTATTTGACTTTCAGCCTTTTTGGATGAAAAAAGTTATTTTTAAAATAATCTTTCTTGTTTGGCACCTTGCTTAAATTTATAAAAAAGCTTTTTTTGGGGGAAAAAACTGTTTTATGCAATCTAATTTGTTTTAGCTTAAGATTGTTGTGATTTGATTATTTTTCATTTTCAAAACTATTTTTGTTATTTACCCCTACAAAACTAACTTTCAAATAAATATTATAAAATTATACAAATAACTTTATATCTTTTTCGTAATTTACTTTGTAAAAGTGATTTTTTTGCACCATCCAAACGAAATAAATTATCTTAAAATCGCTTTTCAGCAAACATACCCAAACAAAAACAGATTCTGATTATAATCGATTATCACAATAATCGATTATATATATAATTGATTATCAGCACAATCTATTTTTTTTCAGTTTTTTCAAAACACACCTAAACTGTGGGTATAAAACTTTATCTATAACACTAAAATATAAAAATAATAAAAATTCATCACTGGCCTCTTCTCTCCTTCAGTGCTACTATCCTCATCATTGCCGCCCGGTTACCGTCCTTTGTCACTACCACTACCATCACTATCTCTGCCACCATGCCACGCCATTGCCGCCACCATCATATCATTTTTGGGAATATCTTAATTGTTGTTGTTAATGTTTCAAAGAGTATTGTAGTACATTTTGTATTGTTTTGCTTGTGTTTTGCATCAACCACCAAATAATAAATAAAACAAAAAGTTGTGTTGCGAATTATTTACTTATACAATACTGTCAAACGGACCCAAGACTATAATTGATATGTGATTTCATGATATTTAAATCCAAAGAAAGCTAGCTTCAACATTCACCATAACGGATACAAAGTTGGTCAACAAAACAACAAAAGAAGCCCGGTAGCCAAAACCACACTTCTAGAAAAAGTGAAATACTGTCATACAGATACAAATAGTCATATACATTATTAGAAAATAGTAGAAACTAAAACATCAAAATTACAAATATGCCTTTGAAGCGATCAATGTGGTCCCAGATTTAGTTGAAAAACTAGATCCTTCATGCCTTTCACACTCATCATATGTTAAATAATAAATTACTACAAGTGACATGTTATCGTTTGTTTGTCTATGTCCTAAGTTTTAATGTAATTATGTAATTATTATTATTATGTCAGGCTGTTAGCTATTTCCACCCGATTTAAGATAGGGACTTTCCGTAGGCTGAGGACAGAGAACCAATTAAAAAGATGGATCTAGTCTTTTCGACAGTATAAAGGCAATAGGAATACAGAGCAATTAGTGGGAGCATGAATTTCCTATTGTATAAAATGACAATGCAATCATATCATATCATGTATCATTGCAAAAGGGGTCTACAAATTAGGAGAATAGTAATAGTAATAGTAAAGTAAAGTAATGAATAGAATAGGACATTCATTTAGAAATTAAGAAAAAAATTTTTTATATGAATAAATGATGTATTTAATATATTGAAAAGTATTATATTTAGTGTTTGAATAAAAAATTTTCTTTTGTTGATTTATTAAATAATGTTCTTAGACACTCATTAACAAGATCTTATAAATTATAAGTGGCAATCATTTTATTTTAACTTTTATTATTCACTATAATAACTGTATAATTAGAACTATAGGACCCAATTGTTTACTGTTTTTGAAAACAGTTTTTTTTTGTTTTTAAAAACAAAAGAAAAGAAAATTTTATTTTTTTTGGGATGAAATTCACCTTAATTTGGGTATTGGACTTTTCAGTGAGTTCATTGAGTATCCGCACAAGCTTAGATGCTTTGTACCCGTTATGAGACTAATCTCCGTTCAGGTGCTTAATCACAGTTAAGGTTCTTCACTCCTTCCCAAGAATGTATTTGGTGAAATTCGAATCGCAATCCTTTTTCACAAGCTCAGCTTGTACAACCAACGGAATCACGGCCGTTGGATAACAGAAAATTTTGTTTGATTACTGTTTTGTAAAAATTGATTTTAAAAACATTAACTGTTTTTAATTTTTAGAATAGGAAATAGAGAACGTCAAAAGATTATCAGTGTTTGAAGATTTTAAAAATGACAAGTTCAATCTATATTATTTTAAGGTTAAAGTAATATTTTGATCCCTATACGTGACACCGATTCTTCATTTAGTCCCGATACGTAAAAAGTTATTAAAAATGTTCTCATACATGCAAATATTATTCATTTGGTCCCTCCCGTTATGTTGTCGTCTTTAATGATCCGTGAACTATTACGTATAGGGACTAAATGAAGAATTTGTGTCATGTATAGGGACTAAATGAAGAATTTGTGTCACGTATAGGGACTCAATAATTTAGGTTAAAGTAATAATATGGTCCCTATACATGGCACAAATTCTTCATTTAGTCCTTATACATGGTACAAATTCTTCATTTAGTCCCTATACGTGACACAAATTCTTCATTTAGTCCCTATACGTAATAATTTACGGATCATTAAAGACGACAACATAACGAGAGGGACCAAATGGATAATATTTGTACGTATGAGGATCTTTTTAATAATTTTTTACGTATAGGAACTAAATGAAGAATCGGTATCACGTATAGGGATCAAAATATTACTTTAATCTTATTTTAACAAGGTAATATAATAAATAACTAGTAAAAAATTTCTAGACTAAAATGGATCAACCTAAGAGTACGGGTCACGACTTCACTTCACCAGGTGAAGAAAAACATGTGTTACTTACCGTAGTTACATTTAAGAATGTGTATTAGTGGGACAAGGTGAGAACGTGGTGGGTATGGGGACAAAATTGTAAAGTTGTAATCTCCATGTGATGCGAATCATCATCATGTCATGTTGATTGGCTGCATAACATGGCATGAGATCTAAACAACAACATCAAAGTGGGTGAGGTTGATCGAGCCAGCCAAGGAGACAGCAAACCAGAGCAACAATGGCATCGGCCTTCGTCAAACTCGATGATTCCCCAATGTTCCAGAAGCAGGTATTCTCCATTTTCCTTTACTTTGCTTCTCTTCGCAATTCCATTTTTGGATCACTCTTTCGCAATCGCAATCTAATTAGTTGATGCCTCTCTTCAGATTTGGTTTAGTGACACTATATATTGTTTTGTGAATATGACTAGTTTTCCATTCCCATTTAAATCTTCATATATGCAGCTTTTAAGACAAGTTGAAGAGTTTCGATTTGTTTTCTTTTCTGAAATACTGTTTCATAGCGAACCACAAGACAAGGATAGTTAGTTTAGGAACAAGCCTTCAGTTGTTTAGGCCTTTAGCATGGATAGCATTAGGCTTGTTTTCCCTTCTATTTTGGAATTTTAATTTATCACTCATTTTCATTTATTTGCAAATACTATGAGTAAGGAAATAAGGATTAATGCAAGTATGTGATGTCTGCCATTGCCACTTTTGTGGGACAGCGTTCTCTTCTCGGATGCTCACCTAATGTCCTTTTTCTTGAGGTGTCTGTGCCTTAATATATGCAATGGAATTGGCTACCTTTTCTGTTTAAATGTGTTCTCCCTGTCTTGTTTGATCATTGTTTCCTTTTGTTTCCAAAAAAGAATATTCCTAATTATCTACTTTTGTAGTCGTCTACTCTTCAATTCCTATAACTTTTCGTGTTTCTCCCCAAGAAAAGTTTGTGCTTGCGCATTTGCATGGATTTATATTGATCAAGATTCTTGGATCTGTAACTCTTTTGGGAAATTAATAGTTCTTTACCAGATGTTGAATGATTATTCCGCGCAATAATTTATTTATTTTCCATGGGACAGTTATTTTCTCTTGAAGAAACAGCTGATGAGATAAAGGATCGGTGCCAGAAACTGTACAAAGGGTGCCAGAAGTTTATGTAAGTGCTTGATGGTATTCCTACCTGTAGTATTAGATCTACTATTGCATTTACTGAATCAATCCTTGTAATTGTTACACGTCAATGTTATGTCCTAGATTTTGAAGCTATATCGTTATATATGATTATTTTTCTTGAATAGAGAGGTTGCTTCTTTTTTCTCCTCTGCTGATGGTAGTTTCAAGGGGATTTCTATCATTGATATGCAACGAAATTGGACGGTTTTGTTGCTTTTGTGAGCCATGTTGGCTTGATGTTTTCTTTTCCTTATTATTTTTACAAGAATTCCTTATCCTACTCTCGATTGTAGTTTTTCTCCTTTCTAATAATATTCTTTCATAATTTTTTATGTGGTTTTTGAAAAATTGAATTTGGTTAATTAAATGTAAATTTTTTAAAGTCCAAAAGTGATGTCAATGCTACCAAACTGGGCCATGAAGTATAATATGTATGTGGAATGTGTAACTATTAATGTTAATCGAGTTCAACTAAATGAAAAAGAAAAACAAAAGAGCTAAGTCTTTCATCATAATGATTTTTCAGTCTGGTCATAGTAGTGCAAGATTCTTGGGGAATGATTGTGTGGCTTTAAAAGTAGAGGCATCATGTTTTAATTAAAAATTTCACCAATCAAATTCGCCCATCAGACTATTTGTTGGAACCACATCAGGGGGAAGTTATTAAATTCTTGGTTCTATATCTCTTCAGGACAGCTTTGGGGGAAGCATATAATGGAGAAATTGCCTTTGCTGATTCGCTAGAAGTATTTGGAGGAGGCCAGGATGACCCTGTTAGTGTATCAATTGGAGGTTGTTGAGATTTCTTTTTATATATTCTGTTTTACTTCCCCTTCTCTACAAGTGAACGGATCCAAAAGGTGTTTCTTGTATACTTATGGAACACCTATACATTCGTTTACTGTTATATGTGTTAGTTACTTTGCTTAGTATTTTAAATAATACTAAATTTGTTGATCACTTGATTCTTTTTAGTAATCTACAGTTTAAATTTCTTTTTCTTTAACTTGTAAAAGATTTTAACTTCAGGTACCATTACCCTGATTTTTAATGAATGGATTTTTATCAAGTTCTTGACCACTCTTTTCCAATCACCTGTTATATAATTGTATTTTAGCTCTTACAGTATAACTTACTTGGTACAGCTTTGTGCCACTCAAGCTCAGCGCATAAGCTGCTTTGATGTCTAATGATAATATAATAATTGGGATACCTGATATCATGAAGATGGCACGGGCCATTATTAAGAGTAGAGTGTAATTTGCTTTCTAATAGTTTTTTTCCCCAGGACCGGTCATATCTAAATTTATTACCGCACTGCGTGAGCTAGCTAGTTTTAAAGAGCTTCTTCGTTCTCAGGTGAGTCCTTGATTTGGAGTTTCAATAGTGACAGTGAGACTTGCCTTACTCTAGCCTCTAGGTGTGTTTTATCTGGAAGGCAAAGGTTTTTTTTATTCAACTAGCCTAAATCATTTTAGGTAATCACCTTTTTAAGTTTGCTAATATGTATATATATTTTGATTTCTCCCTTGCCATAAATTGAATCATATTAAGTTTGGCGGGCTGATAAGTTGATTTAGAATGTAGTGAAGTACCCAGTCCCTGGTGGTTTTCAAAGATCTTGTAGAGATTGTGTACATTATACACTTATTATTTATGTAGCAGTAAAATGACAATTATGTGACTCATTCTCTTTTTATCAATGCTGCTTTGTTGTGCATGAGTTGTCTCACAACAAAAGCAGGCTTAACTTGAAGAAACAAAATTTTTGTCTATTCCTTTAAAACTCTAGAAAAATCAAATGGAACTTAAACAACAGCTTCCTCATGTTAATAATGACTAAACCTGTGGGACTTCCCAGTTAACCTTTTTACCCAAAGAATAAAAGTTCTGGAAGTTGCAACTTTGTAATAAAAATTGAAGTATAGTTGGAAATTCCTTCCTAGTTTAATCTTTTCTTTGCACGAGTCTTAGCTGGCAACAGATCTATTAACTTGTATGCTAAAGTGATAGGAAAACCAAGCTGGAAATAGGATAGATTCAATATAAAATGAGCAAAAGAGACTCTCTTGGCTCCCAAGACAACTGTCTTAATGCAGGGAATACCTCTTCCCAAGCTGAATAGCTCAATCCTCAAAATTAAGAAAATGTCTAACTGATCCCCCCTACTCGGCTACTCCCCTATTTTCAAGCATTTCCCCATAACAAAATTGTTCCCCCATAACAGACCCCATAACAGAATTATTCCCCCCCATAGGAGCAGTTAACTAACTGGCCTTTTATTCCTCCTAACATAGACTCTCCAGATTGAGTCCCTTATTGGGCCCTATCCCGACTCGGCCCTAACATTGCCACCCTCGTGAAGAACAGCCTTGTCCTCAAGGCTGAAATTTGGAAATTGATCAACCATGGTGGAGACATCTTCCCATGTAGCTTCATCCATTGAACTGTTGGACCACTTGAAGAGAACTTGCTGGTTGTTGCTGCCTTTTTTACTTACCACTCATTGGGCTAAAATCTCCTCTGCAAACGCAGAAGGTTGGTCAATTTTCATCTCCTCCAGCAACTCAGGTTGGATTGGTGCACTGCCAACCACTCCTTTTAATTGTGAAATATGAAAAGCAGGATGGACACGCAAGTGCTCGGGCAATCGCAGCTTGTATGACACCATCCCCACCGTAGAAATGATCTGGAAAGGAGTAAGGACCATACAAGTGTGCTGCTAGTTTGGGACAGATTCTGCGGGAACAGTTTGCTGAACATAAGGCTTGGGTTTCAAATAAACCCACTCACCAGGAGCAAAAGATAAATCCTTGCAATGCTTCTTGGCAAACTTGTTCATTGTGTTTTGGGCCCGCTGCGGGTTGTGTTTAAGCTGTTTGAAGGCCTCATCTCGATCTTGCAAGTCCTGAGCCACGACTTACTATGGTCTCCCCAGGAAGATAACGCACCAAGGTAGGGGGCAGTCTACCATATACAGCTTCAAAGGGTGTGCTTTTAGTCGACCCATGGTAATTTGTGTTATACCAAAATTTGGCCCAATGAATCCACAAGGACCAAGTTCTTGGCTGTTCCACAGCAAAACATCGAAAATAAGTCTCCAAACAACGTTTAACTACTTCGGTTTGCCCATCAAATTCTGGATGATAAGAAGAACTCATCCTAAGGACCATACCCTACAGTTTAAATAATTATGATCAAAACTTATTGATGAAGGTGGGATCTCTATCAATGACGATGGAATTAAGAACCCTATGCAGACTCACCACTTCCTTTGTAAAAAACTCCGCAATTGATCTGGCTGTATAGGGATGCTTAATCAAAATAAAATGCTCGTATTTCGTCAAACAATCTACCACTGCCAACAAAGTGTCAGACCCCTGAGAACGTGGCAACCTGGATATAAAATCCATGCTAGTATCAGTCCAAACAGCTGTGCGAATCGGCAATGGTTGTAGCATTGGTGGCTTGACTTTTGCACCGTTGACAGGTGTTACATTCAGCCACAAATTTAGTAGTACACCTCTTCATCCCTTCCCAATAAAGGTTGGCAGCTAGACGACGATATGTCCGAAACACTCTTGGATGACCCCCTATAACTGTACAATGGAATTCTTTGAGCAATTGGGGAATCCATGCGGAATTCGCTGAAATGACCAACCAACCTTTATAGAACAATTTGCCATGTTCAAGTTTGTAGTGGGGGTGTGAATCAGGTCTGGCTTCAAGTTCAGCTATTAATTTGGCAAGTTTCAGATCTGCCTTTGTCTCTGAAAAAAGTGCTTCAACATCCAGCCATAATGGTCTAGAAATGGCTGCAAATTCCATGTCTTCCTCCTGTCCGAAAAGGGCATCAGCCACCTTATTTTGACTGCCAACTTTGTAGACTATATCAAAGTCATACCCCAACAGCTTGGACAACGAATTCTGTTGGTTGGGAGTGGTAAAGCGCTGCTGTAACAAATGTTTTAAACTGCGTTGATCAGTGAATACTGTAAACTTCTTCCACAACAAGTACGGTCTCCAATGTTGGATTGCCATTACTAGAGCCATGAGCTCTTTCTCATATGTCAATTTGGCCAAAGTCTGATCCGAAAAGGGTCTTGCCAAAATAAGGAATGGGCTTCATCTCCTGCATAAGTATCGCTCCCAAACCTTTATCTGAAGCATCACATTCAATAGCGAACTAGTGAGCAAAATTGGGCATCGCAAGGACAAGGGCTGTGGGGATGCAAACTTTGAGTATAATAAAAAGCTTGTTGTGAAACCTCATTCCACCCGAATGTACCCTTTTACAATAAGCCAGCGAGTGGTTTGTCTATTTTCCCACAATCTTTGATAAATTTATGATAATATCCCGTCAATCCCAAAAATCAATCCAACCCCTCAATGGTATGTGGTATCATCCAGTCTACTATAGCTTTCACCTTACTCAGTTACTCGGATCCACCGCCACCCCATCTGAAGAAACCACATGGCCTACAGAGTCCACTGAACTTTTGCCAAAGCTACATTTTTTGGAATTTGCAAAAAAAGAACAGAATCCAGCAATCTTTGTAGATCAATTTCCAGGTGAGAAAGATGTTCCTCCCAAGCCTTGCTATAAACCAGAATATCATTAAAAAAACAACACGAACCTCCTCAAGTACGGTTTGAACGGTGCATTCATGGTGGATGGAAAGGTTGTAGGGGCATTCGTAAGCCCAAAAGGCATCACCAAAGAACTCATAGTGTCCTTGATGTGTCTGGAATGCAGTTTTTAGAATGTCATCTTCTTGCACTCGTATTTGATGGTAACCTGATTTTAAATCAATCTTGGAGAAGAATTTCGACCCATGAAGTTCATCCTGAAGCTCCTCAATCACTGGAATTGGAAATTTGTCGGGAACTGGCACCTTGTTAAGAGCTCTATAGTCAACACAAAATCTCCAACTCCCATCCTTTTTCTTCACCAAAATTACCGGACTGGAGAACGGGTTGTGGCTAGGTCGAATCACCCCACCCATCAGCATCTCTTCCACCAACCGCTCCAGCTCATTTTTTTAGCATGTGCATAGAGATATGGTCTCACATTTATCAGGTCTACACCTTTCTTGATAGGAATGGCATGCTCTTGTCCCCTACTAGGTGGCAACCCCTTGGGGTCATCGAACACCCTTTGAAACCTGTTCAACGGATTTTGCAGCTTCAAATTTTTTCTGTGATCCAGATCCTCTCCACTCTTGTTCCAGTCTAAGAAATCTTCACTTTGCTCGCCCTCTAATGCATTTCCATTGTCAAACTGCTGTAAAACAAATAAGAGGCCCCCAAATTCAATTTTCGTTGTCTTCATTAAGGTCTTGGCTAAAACCTTAGCTTAGGTCAAACTAGGGTCTCCTTGAATTCGATTTTGATTGCCTTGATACATAAAAGCCATAGATAATTTTTCCCAATTCACCTCTACATCACCCAACGTTCTCAACCACTGTACCCCAAGAATGATGTCCGCCCCTCCCAAAAGGAACAAGTAAAAATCAGTAGTTATGGATACTTGGCCCAATGCAAAAGTCATCTTCTTGCACACTCCTAAAGTTTCACGCTTGTGCCCATCCCCTAGCTTTACCACAAGTTTCTGTTAGATCCACTCATAACCCCAAATCTATCGCTAACTTATTTGAGATGAAGTTATGAGTGGCCCCACTATCAATCATAACCAACACTGGTTTTTTGTTGATAAATCCCTCGAGCTTCAATGTATATGGGTGCAAAAGTCCTGCTGCAGAGAACAATGATAGTTCAATTTGATTGCTCTCCATATTCCCCAACTTTTCCTCAACCTTGCTTTCTTCTTCTTCGAGCTCCACCATAACAAATTCCCCATCAGTTTGCATTTCGTCCTCGTCTATCAGTATCAAGACCCGTAACTGTTTTTCAGGACATTTATGGAGTGGACCAAATATCTGTCCACATTTCAAACACTTAGAAAATATCCCAAGGCTTCGCTTCGTTGACAACTCTACGATTTGAGCTACTACGTGCTCGAATAATTGAATGTAATCATCGACGCACCCTTCTTGTGAAATCGACGCTAGTTGTTCATAAGGATTTCCGGCCTTCCGTTCACAATGCCTTTTAATCATCTCCTAAGTTAACATTTCCCAAGTGAGGTCAGACAATTTATTGCGCAAGCCTCGAAACCAATGCACTGCTCCCCCTCCATGCAAACCAAAGCCAATTGTACCTTGAGCTTCGGACGAGTGCCATGTATTTCAAAATATTTTTTTTTGCTTGAGTGATCCATGCCACCGGGTTGCTTCCGTCGAAATCAGGTAGCTCGACCCTTTTTTATAGCAACATCTCTTTTGCCTTCGATTTCTGCGTTGTTTCATGTATATTACAATCGACCTTAGGACTTCCTTCATCTTCGGGTCCTGATCTTTCCTGATTTGCAAAATCTTCAGCAACAATGCATGCATTTCCTCCATTCCACCCAACTTCTTCTGAACTTCCCCTAGCTGCTCTTCCATGCTCTACTTCATGGCCTCACATTTTTTTCCAGAACATCCAACCTTGATTCAATCCCTCCTTTGTTGTTTGGCATCCGGCAGGTCGTACCAATTGATAAGAACCAAGAACACCAAGCTGGAAATAGGATAGATTCAAATATAAAATGAGCACAAGAGACTCTCTTGGCTCCCAAGACAAGTGTCTTAATGCAGGAATACCTCTGCCCTACCTGAATAGCTTATTCCTCAAAATTAAGAAAATGTCAACTGATTCCCCCTACTCAGCTACTCCCCTGTTTACAAGCATTTCCCCATGACAGAATTGTTCCCCTATAACAGACCCCATAACGAAATTACTCCCCTCATAATAGCAGTAACTAACTGCCCTGTTATTCCTCCTAACATAGACTCTCCTGGTTGGGTCCCTTATTGGGCCCTGTCCCTACTCGGCCCTAACATAAAGGAAAAGGAATAGAGAGAAAGAAAAATTAAAGAGTTACAGTTGCATACTTATTTATGGTTGGCAATCTAAAAGCCATCTTCCTCATGTTTTATTGATATAGATTTTTTTTCCAGTAATTACTTGACATATTTCTTGTATAGGTAGAGCATGTGTTGATTGACCGGCTGACGGAGTTTATGACTGTTGATTTGCAAGATGCAATGGTATTTACTTTTTTGTCTCTAGGGTTAATGTTCTGTTTGTATAAGTTATTTGTTGTATATATTTTTTTAATATACATGCTGCATATGGGTTGTTAAATTTCTTTGTTCTCAGTCCTTTTTTCCATCCATTCTTGCTTGTGTCAGGATTCTCGCCGACGTTTCAACAAAGCGGTGCATTCTTATGATCAGGTATTTTGAAAATAAAAATTTTCTTTTCAGACTTGATAATGATTTTTTGACATTATTCATATATGCAAATATAATCTTTTATTGGTAAATCCAATTGGTGTTCGTAAGTCAATGTTTTAATTTCCTTGTGATGTTTAGATATTCGTACAGTTAGTTCAGTGCTTGTGTGGTACACTGCCTAAATGATAATTCTTTTCTTTTTTTGTTTCCTGAGTCTTCTTTATGTGATGTCTATTTTGGGTATCCATCCTATTTATTTTACTCTTCTTTTCCTTGATGTCATTCAGTTATTCTCCAGCTTTTAGGATTCCTCAGAAGAGTTACATGGATGCTTTTAGTTCTTCCTATGGTTAAACTTGTCTTGCTTGTATTGGTTCATAAGAATTCTGGGTTCTAAGATAATTGACCATGGTTTATTTGGGCTTCTCATTGTTGCAGTTATTTCTTATACCCTTTGTTTAATTGGACTTCTGACTGAACGTATGGTTGTTCATGGTAAATTATACTTTGACGAAGACCCTAGTTAACTACAGTAGGAGTAATCCTTAATATTTTGGAGATTAAAACGTTTTGGAAAGTACATCAAACTGCTAGTTTAGAATAAAGAGTGCTCACGTGAGCATCGAGGCAAGGCTTGCTTAATTCCACATTGGCTTAAGCATGAGTGCTAATAAAATCATCCATCTTGCATACAAAGGCATTTCCATTTTCCACTTGAATGATTCTTCTTGAAAACAATAATTTGCTTATGTGCTTGACTTCAAAGTCATACATCATCCATTCATATCATGTTTATTTGGACTCTATTTGAATCCAATTGCTCACAATTACTATTAATTATAGTTTCTAACATTACTCATGTAACTCTTTTCTCCAGTCACGAGAAAAGTTTGTGTCTTTGAAGAAAAATACGCCGGGAGACATTGTTGCTGAATTAGACGAGGTCTGCTGCATCAATTTGTAAATGATTAGTAGTTTCTCAAAAATTTAGTCTTATCTGAGATTTCCCTTATCTCTCTTGTGCTGTGACATGTGCACCAATTTTGCCTGCCATAGTTTACATTGATATCTTGTCTAGAATGTATTTCATACTTTCCTGCTTAACTCTATAATTTATTATTGTTTTTTTTGGGTACATTAAAATTGATTATTATTATTATTATTGTAATGAATGTTGGAGTGAGTAGTGGCTCCTGTCTGTCTGAAGCTTTAGTTCTGTATTTAGGGATGAAAAGTTGATTAAGTTTCATCATTTTTTATTTAACTCAATCTTGGATAATTCATTATTCTTACTTTGATAAGTGATTTCAGAAGAGACAACCTTAAATGATATTACTGAGTTATACGTATTGTGAAACATATAATAGTCAGTAAGTCTTAAGTGCTACCAGGGGTGAGCTAGATCATTTTAGTTGGGGTGGCCAAAAAAAAAAAATAACTCTATGGTTGAGGCCTGAGGGAGCCAAGCTCATGAATTTTTTTATTTTTTAAAGTTACATGTAAGACAAAGAAAATACCCCCTTCTAAATGTACACAACTCCTTCCCTGGGTGCTGCCCTGTCATCCTGAGGAATTTCACAATATGTGGACTCTAAATGGGTCAATTTTAAATCTATGGCAGTTAGGTCGATACTGCTACACCCTGAGATCAGCATTCTTTTTGAATGTGAAAGTTTGAATAGTTTATAATCTGAAAGGAGCCCCAAAGTCCATTTTCAGTTTTGAAGTGTATGTCACATAGATCAGCATTTTATTACCCTGGTATCTGCAATTCTACATTGATTCTAAATCCGAAATTCTGACCTGTCTGTCTGTTGAAAGGATAAAATTCAGTATGTAATATCGAAACTGGAAAATATAAAATCAGTTGGACAGTATGATGAGCCCATTATGTATACCTGTATTTCTAGCATATTTGTTCATGGATGACCAGTATAATAAAATCTAGGCTAAAATACCTTTTTGGCCCCTTAACTTATTTTTTAGTTTCAATTTAGTCCCTTAACATTTAAAAGTTTCAATTTGGGCCCGTAACTTGTCTCTGTTAACACAAGTTAGTCCTCTCCGTCAATGACATAAGCAAATGAGTTTCAAATTGGTTCTTTAAATTGTTAATAAGTTTCAAATTGGTTTCTTAACTTTTAAATGAGTTTCAAAGGACCGAATTGAAACTTTTAAAAGTTAAGGGAGCAAATTGAAACTAAAAAATAAGTTAAGGGACCAAAAAGGTATTTTAGCCTAAAATCTATTTTATTACTTTGTTGATCTTGATTCATGGATGACTCTATCCCAATTTCCTGTCACCTTCTCTATCCCCCACCAATAACAATTTGACATTTAAGAAAACAAAATCAAAACATATTAATATTTGTGTTCATTCTCAACATTTGATTGGTGGGGGACACCGAGACACCATCTTTTGAGACAGCAGATTTCTATCCTTGTTCACATGGCCATCTAATTCATCATGTTCTTTTTTATTGTTATTGTTATTTTTTAAAAAAAAATTGGCATATTCTTTCATGACTATTTGAGTCAAATTATTTAATCATCTCACTATTCTGATCCATGACAGGATCTACAAAATTCGAAGTCAGCATTTGAAAAAAGTCGCTTCAATCTAGTATGTCTTCTACAATTATGAACCTTTTGTCTGTGTTTTTTGCTTACATCTCCACAACCTTTTTTATATTATGAACCTGGCTGTTGGGTTTTAAGGAGTGCAGGTAAACTCGCTCATGAATATTGAAGTGAAAAAGAAGTATGAGTTCTTGGAGTCCATTAGTGCAATAATGGATGCTCATCTGAGATACTTTAAGTTGGTCCGTAAATTGGTTACTAATTCTTCATTTGTGAACTTACAGTTATTGTTCCTCCCCCTTTTGTTCTTAACGAGTTATCTTATGCTTTAGGGTCATGACTTACTCAGCCAAATGGAGCCCTACATTCACCAGGTACAAAGTGTGGTTTTCTTTCATTTCTTACAAGGGTATACTTCTGTTATTGTTTTCTGTATTCTATGCTTTTGATTCTTTTACTTTATTTGGGACATGTTTTAATACAAGTTGGTGTCTTGTGTATGTTATCTCAATGGGTTGTAATTATACATTGTGATGGTAGGACATGAAATATTTGACCAAGTTTTATTATATAATGATCAACTTTGAAGTAATATCTTTAATATTTGATGCCGGTGGCTTTCAACGATTCAGGCCTAGATTGCTCTATGAAAACTCACGCAGTTTTGTATTTTGTTACCATCCTGTGCTTAGGTGCTAACATATGCTCAACAATCTAAAGAGCTGGCTAATATTGAGCAAGATAAGCTTGCAAAACGGATCCAGGAATACAGAACCCAGGCCGAACTGGAAAATATACGAGCTTCTAGCAATGCTGAACCCTTGCCAGGTGCTAATGGCACCCATATTGTAGGCTTGAACTCTTATAAAAGTTTGGAAACAGGGATGCAGTCTGCAACCAAAGGGGAGGCAAGTAATTAGCCTTTTATGGTTAATATGTGAAAGTTCTCCTGTTTAGGTTAACTACATTGGTGTTCCCCCTCCCCTTTATTTTGGTGTCTTATTTTGTTGCTTGTAATTTTATTTTACCCCTTGATTTTAGGTTCAAACAGTTAAACAGGGCTATCTGTTAAAACGATCATCAAGCTTGCGTGGAGATTGGAAACGAAGGTTCTTTGTACTTGATAACCAAGGGAATTTAAGTTATTACAGAGTGAAGGGAGCCAACCCCATGGTAGTTATTATTGTATTATGTCTATTCTGACCTGCAAGCCATCTGCTTATACTTTCTTTCTTTCGTTTTTTCTCTTTCCAAATCTGTCCCCAGGGCTCTCAGTCATATAATTATACTCGTTCTGGTGAACACAATAGTGGCATGTTTGGTAGGTTTCGTTCAAGGCACAACAGGGCAGCATCGCTAAATGAGGATATTTTGGGTTGTTGTGCAGTTGATCTGTGTACATCCACTATTAAGATGGATGCAGAGGATACAGATCTACGACTTTGCTTCCGTTTAATTTCTCCCTCAAAAACATACACACTGCAGGTGACTGATTGACTTATTTCATATATTTGAATGTATCATAAAATAAATCTCTATATTAGAGTATGTGTTAGCTTATCTTGGTGTCAACCAAGCATGATTTCTTATCTTGTAATGACCTCTCATTTGTTTGGTAAAATTTTATTATTATTATTATTATTATTATTATTGTAGTTCTGGTTTGCTTTTTTGTTCGCTGATTCCCTAAGCGGGTTTTTATCAGGCCGAAAATGAAGCCGATAGGATGGACTGGGTAACCAAAATAACTGGAGCTATCACATCACTTTTTAATTCTCAGTTTCTTCAGCAGGTTATCTATTAAAATAATTTGAAGCATATGCCAAGATGTTCATATAAGAGGTTATGTTAACACTATTCCATTGTAATTTCTGCAGCCTCATTATGGTAGATTGCAATTAGAAAATAAAAACTCAGCAGTTGGTGCTTCCTTGGCGAGTCAATCAGAGGATAGTAATAGCGCTTTGATGGATGACATATATTCCAAGGAAATAGGTAGTGTCTGTAAGATTTTAAGGGGAATTCCTGGGAATGATAAATGTGCCGAATGCAGTGCTCCTGAACCAGAATGGGCATCTCTAAACCTTGGCATATTGCTGTGTATTGAATGCTCTGGGGTGCATCGAAATCTTGGAGTTCATATCTCAAAGGTGCATGCTATCATATATATCGTGGAAATAAGAAAATTTTTGTAACTTGAGTGAAATTTGTTTTGAAGTTCCTCTTTAACACTGAATCATCCTAAAGTTGAGATTGTAAAGATTTTACTTCTTGATTTGATTCCTCTAGGATAGTATATTGCACTATAGTGCTTACATATTTTTGCAGACTCTTTCTTTCTTGTGCAAAGGGCTTTCACTTTGAGTTGGAGAATCTTATTAGTTTTCGGAAATAATATGCACTTCTGTTTGTCTTTATAATTAAACTAAAGTCAATTTGCAAAGGTAAACGTTTGATCTGCCAACTGCAGGTGAGATCTATAACATTAGATGTTAAGGTTTGGGAACCTGCTGTTTTAGAGTTATTTGATAACCTGGGTAATGCTTATTGTAATTCTATATGGGAGGGTCTGCTTCGACTTGATGATGAAAGGTAAAATTTTGGCTTTCTTTAAGCAATGTACAGTATGTCTATATATTACATTGACTGATTGAGTATTTGAGCTTGTAATCCTTTCTTTCTGTGAACAATTATCTGCAGAGTAGCCGAATCAAATGTGCCTATGAAACCATGCTCCACGGATGCCTTCCAATACAAGGAAAAGTACATCCAAGCCAAGGTAAACAGTTTCAGTTCAATTTCACGTTTTATATATCGAATTCTTAGTGGTTTACTACTTTACTGCAGTAGAGACAGCTGATATGTTAGGCATGGGATAATTTCTTTCCATGAGTAAGATAGCATGATTCTAATTCATTTTTATGACTGTTTAGTAATGATTTTAATTCATTATTCAATGATATTCTAGCCAGCAAGGAATATATATATATATATATATATATATATATATATATATATATATATATATATTAGAGAGAGAGAGAGAGTGGTGATCAATTGACTCCAAGAGTAAGTTTAAAAGACTTTCTCCAAATCACTACCCTTCAATTTATTCTAATCCAATGACCTACATTAATTCATTAAAAAAGGCACCTAACTTCCACTGGATTAGAATAAATTGAAGGGTTGGGATTTAGAGTAAGTCTTTTAAACTCACTCTTGGAGTCAATGGATCCCCACTCATATACATGGTTGTTAAACTCTCGAGTTAACACTTAACATAGATGTAAACTCTCTTTTTGGTAAACTCGTACGAGTTTAAGTAATCTCTGATAAAATCGGTAAACTCTCGATTTTACTAGTGAATTTGTGAGCCTATAATTTTACATTGACTTGGGCTTAAAATGTAAATTTTCGGTCAATATTGTTGGGTACTTGGGTTGAATTACCTATGTGCTGCAATGCATATTGGATTTATAAAATTTATTTTAAGTTTTCAGTATTATTTTTGTTTTGTTTTATTTAACTACAAAATAAAGTAAGTGTTTGACTAAAAATTATATGACAGGTCAAATATTGAGTTTTGTTTATACTTTATTACTCTTATTTGCTTTGTTATGAAGTTAGAATGTTGAATTTTAAATTTTTGATATGCCATTAAACTATGTTTAGGCACTAGTTTATGTTTTTAAATAGTATTTTGTTAGATCTGAGTCGAGTTTACAATTCGAGTTTACTAGGATTCCACGAGTTTACCTGAACTCTCGAATTTGACAACCTTATCTATATATATTGAATTTGTTGAGGTATTTGTAAATATCCATTAACACCAGCATTTCAGGATTCCGTTGTAATTTGTAAATGTTTTTACATTATCCAACATCTTAAGGATTTATGAAGCATAAATGTGTACTACCCAGTTTTGGATTCTCTTATTTTTATTTCTCCCGCTCATACATATTATTTCTGTAGTCCTTTTTCAGTTTCGCATCTTGACATTTATGATGTTAGAGCAAGAAGTAGTTTACCTTATAGCTTGTGAACTGCTGACGTGTCAGTAGACAGCCGGGACCAGCTCATTAGTTAGTTGGACAGTTAATATCCTGTCAATAGTTACAATTCTGTTATGATCTAACTGTTTTAGGAGCATTTATATGCAAGGTTGTCAAATTCGAGAGTTTAGGTAAACTCGTGGTATCCTAATAATCTCGAATTGTAAACTCGACTTGTAAACTCTTACGAGTTGGCATATCTCAAAAATATTATTTAAAAACATAATCTTGTGCCTGAATGTAGTTTAATGGCATATCAAAAATTAACACTTGACATTCTAACTTCATAATAAAGCAAATAAAAGTAATAAAGTATAAACTAAACTCAATATTTGACCTAACTGTCATATTACTTTATTTTGTAGCTGAATAAAACAAAACAAAAATAATACTGAAAACATAAAACTAACTTTATAAATCCTATATATATTGCAGCACATACGTAATTCAATCAAAGTATCCAACAATATTGGCCGAAAATTTACATTTAAGGCCAAGTCAGCCTAAAATTATAGGCTCGTAAACTTGCTAGTACGATTTACTTGTACGAGTTTACCAAAAAGAGAGTTTACATGTAAGTTAACTCGTTTTTGTGACCTAGGATCGTAAACTCGTAATAATTTAAGAGTTAAGTCGAAAGTTTAACATGTCTATATGTATTAGAATCTGACAAGGTTCCATTTACTGAATCACAGTTTCTATTGTTTTCTCTCTTGTTTCTCAGCATTCTTGAAATCTAAAATATGTTATTTGTTGCTGTATCTTCTGACAAGAAAGCCTCTGCTTTCTTCACAGTTTTTACTGTGATCTAAATATCATTGTAAATTTGTAACAGTTTCTTTCTATCTCTACTTTCTCTCTGAACTTTCCTTTACTGTATATCGTTTTCTCTCTACTTTCTCAGCATTCTTGAAATCTAAAATATGTTGTGTTGTATTTTCTGACAAGGAAGCGTCTACTTTCTTCACAATTTTTACGATGATGTAAATATCATTGTAAATTCGTAATTGTGTTTTTCTTGATTAGTATGTAGAGAAATTACTAATCATCAGGGAAGAGGATATACCTGGGAATCCTTCAGTTTCCGTAAGAATCTGGCAAGCTGTTCAGGCTATAAATGTACGAGAAGTGTATCGGCTTATTGTTACATCAAATTCAAATCTGATAAACACGAAATATGACGATGTGGTTCACCATGCTGATGCTAAAGATTTGAACTTACGAGTTATAATTGAAGGGCATCAGCACGATCCTGAGGCCTGTCTGAGAATTAAAGAGACTAATGAGGCCGAGAGGTGTTTCCATGGTTGGTCGTTGTTACATCTGGCATGTCATTCTGACAGTGCACTAATGGTTGAGTTGTTGCTCCAATTTGGCGCTGATGTAAACATGCGTGACTATCATGGAAGGACTCCCTTGCACCATTGCATTTCTAGTGGGAAAAATCCATTGGCGAAGTTTCTATTGAGAAGGTAATACTTTTATTTCACTCTATGTTTTTACCTTGTCTTCGGGCCATTGGTATAGTAAGCAATCACAAATTTGTCCTCTTTATCTCGTTTTTTTTATAAACTACCGTAATTAGGGCCTTTGACTCCTCAGTGGCATCTCGGGATATCCCACAAGCTTCGGTCCTTTGGACCGGCTATGAGACTAATTCTTGGTCGGCTGCTTAGAGCTGAGAATTAACCCTTGTTTTTTGCAACCTCTCAACTAGAGTGTCTCCACCTAGATTCGAACTTGCGTTCTCTTTATGGGGTCGAGATGTTTGCCACTCTCTACCTCGTTTTTAATTTTCTATTGAAGTTGTGTTGGATAGAATGTAGTAGAAAATGCATGAACAGAGTTTAAGGCATCCTTAGATACATCAAAACTGTCAGACTCTTGCTTATTAAAGGAAGAAATCTCTTGATAGCCATGAATGGAAATCCGGGAAGAAGCCTAATCCTGGAAACAACCTCTCCGCTTGCGGGGATAAGGTTGCGTACATCTATTCTCCCCGGACCCCACCAGGTGTGAGCCTCTAGGCCGCCCTTTTAGAGGTTGAGTCTTGGCACAACAATAAGGAGCAACATTGTGACTAGGAGATCACGGGTTCAAATCCTGGAAACAACGCGTACATATATCCTCCTTAGATCCAACCAGGCAGGATCCTTGTGCATTGGGCTGCCCTTATAATATGCGCACATGTCAATTAAGGAGACTCGTTTGAGATTCATGTGCTGATTACCAAAACAGCCCATAAAGACATGATATTACGCATTCTGCTCTAGTCAAACATAGACATATGCGCATAGAACTGCATACATCGCACATCAGAATAAAAATTTGCACCATTTGCGGTACACTTGTGTCTGCCTGAAGTTTCGGTGATGAGCTCTTGTATTTTCTTAGTCTTTTTAGTATCAGAAGCAACAAGGAACTTGCGTCCCATATATATTTACTATATTTTCTTGAAATGGTATTATTCATAATTATGTCAAATAATACCATCCCTTGTCCTTGATGAAGTGTCACTATTGGATTGTCCATCGGTTCCTTTTTTATGTTTGTATCTCGAGATGCTTAGACAGCTTCTCATCGCTGCTGCACAAACAGCTAAGATTTTTCCATCTGCCAAGCTTTTCATGTTTTATCTTGCATCAATTACATGTTATATATATGTGCGTGGGTTAGAGAGAGATACTTGTATGACGCTTTCGCCCATCAATCTCTATCTCACGCTCTTCCAATTAAAGCATGAACTAACATGCCAATTTCCAGGGGTGCTAAACCATCAGTTAAAGATGCTGGTGGACTCACTGTACTTGAAAGAGCAATGGAGATGGGAGCAATAACTGACGAAGAGCTATTTATCATGCTTGCTGAATGCCAGTAAAAATGGAACTGGTATATGTATCGTGTTAAGAATGTTGAAGATAAGCTGTTTATCTAGGATAGAAAGTTTGATGTCTTATTTTAGCATGCATGCCTATTTCAACAAAAGGAAGTTCAATAACTTTTTATTTCGTCTGGATCTATATTTCTTGAAGTTACTGTAGAGAATGCTTCCCATTATCCCCCCTTCTCTCTTTCTCCAACGAAAATGATATGTAGTAAAAATAAGCAACCTCATGTCGTTGATTTTACTCAATTTTCTATTTAATTTTTAAAAAATATTTATTCATTACGCAATTACTGAGTTAATTATCATTCAAATTTAAAATTCGAAATATAAAAATATCAACCATTATACTATCAAGAAATTAAAGGAAAGATTGTTTTAGCACAAGGATGTGGGTCCTGAATGTCTTGAAAATATCAAGAGTGAATCATCATATGGTCCCTGAAAGTATGAGTAGCTATCAATTCAGTCCTTGAAAGCAGTTAAATTATGAAAAAAAATTCTTAAATGTTAATTTTGTCAATCAAATTAGTCCTTCAATGTTAATTTTGTTGGTCAAGTTAGTCCCTGTTAGGGACTAATTTTACTAAGGAAATTATTCAGAGACTTTTTTGTAATTTAACTGTTTTCAGAGACTGAATTGATAGCGTCTCACACTTTCAGGGATCAAAATGATGATTTACTCAAATATCAATCATTCTATCTTGTTAGCTCTTCTTACATGATGTATTTTCGTGTTTAATCTTTCATTGTACGAGTTCTTCATGAAACTATAATGAGTGAAAGAGCTATTAGTAATTTCATTTAGGTAAAAATATGAATAAAGGAAATAAAATGATAATTAAATAATGGGTTAAATATGCTTTTTATCCCTGTAAAATAGTGAAAATTCGTTTTTAATCTCTCATTTTTAAAAAGTCTATTTTTGGTCTTTCAATTTTCAAAATGACTCACTTTTGGTCCCTAACGTTATCTTAAATTTCAAAATAGGGACCAAATGTGAGCTATTTTGAAAATTAAGAGATGAAAAAAGGACATTTTGAAAATTAGGAACTAAAAAATGACGTTTTGAAAATGAGGGCCAAAAAACAATTTTTCACTATTTTACAGGGACAAAAAATATATTTAAATAGGTGAGAACTATTTGATAGGTGAGTAAAATTTATTTATAACATTATCATTTACAAGTGTCTCTGTAAATTTTTCATCCTTAATAAAATATATATAATTATATTACTTTATATTGTTAAATGAATAATGGACCATGATAATTTAAAAAAACAAAAATAAGACACTAGGTGAGAAATCATTTTTTTATAATAGTATGGATGAATAATACCAATTCTCTCTTTGGGTTTATGACACATTGAATTAAAATAAATCTACTATTATAATTAGGATATGATTTTTATATTAAAAAATTATTATTATAATTCTTAATTTTAAATTAAGATAGGTAGGAGTGATATATAATAGATAATTAATTTAAATAAATTACTTAACAAAGGGCATTTCTGAAAAATAAGAATTAAGTTAGATGATTATTGCATTATATGATTATTTGCTATTCGCATAGAACAATTATGGGTTGTATATCCTTTTCATTAAATTTCACAAAAAAAAAAAATATTGAAGACGAATATCATAAGGGTTAAATATGTTTTACGTACTTATAAATAGTGGAAATTCGTTTTTAATCTCTCATTTTCTAAACGTCCTTTTTTGGTCCCTCAATTTTTAAAATAGCACAACTTTGATCCCGATTTTAAAATTTGAGCTAACGTTAGGAACTAAAAGTGAGCTATTTTGAAAATTAAGAACCAAAAAAGGATTTTTTAAAAATGAGGGACTAAAAACGAATTTTCGCTATTTTACAGGGATCAAAAACATATTTAATCCTTAAATAATATAATGATTTAAAATTAATTTTATTTTGAATAAACAAAATAAAGAACATGTTAAAAACAAAAAAAATATTTTATAATTTGTCTCTATTCCTTTCTTCCAAAATAAAAAATTTAAAATGGTCTACCACAAAAAACAAATGAATTATTTATGCAAGTGTCAAATTATAAAGTAATAAATATATGTCAAAACATAAACGTTGTTGTAATGGAACAAAGACACCAGTTCCCACATGTCCCAAGTGTAAAAATTAGCGGCGTAAATCGACTTAAAATATAACGCTTAAAATTTAAATTCATTATTCTAATATGATGGACAGTAATTAGATTGTTTATTAGGTTCTGACATGTGTGTCACTTGTACCATGAAAGAAGTTTACGTGTTATGGGTGGTGTGGTGTGCATTGTTTAGTTCTTAGTCCAGAGCCGGAAGAGCATTTAGGCAGTGGGAATTGCTACATTCACTATACCATTTATTCATCCATTATTATATTTTTATTTTCAAGATACCCCGATTTATACCACCTTATTATGGGTCAAAGAAATTATGTTCGCGCAATTAATTTTTAAAATACAAAAAAATTATGTTCCTGTAATTAGTTGTCGGAATATATAAAAATTAGTGTTCTAGAATTTTTTAAGTTTTTTAATCTACCGACATTTAGTTTCCGGAATACAAAAAAAAAAAAATGTGTTCCGGTAATTAGTTACCGGCATACAAGAAAATTATGTTCCGAAATTTTTCAAGTTTTTTGATCTACCGACAATTAGTCGCCGGAATACAAAAAAGTCGGAATACAAAAAAAAACATTTATGTATTGGAATACAAAAAAAAAAAAAACATGTATGTATTCCGACAACTAATTGTCGGAATACAAATTTTTGACAAGCAACTAATTGTCGGAACATATTCGGAAAAGGGTTTTTTTATCTTTTCACCTATTAAAACCAGTAAGTGTGATAGTTGATGTGTAAGTGAGATGATATATGTAGCAATTCCCTTACGCACTTGGGAATGGGATGGTGTATACTGGTTTGGTTCTCTGGCCCAAGTGTTAGAAACAAAATGATCTGAAGTTCTGAGCTACAATCGTTGCATCATTTTGGTATTTATACATTGTCAGGTTAGTTTAGTGTTAGCAACCTAAAATAACTAACTACTCAACTAACTACTTAATGCTAATCAAAGATTAATTACATTATGGGGGATGTATTATCCTCTAATCTGATACCATGTTAGAAACAAAATGATCTGATGTTCTCAGTTTCATTCATTGCATCATTTGGGTATTTATACATTGTCAGGGTAGTTGTGTTAGCAATCGAAAATAACTAACTACTTAATGCTAATCAAAGATTAATTACATTATGGGGATGTATTATCCTCTAATACCAAGTGCAGTTAAGATATTAGGTGGCGTACATTGGTTTGGTATTGTCGTCCCAAGGTTTGGTACTCTGGCTGAAGTGCAGTTAAGTTGGTTTGGTATTGTTGTCCCAAGGTTTGGTACTTGGGCCTAAGTGCGGTTAAGATATGAGGTGGTGTACATTGGTTTGGTATTGTTGTCCCAAAATGCAGTTTAGATATATCGGCCGGGAACAATGTTATTAGTACATATATTACTTGAATCAGAAATAATATTTTGACATCAAAATACAACACTAAGGGATACCATACTTTGAGTAATGTTTTTGAAGGAATAAATCAGAGGGAGAGAGAGTAAATTAATAAGTATTGCACCGTATAAATATACGATGTTAGACAATAATTTTGTTGTCCAAATATTACAACTCTATTTGAATTTAATTGGTATGCATTATTAGTGTAAAAAAAATTTACACTATTAATCAATCATAAATTTTCACATTGTTAGAAATGTTTGAATCTTATCATAATTACCTTAAAAATCACACATATAATGATTTGTTATTGACTAACAGTGTAACAAAATTATTAAAGAAAGTAGGTATAACAATACTTACTCGATTACTATTTATATTTATATTTATATAGTTATTATTATCTAATTATAGTTGGCTCACATCATTTTTTATATTCTAACACATGAAGATGTGATAAGTGTGTGAGAAAAATAGGTGTTACAAGTATTTCTCATTAGTTGCTGTAGATTGGTTTAGTACCCTTCTCCAAAAATGCACATTAGTTTCATACTCTTCTCCAAAAAATGTGAGGGACGACTAAATGCAAGATAAGGACGTTTGGCCGCAATTAGTTAATATGGCAATACCAATGGAGTAAAGATCCTCTCCATTTCTCAAAAGAAATGGAGGACTCCATTATTACGATTGGGTGTATAAAACACATAAAAGCTTAATAAATATCATTCATTTTAGAAATAAATGTTTTTATATATCCAAAATTATAGTAATGGAACCCTTTGAGAAATGGAGAGGATCTTTACTCATGCCAATGGGCATGGTGCAGGTTAATTTTGCAAAGCTTAAATTTGATTGGATTTTAATTTTTATACCTACAACTACTTATTAATCTCAATAATATCTTCATTAATTGACACAATATGGACACCTATAAATGTATGAGAAAGTTCTCTATCCATGCTCATCTCAGAAACAATTCGAAACAAACTCAAGTTCCCCTATTATGGACTTGCTTGGGTATGTGTGTGTAGCCATTCTCTTGTTCTATTTCATGCACCTTTGGAGGCGCAATAGAAATACACCTGTCCCAAATTGGCCCATAATTGGTATGCTAGTGGGCGTTTTGCGTAATCTGTCCAACATCCATGATTATTCAACTACAATTTTGAAACATCATGGAGGTACTTTGAAGTTTGAAGGACCCTGGCTCACAAACATCAACTTTGTCCTGACCAGTGATCCTATGAACGTACACCACATTACAAGTACAAATTTTGGCAACTATGGTAAAGGGTCCGAGTTCCATGAGATTTTTGATGCTCTAGGAGATGGGATTTTCAATTCTGATTTCCAGAAATGGAAGTACCACAGGGTCATCCTTCATTCATTGTTTAAAAAGAACAACTTTGAGAGCTTCCTTCAACAAAGCATTCAGAAGAAGCTGGAAATTTGCCTACTACCGTTTCTTAGTCATGCATCAAAAGCAGGAACCCAAGTTGACTTACAAGACATCTTTCAAAGGTTCACCTTTGACAACATCTGCTCCATAGTATTAGGATTTGATCCTAATTGCCTTCCAAACAAGTTCACTGAGCTTCCAGAGGTTGCTTATGAGAAAGCTTTTAACAAAATGGAGGATGCAGTCTTCTACAGACACATTGTTCCAAGATGTTTATGGAAGCTGCAGAAATGGTTCGAAATTGGACATGAGAAAGAGTTCAATGAATCCCAAAAAGTCGTTGACCAATTCTTGCATGAATGTATAACATCCATACGTGAAGAACAAAGCAAATGCAACAATAGCCAATTGGATGAATCAAACTTTTACTTGCTAAAAGCTCTTATGGAGGAAAGACAGAAGGAACAAATAGATGACAAGTTTCTGAGAGACACTGCAATTAATCTCTTGGCTGCAGGAAGGGACACAATTAGTGCAGGTCTTAGTTGGTTTTTCTGGCTTGTTTCAACTCATCCTCTTGTTGAAGCCAAAATTCTTGAAGAAATCAGAGATAATTTTATAACCAAAGAAGAAAGTTGGCTTACTGCAGGAGTAGAAAAACTTAATAAGCTAGTTTACCTCCATGGAGCTATATGTGAAGCCTTGAGGCTTTTCCCTCCGGTACCTTTTGAGCACAAGTGTGCCATTAAATCTGACATACTTCCAAGTGGTGACCGTATTAATCCAAATACGATGGTGTTGTATTCGTTATACTCAATGGGAAGGATGGAACAAACATGGGGGAAAGATTGCTTGGAATTTAAACCTGAAAGATGGATTTCAGAGAAAGGAAGCAATATACACATACCATCTTACAAGTTCATAGCTTTTAATGCAGGGCCCAGAAGTTGTTTGGGTAGAAACATCAGCTTCATCCAAATGAAGATGGTTGCCATTGCTTTGTTGTTGAATTTTAAAGTGCAGGTGGTGGAAGATCATCCTGTATCTCCAAGTGTTTCTGTTGTACTTCACATGAAACATGGCTTGAAGGTCAAGGTTATAAAAAGATGCATTTGATGGAAGCAGGATGTTCTAAATGATTGATGAATTGTGCATTGTCTCCTAAGATTATTACTTTAATAAGCCAATGCTTTATTGATCGAGTCCTCAATGTTTAGAAAATTATGTTAATATTTGATTTTTTTTATTCTATGTAATGAATTCTTATCCCGAATGTTTATTCTAGCATTATTTTATGAGTTTTTTATGGACTTATTTTTTTTGTTTAAAACCCTTCGTAATTGAATATAATTTTGGACTTCAATTTATCTAACTGGTTGTGAATATTCATTTAAAAGGACAAAGTTTTCCCAATATCATTTTTTTTTTTGTTTACAAGACTTAAAATCGAATATTATTTAAGAGAAATCGAACTTGATAACACTTGAATCAAAGATGGTTATTTTGAATGGAATTATAATTTTTGAAAAAAGTTATTCTAATTTTTTTTATAAGATAAAAGTAAGATTAAATCAAATAGATGGATGATTAAATGATGAATGGTTTCAAATTATTATATTTTGGAATAAAAATGAAATACATGTTGAAAATTATTTTCTTAATTTATCTTCCTAAAAATAGAATTAATTGAATGATTATTGTTACCCCTATCACAATTATGATTTTGTGATTTTTAATTTATTGTTGATGAAATTAATCTTTTAGTTTCTTCATTTTCACTTGATTTTTAAATCGGTCATTATAGTTTAAAAGTTTGGCTTAATTGTACTTTTAGTCCTTCGACTATTGGTGCGATTTGGGTCCCTAAAGTTTTCTTTGTGCACATTTGGTCCCTCTATTTTTTCAATGTTGTAAATTCTGTCCTTCCATCCAATGTTCATCAATTTTTCAATGATTAACAGGGAGGAACAACTGCTCTAAGCGGATAGAACCTCTGGTTGAGCTTCTGTGGTAAAGGATCTTTGGTGGAACCATAAAAAGGTCCCGAAAAGGAGGTACAAAACTAGTAAATAGCATAGAAGAATTATTGAATCATGTTGAATTGAAGAGCCAGATAAGGGAGAACTTCAACCAGAGGTTTTGTGTGCTTAGAGGAGTGGTTCCCCTATATTAATCATTGAAAAAATTGATAAACATTGGACGGAAGGACCAAATTTGCAACATCTAAAAAATAAGGGGACCAAATGTGCACACAAAAACTATAGGGTCCAAAATCGCACATAATCAATAATAAGGAAACCAAAAATGCAATTAAACCTAAAATTTTTTAATTATGTCTTTGTACTAAAAACAATTATATGAGTTTCTAATATTACACGTTTTAGAGATTTAATTACAACAATTTTATGAGTTGATCAATTGTTATACACTATCATTGTAAAAAAAAATTGGTGAATTTTTTGGTACCTCAAGATAACTTTTACCCTGCTCAGGTGGTCCAATCAGATTGTGAGAATTATTTGATATGACCCATTAACATAACCTATTTAATTAAGTTAACTCATTTTAACGGGGCAACGTAATTTTCACTACCAAAAATTCGCTTTGTAGTGATCGATTTAGAGATTGGAGATCAAATTTCTGATGAAGATTAGGAACCAAAATATCAATAGCTAACTTTCTAATTAGTGATCGAATTTTCGGTCGCTACTAGAGGTGAAAACATGTCAGGCTGTTCTAGAGGGCCTATTCTCACTACATCAAAAAAAAAAACCACCTTGTCTTTCTCCGAACTATACTCAGAGTCAGAGAGCACCACTTCACTGGGTATCCCCCAATTGTGCTTTACTCTCTCTCTCTCTCTCTCTCTTCCTAGATTTTGTATGCTCCATTGAAAGCTTTTTCTACTACTGCATCTGCGGTGGAGGCTAGTATGAAGGAAGTGGTACACCCATGAAGCATCAGCAAGCACCGTTGGATAAATTAATATTGTAATCAACGGTCTTGATCAACGACCGGCAACTTGTTGGCTAAAGGTAAGTGTTGAATGAAATCTTATGCATGCAGAAATTGAAAGCTTCCTTTCTTTTCTTCCTTCTGGGTCGGTCTCCACCTTCGTGTTAGACAAAAAAGAATTCTGTAAACTGGATATGTGTCTGAGACAAGAATGTTCCATTGGCGATATTACTTCGAGATCTGTGGTGGAGTGATCTGAGTAGTGCTGGTTCAGGATGTAAGTAAGAAAAGAAGAGGAACAGGCTGTCATGAACATCTATCTCTGTCTCTTTCTCTCTGACTTGCACAATTACATGTTCCTGTTGTTGTAGAAAAAAGCATATTATTGATACAAAGTTCATCATGCTCGATGCAGATGTCAGCATGAATACTTAACTTCTTTTATTTGGAAATAGTGATGATTTAGTGTTTGCTCAAGTTTTAGGTTTAAAATATTTAGTAAGTCTTCTCATTTGTTAATTTAGGATAAGATGCAGGTACTTTTGAGCAGTATCCATCCATGGCTGTTTGGAAATATAACTGTTTATTAGATTATCCTTTTGCTTGTTTGTCACAGATTTTTTAATTATGTGAGCAAGTGATTCACTCTTTATCCTTAAACTGGTTGTTGAAATTTTGTTTAAGGTCGAGGTTGGTTTGGGGTGAATTCAAAATGTGATAAAGTCAGGCTCAAAAGAAAAGTCAGGACATTATCTTAGTGAGTTAGGACTGCTGTACAAGACCATGCATCTTATATGTGCAAAAACTATGCTACATAATTTTGTATTGCAATTTGCAAGGGAGCAAGCATGTTACTATAGTAAGGTTTTGGACACGGGGTGGATTGCTAGGGCCTTCAAGCATGTCACTCTCACATTATTAATCCATTAGGACACTCACCTTCTCGAAACTCTTTAGACTTATCAATTCAAGAACCATCTAGCTATTAATATTATGCTCCTTATCTTTGCATGGTTTGATAAATTGTTGGAGCTGTCATAAGTTAAGAGTGCGTTTGGATAAACAGCTTAATTAAGTGCTTATTCAATAAGTTCTTTTATAAATAAGCTAAAAACAACTAATTTCATAAGCTTATTTAACAAGCTTATGAAAATAAGATAAAAAACGCTTATTGAAAGACCATAAACTATTTTCATAAACTATTTCTATAAGTTTAATTCCATAAGCTATTTCATAAGTTCTCTATAAGCTCTTCCAAACGCAACCTAAGACTTATAAGCTTGGTAGGGCTAAAATAGACTTACTAGTAACTTTGAGACTAGTTTCTATGTGTTCAATAAGCTGATATGCAGTCAATGCTCCCTCCTGAATATCATGAAGAACAAAATTTTTTTCTTGCTTAGAAAGAGAAGATAGTTGTTAAGAATATGGAAAGGTCAAATAAACAAAACATGTATAATAGCTTCACAATGAAAACTTATGTATAAGATTCAGCACAAGTGAAACTCTCTTAACATTCAAGACAAAGACGATGCTAATGAAAACTAATGAATCTTGACATTAGTGACAATATACAAGAACATCAAAAGAAAGGCTGCAAACATCATATATGTGTCAAGCTATAGACATTCAAATATTCAAATATGATGAATGGGAGAAAGCATTTGAAGTACTAAATGACACAATCTTATGCTATTGACCATGGACACAAGTCATTATTTTAGACAACCTTGAATTGATGCACCGATTAGGTTCTTTACATTCTAATCAAAGCAAACTCCATTTTCATTAAGTTCACTGTTCAGGTCAACAAGCCTTAGTGACTATAAAGGTTAATGCGCCAACATCAAGTTTTAAGTAGGAACTAGATTATTCCACTGCATGCAATTCATCTATAAATTGTTGTCAACAAGAGGTAAGTTGGAGCAGTTCCCAACAAGAATCCAAAATGACTTCCAGTTCTTTCCTTAGAGGGCTTAGCAGTCAAACACAGCATCATGCTAGTTCATGATATTTTACTGATGGTAGATAACAATTTTACTGATGTAGGACCGGCATCTAATTAAGTCACCAACAGTAATAATCAACCCTAAATGGATTTTTTTTTTTATATAAGTAAAAGAATATTATTATTGAATAATGAGAGGGTACGCCAACCCATAAACAATATAAAAAAAAAACCAATATCCATAAAGTAGTGCTACCAACAAAAATTCCTACACCAGCCCCTAACATATTAATTTTGGGCAGCCACTACAGATAGAAACTGTAAGGAGTGAATTTGGGAATTAAAAAAAATTGAAAAACTCATAAATTAGGGATTTACAAAGCAAGCTAACCTGAATGGAGAATGGCGTCAGACTGCAAAGAACCTTAGCAGTGGTGGAGGCAGCGGTGGAGGAGGTGATGGCGAGGCCAAGTTGAACAAAAGCTGAACCTTAACCTTAAGGTGGCATTTGGTTCATAGAATCTGCAAGGTTAAGCGTGCTTGACCTGGAGTAATTCGAGGACGAGTGACCTCTTAATAAATTTTTCTTGGAAGCGTGTGAGGACAAAGCACGTTGAAATGACTTATATTTGTTTGCGGGGACAGTTGTTCATTCCGGAAAACAATCATGGACGTTACATTTTACACCATCAATAGATTATAAATTTTGGTATCATTAAACATGGGATTTAATTGATATGCACTGTCAATTTAAAGTTTTTTATACTGTCAACTAATTATGAACTGCCACATCAGTAAAAATGTTCGACTCTTATCCTAATCACCTTAAAAGTTACTCATATCATGATTTCTGATTGGTTGACAGTGTGACAAACTTTTCACTAACAGTACATAACAAATAAACTCTTAAAAATGTTTATAACTAAATTAAACACAAATTAACAGTTAACTATAACAAAAAAATTAAACTCAAATTAAGCACCAAAGAAAGGCCAAATTTTAAGAGATCCTAGCCATGGTAGTTGTGATGTAAATCCACTTCAAGTGTCTATTGATGATGACATGGAGCTGACAATTGAAGATTTAATGGCCATTGCTGAACAGGTAATTTTCTTTTCTGAGTGATAAGACTGAAGGAGAAAAATAGCTTTTGATTTTTCTTGTTAATCTGTATAGAAATATGTTTACCATTTCTATCATCATATTATCACATAATTGAGTGAATTTAAGATATAGCCCTCCAATACAAAGTTGAAAGTGGTGGAGATTTCGTATTCACTTTACCTCTGCTTGAAGATTTAAACTTTTGTTACGTCACGTGTGCATGCAGTATGTGAAAGATTATAACAACAAGGAGCGACAAGAAACATCAGGTAGACAGTGTGAATCAAAATGGCAAATTCCAGCTACTAGTGAATCAGGAACTGCCCTTGATTCCCCTTGTGAGAACAAAATATCATCTAGCTCTGCAAGGGAAGCTCTATATAATTCTACTCTAACAACAACTGGTGAATTAATTGCTACAAGCACCTCTCAAACAGGCCATCCTGCTCAAGACATGCTGGACCTGCTCTTGGGTCCCTTGCTGAGGAAACTCCCTGAGAAGGAGGAGAAGAACAAATCCATTGTAGAAAGTTTAGAATTTACCCATTAGTTCACTAGGCAAAGTCAAGATCACTTGTTGGAGAAGAAATGTTCCCCTTGATGAAGAAAAGAAACACTTTGAAAGACAAGGTAGCAATGTTTCTTGACGAAGATATGTAGATTCACCAACACAAATATGCATATCATAGCAAAGCAATGAGTCTCAGTTCTTGCACGACCAATATTAGTAGCTTCACCTGCTGTAAAACATTATAAATTCAGTCTCATCCTAGTTGGTCAAAGTTGCTTAGTGATAATGTTATAGGTGTGTAAAGTTCTTAATAGATCAAACTCTGATACAATAAAATTGAAAATCGATCACCTGTTGCCAGGGGAGTTTGGGGAGGGGACTTATCTTCACAGGACAGTGCAGGATTTTCATTAACATAAAGAAAAAGGTTGTTAATGGCTGCTGTGGTGAAGATTCCGTGGTACATTATGATCATATCATCTGTACAGGACTAGTAAACAAGTAACTAAGCATCTGAGCTCCTATGTCTCCATCAACTTCAGAGACTTTGTCTTGCATATTGATGGTTGATGGAGGAAGGATAATTACAATAATTGTAAGGGTATTGCTCCGGTGCCCCGTTCATTTTGAAGGGCACTGATGCCCTTACTGTTTGCGCCAATAATTTTTTAATAGATATGTAAAATTTTTACGTCATTTGTTATAAGTGTTTTATTGATTCTACTTTATAGATTGCAATTACTTATACTTTTCACCTCCCAAAAAGTGTTCCTCGTGTGGCAGCAATTCTGCAAAGCAAGTCATCTTATCAAAATATTCTATCTAGGTGGCACAGTGAAGAATACTATCTTCGTCGACGTCCCTTGCAAGATCGGCCAAAATGACTGTGTCTCTAGAAATGTGAGAGAGGTAGGCAAAGGCTATCTTTTGCCAGTTGATAGCAGCTTGAAAAAGAGGTGTCTCACCCTACTTGTTTTTCAAACTGATCAAATATATTCTCTCTTGTAATGCACTTTTATATTTTAGCGAACCCCCTGATGGTACAATGTGTAGTGGTGTATCCTTGTGCTCATTCTCCATTTTCAAAGCCTCATCCACTGTTTTATGCTTGATGTTTGCGTTCACAAGCTTCACAGCATATTCTTTTTTTGTAATCAGTAAAACACTATTAACCATTTTACATATCTGCCAACATTTTATTGATGCAAATAGTAAGGGCATCGATGCCCTTCAAAATGAGTAGGCACCGGAGCAATACGCTTGTCTATATTGTTCTTTGGTGCCTTTGGCTGCAGCAAAATGCGTGGGTCTGTAAGAGAAAATCTGTGTCCATGGACTTGCGTTGGGACTGGGCTGATTTCATAACCTTTTATATATGGCATTCAACAATTGTTTCTGTACAAAGATTCCATTAACATGCATGAAGAGGGACTGGATGGCTCTTCTGTTTGGTGCATTTGTTTGAATTTAAGCATGTCTTCTTCATAGCTTTCTGTAAGGAGAACATCTTAATCTCCTTTTCTTTTTCGTTGTACACATTTCCTCTTCCTATCAGTAACTGTTAGAATATTTTGTATTTAATTATATTCCAATGTCATAGTGGACAGATATCGTTTATTAATTATATTAGCTATTTATCAATTAGGAGCCTTAATTGATATGTGATCAAATTAAGTGATAAGGCTAATTAAATTTCTGATTTGATAATAAATTAGTTAATTGATATGGACTAAATATGAGTGGATGTCATTGATGGCCCATTTCGGAATAATGGGAACCCTAATTGGCCATCACCCTATATATAGGCTATGGTCCCCAATACACCGGACACAATATCGCATACCGTCTCTTCTCCCCATCTGAAGAGCGACTAAGGCATAAGGAGTCCCGGTTGAGGAAGAAACACAAGCCAACGGGTGTTCATTACCCGTCACTCTTTTCTCTTCCCCCTCTCTGCAGTTCAGGATTACTGCCCTCCGTTCGTGAAGGTTGGTGATCAAGTTCATCCTCTGAAGAACGCTTGAGATTAGGAACATACAATGGATTCAGGTATTCCTATATCTTTGATAAATCAACATGTTGTAGATCCTAAGGATATCAAGTTTTAGTTGTTCTTGATAATAGAGATGCATGCTATATATATGGTTATTATGTTTCGCAATAAAGACTTATGATAGCATGCCTTGTATATGATTATTGAGTTTAAATCTAACAAGTGGTATCAAAGCGGTCTTCATGTTTGATTTATTGGGATTATTTGTATGAATCCTAATTATGAAAGGAAATTTTTTTTTTTAATTGGCACGTGGTATTAAATATATATACCTCCAGTACGTGATCCAAATTTTCTTCTTCTTTCGAAATCGGAATCCAGGATTCTGGATTAATAAATTATAATCAATTTTCGATCTTTGGTGAAAGTTTGGAAAGTGAATCTGGAAAGTTTGATTCATAAGGTTTCTTTCATTCATGGTTTTTTGGTTAAAAATAATATATCTATCTTGGTTTTTCAATCTTTAAATATATGAATTGATGATGATATATTTTTTTTTACGTGATTAATGTATCTTGATTGAAATTTTTTTTGTTTCACGTAATCATAATCATCTGGGATTGGATGTCAATTTTGTATATATATTATATAAAGATGAATGGGAAAAGACTTGCTTTTCCATATTGTTTTATGGTCTCACTGTGTTGAGCAATGTATTTATTATACTTTTCTCACATACTTATGAGCGAGACCCTAAACCTGGGCCCGAGTGCAACTTGAGATAGGGAAGAGGTTGAGTAGTGGTAGCCTTCTGGATGTACATCCTGTTTGGTTATCACGAAGGCCTAACTTAGAGTGATTCATTTCGAGGGTATTGCCACTTCTAATAGTTTACCTATGGTTGTGTGTAATATTTCGAAATAAGTCCAGACTCTAAGGACCAAAGTTAGAACTATAGAACCACCTATTCGGAAAATTCATGTATTAGAAAAATTCTTTTTTTTTTAAAGGTTCTTTTCACACTAAACATTAAGGTTTCTATGTTTTTAGTGTGAATATGACAAATTCGGGACCCCCCATTTTAATAAAATTGTCTGGTAATTTTGGTTGAGTTGGTTGAAACAACACGTTGCCAAAGTAACCTCTGTTGCGTAAATTTGATTCAATTGGATTTACAAAAGATGTAGTATGAAATTATTCATGCGAGTTGTTGTCGGCCCGAAGGAAGGCACAACTTGGCCGGATAATTACATACTTGTGATGGTAAATGTGTGGTGATTATAAAGTATTTTCCATGTGGATAATGGGATGCCCGAAGGTGACCATTATTTGACAGGATTTATCACCAATATTTGATCATTGCGTTGAGAGTACCCCTAGCAGTTAATTCTTACAATCCGAAGATTGGGAATTGATGGTGCGCTTGGTATCTTGTTTGGGTCTTCAATTTGCCAATTTGGATTTTGAGTGAGTCAATTAAAGCATGAAGTCGCCAAGGTGACCTCTCTAGTGGAAATCACTCAAAAGAAATATTAAAGATTATGTGAGTGTACATCCATGCGGATATTAATCGGCCAACGGAAGGTTAATATTTGGCAGGGTTGCATTCACACCTGTGATGGTAAACACATAGTGATTATAAAGATTCTTTTCATGTGAATAACAAAGTATCCAAAGATAGTTGTTGTTTGACAGAAAATATCACCAGTGTTTGATCATTACAATAAAATACCACTAACAATTAATGTTATTGTCCAAAGACTTAATATTAATGGTGCACGAGGTATTTTGGTGAGTATCTTTACGGTACTTATGTTCTCTTTAAGCTAACATTGCTTATGTATCTGCTGATTTAACTCAATTTCGATTCTCAAAAGTTCTGACTAATTTTTGGGATTGAAAGAAGAACATTAAGATTGTTCTTGCTTCTTGACCTTGCACAAGGATGGAGAAAACCACCTTCTCTCACAAAATTCAATTTCTCTGAAGAGAGGATCAAGTATAGGAAGTGGGATCGCTCCAATTGCACGAGTCTTATGATCATAAAGGACGATATTCCGGAGACCTTTAGGGGTATTATTTTGGATGGCATAATTAATGCCTGAGATTTCCTTGTTGAAGTTAAAAAGTACTTTCTGAAAGCAATAAAGACGAAAACAAGCACTCATTGGAGAGCTAGATTTTCATTAAGTATAAAGAAAAAGAAATATAAGGAGCACGTTATAGGAGTGTCCAATCTTGCTCATAAACTTAAGGCGCTAAAACGTGGGCTGTCTAACGACTTGCCCATTCGTTTAGTATTTAGTATTCCTTCATGCACAATTCAGTCCGTTTAAGTCAGCTTATAGCTGTTATAAAGAGAAATGATATCTGAATGGATTCGTTTCATAAGGTGTGCAAGAAAGGAAACAATGAAGTAAGAGACGACAAATAGTGCTCATTTGACAAATATCTCTAAAGATAAGGGCTAACAAAAGAAAACTAAGGATAAAGCTGCTAAGGGCCCGTCTCAAAAGAAATAACTAGGGTCACAATTATTTCTTTTATAAGGACATCGGGTATCTAAAGAAGAAATGTCCCAAATATCATGTTTGGCATGCCTATAAAGGAATGTCTGAACTGATGAAGGCCAAGTGATGCTGAAAGATGCATCTATATTGGATTTGACCAAGTCAATAAAGGATAAGGCTATTGACATTTTAGATTGTTGTTACTGGCTAATATTTGAAATTAAAAGACATTTTGGTTTAGTCATCATTTAGATGAAATTTGGTTTTGGTTTCTTATTGAACAAATCAGGATAATTTTGTTCATTTAGAAACGATGGATTCAATTTGTCTTTTAAATTCAAATATTGTAGGAACCAGTTAAGCTATGGGCTGGGCAAACTATAATTGCTTGGTATTGAGATCTCATGTGGCAAAACATTGAGTGAGGAATCGTACGACACTAAGCGTAATGTTGTTAGTAAAATTAAGGAGCACAATGACACAAACATTTAGAGCACTTCTCTACGAATAGAGTTGAGCAACTTGTATGAGGGAATCCTAGATTCCATTGGCCTTTTACATTTTATTGTTTGTATTAAATGCATTAAAAGTTAAATATATCAGAATATGGCTATCAAGAATGCAGTTAAGTCCAAGTAATGACGCTTAAGGGTATGGTAAGGAGTATGATTAGTCATTCTACCTTACCAGAGTCACTACGAGAGTAACAATAAAGATTGCAGCTTAAATGCTTCACAGAGTACCAACTAAAGTTACCGATCAATCACTTTCAAGTATGGGAACATCCAACTAAGGCAAGACCGTATGAGTCTTGCGAAGGAGATTGGAGCTCCCCAAATATTGAGCGGCAACCTTATTGATACTCTGAAAGGTCAAAGGGGTAAATGAATTTGATAATCCCAAATTAAAGAAACCTTGAGACAGGAAGTGACTAGTTCTTTGAGAATATTGAGTTTGGGGGGAGATAAGATTAAAGACAATATCTTTGAGGAAGAATTGGTTCTAATCCCTGAACCAATTCATACAGTTGCTATTAGTGTAGCAAATTTGGATCCTTGTGAGGATATTGTTGTTATTCTTCCCATTCAAGATAAGGAAATTATTCCTGAAGGTCAAACTCAACACCTTCAAGAACTAGAGCATCAAGAGCCGATGCCTTTTGCCATGATCCACTAAAGAAATAGTTAATACTATTTTGGATAATTATATAGTATTTCTCTAGGAACATAAGGTAAGTTGTATTATGGAAGATGATTCAATCAACTCCCATCAAACCATATGACGTTTCTATTCGGAAAAGTGGATTGAAGGTATGAGTACAAGCTTTAGCTAGACATTAAGGTTTGAAACTTATCCTGATACCTGAAGGTTTCAAAGGGTAATATGGAGAGTTATAAGGTTTGTCTAGTGGCAAAAGGCTATACTCAAAAGAAAGGATTGCTTGTAAAGAGACATTCTCTTCAGTACCATTGAATGACTCTTTCAAGGATAATCATGGCTCACGTTGGTTATTATAATTTGGAGCTTCACAAGATGGATGTCAAGACGGTGTTTCTCAATGGCAACATTGATGAAACAAATGCATATAATGCAAACCAGGAAACTTTGTGTCAAAAGACATAGAGAAGATGTTTTGAAAATTGACGGAATCTATCTATGGGCTAAAAAAGACGTCTCGTTAGTGATACCACAAGTCTCATCAAGTGATTGTCTCATTTGGTTTCGAGATGAATATCGAGGACAACTGTGGGTATTACAAGTTCAGTGGGAGTAAGTTCATTTTTCTGGTATTATATGTTGATATTATGCTAACCAAGAACGATACAGGCTTATAGCGCGAAACCAAGAAATTTCTGACAAAGAATTTTGTGGAGAAAGATCTTGGGGATGCTTCTTTTGTCTTAGGAATTTCGATACTTAGAGATCATTCTCGAGGTATCTTTTGGGTTATCACAAAAGAGCTATATCGATATAGTTTTGGATAAGTTCGACATGAAAGATAGTAAACCAAGAGATACCCCGATCACTAGGGGAGACATTTTAGTCTCACTTAAATGCCCCTATGAAAATCTGGAAATTCAGGAAATGCAAAAGATTCCCTATGCTTCGGCTATGGGAAGTCTGATGTATGCTCAAATTTGTGTGCATCCGGAAATAGCGTACATAGTAGGATTATTAGGCAGATACTTGAGCAATTCAAGGATTATTGGAAAAACAACCATAAGGAATGTGAGATACTTAAAGAGAACAAAAAGGCATATGCTCATATATCGGAGATCCGACAGTTTAGAGATCATGAGAAATTATGACTCCGATTTTACAGGATGCCAAGATAGTAGGCATCTGACTATGGGATATGACTGGAGTAATTTTTTGTCACTTGGTTGCATTTAGTAAAAGATATTGAAATACCACTCAAGTCATGTTGTGACAAATAAGTCAGTTATATTGTACTTCAACAACAACATAAGTTCTACAAAGTCGAAATTCATCGACATCAAGTATCTTGTAGTTAAGAAAGAGTTCAGGAAAAATAGTTTTTTATGGAGCACATAGAGACAAATTCTATGCTAGCAGATCCACTAACTAAAGGCTTAACACCTAAGGTTTTTTCACGAGCATGTTGCTCATGTGGGTGTTGTCACTGAGGATGCCTTAGTTTAGTGGGAGTCTCTATTTGTGATTTATATTTGAGATACAAACCTTTTGTTATTTCGGATTTTCTGCAGAAATAAAGTTATGTTTATGAGTTCATTATGAACTTGTTTGTATCTTGTTGTGTGTAAAATTTATTTACACATTAAGGACTTTGGTTTGCAAAATTAAATTTTTGCAAAATTGATCTCACTAAAGACTTAAGTTGGACCAGTTGGAAATAGGCATGATTCAGAGATCACATTGCATGAAATTTCCATGCCACTCATCCATATCGATCTATGTCATCTAGTGCATTAATGTGGTGGTCGTCGGGGTTTAGTCACAATAGACGTTAGTGACGACAGCCGCGGTGGTCCCATTATTGATGTATGAGGTGGACCAGATTGTAAAGGGGAAATTTAAAGATAAATAGCATTCGGATGCGCGCCTAAAGAATTCTGATATAATTATTACGATATATTGCCCAAGTGGGAAATTGTTAGAATATTTTGTATTTAATTATATTCCAATGTCATAATGTGGGCAGATATCGTTTATTAATTATATTAGCTATTTATCAATTAGGAGCCTTAATTGATATGTGATCAAATTAAGTGATAAGGCTAATTAAATTTTCGATTTGATAATAAATTAGTTAATTGATATGGACTAAATATGAGTGGATGTCATTGATGGCCCATTTCGGAATAATGGGAACCCTAATTGGTCATCACCCTATATATAGGCTATGGTCCCCAATACACCGGACACAATATCGCATACCGTCTCTTCTCCCCATCTGAAAAGCGACTAAGGCATAAGGAGTCCCGGTTGAGGAAGAACCACAAGCCAACGGGTGTTCATTACCCGTCACTCTTTTCTCTTCCCCCTCTCTGCAGTTCAGGATTACTGCCCTCCGTTCGTGAAGGTTGGTGATCAAGTTCATCCTCTGAAGAACGCTTGAGATTAGGAACATACAATGGATTCAGGTATTCCTATATCTTTGATAAATCAACATGTTGTAGATCCTAAGGATATCAAGTTTTAGTTGTTCTTGATAATAGAGATGCATGCTATATATATGATTATTATGTTTCGCAATAAAGACTTATGATAGCATGCCTTGTATATGATTATTGAGTTTAAATCTAACAATAACCTCTTTCCTTAAGGAGCACGATCAAAGCAGACCCTTTTTTATTTCTTTTTCTGCTGCCACAATGCATAACACTGCCTCTATTTATAGAGGGAGGCCATCCGCAATATGAAAACATTACAAAATTTCGGCCATAATAATTTTGCTGCACAGACATATGGCTATGAACATAGCTCCTCATTTTCTCTTCACGGCAGATCTGTGCAAATCTGCCTTGCAGATATTTTGCATTCAATGTCTTGTTGCTTGGACTTTTCAAAAGGTTGGTTTTCCTCTTCAAAATAAATGGCTGGATACCACACATGGCCGTAATTAGTTACTATGGCAATGGGCATGTGCAGGTCACCTTTGCAACGCGACAATTTGGTTGGATTTTAATTTTCATACCTACAATTACTTATTATTCCCAAGCGTATCTTCATCAATTGAGAGAATGTGTGGACCTATAAATTTATGAGAAAAAACTCTATCCATGCATCTTACCGAATGTATTGGATTGAGATTTCAAAAGATTATTTGACATAAAAAAGTCTTGCGAATTTTAATGGATCATGTAGAAATGTAATGACTTATAAGATTTTTTTTTTAAAGACTTTTAAAATCAAGATTTTACTGTTTGGATTTTAATGGATTTATATCATAAGAATGTATAAGATTTAGAAGGATTATATGGATTTATAAGATTTAAAAAGAACACATAGTGAAAAATAAAATCATAAATCAATTTCTATTTCTGTAGTGGAGAATAAACACATAAATTCTAATTATAACATTACATATCAAAATCAATTTTATCGTGGAGAAGATAACATATTCATATGTTTTTGTTCCCTTGTTATTGTATTCATATAGTGAAAAAGAAAATTGTGAACTTAAAAAAGTAAAATCACTTTATTTTCATAATGTCATAAATATTGTATTATATACTTTTATTGCTTGTTGTTCCTAAAATATGTTAGCCATCAAGAATATATAAATTTGATGTGTCATTACTTGCAAACCAATTCTATTATATACTTAGGTAGCGTTTGAACCAACTTTTGTTGAGACAATTAGCTTGAATTAAATAAAAGTTTTTTTTATAGAAAAAATGTGGTTTTCAAGAAAGCTAAAATTTTTAAGTTTATTCGGAAAAAAACTTTTGATTATTTTGAAACCAATCATATTTTTCCATTTACTCTGTATAACTAACTATCAAACAAATATTATTATTCTATACAAACAACTTTTTTTTTTTTGTAATTTACTATATAAAAGTATTTTTTCACAACATCCAAACAAAAAAGATTATCTTAAAATCGCTTTTTGACAAGTATACCCAAACAAAAACTGATTCTTGTTATAATCGATTATTACAATAAATATATAATCGATTATTGAAGTAAATATCTTAAAATCGTTTTATTTGATAATTTATGTTGGGTTGAACGACAATCACGGGGGGAAGAAAGGTGGAGGGTAGAGAGAGGGAGGGAGGAAGGGAGGGGGGATAAAGGAGAGAGATAGAGGGAGGGAGGAGAAAGAAATATGAAGGCATAAGGTGAAGAGAAATAAGGATTGAGAATCCTGAGAAATCTCATGTGTTAGGGGGTGTGACTTTTTGTTACTAAAAAATAACTAAAAAGTCACACAAAGTCCCACAAAATGCACCTTAAAAAATAATCCATAAAAATTAGAAATTTTTTGAATACCACAAGACTTTTTGTTACTTGTAAAAACTCTTGATTGAATACCACAAGACTTATTTAGATTACTTCAAAGTCTTGATTAAATACCACAAGACATTTTTATCATATTTTTTTTTTAAAGTCCTTTAAAATCTCAATCCAATACACCCATAAAAACAATCTGAAACAAACTCAAGTCCCCCTATGATCGACTTGCTTGGGTATGTTGGTGTAGGCACTCTCTTGTTCTATTTCATGCACCTTTGGAGGCGAGATAGAAATACTCCTATCCTAAATTGGTACATCATTGGATTGTGATTCCCTGAATTCAGTTCTCTCACTCTCTCTTCACTCCCATGTTTTTTCTATCATTTTATTTAAAAGAAATCAATGGTCATGATTTCAAGTTAAGAAATCCAATGGCTATAATATATGTTGAATGTAATGACCGCAGTCATGGTGATCTCCCATAATTGGTATGCTAGTGGGGATTTTGTGTTATATGTCCAATATCCATGATTATGCAACTAAAGTTTTAAAATATCATGGAGGTACTTTGAAGTTTGAAGGACCTTGGCTCACATACATCAACTATGTTGTGACCAGTGATCCTATGAACGTGCACCACATTACAACTAATTCTTTTGGCAACTATGGCAAAAAGGTCCATATGTCACATGCTCGAGTTTTAATCCTCAACGGTTGCTATCACAAAAGCTCGTTGTTTATTTTAGCCTATCAAATCTCGTTATTGCTAAGTTTCGATATAGTTATGCTCAACTAAAAATACATTCAGAACATACAAAATTTGTTAATTTATAATTATAAATTATTAAAATATATAAATAATATTTTTTTTCATCCAACGTGAAATAAAAAATTATTATTTTATTCCACGTGATAGTGTTGATGTGGGGACCGTTAGCCACATTAGCACTGAATAGATGGAAACCAAAGGCAATGACCAATTCCAAGATTTTTGAATTTGCAGGGACCAAAACCTAAAGAGAAAAAAGTATAGGGATCACAATCAAATTTTTTTATATATATTTTTTTAAATGTCATCTACCATTAAAAAATTATATTTAATGTCACATGACAGTACTGACATAGCAATCCGTTAGCCACGTCAGCACTTAACAGTGCATCTTGACGATAGGGACCAATTTCAAAATTTTAAAAGTTAAAAACACCAAAATCTAAGGAAAAAAAGTTAAGGACCAAAATAAAAAATGACTATATTTATAGGAATAAAAAGTTTATTAAGCCAAAATAGAAACAAAAGTTATAAAAAACAAATTTTAATTGAGTTCATTAATAGTTTTTTTGTGTACATATAATGACACCGCTTTGATTACATAAAAAAAAAACAAGATACATTGTCCTCGAGAAAAATAGTATTTTTTTCGTTCCAATATATATGTCATATTTATAAAAAAAATTATCCCAAAATATATGTCATTCTCTATTTTTAATATAATATTGAATGTTTTTTATCAATTATACATTTAAATACTCAACTTTGCATTTATGATAATAGTTAAAATATCAATGATTAATAAGGTTAATTTAATAAAATTATTACTCTTTTTTTTTATTTATTATTATTTTTTAAATTATATAATTTAATCAAATATGATATATATATTAAGACGAAAAGAGTATTCTAAAAAAAAAAAATATTATCTTGTCCTCTAAAATTCGGCCGTTAGTTAAGTCATAGGACATGACAACATTCTTCTGCGTAGCTGTGGCACACGATGACGTTGTGTGGGATGTGAAAACATTGCCAAATTTGGGTAATAATAATTTTGCAGCACCCACCACCCATGAGAGCTCCTCATTTTTTCTTCACCACAGATCTATGCAAATAGTCTCTTGCACATTTTGCATAAAATGTCTTGTTTTTTCCTCTTTCACAATAAATGGCTGGATACCACACATTGGCCGTAATTAGTTACGATGGTAATGGGCAGGTACAGGTAGGACTGACAAAATAATCCATGAATTAATTATATATTCGGTTCATCCATAAAAAAATTTATCCAATTCATCCATTTATAAAAAAAAAAAAAAAATCAGTTGGATTGGATTGAATTCTCTTTTTTAGTGGATGGTTCATAATCCGTTCAATTGCTTTTTGTAAATCCGTTGGACCAGAAAAAAATAACCTAGTGGATTTTTTTTTATCCATTCCAAAATATTTTTCACAAACCAGAAAATTGAAGTCAAAGTTTTCCCCCCACGTGGGATCGACATGCCTTTAAATCATTATTTAGAGAAAATATTTTAGAAAAATTTTTCCCACTGAAATAAGGCTAAATCAGTTTTGGTAGCACAATTTTCTAATTTTATTATTTTTTTGAAAACCTGAGATGTTGGTGCTACTTTGATAACAATTGCGATATAACAGAATTTGCAGAATTAAAGTTATCAGAAATACAAATAATATTAAGTAGAGCACTAAAATTCATTCAATTATGTTAAAAGTCTTTCTAAAAAAAAATATTCTCATAACCTTGGACGGGTACGACAGACCGACCGCCTACTGCCTATCAGTCCGCCATTCGACCGGCCGACCCAATTTATATGCTGTATATGAAAAATATTAAAATAAAAATGGATGGGTTGGATATTCATCCATATAAAAATGATTAATGGATGGGTTAGATGTTTTTTATTAAATAGGTCATGGATGGATTGGATTTTTTAATACATTTTTAATGGATCGAAATGGATTGGTGGATTATTTTTGACCCATCCATTATAATCCGAATCAAAATCCATCCGATCCATCCGTTTGCCAACAAGCCAATTTTGCAACACTTCAATTTGGTTGGATTTTAATTTTCATGCCGACAACTACTTATTACTCCCAACAGTATCTTCATTAATTGAGAGCATGTGTGCACCTATAAATTGATGAGAAAAACTCTCCATGCATCTTAGAAACAATCTAAAACAAACTCAAATCCCCCTATGATGGACTTGCTTTGTTATGTTGGCGTAGCCATTCTCTTGTTCTATTTCATCCACCTCTGGAGGCGCAATAGAAATACACCTACCCCAAATTGGCCCATAATTGGTATGCTAGTGGGGGTTTTGCGTAATGTGTCCAATATCCATGATTATGTGACTACAATTTTGAAATATCATGGAGGTACTTTGAAGTTTGAAGGACCCTGGCTCACAAACATCAACTATGTCGTGACCAGTGATCCTATGAACGTGCACCACATTACAAGTACAAACTTTGGCAACTATGCTAAAGGGTCCGAATTCCATGAGATTTTTGATGTTCTAGGAGATGGGATTTTCAATTCTGATTTCCAGAAATGGAAGTACCACAGGGTTATCCTTCATTCGTTGTTTAAAAAGAACAACTTTGAGAGCTTCCTTCAACAAAGCATTCAGAAGAAGCTGGAAATTTGCCTACTACCGTTTCTTAGTCATGCATCAAAAGCAGGAACCCAAGTGGACTTGCAAGACATCTTTCAAAGGTTCACCTTTGACAACATCTGCTCCATAGTATTAGGATTTGATCCTAATTGCCTTCCAAACAAGTTCACTGAGTTCTCAGAGGTTGCTTACGAGAAAGCTTTTAACAAAATGGAGGATGCAGTCTTCTACAGACACATTGTTCCAAGATGTTTATGGAAGCTGCAGAAGTGGTTCGAAATTGGACATGAGAAAGAGTTCAATGAATCCCAAAAAATCGTAGACCAATTCTTGCATGAATGTATAACGTCCATACGTGAAGAACAAAGCAAATGCAACAATAGCCAATTGGATGAATCAAACTTTTACTTGCTAAAAGCTCTTATCGAGGAAAGAGGGAAAGAACAAATAGATGACAAGTTTCTGAGAGACACTGCATTTAATCTCCTGGCTGCAGGAAGAGACACAATTAGTGCAGGTCTCAGCTGGTTTTTCTGGCTTGTTTCAACTCATCCTCTTGTTGAAGTCAAAATTCTTGAAGAAATCAATGATACTTTTATAACCAAAGAAGAAAGTTGGCTTGCTGCAGGAGTAGAAAAGCTTAATAAGTTAGTTTACCTCCATGGAGCTATATGTGAAGCCTTGAGGCTTTTCCCTCCTGTCCCTTTTGAGCACAAGTGTGCCATCAAATCTGACATACTTCCAAGTGGTGATCGTATTGATCCAAATACGACGGTACTGTACTCGTTATACTCAATGGGAAGGATGGAACAAACATGGGGGAATGATTGCTTGGAATTTAAACCTGAACGATGGATTTCAGATAATGGAAACATTATACACATACCATCTTATAAGTTCATAGCTTTTAATGCAGGGCCCAGAAGTTGTTTGGGTAGAAACATCAGCTTCATCCAAATGAAGATGGTTGCCATTGCTTTGTTGTGGAATTTTAAAGTGCAGGTGGTGGAAGGTCATCCGGTATCTCCAAGTGTTTCTATTATACTTCACATGAAACATGGCTTGAAGGTCGATGTTATAAAAAGATGAATTTGATGGAAGCAGGGTGTTGTTATAAATGATTGATGAATTGTGTCTTGTCTCCTATTTATGATTACTACTTTAATTATTTTAATTCACTGATTGATCGTATTAGATGATGTGTGGGTGACCATTGAAAAATAAAAGAAAGGAAATATGGTCTTGGCACTTGCAGAAGGATGTAGGTCCTGAATGTTTAGAAAATTATGTTAATGTGTTTTTCTATTCTCTCTCGTCACTTCTTATCTCTAATGTTTATTATTCTTTCATTTTATGAGTTTTTTATGAAATTTTTTTTTTGGGTCTAAAACACTTCATATTTTAATATTATTTTGGACTTTGGCAGATCTGAGCCATTATAGGAAGACTCATTTAAATAGGTAAAATTTTCTCGTTACATCAATTTTTTTTCATTTACAAAAACTTGAAGCCAATATATTACCTAAGGGAAATGAAGCTACTTACCATTTGGATCAAAGATGGTTTTTTTTATTAATGGAATTATGATTTGCGAGAAAGTTGTTTTAGTTTTTTTTAATTAGGTAAAAGTAAGAATAAATCAAATCAATTGAAATTTTTTAATGAATGATTTAAAATTACATTTTAAATATAAAAAACACGTGTTAAAAATAATGTTTTCTTAATTTATTCCCATTCCCTTCTTCCCTAACAATTGAATTAATTGGATGATTATTGTTTTTTGAAGCAAACAAGTATTAATTGAATGATTATTGTTCCATACAACACAAACAGTTGAATGATGTTGTGTTTAAATATTACTTGAACAAATTTTGGATACCACAAAACAAGTATTCTCTCTTAAATTATTATTGATTAAAATAACTTTTAGTTTCTACATTTTTACAAAAATTTTAAAGCATTTAGCTGGTATGCACTATTAGTAAAAATAATTTTTATATTATCAACTAATCATAAATTGTCACTTTAGTAAAAATATTTGACTTTTATTCTAACTAACTTAAAATTCACTTATATCATTTACACCATGTAAATTAAAGTCATTTTTAAATATGTTCCTAGAAATGTTTTTACTTAGGTTTATGCTTCAAAAGAATTAATTAGTTTCTAGTAGTACAAGTTTTAAAGATTTACGTACCATAGTTTTCTAGTTAGTGGATTTAATTAAAAATTTCTTTAAATATGAAAACTTATTTAAAAAAAATATATAAAAACTTAATTAAAAATATTTAAATCATGGGAGCCTAATTAAAAATTGAGAAAGATTGTAAGACTTAAAAATAATTGGGTTTAATTGGTATGCATTGTTAGTGTAAATATTTTTTATGTGACACTCGGGGATGATGAGGGCGGGGAGTAATCGCCGGTGAAAAAGATGAAGCACAGATGAGAAACAGCTCATGCAGACTTCTACGCAGAGTAACACATAATCGAACAGAATTCACACAAAAACGGGAGGGATTCTGAGACTGTGCAGGTATGAGTCTATATAGTTTAAGTATTCCGAGACTATACAGGTGTGAGAATGTATAGTTGAGGAAAACTTAAAAAAATTTATTAATACTACCTAAAGAAACAAGATGCATATTTTTTTCTGGGATTCCATCACTTAGAAACTGCAAGGTTAAGCATGCTTGATCTGGAGTAATTATGGAATAGGTGACCTCTTGATAAGTTTTATTAGTAAGCGTGTAAGTGAGGAGAAATTATGTTGAAATGACTTGTATTGATTTGCGTGGACAGTGATCAATTCTGGAAAGCAATCGTGGACGTTACATTTTACACAATCAACAAATTATAAATTTTCGTATCATTAAACATGGGATTTAATTGATCTGTATTATCAATGTAATTTTTTTTTTATACTGTCAACCAATTATGAACAGCTACATTAATAAAAATATTTGACTCTTATCCATAATTAAATGATCATTGCCCTGGAAATTTGCTTACTTTAACAAAATCACCCTCCTTTTTGTGTGGTAGAAATTTTTGTCGTTTTCTGTGAAGATGATAATTTTTCAATTTTGCTTGAGTGTGACTTTAAATTAAAATGCTTGATATAATTAATAGGAATGCATACTTCTGTTGAGGGAAGTAAACGGCAGCTACCACCATGGATGGTGCAGAATGTTGGTGCCAGCCATGTGAGTAACTCTGACAATGTTGTTGAAACTAACTGCCATATGGAAAAAGGAGACATCATGGCAAATGCTGGAAATGCGACGAAGAAATTTGCAGGGCTAGATCACAAGAGAGAAACTTCAAAGAGGAAGTTAAACTTAAATGAAAAGTGTGAATTTAAGAGGAGAAGAAATCTAAGCCAACAGGACGGAAATGACAATAATAATCTTATTCAAAAGAAGAAGAAGAAAGATGATAGGTGTAGGGATAGAGTGCAGAAATCTTCTACAAAAGAAAGGCCAAAATTTAAGAGATCCTATCCATGGTAGTTGTCATGTAAATCCAGTTCAAGTGTCTATTGATGATGACGTGGATCTGACAATTGAAGATTTAATGGCCATTGCTGAACAGGTAATTTTATTTTCTGAGTGATAAGACTGAAGGAGAAATAGCTTTTGATTTTGCTTGTTAATCTGTACAGAAATATGTTTACCATTCCTATCATCGTATTATCACATAATTGAGTGAATTTAAGATATAGCCCTCCAATACAAAGTTGAAAGTGGTGGAGATTTCGTATTCACTTTACCTCTGCTTGAAGATTTAAACTTTTGTCATGTCACGTGTGCATGCAGTATGTGACAGATTATGAGAACAAGGAGCGACAAGATACATCAGGTAGACAGTGTGAATTAAATGGCAAATTCCAGATACAAGTGAATCAGGAACTGCCATTGATTCCCCTTGTGAGAACAAAATATCATCTAGATCTGCAAGGGAAGCTCTAGATAATTCTACTCTAACAACAACTGGTGAATTATTTGCTACAAGCACCTCTCAAATAGGCTATCCTGCTCAAGACATGCTGGACCTGCTCTTGGGTCCCTTGCTGAGGAAACTCCCTGAGAAGGAGGAGAAGAACAAATCCATTGTAGAAAGTTTAGAATTTACTCATTAGTTCACTAGGCAAAGTCAAGATCACTTGTTGGAGAAGAAATGCTCCCCTTGATGAAGAAAAGAAACACTTTGAAAGACAAGCTAGGTAGCAATGTTTCTTGACTAACATATGTAGATTCACCAACACAAATATGCATGTCATAGCAAAGCAATGAGCCTGAGTTCTTGCATGACCAATATTAGTAGCTTCACCTGCTGTAAAACATTTGATGATAAATTCATTCTCATCCTAGTTGGTCAAAGTTGCTTAGTGATAATGTTATAGTAGGTGTGTAAAGTTCTTAATAGATCAAACTCCGATACAATAAAATTGAATATCGATCGCCTGTTGCCAGGGGAGTTTGGGGAGGGGGCTTATCTTCACAGGACAGTGCAGGATTTTCATTAACATAAAGAAAAAGGTTGTTAATGGCTGCTGTGGTGAAGATTCCGTGGTACATTATGATCATATCATCTGTACAGGACTAGTAAACAAGTAACTAAGCATCTGAGCTCCTATGTCTCCATCAACTTCAGAGACTTTGTCTTGGATATTGATGGTCGATGGAGGAAGGATAATTACAATAATTGTAATACTTATTGAATATGGATGTTTAAGTAGGTTTGGTTGGTTGACACGTAGGATTTTCTATTACTTGTTAGGTTAGGGTTCTATTACATATTTCAGATTATTTAAGTATTGAGTGAGGATTCTTATTATAGTGAAATTCACATTTTTTGGATATCTTGGACAATTATGTTCTTAGAATAGATTCTGTTTAGTATCTCATATAAAGTAGGCTTTATGGTTATGTTTGATAAGTGAATCTCAATCATGCGTTAAGCATTTTCTTTAAATTAAGTTCAGGGGCTTGTTCAGAGAAAGAAGGGCAATGTCTTACGAATTTACAGTGGTGTTTGTCTATATGGTTCTTTGGTGCCTTTGGCTGCAGCAAAATGCGTGGGTCTGTAAGGGAAAATCCTTGTCCATGGACTTGCGTTGGGACTGGGCTGATTTCATAACCTTTTATATATGGCATTCAACAATTGTTTCTGTACAAAGATTCCATTAACATGCATTAAGAGGGACTGGATGGCTCTTCTGTTTGGTGCATTTGTTTGAATTTAAGCATGTCTTCTTCATAGCTTTCTGTAAGGAGAACATCTTATTCTCCTTTTCTTTTTCGTTGTACACATTTCCTCTTCCTATCAGTAACCTCTTTCCTTAAGGAGCACGATCAAAGCAGACCCTTTTTTATTTCTTTTTCTGCTGCCACAATGCATAAAACTGCCTCTATTTATAGAGGGAGGCCATCCGCAATATGAAAACATTACAAAATTTCGGCCATAATAATTTTGCTGCACAGACATATGGCTATGAACATAGCTCCTCATTTTCTCTTCACGGCAGATCTGTGCAAATCTGCCTTGCAGATATTTTGCATTCAATGTCTTGTTGCTTGGACTTTTCAAAAGGTTGGTTTTCCTCTGCAAAATAAATGGCTGGATACCACACATGGCCGTAATTAGTTACTATGGCAATGGGCATGTGCAGGTCACCTTTGCAACGCGACAATTTGGTTGGATTTTAATTTTCATACCTACAATTACTTATTATTCCCAAGCGTATCTTCATCAATTGAGAGAATATGTGGACCTATAAATTTATGAGAAAAAACTCTATCCATGCATCTTACCGAATGTATTGGATTGAGATTTCAAAAGATTATTTTGGCATAAAAAAGTCTTACGAATTTTAATGGATTATGTAGAAATGTAATGACTTATAAGATTTTTTTTTTTTAAAGACTTTTAAAATCAAGATTTTACTGTTTGGATTTTAACGGATTTATATCATAAGAATGTATAAGATTTAGAAGGTTATATGGATTTATAAGATTTAAAAAGAACACATAGTGAAAAATAAAATCATAAATCAATTTCTATTTCTGTGGTGGAGAATAAACACATAAATTCTAATTACAACATTACATAGCAAAATCAATTTTATCGTGGAGAAGATAACATATTCATATGTTTTTGTTCCCATGTTATTGTATTCATATAGTGAAAAAGTAAATTGTAAACTTAAAAAAGTAAAATCACTTTATTTTCATAATGTCATAAATATTGTATTTTATACTTTTATTGCTTGTTACTAAAATATGTTAGCCATCAAGAGTATATAAATTTGATGTGTTATTACTTGCAAACCAATTCTACTATATACTTAAGTAGCATTTGACCCAACTTTTGTTGAGACAATTAGCTTGAAGTAAATAAAAGTTTTTTTTTATAGAAAAAAGGTGGTTTTCAAGAAAGCTAAAAATTTTAAGTTTATTCGAAAAAAAACTTTTGATTATTTTGAAACCAATCATATTTTCCCATTTAATCTATAACTAACTACCAAACAAATATTATTATTCTATACAAACAACTTTTTTTTTTTGTAATTTACTATATAAAAGTTTTTTTTTACAGCATCCAAACAAAAAAGATTATCTTAAAATCGCTTTTTGATAAGTATATCCAAACAAAAACTGATTCTTATTATAATCGATCATTACAATAAATATATAATCGATTATTGAAGTAAATATCTTAAAATCGTTTTGTTTGGTAATTTATGTTGGGTTGAACGATAATGACGGGGGAAAGAGAGGTGGAGGGTAGAGAGAGGGAGGAAGGAAGGGAGGGGGGATAAAGGAGAGAGATAGAGGGAGGGAGGAGAAAGAAATATGAACGTATAAGGTGAAGAGAAATAAGGATTGAGAATCCTGAAAAATCTCATGTGTTAGGGGTGTGACTTTTTGTTACTAAAAAATAACTAAAAAGTCATACAAAGTCCCACAAAATGCACCTTAAAAAATAATCCATAAAAATTAAAAAGTTTTTGAATACCATAAGACTTTTTGTTACTTGTAAAAAGTCTTGATTGAATATCACTAGTTTTGGATTCCCTCTTTAAAAATCTTAATAGTCTTGATTGAATACCACAAGACTTATTTAGATTACTTCAAAGTCTTGATTGAATACCACAAGACATTTTTATTATAATTTTTTTTAAAGTCCGTTAAAATCTCAATCCAATATCACAAAACATTTCTATTTCATGCACCTTTGGAGGCGCGATAGAAATACTCCTATCCTAAATTGGCCCATAATTGGATTGTGATTCCCTGCATTCAGTTCTCTCACTTTCTCTCCACTCCCATGTTTTTTCTATCATTTTATTTAAAAGAAATCAATGGTCATGATCTGAAGTTAAGAAATCCAATGGCTATATTATATGTTGAATGTAATCACTGCAGTCATCGTGATCCCCCATAATTGGTATGCTAGTGGGGATTTTGCGAGTATGTCCAATATCCATGATTATGCAACTACAGTTTTAAAATATCATGGAGGTACTTTGAAGTTTGAAGGACCTTGGCTCACAAACATCAACTATGTTGTGACCAGTGATCCTATGAACGTGCACCACATTACAACTAATTCTTTTGGCAACTATGGTAAAAGGGTCCATATGGCACATGCTCGAGTTTTAATCCTCAACGGTTGTTATCACAAAAGCTTGTTGTTTATTTTAGCCTATTAAATCTCGTTATTGCTAAGTTTCGATATAATTATGCTCAATTAAAAATACATTCAAAACATACAAAATTTGTTAATTTATAATAATATAAATTATTATAAATTATTAAAATATATAAATAATATTTTTTTCATCCAACGTGAAATAAAAATTATTATTTTATTCCACGTGATAGTGTTGACGTGGGGACCGTTAGCCACATTAGCACTCAATAGATGAAAACCAAGGCAATGACCAATTCCAACATTTTTGAATTTGCAGGGACCAAAACCTAAAGAGAAAAAAGTATAGGGACCACAACCAAATTTTTTTTTTTATATTTTTTTAAATGTCACCTACCATTAAAAAATTATATTTAATTAATGTCACGTGACAGTGCTCTGACATAGCAATCTGTTAGCTACGTCAGCACTTAACAATACATCTTGACGATAGGGACCAATTCCAAAATTTTAAAAGTTAAAAACACCAAAATCTAAGAAAAAAAAGTTAAGGACCAAAATAAAAAATGACTATATTTATAAGACTAAAAAGTTTATTAAGCCAAAATAGAAACAAAAGTTATAAAAAACAAATTTTAATTGAGTTCATTAATAGTTTTTTTGTGTACATATAATGATACCGCGTTGATTACATAAAAAAAAATAAGATACATTCTCCTCGAGAAAAATAATATTTCTTCTGTTCCAATATATATGTCATATTTACAAAAAAAATTATCCCAAAATATATATCATTCTCTATTTTTAATGTAATATTGAATGTTTTCTATCAATTATACCTTTAAATACTCAACTTTACATTTATGATAATAATTAATATATCAATGATTAATAAGATTAATTTGATAAAATTATCATTCTTTTTTTTTATTTATTAATTTTTTTAAATTATATAATTTAGTTAAATATGACATATATATATATATATATATATATATATATATACAAAGTAAAATGTTTCAAGAACCTACATAAAGCAACTTTTAACACGTGTCTTCTTCTAACAAATTCTCACAGAAAAACATACAGGCGTCACAGTCTTAATACACAACATATGTCATCCGAAATTTTATCTTCAATTAAATGCATGTTTTTGAAAAACAAAGGCTGATACTATAGTTTTTCTTTTCTAAAATTGTCATATTCCAAACATTCAGCAAACGATCAATTGTATTGCAATGATAAAAGGAAAAAACTTTTAAATGCTTCAATTTTGAATCAAGAATATATGAATATGTTATCCTAAATTTCAGCACAATACACTTTCAACATATATTATCATAAATTTGTTTTCTAACAGGGTACTATTCAATCTCCATTAATTCGATTCTCTTTCAACAAAATATCAAGTTCAAATATATTCACATCCTTGGTGTCAAAAAAGTATATATATATATATATTCACAACCTCTGTCTTTCATCCATACATTAAGCAGGGGTCAACAAAAACCAAGAACAGAGATGGAAACGGGGATGATCCCGAGTAGGCTTAGCTCCGTGCCGGGCTGAACTTCGCAACCCAGAAAGTTTCTCAGAAGTCAGCACATCACTGCAAAACGACATTCCAGATCCCCCCTAAATGTACCGTGTGATGGATTTGTTCTTGCAGGGAGGCGGTTACTGGGCCCGAACTAACACCAATGACGATGTATTTTTTATTTTCTCTTGGACCTTCAATCGAGACAAAATCCATCTGAGATTTCATCTACTATTTTTAGCTTGCTGCTATTTGGAGACAATGAATACAGAGAACCTATATGTCATCCTCATCCTGCCATTTTCCATCTATTTTAGAATTATTTCATTTTCTCTGCTACTGTCAGCCTTAGATTTTTCTTTTTTTCAAAAATTCTTTTTTATCTAAACTGTTTCTCTTAAATTATTGCATGATTTAGTGATTCTCTTTTTTAAAATTTATTTGGTTCTAATTATTTTTTGTTTAATGTAACAGGCAGTGACTACGAATGTTTTAACGGGTGTGAATTATTTTTGGACTAAAATTTGAATCATTCAGGAGTAGCGCTCTATATTAAGTTGAGGTTATCTGTTTCCTTTTTCAAAGACTTCTCAAAGGATAGTTGCATAAGGGAAAGCAAAAGAGAATGAATTGCAGAAGCTCCAAGGGTACAAAGGAAACCAATAGCGTATTTCCCTGGACATTCCAGTTCGTTCATCTGACTATCTGAGTCTTCATTGACGGCAAGAGGTGAAAGAAGATACAGTAGAACCATTGTGGAGTTTATTATCAAGGCAATGAGGTTTTGATGATTCAGAAAATATGAGAAAATTGCATTGAAAGCTAACTAGGATGCACAAATCGATCTATAGGTAAAAGCATGTAGGTAAGTTAGTTCCATTTGCAATCTTTCTATGCATGTTCCTTATATGGCTTTAGAATTGCTTGAGCATTTGAAAAACTAACTAACTTATTAATATTTAGCTAAGTGAAACCTTAATTGTAAAACTAAGTTATTGACATTTTTTAAAACATATGGACTTTAAAAAAAATATCTAAATTGCTATGGATGAATATTTTAATAAAAATAATATATTAATATAATAGATAACAGTTTTCGTATCAGTTTTGTTCTTAATAATGCGTATAATAATATACTATTTGTGATATTTAGACTACGATTACAATTTCAAAATAAAAGGTATCATATTCGAAGTTTCTATTTTAATAATTTTGATTTTATATTAAAATGATTTGTTTTTTTATTAAATTTACTTTCTGAAAATGTGTGCATCTTTTAAATTTATTTTATTAGGAAATATTTATGTTTATATGAATCAAAAGGATATATATTCATAAAAAAAAAAAAGGATATATCCAGTATTAATATCAATTTGTAATGGGATTTAGAACATCCTTCCTTTAAAGTATCAAATGTAATTGCTAAATTTGAGAATGAGAGTCTTGGTTTACTTTTTCTTTAAAAATAATATTATGATACATAATTATTTTTTTTAAAAATGATTAACTTGCACAAGGAAAAGAGAAGGACAAATAATGTGATAAATAAATATATTTTTCTAAAAATGGTTAAGTTTGAGGGGGAATTGAGAGAAATAAATCAAATAGATTTTCAAGAGAAAATAAAAAAATAATAAGATAGATAAATAAAATTGCTAAAAATTATTAACTTGCTTGGGAAAACAGAAGAAACAAATCAAATAGCTTTTCTAAAGAGAAGAAAAAAATAATGTGATAGATAAATATATTTTTTAAAAATGGTTAACTTTTATCGAAAAATAGGAGAAATAAATCAAAATATTTTCAGAATTTTTTTTCATATGATAGATGAATATATTTTCCAAAAATGGTTAGCTTGCACGGTAAAAATAAGAGAAAAAATTAAATAAATTTTCAAGAGAGAAGAAAAAAATTTCATATGATTACCAAGATATTGTGAAGAGTTTAACATTAGCTTGAAATGTAGTTGTAGCTTTGAAAACATATATATATATATATATATAATATTAAATGTTCAAAGAAGTATCATACCAAGGTATTGATAGAAATATCAAATATTTAAAGTAATATGATAGATAAATATATTTTCTAAAAATGGTTAACTCACACAGGACAAAGAGAAGAAATAAATCAAATAGATTTTTAAGAGAGAATAAAAATAATAATATACTAGATAATTTTTTTAAATGATTAACTTGCACAAAAATCGAGGAGAAATAAATTAAATAGATTTTGAAGGGAGAAAAAAATAATGTCATAAATAAATATATTTTCTGAAAATGGTTAACGTGCATGAGGAAAATGAAGAAATAAGAAAATAATAATATTTTTCCTTTATTATTTCTTTTATCCACATGCAATTTTTTTTATATCTACCTATTAATATTGCATAAATATTATGATATTCTACCTGCGTTGCACATGTAATAAGCTAGAGTGCATATTTACAAGATAGTACTATATACTTACTATTTACATTTAAGAGTCATTATTTATATTATAATATCAATAATAGTTATTAAGTTAATATCCGTTATATTTTGTGAACGATAGTTCAGACAAAATACTTTTTTTACAATTTTTGATTTCCCCAAAAGAAATTTTAAACCAAAAACGTAAAATCAATAATTACATATTTATTTTATGAAATCCTGAAAAATAATATATTTTCCGTGCATGGCACGAATCCATACACTAGTATATATATATTAAAGTGAAGAGGGTATTCTAAAAAAAAATATTATCTTGTCCTCTAAAATACGGCGGTTAGTTAAGTCATAGGACATGACAACATTCTTCTGCTTAGCTGTAGCACACGATGACGTTGTGTGGGATGTGAAAACATTGCAAAATTTGGGTGATAATAATTTTGCTGCACCCACCGCCCATGAGAGCTCCTCATTTTTTCTTCACCACAGATCTATGCAAATAAATAGTCTCTTGCACATTTTGCATAAAATGTCTTGTTTTTTCCTCTTTCACAATAAATGGCTGGATACCACACATTGGCCGTAATTAGTTAATATGTTAATGGACACCAATAGGTAGGGCTGACAAAATAATCCATGAACTAATTATACATTCGGTTCATATATGAAAAAATCCATCCAATCTATCCATTTATTAAAAAAAAAAATGGATTGGATTGGATTGAATTCTCTTTTTTAATGGATGGTTCATAATCCATTCAATTATTTTTTGTAAATCCGTTGGATCAGGAAAAAATAACCTAGTGGATTTTTTTTATCCATTCCAAAATATTTTTCACAAACCAGAAAATTGAAGTCAAAGTTTTTCCCCCACGTGGGATCGACATGCCTTTAAATCATTATTTAGAGAAAATATTGTAGAAAAATTTTTCTCACTGAAATAAGGCTAGATCAGTTTTGGTAGCACAATTTTCGAATTTTAATATCTTTTTGAAAACCTGAGATGTTGGTGCTACTTTTATAACAATTGCTATATAACAGAATTTGTAGAATTAAAGTTATCAGAAATGCAAACAATATTAAGTAGAGCACTAAAATTCATTCAATTACGTTAAAAGTCTTTCTAAAAAAAATATTCTCATAACCTCCGACGGTTACGACCGCCTACTGCCTACCAGTCCGCCAGTCGACCGGCCGACCCAATTTGTAGGCTGTATATGAAAAATATTAAAATAAAAATGGATCGGTCGGATATCCATCTATATAAAATTGATTAATAGATGGGTTGTATGGTTTTTATTAAATGGGTCATGAATGGATTGGATTTTTAATACATTTTTAATAGATCGAAATGGATTGATGGATTATTTTTGATCCATCCATTATAATACGAATCAAAATCAATCAGATGCATCCATTTGCCAACAGGCCAATTTTGCGACGTTTCAGTTTGGTTGGATTTCAATTTGACAACATCTGCTCCATAGTATTAGGATTTGATCCTAATTGCCTTCCGAACAAGTTCACTGAGCTTCCAGAGGTTGCCTACGAGAAAGTTTTTAACAAAGTGGAGGATGTAATCTTGTACAGACACTTCGTTCCAAGATGTTTATGGAAGCTGTTGAAATGGTTTTAAATTTGACATGAGAAAGAGTACAGTGAATCCCAAAAAGTCGTTGACCAATTCTTGTATGAATGTATAACATCCATACGTGAAGAGCAAAGCAAATGCAATAGTAGCGAAATGAACAAATCAAACTTTTACTTGCTAAAAGCTCTTATTGAGGAAAGAGGGAAGGAGCAAATAGATGACAAGTTTCTGAAAGATACTACAATTAATCTCTTGGCTGTAGGAAGGGACACAATTAGTGCAGGTCTCAGTTGGTTTTTCTGGCTTGTTTCAACTCATCCTCTTGTTGAAGCCGAAATTCTCGAAGAAATCAGAGATACTTTTATAACCAAAGAAGAAAGTTGGCTTACTGCAGGAGTAGAAAAGCTTAATAAGCTAGTTTACCTCCATGGAGCTATATGTGAAGCCTAAGGCTTTTCCGTCCTGTCCCTTTTGAGCACAAGTGTGCCATCAAATCTGACATACTTCCAAGTGGTGATCGTATTGATCCAAATACGATGGTGTTGTATTCGTTATACTCAATGGGAAGGATGGAACAAACATGGGGGAAAGATTGCTTGGAATTTAAACCTGAAAGATGGATTTCAGAGAATGGAAGCAATATACACATACCATCTTATAAGTTCATAGCTTTTAATGCAGGGCCCAGAAGTTGTTTGGGTAGAAACATCAGCTTCATCCAAATGAAGATGGTTGCCATTGCTTTGTTGTGGAAGTTTAAAGTGCAGATGGTGGAAGGTCATTCGGTGTCTCCAAGTGTTTCGATTATACTTCACATGAAACATGGCTTGAAGGTCAAAGTTATAAAAAGATGAATTCGATGGAAGCAGAGTGTTGTTATAAATGATTGATGAATTATGTGTTGTCTCCTATTTATGATTACTACTTTAATATGCCAATGCTTTATTTTAATTCACTGATTGATCGTATTAGATGATTATTTGTGACCATTGAAAAATAAAAGAAAGGAAAGATGGTCTCGACACTTGCAGAAGGATGTAGGTCCTGAATGTTTAGAAAATTATGTTAAATGTTTTTTTTATACTCTCTGGTCACTTCTTATCTCTAATGTTTAGTCAACTTTCATTTAATGAGTATTTTATGGTTTTTTTTTCGATCTAAAACTCTTCATATTTAAATATTATTTTGGACTTCGGCAGATACGAGACGTGGTAGTATTCATTTAAATGGGTAAATTTTTTTCCTTACATCAATTTTTTTTCATTTACAAAACCTGAGATCGATATATTATCTATGGGGAATGAAGCAACTTACAATTTGGATCGAATATGGTTTTTTATTAATGGAATTATGATTTGCGAAAAAGTTGTTCCAATTTTTTTTAATTAGGTAAAAGTAAGAATAAATCAAATAAATTGAAAATTAAATAATGAATGATTTAAAATTACATTTTTGGAATAAAAAAACGTGTTAAAATATTATTTTCTTAATTTATTCCCATCCCCATCTTCCCTAAAAATTGAATTAATTGAATGATTATCGTTAAACACAACACAAACAGTTGAATGATGTGTTTAAATTATACCTAGACCAAAATTTGTATATCACAAAACAAGTATTCTCTCTTAAATTATTATCTGTTAAATTAACTTTTAGTTTCTACATTTTTACTCAATTTTTAAAGAATTTAATTGGTATGCATTATTAGTGTAAAAAAAATTTACATTATCAATTAATCATAAATTTTCATATTAATAAAAATATTTGACTCTTATTATTATTTTTGTATGATAATTTGACTCTTATTTTAACTAACTTAAAAGTCACTCATGACATTTACATTAATATTGCATATAAATTAAACTCATTTTTAAATAGGTTCCTAGAAAAGTTTTTACTTTGGTTTATACTTCAAAGGAATTAATTAGTTTCTAGCAGTACAAGTTTTAAAGATTTAATTACCATAGTTTTATAGTTAGTGGATTTAATTGAAAATTTCTTTAAATATGAAAACTTATTTTTAAAAAATAAAAACATAATTTAAAATATTTAAATCATGGGAGCTAATTAAAAATTGAGAAAATTTGTAAGATTTAAAAATAATTGGGTTTAATTTGTATGGACTGTTACTGTAAATACTTTTTAAGTGACATTCGGGGTTGACGAGGACGGGGAGTAATCACTGATGAAAAAGATGAAGCACATACAAGAAACGGCTCCTGACAGACTTCTAGGCGGAGTGACACATGATCGAACCAAATTCACACAAAAATGAAAGGGATTACGAGACTGTGCACGTATGAGGCTGCATAGTTTAAGGATTATGAGATTGTGCAGGTATAAGAATATACACTTGAGAAAAGCTTAAAAAAATTATTGGTATTACCTACAACAACAAGATGCATCTTTTTTTTTTTCGGGATTCCATCACTTAGAAACTCGAAGGTTAAGCGTGTTTGATCTGGAGCAATTCTAAGATGGATTATGAGCCTGTTTGGTAAAACAAGTTGTTAGCAGATAAGCTAGCTGATAGCGGATAAACTAGCTTATTTTGTGTGGAAGTGTTTGGTAAAACTAGCGGTTGAACTAGCTGAAAAATATAAAATAACATAAAAGAACATCTTCATTAATGATTTTTACATAAAGAGAGAGATCATTAATGATTTTTACATAAAGAGAGAGAAGAAGATAAAGGTAGAATTAAATTAAGATAATAAGTGAGAAAAAAAAATGAAATGCTATAAATTATAAGCTCAAATGCTACTTCAAGTACTGTTTGGAAAAAACGCTATAAGCTCGTGACAGAGACATTTGTCAAATGAGGCTACTTTCTCATCCGCTATAAGCTCGTAGAAGGAATGTACCAAACAAGCTCTATCTCTTAGGAAGTTTTTTTAGGAAGCGTGTAAGTGAGGACAAAATACGTTGATAAGACTTGTGTTGGTTTGTGGGACAGTCGTCAATTCCGAAAACCAATATGGACATTACATTTTACACGGTCACTGAGTGGTTGAAGTGTAAAAAACTTTGGAGTGTCAATTCAAAATGTTCATAACTAAATTAGACTCAAATTAAGCACACACAAAAAAAAAATTAAATTAAACTGAAATTAATTTTTTCTGAGTAAAGGTCGAAATTGGTCCTCGACAAAAATTCATAGTGACATTTTGGATTTTGAGAAATGGAAAACACCAATTTAATCCTTAAGAATGTAAAATGCGGGTTAAATTGATCATTTTTAGGATAATTTTTAGGGACATTTTATTTTCTGTCAAAAATTATTTTAACCTATATTTTATATTCTTAAGGATCAAATTAATATTTTATATCTCTTATCCATCAAAATATCACCTTAAATTTTTGTGAAGATAAATTTGGATTCTTACTTTTGTTTAGGTGAATAGAAACTCAAATTAATTTAACCATTGTTATCCGTTTCTTCTTACCCAAAGGCCGAAGGTTAATCAATGGAAAATTAATAGAAAACCGATTATCAATTATGTGATTTCAATTGACGCATCCCTTGTGTTTTGAAATCCCTATCAGCCGACGCTGGATTTGGTTTGGGTTTTGAATCGTGACCCTAACAATTCTAGGTATGAATCCAAACAAGGTTCCCTCTTTGCTTGTCTTTAATTTAATTGTAATTTCGACAAATCTGTGATTTTCTTTCTCCTTTTCGATACTTAACAAACAACTCTATCTTGTGAAACCCTAATTGTACCCAAACTCAAAATCTTACAATATTTTGCACGAATTCCACTAAATTCCATAATTAAATGTTCATTGCCCCTGGAAATTTGCTTACTTTTTATCCCAACTGTTAAAACAAAATCACCCTCCTTGTTATATGGTAGAAAATTTTGTAGTTTTCTGTGAAGATGATTCAAATGCAAGTCTCGTTTTTCAATTTTGCTTGAGTGTGACTTAAAAATGCTTGATATCATTAATAGGAATGCATAATTCTGTTGAGGGAAGTAAACGGCAGTTACCACCATGGATGGTGCAGAAGGTTGGTGCCAGCCATGTGAGTAACTCTGACAATGTTGTTGAAACTAACTGCCGTATGGAAAAAGGAGACATCATGGCAAATGCTGGAAATGCGAAGAAAATTGCAGGGGTAGATCACATGAGAGAAACTTCAAAGAGGAAGTCAAACTTAAATGAAAAGTGTGAACTTAAGAGGAGAAGAAATCTAAGCCAGCGGGATGGAAATGGCAATAATATTATTCAAAAGAAGAAGAAAAAAGGTGCTAGGTGTAGGGATAGAGTGCAGAAATCTTCTACAAAGAAAGGCCAAAATTTAAGAGATCCTAGCCATGGTAGTTGTGATGTAAATCCAGTTCAAGTGTCTAGTGATGATGACGTGGAGCTGACAATTGAAGATTTAATGGCCATTGCTGAACAGGTAATTTTCTTTTCTGAGTGATAAGACTGAAGGATAAAAATAGCTTTTTATTTTGCTTGTTAATCTGTATAGAAATATATTTACCATTCCTATCATCATATTATCACATAATTGAGTGAATTTAAGATATAGCCCTCCAGTACAAAGTTGAAAGTGGTGGAGATTTGGAATTCACTTTACCTCTGCTTGAAGATTTAAACTTTTGTCGCCTCACGTGTGCTTGCAGTATGTGAAAGATTATGAGAACAAGGAGCGACATGAAACATCAGGTAGACATTGTGAATCAAAATGGCAAATTCCAGCTACAAGTGAATCAGGAACTGCCCTTGATTCCCCTTGTGACAACAAAATATCATCTAGCTCTACAAGGGAAGCTCTAGATAACTCTACTCTAACAACAACTGGTGAATTAATTGCTACAGGCACCTCTCAAACAGGCCATCCTGCTCAAGACATGCTGGACCTGCTCTTGGGTCCCTTGCTGAGGAAACTCCCTGAGAAGGAGGAGAACTAATCCTTTGTAGAAAGTTTAGAATTTACCCATGAGTTCACTTGGCAAAGTCAAGATGAATTTGTTGGAGAAGATATGGTCCCCTTGATGAGGAAAAGAAACAGTTTTTGTGGACTATAAATGGGTCAATTTCAAATCTATCGCAGTTAGGTCGATACTGCTACACCCTGAGATCAGCATTCTTTTTGAATGTGAAAGTTTGTGTAGTTTATAATCTGAAACTCCAAAGTCCATTTTCAGTTTTGAAGTGTATGGCACATAGATCAGCAATTTATTAGCCTGATATCTGCAATTCTACATTGATTCTAAATCCGAAATTCTAACCAGTCTGTCTGCTGAAAGGATCAAATTCAGTATGTAATATGGAAACTGGAAATATAAATTCAGTGCACAGTATGATGAGCCCATTGTGTATACCTGTACTTCTAGCAAGGGCTTTGAATCTATTTTATTACTATGTTGATCTTGATTCATGGATGACTACATATTCGTTCACATGGCCATCTAATTCATCATGTTCTTTTTATTGTTATTGTTATTTTTTTTTAAAAAAAATTGGCATATTCTTTCATGACTATTTGCGAGTCAAATTATTTAATCAATTATCTCACTGATCTGATCCATGACAGGATCTACAAAATTCGAAGTCAGCATTTGAAAAAAGTCGCTTCAATCTAGTATGTCTTCTACAATTATGGACCTTTTGTCTGTGTTGTTTGCTGACATCTCCACAACCTTTTTTATATTATGAATCTGGCTGTTGGGTTTTAAGGAGTGCAGGTAAACTCCCATGAATGTTGAAGTGAAAAAGAAGTATGAGTTCTTGGAGTCCATTAGTGCAATAATGGATTCTCATCTGAGATACTTTAAGTTGGGCCGTAAATTGGTTGCTAATTCTTCATTTGTGAACTTACAGTTATTGTTCCTCCCCCTTTTGTTCTTAACAAGTTATCTTATGCTTTAGGGATATGATACTGAGCCAAATGGAGCCCTACATTCACCAGGTAAAAAATGTGGTATTCTTTCATTTCTTACAAGGGTGTACTGTTATATTCTTTTGATTCTTTTACGTTATCTGGGACATGTTTTAATACAAGTTGATGTCTTGTGTTTGTTATCTCAATGGGTTTTAATTATACATTGTGACAGTAGGACATGAAATATTTGACTATGTTTTATTATATAATGATCAACTTTGAAGCAATATCTTTAATATTTGATGCTGGTGATTATCAATGATTCGAGCCTAGATTCACTATGAAAACTCACACAGTTTTGTATTCTGTTACCGTCTTGTGCGTAGGTGCTAACATATGCTCAACATTCTAAAGAGCTGGCTAATATTGAGCAAGATAAGCTTGCAAAACGGATCCAGGAAAACCCAGGCCGAACTGGAAAATATACGAGCTTCTAGCAATGCAGAACCCTTGGCAGGTGCTGATGGCACCTATGTTGTAGGCTTGAACTCTTATAAAAGTTTGTACACAGGGATGCAGTCTGCAACTAAAGGGAGGCAAGTAATTGGCCTTTTCTAGTTAATATGTGAAAGTTATCCTGTTTATGTTAACTACATTGGTGTTCCCCCTCCTCTTTATTTTGTTGTCTTATTTTGTTGCTTGTAATTTTCCCTTGATTTTAGGTTCAAACAGTTAAACAGGGCTATCTGTTAAAATGATCATCAAGCTTGCATGGAGATTGGAACGAAGGTTCTTTGTACTTGATAACCAAGGGAATTTAAGTTATTACAGAGTCAAGGGAGCCAACCCCATGGTAGTTATTTTTGTATTATATCTATTCTGACCTGCAAGCGGTCTGCTTATACTTTCTTTCTTTCGTTTTTTCTCTTTCCAAATCTGTCCTCAGGGCTCTCAGTCATATTATTATACTCGTTCTGGTGAAAACAATAGTGGCATGATTGGTAGGTTTCATTCAAGGCACAACTGGGCAGCATCGCTAAATGAGGATATTTTGGGTTGTTGTGCAGTTGATCAGTGCACATCCACTATAAAGATGGATGCAGAGGATACAGATCTAAGACTTTGCTTCCGTATAATTTCTCCCTAAAAACATATGCACTGCAGGTGTGAAACAAAATGGTAAATTCCAGCTACAAGTGAATCAGGAACTGCCCTTGATTCCTCTTGTGAGAACAAAATATCATCTAGCTTTGCCAGGGAAGCTCTAGATAATCCTTCTCTAACAACAACTGGTGAATTAATTGCTACAAGCACATCTCAAACATGCTGGACCTGCTCTTGGGCCCCCTGCTGAGGAAACTCCCTGAGAAGGAGTACTAATCCTTTGTAGAAAGTTTAGAATTTACCCATTAGTTCACTGGTGTTGTCTAAGTTGCACCGGTATAAAGGGGTGCAACCATGCACCCCTTATTGTAAGCAATCTGGACCATTCAGTTTGCCACATGTGGATTTGTATTTTTGGTTTTGATTGATTAGGTCAAACCGGTCAACTGAGTCAAAGGTATGCTTTTTTTTTTTTTGTATTTGGTCATAAATACCTAAATTGTTTGTATTTGCAATTGTTTGTTTTTGTGTACATATATTTTTCTTTTAATAAAATTAAATCCATAATTTAAGGGAGAAATTATACCGAAGCCGAAATTAAATACGTAATTTGTGTAAACAATTACATGATCATCACTAATTGGTTGAACGTACATGCTACCTGTTTAAGAGAATTTTTTTTTTTTTCCGTTGAAGCTATAATCACAATAGTAGCAAAAAGGAAAGGACAAAACTGGAGAAAGAAAAGCCTTTTTAGTTCTGGTGCTTCTATATGGGAGTAATGTAAACCTTCTTCACTTTTGCTGTTTATCTTGTACTCTGTACTCTTACATATAGTATCTGGACCGGAAAACATTATTTAGAAATAAAGAATATTGGAACTGCCACTTTCTCTATTATTACGATGGCAGGTATAGTATTAATCACTCCAGGCGAATCAATGTTGAATGCTTTAACCAATATCAGGGTGTATGTATATCCTAGAGTAGAAATCTTGATAGTCCAATTTTGTTTCCTATTTTCTTGACATCTTCTTGAATTTGGTGTCGGTATTCTCCAAACGTGAACTTCCTATATACAGAAGGTTCTTTGCAGCTATTTATCGTAGTAGTGTAAGAAGGGCATAGGAAGAATGCTATGGAGTATCTTTCCGTTTTATCATTTGCCACGACTTTGTGCTCCACGCTTTTGTACTCGTCGTTGCTCCAGGCCTGCATTTGGGTTTCCCAAAGGAAAGACCTTGTTAGTTAATGAGCCCTTATATATAAAATCCACGATCAAATATTTCTTTCTATAGCCAAAGGATGTTACTGGCTAATTCATGTGGTCATCATTCATACGTACATCTTTAATTAGTTTTCTTTCAATTTTTACTTGTAATCAAAATGGAGCTATAGTTCCAGTTGAAGAAGGGTAAGGGATCCTTTTTTTCTCTTTGATTGATGAATTCTTGATTCGTCCACTTGTTTGCTTACAAGAGAATTTCTTCCTTTGGAAAAAGGTTGTGGCATGCGTCAATATAGTAATTTGTTTAAGGATTATAACTCTTGAATATTGAATTTCTTTTGGTAATACTATTTTTTTTCTCCACTGTAGTAGTAATGATATGCTTGAAACGAAATACAATTACTCTTAGAGCAACTCCAATCGAAATTGCTTTGTTTAACATGTTTTTAAAGTTAAGGACAAGTTCTTATAGGGTTGTATCATTACAACAATCTGATGTAGATGTCACATGTAAGGACGGTTATTTCAATAAAGCAACGGATTCTTATAAAAGGACCACCGATATAAAAAAGAGAAAGAATCACAATATTCAACAGTTCAATTACAAATGAATTAATATTTTAAATTGAAACAAAAAAAAATAATGTAAATAAAGATATGTAATATCTTGTGGAACCTATCTAGTGAACTTTTAAAAATGCATCATTGTAGAGTAAAGTTGGATAAGGTGATATGATAAAGCCCATAAAAAGTGAAGTTAAGCAATCCCAATGGATTGCATCATTGGAGATACTCTTTGTTACTTGATTTGCTTCAATAATACCTAATTAATTTCCTATGGCAATTAACTAATATGCGAAACTAATTTTTACCTGGAAAAGATCCCCAATGTTAACAATTAGAGCATCTGGATTTGGTTTTACAGCGACCCATTTGGAATCTTTCATGAGTTGGAGTCCACCCACTTGATCTTGATAAAGTATTGTAAGGAAATCGCTGTCAGTGTGAGGCACCAGTCCAAAAACTTCTTCTATATATTTTGGGCAGGGTGGATAGTGATTTAATCTCAGAAAGCATGTGCCAGCATCGCATAGTTTTTCAACTGCATCCTTTGGGTAGCCCAAATTTTCTGCTAGAATGCTTGCCAATAACCTGGACACTTCTAACATAGCTGGTGCAAACTCATTTATTGCTTCTCTACAGTCAAAGTTAGAAACAAATTAAGTTTCAGTTCTAAGGGTCAAATCATGCATGCGAACTTAATTGTCCATTGTCATCTATAGCAGGTTGATTATAGACTTATATTGCTGAGGGACCACTGCTTGCCTGAGCATAAATTTTAGAAGCCAACCTGTCGAGATATGGAATTGTCGTACTAGTGGTTATTCAATATTCTTACTTAATAACCTAATTTAGGGTTCATTTGTTTTGTTTTTTGTTTTTTGTTTTTATTAATAATTGTAAAAATGCCATATTATTTTCATTTTGTTTTCTGTTTTCAAATATTTATACAGGAAAATAACATTTTTATAATTATTAATAAAAATAGAAAATGAATACAGGAAATAAAAAACAAAGCAAAGATATCCTAATATTATCATAATGCAAGGGCCAAGGAGTTAAAAGAGAAAATTACCCTAGTATTCCTTATAGTTTGAAAACCAACACATAAAACATACCTATTAGTCTGGTGAAAATTCAAATAATAAATATAAGCAGAGAAGAGTGTTATTTTAGGAAAATATCGGAAAAGCAAATATGATTTTCTCCACAAGTTAATATTAGGTTGTTTGGTTTTCTAGGCCTTTGGTAACATAGCGATATAGTTATGTTGATAGAGTCCCACATTGACTAAACACCAGTTTGTTGAATGTTATTTAAGTCCTTGTGCTCTCCCACCTTAATATCTAGCTTTTGGGGTGTGATTTTCCCTTGGACTTGAGTACTTTATCATTGGTATCAAAGTAAGATCTGTCAGACCTGCCAGTACAGTGCGGCCCGTAGGACCTAAGATAACGTCGGACCGCAAAACCTGTCCGAGGGCTATTGTCAGATCCTGCCAGTCAAAGTGCGACCATCGAGGATGTCAGCTCTCCTGGGGCGGTGCTATGATAGAGTCTCGCATTGGATAAATACTAGTCCATTGACCTCCATAGAGAGGGCTACCTATTCCGGGCTAACCGGGGGCCAAGCAGAAGGCCCATCGGACCTGTCCTGATAGAGTGCAACCGTCGAGGACGTCAGCTCTCTTGGGGCGGTGCTATGATAGAGTCCCGCATTGGATAAATATCATTTCGTTGACCTCCACAGAGAGGGTTACCTATTCTGGGCTAATCGGCGGCAAGTAGAAGGTCGGTCGGACATATCCGAATAGAATGTAACTGTCGAGGATGTCGGCTCTTCTATGGCGGTGCTATGATAGAGCCTTACATTGGCTAAATACCAATGTGTGAAATGGTATTTAAGTCCTTGGACTCTCCCACTTTAATAGTTGGCTTTTGGGGTGTAGCACCCAACCCTTTCGGTCATGGTTCGTGCCTTGCCTGCGAAACAGGTTATGTACAAGTGAAGCAGCTAGGGTGCGCATAAGTGTATTTTTAATCAGTAAAAATAACACTTTTAAAGAGGGTAATGACTCGCTTCCTCACCACCCTAAGACACCTCGATGACACATTCTTCTTTGTATGTGTTTGTTTCTGTGGTGCAAAGTCACGTGAGAGACAAATTCATGGTGGAAGTGACACTTTAATAAATATTTTTGTTAAAAACGTGAAAGCTCCAAAGTGAAGCTTTCACATCAGTGGACGCTTTTGCACTACCCTGCCTCAGTACCAAACATGTCATTAACTTGTCTTTGTTTCTGTTCAGTTTCATGCTGTAGAGTTGTTATAAAAAAGGACATAGGAAGAGAAAGATTTCAAGTAAACCAAACAATGTAAAATATCTAAGACCGAGATACCTTAAAGAAGTGAATTCAGCCCAGCAAGCTGGTTCTGAAATCATGGTGAGAGGAATGTGGAAAGCTTCTGACCAGGAGTACTGATTTGAACGAGTAGCTGTTGGGTTCCCCCACCTGTATGGGTTATTTAGAAGCCCACAAGTGACCTTCCTCTCAAACGGTATTCCAAACAACCTCACTTCCTCTTCCCTCATATTTCTTAGTAGTTCAGGGTTTATCCCATGGTTTACTACTTGAAAAAATCCCCATTCTGATGCTGCCTTACATATTGCTGCAGTGCAAGCCATTCTTTCTGTTTCATTGGAACTTTTAAGACCATTAAGGTCTATCAATGGCAGTTCACACTCATCCACTACTACAGGATAATTTTTATCACTAAAACTAGTAGCCTGTTGAGCTTCATCGGAACTTTGCAGGAGTGCTCCATAATGGTGCATGAGTGGTGGGTTTGAGTGAATCATTGTTACACCTAGTTGTACGTAGTGGGAGAGGGAAGTGTTCAAGGAGAGGTAGAGAAGTAGAAGAAAACGTGTTGGAGATTGAGTTTGGTAATTGCATTTATATGGTTTCGATTGGAGAATGAAGGCAGATCAGTGCACTAGAAAATCCTGAAATGGACAATCACTAAGGACAAAGAGGGTTGTCCAGACCATGACATATGTCAGAGGGATAGCCAAGTCTTCAACGGATACTCTAATTGTAAAAAGGTCACAGCAAGGGAAGTTGGCAAATAAGAACGAAAAAGGATTCAAATCTAACTTCATCTTTTGACTTTGTTCACGACACACACAAAATGGACTCCACGTTTGAGAGAATCCCCCGAGTTACAATGCATATTCCTATCTGTCATTGTTATTTGCACATATAAAATTTGATAACATTAATCATATTTTGTACATTATTAATCACAATTCTAATAACATTAACTAATTTGTCAAATACTCACATAACATTTGTATATTCATTAATCATGTTGTCTGATGATGTCTGAATTTACAAATATCATTTTTGCTTCGATATTACGTTTATTTGAACTTTTGACTATAATTAGGAGTATATCTACATAAAACAAGACTACCGGTACCAAACAGGATATTCCCACAAAAGTGCATAAAGTTAATAGCAATACTCTTGAGTAGTTGATCAGTCTAACAATTTATAAACTCTTCAATGTTCTGACGAATTTGTTGCTATCTTAATGGCATTTTTGTCTCCCAACTTGACTTCGTTCCATATAGTAGCGCATCTGCCGAAATGGCTGATAATAAATAACAATATTTTGGTACTTGTACCCCCGGCCTCCCCTACCTCATTAGGTATTCGAATTTATGTTTTCTAATTTTGTCAATTAGAGTTAGTATAAATACTCCCTATTTCGTCACATGTTGAGACAGGCCAGGACGAGTTGATCGATTTTTATTTAGTCCAATGATAAATATAGACATATTAGAAGTGAGGGCAGTTAGCCCCAGTCCCCCCACTAACCCAAAATAATTTCTTAAAGATTGTGTATATAATTATCAGTTCGTTATAGTGGTACATATATCAATACTCCGTAGAAAGTTAATGAGTGTATGTTTTATGGTACAAAAGAGAGTGCGTTAGAGAAGCCATTACCCTAATGAGTTAGATATGTATTTAATTATTCATGAAGTTAATTGAGATCCTAGATAGTACCTAAATATATATATAGTGCATGAATACTACAAGAGTATTAGTACGTCAATTTCCTATCTGGCCAGAGCGTAACAATTTGTTATAAATATAACAAATTCTATTAGGGCTTTGCTAAGGGCATCCCCAAATTATTAAGGACACTCCCATAAACAGTGTATTTATCAAAATACCCCCACCAAAGAGGCATTTTTTATTCTTCACTCACAAATATGATATTTGCGAGTACTTGCTTTACTCGCAAATATTTGCGAGTGAGCAATTCTCAAAAAATAACTCACTCGCAAATATCATATTTGCGAGTGATGAAGATATTTACGAAAATGCTATACTTATTTGCGAGATTCCAAAAAAAAAATACTCACTCGCAAATACCTTATTTGCAAGTGAAGAAATTTTTTCCACACTCGCAAATACCTTATTTGCGAAATCATCCAATACTCGCAAATAAGGTATTTGCGAGTGAAGGAAATTTTTCTTCACTCGCAAATATGATATTTGCGAGTACTTGCTTGACTCGCAAATATCATATTTGCGAGTGAGCAATTCTCAAAAAATAACTCACTTTCAAATATCAAAATATCATATTTGCGAGAGTGCAAACATTTTTCTTACTCGCAAATAACATATTTGCTAGTGAGCTAAATGAAAAAAAAAAAAATTAAGGGGGTATTTTGGTAAATGCACTGTTCATAGGGGGTGCCTTTAGAAATTTTGGGGGTGCCATTAGCAAAGCCCATTCTATTATGATCTAGAGCTAATTCTTAGAAGTATGGGCTACTAAGCTATTACAAAGTTTAAAGATTGTGATTCTTAGATTGGCTATTCCTAAGTATTGGCTTTTAAGCTATTCCGAATATCTTATGTTTTTTGAAGCAACACCTTTTTATTTTTTTCTAATAGTTTAATTTTAATATATTGTCAATGTAAGTTTGTGTTTGAATGAACGTTTGTCAAACGTGATTTTGAATGGAATTGATTTTGTAGAATTGATTTGAATACAATTGAGTTTGATGTGAAGTGATTTATGTTTAGATGTTTTTATTTTGGAAGCAAATTTGATGTAAAAATTAGTGTAATTTTTCAATCCAAAAGCAGAAGCTACTCCAAGATGTTTTTGATAGAATTGATTCTGGATGCAAAATTGCTTCCCCAAATGTGTCACCAAACACTTCTTTTTTTACTAGAATCACGTTTCACAGGTGCAAAAGCACTTCTGTTATTTTCAAAAGTGAAACCAAATACACATTAAATTTTTTTATATTATCAACTAAACACAAATCATTCTATGTGTTAAAATAGTTATGATAAAAATCAAAATATTTTTATTGATATGATAATTTATGATTAATTAATAATGTAAAATTTTTTTTATACTATTAGTATAAATGATTATGGATGTGATGGAATTGGGAACCAAACTCGTCTTAAGTGTTAAATGATACTATTGTTACAACACCACAGTGGACGGACCAAGAAGGAGCAGCAGAATGGCGGGAATGCCAGCGTGGGTTGCAGATTTTCTTAGCAAATGATAGCGGAGAAAGTTGTTACGACAGTTATAACTACCAATAATTGTCTAAATGTAGAATGTAACACAACATAATAAGAGCATCTAAAAGGGAATCCTTTAACTAGTTTTGAAAAATAAAAATTGGTTTTTACTCGGTATTGAAGCACAAAGATGTGACATCCAGACATGACATGCCCTGATTTTTACTTTTTGATTTTTTTATTTTTATTACCGATTACTTAATATTGTTTTGACATATATTATACTATAGCATTTCAATGTAATGAGATTATTCATCAATAATAACATATACACATGGACACAGTTACCAAATTTATTTTATATTAGAGAGACTTAAAAGTTTAAATAAATGATAAATATGTAATGTGATTTTATATAATAATAACATCAGTGCATAAGAAACAAAATAATATTAGATATATTTTAAGGTTACTGTAAGTCACCTTCTTCCAAGTATATTTCTTTTTTTACGGTTGCTTATTTTTATTTGTTTTATTTTATTAAGACTTTGAAATAATTTTTTCAAAAAAAAAAAATAGTGGGCCAACGGGACAGCCTGTTTGCCGCAACCCACAAAGGGGCGAGGTGGAACAGCAAATTATCATTATCCAACTAATTTGACCCAGTCAAACTCAGCCTGAGAATATATTGACCCATAATGAGCCAGATCAAATGGACCGGACTGACCCATTTTGACAGCCCTACTTGATTCCCTCGTGTACCACCAAGATATTATGTAAATAATGGTTTCCGTTTCGGTATTACAAAACAGCTACCTACGGTTAAATATAATCATCACTTGAATTTGAAGTCCACGGCAAACTAGCATCAAAGATCTATAAGACTATAACAGTTTCTATGGCATGGTAAAAATAACAATACTCTGAAATTGATAAAGATGCATTTAGCTCAATCCATTGTTACATTAATTGCTTTCCTATTTTAATTTTTTTTGGCAAGGAATATGCTTTTATTTATACAACAGGAGTTCCAAGTTTTCCTTCAGAAAAAACCAGGGAGCTGTAAGATCAAAGATGGATTTGAAACTTCTGAAAATCCTGAGATTATGCAGATATCAGTAATGCCCTGGCTCCTCAATCGAATGCAGCACCTAAACACTTGCAGCCAAGACTTCCACAAAAATATGCGAACATCTTTACACTGACGCACTTTGATTTGAGTAGGATATCTTGATGAAGTCAGCAATTTCCCCGCTTGAATCGGTAATACATAAACCAATCAACTTTAATATATCTGATATTCTATACTTTAATTCACAAATATGTGTTTTGTAAGATAACCCGTTTTTTAAGTTTGGTACAAGATGTACACTCAAAATGCATAATAAATATCAAGTCATTTTTAAAAAAAAAAATGAAGAATTACAAGAGGTCATCATCAAGAAAGATGCTCTGACTATGTAGCAGTGGCAGCAACCCCATTTTAAACAAACTGTGATTATTTGGTCATACTAACATTTGGCCAAACAGAAATGCACTTGAATAATTCCATATTAACTTCACTACTTTCAACTTATTTGATAGCAAAAAGACCAGTGACAGCTAGGAGGCCCTCAAATTTCCAAACCAACTAAGAAAATCAGTTAATTGATTCATATATCGGTGTGGTTCTGCTTCCTTACGATATGGTTTATATTGATTTGTTAAGTGAAAGCCCGGGAACGGTTTATTTTTTATATCTCTAACGGTTATCATATGTTGAACCTATTGCTATTTGTCTGTGGACACAAATTCAATTCATCATGTGCTTGCACACACCAAACACATGGAAGCATGATTGCACCACTTCAATAAAGAATACAAGAAATGAGTCAAGTTGACTAAGAGCTTACCTAAGTTTTATTAGGTAAAATACTACTTGCAAGATCCTCGTCAATGGTAACATGCAGTGGCGGCATTTGGCTCATAATGCCAGGCATCTCTCTCATGCTGCACAAACTTAATTGGTAAGCTTCACAAAGTTTGTAGACACCAAATTCAAATATAAATGGAAATGTATTTGCACGATATCAAAAGTAAACTTATTCAGAAGATTCACATACTCATTAAGAATGGTACTAATATTGTGCCTTGCATGGCAAAAGAGGTCGATGTTATCCTGCAACTGTTTATCAAATAACATGATCATTATTGCAGCTTAGAGATATGAATATACTATGACAACATGGGAACGCATAGAAAGAACTTGTATAATAGGAGGGAAGGGGGTGCGGAAAGAAAGCATAGAGCTGTTTGCCTGCCACTTAATGCTCAATTCAGATTATATTTAAGCGCTAGATTTTTTCACCTGTTAAGTTCTAACAGACTGAAACTTATCACACTTTTCTTTTTTGATAACAGAATAAATTTATTAAGACAAAGACAAGGAGAAGAAGATTACAACCGGAAAGGAGGATAAGAAAATAAAACAACAGAAAAAGCAAACAAAAAGGAACAGAAGACAATCAATGTAGCAAATCTACCCAATCCCTCCACAATTCTGTATCGGACTCCCTATTAAAAAGACAATGTGCTTTACACCATATGGAAGCCAAATGCCTAATCTTATCCCAAAGCAGCTGCTTATCTTAAGAGATATCCTATAAAATGCAGGAATTACGCTTCACCTATGAAGCATAGACACTGACACCGAACACGACAAAGACACGCCGACACAATGTCCAAAATATAGGACACCGCAACATGGCAATAGATATGTGTGTCCGTGTCAAATTATATATTCATTATCTCAAAACAACTTGTTAAGCATTACATTTTCCCTATGATAATGAGTCTCACAAAAAAATAATGAGACATCATTTTTAAATTTTAGCTGTTATTTAGATATCCAGCCACATAAAAGTGTCAGCTAAGTGTCTGAGCCGTGTCCGAACAAACAAAAAATAATTTTTAAATCGACCTGATAAGGAGTGTCGGACACGTGTCGTACGAGTGTCGGACACAGACGCGTGTCCGACACTCGGACGCCCCTAAAGCTAGAAGTATCGGTGCTTCATAGCGCTTCACCCAAATGCACCAAAGTGTAGCAATTATTGTACATTGCCACAAAAAATAAAAAATTTGGCTTCTTTACTGCTACCAAAACCAGTAAAACTAGACATAAAAAACATGGTCAGGTGTTTCGAGCACACAGTCCAAATCAGACTTACAACTCTCCTTCAGATCATAGAACCCAGAATAAGATGAAGGGAATGGAGAACCTAGTTAACTCATATTGAGAAATCAACCGTTTACTCGAACAGAATAATCAAAGAGGCAAATTTGAAGATTCATCAAAGCTGAAAGCATCAGACTAATTCCATTTTGTTTTATAGAAAGAGTAAATTCATTCATTCAGAAGTTTAACTAAAGCAATTAGACAAAGACAATTCAATGGCATTTCAAACCTTGAGTCCTGTCACACGACAGATAACCTTTCAATGCCATATGCGGATGCCATACCTTCCTTCTATTTCTAACAATTATATTTTCCCTAAACATGATATCAATTAATCATCTATTAAAAAAAACTTGGTAGGTGAAATGCCATATACAATAAATATTTCAGACACTAAACCAGTTGTTAAAAATGTTTAAGATTTTCTATATTTGCTAAGGGTCAAAAATCATCAGCCGCGACATTATTTATAAAACAGCACCAAAAAGTATGAAGGTTGAGCTATTCACCTTGTAAGTACATAAATTGGTAGATATTTGACTAAAAGCTTGAGCATTCTGCTCCATGAGTTGCTTCACAGGACCACAAACTCCTGATCATACACAAGGAAGAAAGTACTTGATGGAATCAGGACATTGGTTCCAGTTACACTTGGGGGTGGGGGTTCTGAGATTACATTCAAAGGAGTTAGATGACTAAGTAAAAAATACAAATGAATAATACTCACGATAAATAAAAGAAAATCTTGCCATTCCATTAACCTAAGACAAACTAAAAGCTACCAGAACTTCATCTAAATATAACAAAAAAATAAAAAACAATTAATTCTGTTTGAAAAATTGTTTTCACCATATAAATAGTTTAAATACAATTGCAAATATTATTTCTCAGCATTGAAATGTTTTTAAATATTATGGAGAGCCAATAATTGTTGAGGTTGGACTGGGATATCTCTGTTAGCCATGTTTTATGTGAAGCAAACCAAGGGGCTGATTTCGTTGCAAAGAAAGGCTAACATGAAGATCTGGACATCTTCACCTTCTGAGATAGGCTCTATTATGCTTGCAGACATCTTAAGAAAGTAGGGTTTTTTTTCTTCTCCTGCTTTGTTTTCTCTTCCTTTATCCATGGGTACCATAAAAGATATGTGTTTACATATAGATTCTTAAAGTGCCCAATCAAGAGCTCTAATTTCAGCTATAACTGAGCAGAAAATATAAAAGTAAGAAATAATGGAGTTGCAAACAAGAGAAAATGAAAAGAACTTACATTATAATTTACATAATTTTACAATTAAAAAAATGATATACTAACCATCATATAGTATCTGTTGACTTTGATCCATATGGTGTGACATGCAAGAATATGTGGCCACGCTTGGGGGAAAAGCTGAATGCAGATTTGTCTTTAATGCGGACTCCACTGGCTTATCCTGAAGAAGCATGACTTTAGAATACTGGTTCTTCAATCAACATTAGATCCTAAAGACATTAATTGATTCAATATATCAAAACAGCAATCCCATTCATGGGATGAAACATAAGCATATTTTGTTATTAACATAACTTTTGAGTTATCTTCAAAATCCTTGACAAGATGAGAAGGAATTAGCTAAAAGTGCCTTGAGGGCACTGTTTAAGGAATTAAAATAGAAACTATTACATGAAAAGTAGAAATATTTAATATCTTGGAAATCCAATAAGCATTTAATACTTTTTTCTTTAAGTAATTAGGATGATTTAATGCCAATTCTTAGAATTTGGGTTTGGACCTAACTCAACCCCAAAAACTAGCTCATAGGGTGAGGGTTGTCCCCCACTTTTAAGCATTATTCAGACCATATCACTATCCAATGTAGGACTTCAACACACCCCCTCACGTCCAGGACTAGACATCTAGAACGTGAAGTTTGCAGGATTGGACATCTGCGGGTGGCCCAACACATCTCGGATACGCTCTGATACCATCTTAGAATTTGGGTTTGGACCTAACTCAACCCCAAAAGCTAGCTTATAGGATGAGGATTGTCCCCCACTTATAAGCACTATTCAGACCATATTACTATCCAATGTAGGACTCCAACACCAGTTATTAAACACTTCTAACCAATGCCCTAAGGGCACTAATTGGCAAGATCCTAATAAAGGTAGAACAAAAATGCTATAGTTTATGGCAAGACATTCCCTAATCTATTGCTGCAGTATCAATGTCCTCCCTAACATCTCTCTAATTAAATTCAGGATCAACTCTAAGTCTCTAACACAGTACTCAAGACATGATATTCAGATGCTAAATATCTTCACGATCATATTGTGTGTCTGTGTGCAACGAGGGTTAGTGTGTGAATTTCAAAAACCTACTTAAAACATCAAGTGAATGAGTGAAAATAACTTAAAATTAACATGACAACTCTTCAACATACACTAAATTACAACAAACATTGTATACATACACCAGCTTCCCAAATTTCACATACCTTTCTGTGATTGACCTTCTTTCCCAGATTGTGTTCTTCTGGCTTCCTTCGCTTTCTCTGCAAAAGGGTTTAAACAGTATTTTAAGCTTCCATAAACAGACATAAAGGTGTAATCTACATAAGTGCCCAAGTCCAACGCTTCATTCATTATGTTCATACAGTGCTTAACTTTCTTTTTGTGGATTTTTATAAACCACCCAAATAATTTTCCACTTTTAAATGGTAAAAATGGGCAAGAAAAGTTAATTTGGTTTATTTTATGAAGAGTCTACTTCAAACATGATATGGAACATAACATTTAAAAAGGTTTCTAAATTGCGATCTATGATGGCAATTGCAGCCACAATAATGCTGCAGCAGCCACAACCATATTTTGGCCCAATTACAAGTTCCATCAGCTATATTGGATGCCTTCATTTTTATGCAATTGCTGGAATTGCTACCATGACTACACCAAAAATCTAAAATCCTTCCTTTAAGATATCACCATCGAATTCCCTTACACAACACTTTTACTGCACAGCCATGCAAAACTTGAGCCATGTTGCCACAACGACGAAACTAAGGCATACGAGGAAGTAGAGAGCAGGAAACAAGACAAGCAAATTTTGAATATCTTGTAAAGAGAAAGTTCCACTATACATACAGATTTAATCAATTGCAACATATTTAAGTGATTTTAATGCCTTAAGAATTTAATATTTTCTTCTGTAGCCATGTACAGCATAGGTATCATGAAATAAGATTGGAGAAAATATTGAAAGAAAGAGGAGCTTACTGTCATCCACCTACACCTCAAAGCAACGTCACGAACAGTTTTATCAGGCAATGTGGCAGCAATTTTGATATACCTCATGATGCTTGGCTCATCAGCATATCTAGTCATGAAACAGAAGAATCAAGAAAACAAGGGTCATTAAACACAAACTACAGAAAGAGGAAGGCAACATCAATAGTACTACATATAAATATACTGTACAACAACGAATTTAGCGTAGCCACTATAATCAAAGTAATTCGAGAAGAAGAGAAAAGCATACGACCAATCAAATGTTAGCACATAGCAGAGAAAACAATGCTTAGCAGCATGTTAAACACAAATTGAAATTTCAAACGAACATCACATTTGGACATTGAGAAAGTCATATAAAAGAAAACTAAAGCAAGTAGTCCACAAATACAAAGACAGACAGCATGATTGGCCTTATAATTCGTGATTAGCATTAGCATGATCAGTCCATGGATATAAATGGCAGAGCCAATTGTTTCATCCCTAATAAAAATTTTAAAAATTCTAATCACCTAAAATCAGAAGTTATTTCATGAGAAAGTTAATCGAAAATAGGTAACCATGAACCAATGTGTCACATAGATGCCAAAATGAGAAATAAGGCTAAAGATAACTAACTAGTCAGAACAAACTACTTACTTGACAAGGCCCTCCTCCAATTTGTACTGTTCATCAACAGACCACTCAACAGCCAACCCTGTGTCATGCTTGAGCCCTGGGACCGACTCAAGTAGAAGAGAAGACGAAGCAGATGGATTACCAGCTTGAGTTAAGACAGGGTTGGTGTTAATGATAGTTGAATTCCCAGAATATATCATCCCAGAAGTACTATTCAACCCAAAATAGTTGCCCATTGGAACCATCTCTGACAGGCTACTCATAGCACCAGACTGAAATGATATTGCATGCCGGTTCAAAGCTAAGTCCATATCTTCACTATGAAACCCTGTGTTTGACTCTGCTGCCATCCTTATCCCTTTTCCCAGTTGTATCTAAGATTTCCCCGAATCAGCTTAAGCCACTAGAAGTACCAACAACCATTTTTCAAACAAACAAATAACACCAATAACAAAGTCTGTACCAATTCACCAATTCAGGGGTATCCATTCAAGATCAAAATCATTTAGATTCCTCACAGAAGAAGAAGAAAACCCACCAGGAATTAGAGCTGAAACACCCAAAGAAGGCTCTTCATTAAGCTGATTAAGGGAATTCACTCAATTTTCAAATATATAATACACCCCAGATTGGGCAACCAAAAATTTCAAGATCAAAACCCCGAAAAATCCAACCTTTAGCTCAGAAATGGAGAACCCAGAAAAGTAAAGAGCAACCCACAAGAGGAACGAAGTCTGAAATTGAAGGCCACAAAAACCTAAATCAGTCTTCTAGAGAAAAGGAGAAAACTTCAGCTTCAGCACCAAAGGAGTCAATTATGGAGCAAAAGTGGTGCTAATGAAAACGACAAAAGCCTTAAAAAAAACAGCAAATTGAACGTGTCGTAACAGAACAGGGAGTGGTTAGAGAGAGAGAGGGAGGGATACCTTTTTTGCAGCAACTTTCCGAGTGAGGGGCTAGTTGGTATTGGGGGTGGTGGAGTGGTGCTTATTTTTTTTTTTTCCTTTAGACTAATGCTATTACTGCACTACTACCATTCCATTTAGCATTTGCTACTTTTCTTTTTCTGGCTTGCGGGGTACTCTCTACTCTGCTATGTGACTCACACACACACGCACTCTCTCTCTCTCTCAACTCTCAAGAGAGACAACAGAGGGCTTTCACCTCCGCCAATAGAGAAGCAGAGAAAGGGAAAAGGGGGGCAACGAATTTAATTTTAAATAAAGAAAAACGAAAAATGAGAGATAATAATGGATGGTTGTGGATCTCGGAATTCAGCAAAAGTGCGAATCCCAATAAGCATTTGATGCTAATCATTGTGGACTCCACCTCTCAATTTTTTGCTTAATTTTTCCGTTAATTTATCTTTGAAAAATGTTAACATGTGGTCGTAAAGTATTAATTAAAAAATCATATAAAAAAAATGATATATTTAATATATTAAAAAATATTATATTAGTTTTACAATAAAAACATCATTTTGTGATTTCTTGATTAATATCTTAACAAATGCATTTAGATCATCGATTAAAAAATTGAAGATAAAAAATTTATATTAAAAAATGATATATATTTTTTATCAATATTTAATACATTAAAAGATTAAAAGTAATAATTCCCGATACAAAACTTATAGTTTTTTATTTGCTAACTAGTGCGGGAGTCATTTTATGATTTGTTTTTTGTAGAATGCTAAGAGCAACTTTATGGATCCAAAATGTGGGATGCTTATCTAATAAGCATATATGCTTATGTAAAAATGACCATTGGAGACAGCTCGTAATAAGCACTCAAGTTTGGAGGGATGCTTATACAAGTATCTATGGTTGTAACTAAAAAGTAGATAGCTCGTACATTAAGAAATGTAGGATGTGGCGATGTGAGAATACGAGGTCACTGATGGGATCCATTTAATAACTTTTTGAAAGTTGTTGGATTAGAGAGATAAGTTGTTTAAGCTGTAAAAAAATATAAATGAGTAATATGTAAATGTGGGATCCATTTAAGAATTCCAAAAAATAAAAAAATAGGATGCTGGGATAAAGTTGCTCTAACTCACGTGGTTGAGAAATAATCAAGAAAAGAAAATTTTTATTGAAATATTAGTACATTTAATATTTTAAGAAATGATAAATTTAATTTTTCAATACTGATTTGATTTTTGAATTCCTCTACTGACGTACTTTTTAGCCAAAAAAATATCGACTTATTGAGACACCGGTTAGCATGATTTTTTCTTTTATACCAAGTATGATTTTATTTTATTTGGAAGCAGAAAGTATTTAACCCAAAAAAAATAAAAATAAAAAAACACAAAGAATACAAAATATAAAATAAAATACATATAAAAAGAGATGAATTCTTCGATATTTTAAAGATAATTTTAATTTTATCCTGTCTAAGTGATTCAATCAAATGGTGATAATTATTTGACTTGATCCATTAACATAATCATTTAATTGAGGTGGTGCATTCTGATTGGACAGAATAACTTTTATCTCAAAATTATTGGAAGTACCCAAAAAAAAACATTTTAAAAAGGAGGTACGGCTTAGCTCAATTTTTTTTTTTGTCTAAAGTTTTTTTTATGAACGTTTTTTTTTGTCTAAAGTTAGCTCAATGTATGTCGTTAATTGTAAAGTTTTATATCAAATATAACTTCATCCATTTGTGTTATATTAATAAAGCTGAACGTCTGGAGGTTCGTAAAAGCATTAATGAGCATTATTATCTAGCAGGTCTTCCCTCTTCCACTTACCATGTTGGATTAAAACAAACATGTGCACCTCGTGGAATCTGGTAGCATACTCTTCATTTTTTATGTTATAAAAAATGAAAATATTTATTATTAAAATTTTAGAATAATAAATGCGTGAAAGAATTATATACATATATATAATATACATTTATTTATAAAAAAAACTTTAAAAATTGACAGAGAGAAGATCTTTTTTCCGTGGAATCGGATAGAAAATCCAATTAAGGAATGCGAAAAATAAAAGGAAGGAATAGTTTGATGAAGAGAAACTAATTGTTAAAGTAACTTTATTTAAAAACAATAAATATGTAAAAAACTTGAAAAATTTAGAAGCCCTCCTCGTAATATATTCTCTTATACCCTGACGAGCAATGTCACTTGGTGAGCATGTTTCTTTAGGAAAATTCGCGACAGTCAATGAAGTTACTGAGTAGCATCTTTTAAAAACAAAATCAGATCCCTTTCAGCCTCTCTAAAAAGATGACAATTAGTCACTAGGATCCTGGGTTTTACTTAACCATGTACCAAATTAGTATTAACATTTTTTTCATCCAAGAAAAGACGTGGGAAGCATTGCTTTGCTTTCGAGATTGGGCAAATGGTATAGTACCTGTTTGGTAAAATTAGTTATTAGTGGATAAATTAATTGATAATGAATAGCTTATAGCCGGATAAGATAGTTGATAGCGAATAGCGGATAAGCTAGTTTATTCTCTATGAAAGTGTTTGATAAAACTAACGGTTGAATTAGCTGAAAAATATAAAATGACATAAAAGGACATCTTCATTAATGATTTTATATAAAAGAAAGAAGAGAATAAAGGTAGAATTAAATGAAGATAATAAGGATAAAAGTGGAAAGAAAAATGAAACGCTATAAGCTATAAGCTCAAACGCTAATTTAAGTAGCGTCTGAAAAAAATGTTATAAGCTCGTGAAAAAACGTTATAAGCTCGTGACAGATACGCTTACCAAACAGAATCACTTTCTTATTCATTATAAACTATCCATTATAAATTCGTCAAAATGTCTCGTCAAACAATCGCCCGATAATAGTGTTACCGGCCACCCCCCCTCCCTGGTAGTGACTGCCTCCAAAAAGACTGGGTCCCTAACGTCCGGGAACCTCTTTATTACTATTATATTATTATGTTATTATTATATATTATATATTATTATATCATAACATAATAAAGGTCATGATGGTATCATTTTTGCACACCAACCAACCACTCCCTGACAGTCGCGTCAACGTTCATCTTGGCATCATCTTGCCGCGGGGAGGGAGGGAGGGTTCTTCCACTGTGATTCAGCCTGCCTTTTGCTGCAGTGCACACGAGAAGGTTTTTTTTGGGTTGATGTTTGTTGCGTGTTCTTGGTATGGGTTTATCTACAGAAAGAATAGTGAGATGTAACAGGCATCGTGGTCTTAGAGGTTTTGAATCTTTTGACGATGCTGTTTATTCATTTATTAATTATTAATTGGTTTAATTATTTTATAGATTCCAAACTATTTGAAAATTTTTTAAATAAGTTCTTGAACTAAAAATTTTTGTAATCAGATCCTGAACTTGCACATACTTTGTAATTGGATCCTATACTTTAAACGTTTACAATCGGATCCTTAAACTTACAAATAATTTGTAATTAGGTTCATAAGATACGAGACATTTTAAAAACTTTTGTTATTGTGAGTGATCTAGTGATTCTAATAACCTTCAAGATAGGCAAGAATCCCGGAAGGAGATTTATAGGATGCTCTAATTACAAGGTTGTTCTGCTATCTCAGAGATCTAATTACAAATTATTTATAAGTTTAGGGACCTGATTACAAACATTTAAAATGTAGAGATCCAATTATAAAGTATTTACAAGTTCGGAGATCCAATTACAAACTTTTTAGTTTGGGGACCTATTTGAAAGTTCCCAAATAGTTTAGGAACTTGCAGAGTAATTAAACCTTATTAATTTTTCACCATAGATGGTTTGAGTGGAAAACTCAAAAATTTTAATTAGGAAATGATTCACACACTTAGATCCTCATACATATATACTACACCTGAGGAGGGCCACATTGGATAGTGTGCTTGGCTTAGCTGTGCATAATCATGATGGAGAAGAAATCACGTTAAAAATGGCATAAGTGTAATTTTTTTTTACACTAAACGTGAAAGTTGTCGCACGCAACTTCTACGGTACGTCAGAATGAACGCAGTGTCAAACGTAGTAGGAATGTCACAGTTTGAAAAAAAAAACAAATTTTGATTTAAGATCTCCATAATCAATATGCCTCCAAGAGGATAATATCTTCGCTCCTCCAAACAATTCTCGAGAACGAAAATTCCAAACTAATATTATTTATTGATCTTTTTATTTTTAATTTTTTTAATCAATTATTGAATTTTTCGAAAAATCAAAACTCAACCTAAAGTTTGAAGAATCGTAGAATTGTCCGCCTCCAGAGGATGTATCTAGAGGTGTAAGCGAATCCGATTCGATCCGGTGGATCCGTTCCGATCTTAATTGATTTTAATGGTTTGGATCAGATCATCGGATCGAAATGAATTCAAAACCTCAGATTCGAATAGGTTCGCTTCGGGTCTCGGATTTGGAAAGTGGAAACCGATTTGCACGATGACTTTCAAAAAAAAAATTTATTATCAAAATTAATGTTTTAATATAAAGTTTTATTTTATTAATTTATTTTTTTATTTTATTTCCCTTTTCCTAATCTAATACCTATTTCCCTTTCCCTTTTCAATTTTCGTGACTCTGTCCCCTATCTTCTTCCACGTTGTCTGCCCTAGAAAGAAAGTTGGCGATCTCTATTGCACTGCCATCCATCAGAACTTTGGTCATCAGGTCTCATTTACATTCGTCTCACTGCCGCCTCTAGTAAGAAGAATGAAACGAAGCAAGAAAACACAGATTGGAGGATTGCAATCGGAGGAGATGGAACGAAGGCCGCAGAGACAAAGAAGTGACTTCCCTATATGCCCTTTACCGGTGAAGTGAATTCACAACCTCATCTACTACTGCTTTTGCATCTTAATCCCTTTTCCCTCTTTCCATCCCTTCACTCCACAGAGCCTTCTTCAAATACATCTTCCGATTTCTCAATCTGAATACTTATCTCAACTGAGGAATGCACTCCATCAGATTTACTTGATCATCGTGATATAGATGCGAATTTAGGAGATGAAGTCACGAGGGTTTAGGACATTTGCAGAGGGCAGCGTGAAGGTTACGAGAGAGAAGAGGATCTTTATTTTTTCTAATTTTTTTAATTTTTTTTTTACTAATTTCTGAATTCAAAATCAAAATAGAAAAAATTATCAGGTAATCCAATGATCCGATCCGATTGTAATATGTATAAAGTGAGTAACGATATATTAATTCATAATTTTTTATTTAAAGTCCTAACTAGTTAGCTCAAGTGGTGAGCTAAGGGACATGAAGGACTGAAGGAGTAAGGGGACCAGGGTTCGATCCCTCTCATCCCCACTAACATAACAACTAACCTATAAACATTTCCTCATCAAAAAAAAAATTCATAATTTTTTAAGGTTGGCTCAATATTTGAAAATCACTTTTGACACCATTTAATCTAAGTTTAGCCGAAAAAAATCCATTTAAAGGGACAAAACTCTCTCAAAGCCTATTTTTCAGTTCACAACATTTGAACTCAAAACATCATTTGAGGGTGTTGGAGACCGTTGGCACTAGGACCAACAATTATGGGTTATCAGTTTTTAATTTAATAGTATATTATAATCTTCATTCACTGAATGATTCAAGAGCAAATATGTTTTTATTTGCTCACTTTAGATGAATTTTTTGTACTAAAAGTAACTTTTAGAAAATGTCGAGTAACAAAATGATAGGAACTTATAATTTTAGGGTCAGAGGATTTACTCTTTTTTTTTTACGACTATCACATCATGAGTCCTGACACATCTACGGATGCACCAAAAACATGCGTTCGTGCATTGTAGTATTAGCCATTATCAGAAAAATAAAATAAAATAAGAGAAACTAATCAGAGAAAAGCTAAAAGGAGTACGTATCCCCCGAATCTTTTGCAACGCTGAATCTTTGACGACTCTATAAATTGAATCCATTACCTCTAACCTGCATATATATACTCACAAAACAAGAGATTAAGAATCTAGGTCTCTACAGCAGGAGTTATGCATGCGTGGAATCAATAACCAATTCAAGAAAAATCATAATATTGACCAGTCAAAAAGTTACGAATCATATGCTCAGGTGTTCTTCCCGTGGAAAACTTTGAACAGTATCTGACCATCTACCAGGTGAATGATCACTACTGTTAGATGAGACCTGAGCTTCCCCTCTTGCATCTCTTATCATCTTTAACACTTCTCTCATTGTAGGCCTGTTCTCTGGTACTAGTGAAACACATGCCATTGCAATGTTCAAAAGAGCCTGAAGCTTCTCTTCTGATGCTTCATTCCCTGAGGAAGGTTCATCCCCAGACTCTGTCTCTTCTTCACGTACTGACCTAACCCACCTAGGTATATCTGAACCATGTGCCTGAACAAGGTCTTGATAGGGTGTTTTTCCTGTCAAAAGCTCAAGGAGAAGGACCCCAAAGCTGTATGCATCAGCTGGTTGAGTGTGTGACCTCTGAACGCTACGGCATTCAGGTGCTCTATAGAATAAAGAAGTGGCGCTAGGTTCTTCCATTGACTCCGGATTAAGGAACATAGTAAGACCATAATCAGTAAGACAGGACTCAAAGTCAGAACCCAGCAAGACATTAGAAGATTTCAGGTTTCCATGAGTTAAGCCTGGGTTCTGGTGGATATAGAGCAGGCCGGTTGCTAGATCTTCAGCAATTTTAAGGCAGGATGTCCAGTGAAGAGGCTTTCCTCCACTAGATGTTTTGGAACCTGCATTACAGTCATCACAACATGTGTTCTGTCAATTATTAGTTTGATAGCAATGTTACTTCTTAGCAATTGACATGACATGAGCATTTAACAAATACAAACAATTTCAATCACACCATGAAAATATCACTTGGTCCCAAAACAAAGGAAGGAAGGAAAACAGTAGTACTAGTAAGTCACACTCACATGTTTCAATTATCAGAGTCTTGCTCATCCATATATAGGCCATAACCTCACTTTATCAGGGTAACTCAAACATATTATCACTGGGTCGGAAAAGAATCAAATGGATTCTAGCTTTACCTTCCATTCAGGTAGTTCTAGACTATTATTATCACCATATACATTAATTTTGTAATATCTAGATAAACCAACATTGTATGCTTGCATGAAGACTAGAAGTTCACAAGGATTAAATATAGAAAATGAAACAGCACATTACATGTGAGGATCTTGGGTATTGGAATGATTGATTACTTTGAATTTTTGGGATATTATGATTCCACCATTACGTTCAATTCTTGATTTATTAAATGCTCTGCGAAAGAGCATATTACCTCATCCTTTTTACAGAAATGAACTGGGGGCTGTTCCGTTGAAATAATGCAACAGGGACATATGCTTTCCCCACAAATGCTCAAAAACCTTTTACTATTACATTATCGAATATCGAGAAAAGATTAATGTTTTTCTCTTCACATATCTGCATATAATATAACAGCTTTTAAACAGTTGTGGAAACAGACTTCGTGTATTCGACATTGTTCTTTCACCTTTACTTTGGTAGAGAATTCCCATACAGGAATAGGGATTCTAGCAGAGGGCTTCATGGTTCGTTACTACATTTTAGAAGGGACAATTACAGAACCAAGAAATCGATTTTATCATGCTCGACGGTCAAGATCAATGGGTAAACTAAACCTTTATTATTGGAATAAACATTTTAGCTACCATATTAAAAATTTCAACTGTCTCATGGTCTTTTGAAACAAATTATTTTTGCACAAGAATATTAAAACGGAATAACCACAATGCTCCGTCATAAAATGCAATGCATCCATTTATAAATGCAGTTGCTAGGTGGCAGCAAACATCGATGACACAATTGGGAAGAGACGGTGAGAAGATTTCAGATGAATGATTAAATTTTGAATATCGTAGAGACTAAATATGTGTGGTTTAATTTGACAACGGTGTAAGTTAGGATTGGATCGCTGTATAAGTAAATGGTAGTACACCATAGCAAAGACTCACTAAAGTATTAAACTCTACACCGAATTATATTATTATACAACATATCTTAAAAACTTTGTAAACAATTTAAATTTTATAATATATAATATATTACATGTATATTATGTATTATAAGGTCTTGCTAACCGATATCTTTAAGCATTAGTTAAGAAATATAAAAAAAATAAATTTTTATTTAAAAATTAAATATATCACTTCTTTAAATATTAAATTCATTAATTTTTTTCTTGAAGCATCGACTAGAATTCTTCTTATACAAATTGTCGTAAAAAAATTTCACATGACACTCGGTAAACACTAAACAGAGTCTGAACTCGTAAATAAAAAAGTTTAGTATAAAATTTATCTAATAATAAAAAATACGAAAAAAATATACTTATAACATTTCTCATTTATGAACAGGTTGAGTGTGACAACACTAACCTGTGGTCAGAGTCATAAAGGAGTTGTCAATTTGAAAGCACACACCTTTATAAAGTACTCTGAAATTACATGAAACAGTTTGACAGGGAAAATTCATCAAAAAAAAAAAAGGTTTGACAGAGACAGTAACACCTTTTGACCTTATTTAACAAAATCTGTGCGAGAGTGAGAGATTTAGTGCATAAATACAATTGGATATCAGAGGAGGGGCCCCTTTAACTCTTCTTTTTATTGGTCTTTCTCTATTGTAACAAAAAAAAAATAGAATATACTATGTGCATAGTTGGGTGAAATACTATTTACTTATTATATTCAAAGTGTTTAAATATTAGATTTAATTTTGATACAATAAAAAATTCTATACAGTCAAATAATTATATGATATAACATTACTAAAATTATTTAACATTCACAATATTATCTTAAAAATCATAAATATAATAATATATAATTGTAATATAAAAAACTTTAAACTAACACTATATCAAAATTTGTGACTTTTGATTACTCACTCTTTTTCATTCGCAAAAATACTTTTGTATACATGCAATAATAGTTATATGATTTAAATCCCATTCAAAATCAAGATGTGATTGGTCCAAGTGATAAGGGACTCGAACACCTTAAGCAAGTGATCAAGGGTTTAAATCTTGACTTTTGTGTATGAAGAACACCTGATTGGGAGGGAAGAACTCACCTTGTGCGCTCAACAGATTTCCCAACGGAGATTAATCATTACTAACAGTGATGAATATTTCGTACCTACGTCATAGATACCAAAAAAAAAAAAAATTCCCTTTCACACACACTATTAGTGAGTGCTTAGTTTAGATTTTGAACAACTCACACGTGATTCTAGTTGTCGTGAAATGATTTTGGGATTCTTAAGATATTTATTTACAAAATTGCATCTAAAAAAATCAATATTGAGTTAGGTAGAATTGAAATTAAAGAAACAAGATTTTCTAATTTCTTCGTTGAGTAAATTTATTATAGGTATGGGACCCGCGAAATTCTTTATATTTACACCCCAAAAATGATTTTACTTTATCAACCAACAAAATCAATTCTTATAAACTCAGTTTTAAAATAACATTACCAAACACAAATCAATTTTTTAACCTCAATATTTTTTTAAAATTAATTCTTTCAACATCAATTCTATCAAAATATAAAATCAACCTACCCTTGGTAATACAATATTGGCGATGAGTTGTTTTTAACTTTCTTGGGTTGCTTTGATTAGGAGTGCTTCGGCCCGTGTTCTTTCATAATTCAGAGTCATAAAAAAAAAGTTATAAAAAAAGGTTATAACAATAATTCTAGATCCTCTTATAATATCTTTCATACTAATCTTCATCCTATAATAAAACTCCAAACATAATATTTTATTTTGTTCTTTATGATATCTTCTGTAAGTGGACAAAACAAGATAAGCATAATGTTTTATTTTTTAACACGTGGTTTCACTCCATTTTTTATATTTGACCGAATATCTCACGGACATAATTGTATAAATCGTGGTTAAGTAAAATTGTCCCTAAAATTGTGATGCTGTAATTTACTTCCATTGTCACCGATCACTCTTAGTGTAGTTTCACTCTTTTTAGTATAACAATAATCTTTTATTTTCTAATCATACATCTCTTTTATTTATAAAATACATCAAACATATAATTGAACCTATATATTATATTTCATCATGTTCTAGCATGTCTAGGAACGCTTTCCATTTGTTTTTGGCATAAGGGTCCAGTCATGTTTTGGATTGAAAAACTAATATTTTCATATATAATAATTTTTTTTTGACATAACATAAATTTAATTTAATATTTTTTTTAACTAAAATCATCACTATGTGACTTTTAAGGGTAGCTATTAGTTATAATTTATAAGACTCAAACATTTTTAATAATATGATAATACATGATTGGATAATGGTATAAAATTACTTTTCAATGACAGTATATTATAATTAAGATCTAATTGATATGTACTGACAGTATAAATATTTATACTGTCAATTAATCATAAATTATCACATGTATAAAACTGTTTGACTCTTATTCTAACTACCTTATAAGTTATCTAACTCATGATTTGTGATTGATTAACAAATTAAATCCAAAAATATATTTGTAATTTTTGTTTTCTTATTATAAAATTTTAGGACTCTTATAAGTGGTGTACAAATTTATGTATTTAGGTAAAAAATAGACCCCAATCAAAATATGGAATGACCCACGCAGCCCATGAAGGCCCTAACTTAGATCGTGGAAGAAAGAGCGGTGATAATTAAGAAGTGAGGAGAGACATACCATGAATGAGAGAGAAGAGGCTGCCATTAGGAAAGTAATCATAAACGAGAAGACGTTCCTCCTTAGCCTGGAAATAAGCCCTTAGTGGCACCAAATTAGGGTGGCGAAGCCTTCCAATCAACTCTATCTGTGCCCTAAACTCCTCCAATCCAGGATACGTAGCATCTTTCAACCTCTTCACCGTAACTATGAACCCTGACTCCATCACTGCTTTATACGTACTTCCCATAATACCCCTCCCCAACGTCTCCGCCGAAGCCTTCAACAAATCCTCCAAACTATAACTCATCTCCCTATCCCCTGCTCCAAGGAACACCAATTTCCCTAGACCCTCACCTTCCCATGCAAAACCCCCTTGTTTTCCCTCGTCATTACCACCACCGCCACCACCACCTCTATCTTCTCCTTCCTCCACGTCACCAACCCCACCACTACCTTTGCTCCTTGTTCCCGAACCAACGACCCTTTTCCTATGCCTCCTGCAAACCCTCCACAACAGAAACAAACATATTAGCAGCAAAACAACCCCGCCGACACTCCCTCCAATTATTATCTTTAACACTTTCCTGTGGTTCCGTGATTTTTTTTTTCCACGTGGCATCATCGGATAACTCGGGCTCATCGACGGCGGAGAATTAGTGCTGCTTTTGCATCCCCTCTGAATCTGTTCTCCGCAGAGTCCCGGGTTGCCGTAAAACGACGACGCATTGAAACGGACCAAAGTCGGAGTCACCGGGATCTCGCCGGAAAGTTGGTTATTGGAGACATTCAGGTACCTCAGTCCGGTTTGGTTGAAACCCGGGATCGTTCCGGTGAACAAGTTGTCTTGCAAGTATAGGACGTATAGTCGCCGGAGTTTGAGCAGCGACGCCGGGATGTCGCCGGAAATTCGATTCCCTGATAAAACGATAACCTTGACGCGGTGGAGGACGGTGACGGAATCGGGAAACTCGCCGGAGAAGTTGTTATCGTTGAGGAATAACGATTTGAGGTTGATTAAGCCTGAAAGGTTAGGGATTTGACCTGAGAGCGAGTTTCCTTTGAAACTAAGGACTCGGAGTTGATCCAATCGGTTCAAGATCTTCGAATCCAAGGTGCCGGTTAGGTTTGAATGTTCGAGCACTAGCTTTCTGACCCTTCCGTCGAAGCAATCTTTGACTCCTACCCATTTGCACACATCGGTTCCTCCTTGCCATGGAAGCGTGTCGTGAACATCTATGGAGGATTTGAGTGCTAGAAGAGCTTGGGAATCATCTCCTGATATAGCAGGTTGGGAAAGGAGACAAAGCACGAAGAAGACAACAAATAGAGAGAAAACATAGAATCTTTCCATATGTTTGAGACCTTGTAAGCTGTAATCAAGGTTTCAATTGCAACTGAGATCTTTTACCTGATTTGGTTTCAATTGTGCTGTGCATTGAAGATATCGGAATTATTTAATGCATATGAGTGACTGAAATTAGCTGAAAAACCGTTGAGACAGATATATGATTTTCTAAGCTGTTTGGTGCTCTTGTTGTTGCAAACAAAACCCAACTCACTGTAGTCTTCAGATCTATCTATCTACCATTGTGCTTCACGTATGCATAGTGCATCCATGCCTTTGAGACCCCAAGAGAGAGAGAGAGAGAGAGAGAGAGAGAGAGGTTGAAACTTGAAACCAATAAAGGTAGCTAGGATCTTCTTCAGCTACCTTACCCAAACCATGGCATTGTGCAGAAGCAAGAAGCAGGAAAATACAAGAGCAAGCTGTATTGGTGAGTTCAGGGAATCCATCAAAATGGAGACACTTACTGTGGTTAATGTGGCTCTTCTTCGTTTCTCGAAACTCCACCACCTGACTTGCAAAACTCACGGACACAATGCCAGAACTATCACGTGAATTCATCCCAGTACCCGCACGCCACAAATAACCATTCTTTGACTCTCCCTATGATTTCTATATTCTTAATCTGCACCATTATTAAACCAAGGTAAATTAACAACAAAGCAAGCAAATTTAAACAAGTTTATTTATAGTTTATAATTTTTATAATTTGATTATCCTATTATTTTTGTAGAATAAACAAAAACCATGCACATAATTTTCTACTTACTTTCTTGGGTTGCTCGTACTCATAGATTTTAGCAGTTTTATAACTTTGCTGAAGTGGGATCCGATACTCTTCATTGGAATCATTACAAAGCCTACTGAATGGAATGATGAAGACCGAGACAAGCTAAAAAAGGCTTTCAACTTTTTTCTTTCTCCAATTTCTTCTTTGAAATTGGGTCAAATGGACTTGGATTTTTATTTCAAAATAACAATAGTTGTTGTGGCAGGAACACACATGGTGCAAGTGCAGATTCCAGCTACTAAACCACCTCTATAATCGAAGATCCATCTGTACTCTGAATGGTCTAGCAGTAATAATTCGAGAGAGAGAAAGGGTGTCTCTGCTGCATCATCTATCTATATGTGTATTATGATGCGCGTGTCTGATCAGAGAGAGAAAGAAAGGACAGAAAAAGAACATGCCCCTTTCCCTCTTCTCCTTAAGACAAAGGCCCCCTCTCTTCTATCTCAGGAAATTGGTGAACGAATTGAAGGCAAAAGAGAAGACTAATAAATGGGATCTCACAAAAACTTGTGATGAGAAAAAAAGAAAAGAAAAACCTGGATCTGCCACGTGTTGCAATTGAATAGGCAGTAGATATGTCAAAAAAAAAAAAAACGAAGTGGAGTGGTGCTTGTTGAGCTCGTGTGTCAGTAGCCATTGACTCTTGCCAGCTGTGATATTGTGTTTCTTTTTCTTTTGTACATTTTCCTTTTTTTCTGGTAAATAAAAATTTTAGGTTGAAAACAAAAATTATTTTTCTGATTAAGATCAAAATAAATCATCAACCTTTACAGGAATTATAATGAAATTATAAATTACTGTGAAGGAGGGAATCAAACTCAAGTTATCGCGATGAGCATGAGAGAAGTAACGTCTCTCTTTTTATTGTTTTTTCTTTTATTTAGTGTTTGGTATTTTTCTCTATTACATAAGATTATTTATATAATATAAATGAATTTGTTTGGTCTGAAAAATAATTTGAGTAAACATCCAAATTGATTCTCGATAAAAAATTACGATGATATTTTGATCTCTGAAAAATAAAAAATATCAATTTGATTCTCAAGAATATAAAATACGGATCAAAATAATCCTTGACAAGGATTAAAATATATTTAAAAATTATCCTAAAAAGGATTAATTTGTTTAATATTTTATATTCATGAGAATCAAATTAGTATTTTTTTTTATTTTTTATGAATTAAAATATCATCATAATTTTTTATAAAAGATAAATTTGAGTTTTTACTCAAATAATAAATCAGAAATTTGAAGGAAAAAAACAAAGAATAAAAAAGGCGTGAACCGCGATGGTCATGGATCTCGCTGTGTTTGGTTGACTAGAGACAGTAGCCGAAAATATAGGTACCATTATAAAAAAACAGTGAGCTAGTATTTTGGTTGGTGTGCCATCATAATTTTGGAATAAAACTCAAATCTATTAAAATGTGTTATTTTAATTAAATAATTAATAATTTTTTTATAAAATTAAGTTTTCATCATTTGATTTCATCTTTTAGACGGGATGGGAATTATCATAATTATTAAAGAATTCACCATTTTGGCTAGGACTTTGGAGGGTTTTATGATACAATATTGCCAATGTATCAACCATTAATTTGATAGAAAAATATAATTAGATAGTTCCTTGCAGATTCTTCTTACATTAAAAAGTTATTATTTATTTATAAGTTTCTAATAATAGTTTTACATTTATATTATGCAGGGCTGTTTATTTATGTTTTGGTCCTTTTGATATTATAATTTTCATCTTAGTCCTTTTAGAAAGTTTTGTAATCAATGTCGTTGGATTCCGACGGCATTGTTGGCCACGTTTGGTGTTATGATACTCTAGCTGAGTTATGATTTTCTTTTCATCTATCTTCTACTTGTTTGAAGATTTGTTGGAGAGTGTGATTACGTTCCAACATGACACGCAAAATCCTAAGAACAATTTGCTTGCAATAAAATTCATAAAGTCAAGATTAGAATTTTTTGCTTAGTCCCTCATGTTCATGCGGTCGCTAGAGCATAACATCCATGATGCGATATTGACAACCCCCATAAAAAGATAGAGCCTGTCTGATACAAAATAAAAAACATGAAGAGGTAGGAACCGAAGTAGACTAATATACAGACAATTAACCTCAACAAAATTTAGCACGATGGCCATGTTGTGATATTGGCAACCCCCCAAACAAATGTAGATCATTTATTCAGATACAAAATAAAAACATGAAGATATAGGAATCAAAGTAGACTAATATTATCCAGGCATTTAGCCTCAAAAAAATTGCATGCACAACGATGGCATTAATTGGTTGCATCATGCCAAGTGTCTGCTATATTTGTCTTAAGGCGCCTTTTAAGCTTATTGAATGGCCCCGACAGTAGTGACAAAACAGTCTTCACCCGAACATTTACTTCGTTAAACTTCAAATGTAGATTTAATTAGTGTTGTTATGTTCGTTAGATAAAAATTGTGACAAATATCTTGGCTTAGGGTTTAGGGTTTATAGACTCATCGTTCCAAGGACATCTGTCTGGGATGAATCTCCAATGCCATCCATTGAAGGATCCAAGTAGATGAATTCTCACTGTAACATATAATACATGTATTAACTGCAATGATATTATTGAAGATAACATCATATGAATAAAAGTCTAAGATTAACATGTTTCATAAGTTAGGTATCCTTCTCGCCTCCTTGATTTCCTGCGCACCTAAGTCAAATGGATGGTGTACATATGACTCTGCAAACTTCACATCTGACACGATATGAAATAAGGTTTCACACTGCCATAAATAACAAATTGTAATTTAGTTTTATTAGATGCAATTTTGGTTGTTAATTAAATGTTTAGTTTGTTGTTTGTACCATTTTACGCATGATAACATGCCTCTGTCGGAATTTTGAACCCGCTAGATAGGTGTCTAGGTGGTACATAGTCTGATGAACCATGCTCACAACCATCATGTATCCATGTTTGATTTCGTTAATTGGAATATATATCTGCACATGTGACATCAGTTTTGTTTGTTTATGACTAAGATGCGTCACATAGTGATTATGTTATTCACATAATTGATAACTTACAAACTTCAGGGCAGGGGCATGGATGGTTTCATCCATTTGTCTTTGTAGATATGACTGATCTCCTGAACACTTTTTCCCTAGACCATATCATCTTGAGGAAAACTACAACAACAACAACAACCAACACACAACCATTCTGTTTCATTAATTGCTATTAAAAGGTGAATAAAAATTTAGTCTATGAAGAAAGTGAAATACTTACAACAGAGGCTGGTGGTAAACACCATGCGCGTGTTCCTGAGTAAAAATGTTGCATTTGTGTTTGTGTAATGCCACAAGAGTTAAAACCTGATACAATAAACCAATTAAAAAAAGAATGTGTTACACCAGGTCAGGCTAGGATGACCTGAAGCATAACTCAGACTTAACTCAAAAAAAATACGTAGGCAATATGAGTAATTTGAGGGGGCGAAAGAAGTGATAGCAATTTGGTACCCTAATCCCAATTCTCAAATACACAATTCAAACTCAAATCACCAAAACGGCACACCAAAAATGGCAAAATCCAAATCCCTTTAAACCCTAGTGTCGTTCTTTGATTCTTTCTATCTCTTAGTGTAATATCTTGACCCCTTTGCAGCAATGAGACACCAATGGCGTCTTCTCTATCTTCTTCGCACTCCCAATCACTCGCAACTTCAGGTACTCCTCAACCCAAATCTTCATTCTCATTCACTTCGCTCTTTCTCTTCAATCCCTCGCGTCTCCCCAATTTCTCGAACCTTCTCCTCCGATCCTGTTCTCGCACACACCGTTTCCGATCACGTCATCATCTCCAACATCTTCTCGAAACCTAGAAACTTTGACGACGTTAAGAAACACCTCGATTCGAATCGCGTTTCTATTAGCCACGACGCGGTGATTCACTTTTTGGGGAAGTTCGATTCAAACGCTGAAGTGGCAAGGAGATTCTTCCAATGGGTTCTAGAAACTTACCCTGAAAGGGTGAGCTCCGAATCCTACAACGTCATGCTGCACGTTTTGGGAACCAACGGTTTCGTTAATGAGTTTTGGGAATTAATTAGTATTTTGAAGAAAAAGGGTTATGGGGTTTCAAAGGGTGTTAAAGAGAGAGTATAGGAATCTTTTGGAAAGAGTGAAATGGTTAATGATGTGTTGAAGTTGAAAGCATTGTTTGAGTCAGGTTCCGTGGATAACTCGAATGAGAAGAAGTGTTTGAGGGTTTGTAAGATTGTGAGGCATAATATGTGGAGTGATAATGTTGAGAATCAAATTAATTAGAGATTTTAATGTTGAATGGACCCACGACGCGGTTATGTTGGTTTTGGAGAGTTTAAGCAGCGAGCCGAGTAAGGTGTTGATATTTTTCCGGTGGTTGGAGGAGAGTGGGGTGTTTAAGCATGATGGGTGCACCTATAATGCGATGGCGAGGGTGTTGGGAAGGGAAGACTCAATCACCCGGTTTTGGAAACTCGTTGGTGACATGAGGGATGCCGGGTGTGAAATGGAGGCTGAAACCTTGGTTAAGGTTTTAGGAAGGTTTTGTAAGAGGAAGATGATTAAGGATGCTGTTGAGCTTCATGAGTTTGCTATGGCCGGTGAGATAAACCTTCGCCGGATTGTTGTACCTTTCTGTTGAAGAAATTTGTTGTTTGTAAGGAATTAGATGTGGATTTGTTTTCGAGGATTGTGAAGGTTTTTACTGGAAGTGGAAATGTGTTGACCGATTCTATGGCTAATGCCATTTTGAAGTCTTTAACCAGTGTTGAAAGAAATGGAAGGTGCTAGTGGTAGTTTACAGAGTAAGATTGCCTTTCGACTAAGTACTGCTGGTTACAAGGAAGAAGCTCGTGAGTTCGTGAGTAGTATTGAAGCATCTGGGTCTAATCCAGAACACCAGACGTAGGAATCTTTAGTTGAGGGGCACTGTGTAGCTGGGAACCTTGATAAAGCATTTGGTTCTTTTAAAGATATGATTGAGAAAGAGGGGGTGGCTTCTGCAGGCTATACTTTTGATGCGTTAATGAAATCATATTGTCAAATGAATAGGGCAATAGATGCTTGCAAGATTCTTTGTCAGCTGGTGAGCGAAAAGGAGTTAAAGCCCCGACATTCTACTTACAAGCTGCTGGTAACTAATTTATTGGTTCGGGTAGGATTTGCAGATGCTTTAAATATTTTGGGTTTAATGAGAACCCATGGATTTCCACCTTTTACTGATCCATTTATTGAACACATATCAAAGTGTAGAAGTGGCGATGACTCAGTTCGGTTTCTCAAGGCTATGACTTCACAGAGGTTTCCATCTACATCTATGTTTCTCGGCATGTTTGATGCCTTTTTCAAGCATGGAAGGCATGAAGAAGCACAAAATTTCCTCTCCAAAAGTCCATGCTACATTCATAACCATGCTGATGTCTTGAATCTCTTTTAATCCATGAACTCTAAAGAAGCTACTCCTTCTGGTATGTTGGCCGCTTAAGTTTTCAGAAGATATCTCATATTGTATTCTTCAGAAGAATGTATTATAGAAAATTTGGTGGAAAATATTCTTTAGTCCTTGTCCTAGCTTTGAATAAAGCAGAAAAACCAGAAAAAAAATACATTCTTGGACTGAACCACTTTCAGATGGGATACTAATATGTTTCTAGTCTAGATTCCAGTGATGCAACACATTCAAGAGGTGTTGCTAAACTTGGTCTGTTGTTTTTGAGTATTTTTTTTTCTTGACCTGTTATTTGTCCTGATCATGCTTTGTGTGACTTTAAAACTAATATGGGATCGGTAATGCAACACAACACATTCCCGCAAAACCTATTTAGCCTAATTTAAATAGTTATTTAGGCTTATTTTATTTAGATTAATTGGGATGATAAAAAACTTGATATTATGAGTAACCCAAAAAAATTAACAGAATTACGGTGGAAACAAGATGATAAGAACCACGTATCCATCCAAAAATCAAAAAGCATACTAACTTATTCTATCAAAAATTCTATCTATATTGCATTTTTCTGATATTATTACTGAATTACAATGTGTTGATTATTTTAAAAATGTTAAAATGTTTGTTAACAGCGAGATCTTTCATTGACATGGCAATCTCTGTATCGATGTTATTTGTTTATATAATAATTAGACTATATTTGAATTAATGGAAATACATGGAATAGAGTGGAGTGAAATAGAGTGGACCTTCATCACTTACATAGTGTTTGGTTGAAGGAAAATGGAAGAGAGAGGAGGGAAGGGGATGGATTTTTTTAAACATTTGTTGTTTGGTTCATTTTTTAGGAGGAGAGGGGAATGGAGGGGAGCAAAATTCCTCCTCACCCAATTTTGGCTCCCCTCCAAAAGTGGGGGGATTTGGAGGGAAGAGGAGAGATTTTAAAACATTTTGAATGGAATGACTAAAACAATCCTACTTATGTATTTTAAAATCTTGTCCTCCCCTTGTGAACCAAACACAAATAGTGTTAATTTTTTTCCCATCCATTCAAATCCCTCCCCTCCCCTCCCCTCCTCTTAATCAAACACAATAGCTAATTAAAATCTCACCTCTCCTTTCCCTCACCTCCCCTCCGTTAAAATCCTTCACCTCCCCTCATTTGAACCAAACACACCATTAGGCGATTGTTAGCCAAGCAATGATGTATGCACAAGAATCATGAACATTCTGCCTGGTGCGCACTTAAGCGGCCAGCTTACTTAAGGTACTTCCTTTAAATTTCCGAAAAGTTGTGTGTTCCTGTGTGGTGACTTGTCATCAAAGGTGATGCATGAATAGTTGTGTGCAAAGTTTTAAATTGAGGTCCAAAACCGTAATTGTGATTGTGGTATTATGATTTTGATAGTCTCCGAAACCGTATGGCAACCGTAATTGTCGTTGCATCAGCCTCATTTTTTTGTAATTATCCGCAATGACGATAAACGCAATACAACAAAAATCGCATCCGCAATTTAAAACCTTGGTTGTGTGTCTACTCGAATTTGTCTTTGATTTTCTTCTAATGCACAAGAAGCATATAGGACAAAATATTATTTTGTAAAACACTATAACTATTATTGTTGACTTGATTGTGTTACCTACTTAACGAGTCATGTGTTCTTCACATTATCTCACAGCAAATACGTTGTTGTTCATTTACATTCACTGTCAGCAACTAGTGGAAGCAAATTTATTAAATCTAAATGAAAATGTTAAAACATGCCTCAAAATTCCGAGGTCATTCGGGTTCCCCAAGACTTTCTCCAACACAACAAGTAATTATAAAAGAAAGATCAACATGCGATGACCTTTCAGTTTTCATTATAATTACCATAAGCCAATATTCAGAAGCAATAACTATATAGAGAATTGTATTAATTGTGTTGCTTTCTTGGATTCATCATTTGGAACCACTTGCAGATGCTGAGTGAAGTTGTAATTCTTCTTGGAAGGGTGACTGATTTCCACCTCGTAGTCACCATGAAAGAGAGAGGTCTCAAGGAATCCATTTTGATCTGTTGTCCCTGACAATTGTTTTAATCCCCACTCCTGAAGCAACTTGTCCACAACATCCCCAGCAGGCAAGTTCTTGAAATTGTTATCAACTAAGCAAATCCTATAGCAATCACCTTGTGGTGACCATGCTGTCCACATTACAATGCCCTTAATTTGTGGGTGAGAGTGTGCTTCTCTCAGAACCTGCTCAAAGTACTCTGCCTGCACAAATCATAAATAGAAAACTGCAATGAATTAATGCATGCAAAAATGGGTAAAATCACCATTCTCATGCAGAAGTACTTCAGGTCTTTGGAAAGTTTTCTGCTCAAAGCAGTGCTCAGCATAAGGAATTTGTGTAACATGTTAATCAACCAAGCAGCACATGTCGTTTTTCCTGCAACCTTAAATTATTGCATGGCAAGTAAGAACTTTCACGTGAAAATAACTTATTGAACTTTACCTGATTCGCTTGGTTTGCAACATCTATTTCTGTAATCCAAATAGGCCAACCAGTGGCAGCAAGGGTATCAATGGAAGCTCTCATGTAAGGCAGATTAGGAGCACTAAAATTAGGAAAATGAGACTCAATCCCAATTCCAAGTGGCAATCCCTTATTGCCAAAATATCTTCGGATCTCTCTGAGCTTCTGGATGTACCTTGCCGGGGTTGATGAACCGTCTCTAGAATCCTCAATGGTATTGTAGTCATTCAGGAATAAAGTGGGTTTTGCATCAATTTTGTGAACCTCATTGAAAATCCTGGCTGAAAAATTTTGTCCAAGTTTACTTTCGAAGAATGAAAAGTGCAGATTTTCATTAACAACATCCCAAGCAATAAGTTGGCCCTTGTATCTTGACACAACGGATTGAAGCCTCTTTTCAACTGCTGAATTAAGCTGGTCTGGGGAGAGTGAAGGAACCCAACTAGGCTGGTAACTAGGATCATCCCAAAATATATTGTGGCCTCGAACAGCAATGTTGTGTTGTTTGGCAAACTGTAGCATTGCATCGGCAAGAGAGTAGTCCTCATAGCCTTGCCTATATTCGTTGCTGTACCACTTCATTTCATTTGCAAATGTGGCCACTGTGAACCTAGAGGTGAACCAATTTTGGTATGCAATGTTGTTCAGGATGTGATTGTTTATGGCAGTTCCAAATGGAAAGCCTGACATTATCTGTCTGAGAGATATACTTGCATTTGGTAGAGGATTTCCTTGTTGATCAAATGCTTGGACTATTACCTTCCTCTTGCGTGCCTGCCAAGTCAGAATTATACTTCTTGATTAGGTCTTTTTCGAGCATATATATCATATTCAAGTGTTCAAAAACAAAATCTCTCTCTTTAGGAACCATTCAAACTGATAAATTTTGTTGAAATATAGTGAATTTTTCAAAAAGTTATGGTAAAATGATTTGAAGCTGAACTTCCTAATGTGAGTGAGATTTATGATGCCTCCCACCTATGCTATGCCATCATTAAATAACTGACAATTTCCTTAAGCTCAATATATGTAGTGGAAAACTACGACAAATGTTTACCTTCTCAATGCTCTGATCTTGATGAGACCTCCATTGTTTTTGGGTGAATGGTTGTAAGGAAATGCTGTCGATCCATATTTCTATAGAAGTATTTTTGCTCTACAGAGTGAAGAAAAAAAAAAATGAGAAATCACTTATGGATGACCTGCATTATTAAATAATAAAAGTACCTTTTGCTTCCCACTTGAGCAATAGTTTAGGATAATTAATTAATTATCAAGAACCCGCTGGAAGTACCTCAAAATAGAGCTCAGCTGCTCCTGATGTATCCGCTGTAAGACCACCCTTAAGCATAGACCAACAGTTAGACTCAGCAACAATGGCACCAGCAAGTTTGAATCCTTTAGTTGTTTTGACAACAGCTGTTACTGGAACATTTCCCTCACTCACTTGTATCCAAGCTTCATAATTCGATCCACAACCATATATATATATATATATATATATATATATATATATATATGAAGAACAATGCAGTTGGGTTATTTATTTTTTATTATATATAATAAATAACTAACACAGAATTTATGATATCGGAGTATAGAATTTACCGGATAAAACATAATGATTCTCCTTTTGTAGGTAAATCTTCTGAGAGACACTGTCATGCGGTTGATTTCTGCTATGGGCTACAACATATTTGTTGTCTAATGATTTTCTATGTTCTATTCTTGCGCTCCCAAATGCAGTCCACCCTTGTAGTCCATTGTTCAGTTCTGGGTTTTGGATGATTCCTCCATTATACTGAGGCTTCTGAGGGTGTGCCAAACACTGAGATTGAAACACATGAGGACCCACGATTAGAGCAGAATTTTCAGTAATATTACTTATACATGAAACATTCTAGAAATTATATATAAAATGTTATGGGGAGGGCTCACTTCAATGCTAGCAGTGTAATCATAAGACAGAGCTTCAGCTTCAAAACCTGTGGATGCATGTGAGATATTAGTTCTATATATCATGACTTTCATCCATCAATAAAATCATCATCAACAAATAGAATAAACTGCAAGAAGAAACCAAATACAACGCTGTATGGCTCCTGTAGTCACGGGAGACTGAATTTTTTTTTTAAATTTATTTAATTAAATGATTCGTATATTTTCTATTCAAATATTTAGAGCTTGTTTGTTACAAATTATTTTGTGAAAAAATTATTTATTTTTAAAAAATAATCACTTATGGTATTTTTAAGTGTGTTTATTTCAACTTTTGGAAATAATAAAAAATTTGAAAAAAATTATTTATATGAAAAAAATCTGAACTATTTTGAATAGTTTCTTAATAATAAAAAAAAATATGATCTTAAAGAGGAGAGTAACCTTCCTTTTTTCCCCTAATAATTTGGATTGCCATCAACTATTGACATTATTTCTCCTTTCGTTACATTGCTGCCAACATTTGACCTCACGTAAACTATTTCAATCTCTCACCACTAGCCTAATATTGAGTATCAACTCTTTTTTTTTTGTATGCATAGTATCAACTTTATTTATTCGCACCAAATTTGTATATTGTCAGGTGAATGGAGTATCAATTATACATTTATTGCCAATTTTCACTCCTTGAAAAACGAACGGTTTTTAATTAGAAAAGAAATGGCTATTCTTAGCACACACACAAAAAAGAAATAGCTATTTTTTTCATCATGAGCGCAAATTCATTTCTCAACTAAAAATAAACAATGAACAGCAACTAAGTAAGATAGTAATGTGCAAATGCCATCAGAGATGTGTCTCTCTAAATCTTAAGGAGCGCTGAAGCGAAGGAACAACAATAAAAAACAATAAACTTAAATCTTGCTTGCCGAACTCTATCATTTTTCCAGTAAATTAAACACTAAATTTCATACCAAAAACAAATGAAGACTATAGCTTTTGTTTTAAACACAAATATTGACGGTGACGTGCTCATTAGAAATAAAACTGAAAATGAATATAATCAAAATGGATCAGTATTATCATCTATAATATGAAGTACATTGTTGGCGCAAGTTGAGACGCAAATTATATTATAATCGTGGGGAATGGTGATTCATGATGGTCATATCCATGGTGAGACTACTAATAGGAGACACGTATGGAGAAGAACACAAACCTGCGAAAAGGATGACAAATAGGAGAAGGACGAGACTCGTATTTTTGGTCATATCCATATATATTAATCCCTCGATACCTGTTTCAAGTGATACACTTGAGAATGATCTGATTCAGGTAGAAGAAAAGATTGGATTGCACTTGAAGAAGGCACTAGAGAGAGTGACCTCTTATTATATGTAGAATCAAACCATTGTTTTTTATAAGCAACTGCGTGGCATTAGCATGACAGGCTGCATTTAATTGACAATATCACGGTCACCCATTTAATATATCATCATTTTTGTCCAATACAAATATAATGCACCATAAAATGCAGAAATAAGAAATGTTTTTTAAGGGAAAAAAGGATAAAATACTCATGGCTTTCTTTTCTTCACTTCAAAAAGACTTATTTTGAATTGATTTTATTACCATTGATTTCTTAACTATTGGAAGCATCATCAATTTTTTTTTTTTGTGGTCCTTTTTCTGAAGCATTTGCCATTCAGGTTTTAGAATTATTCAGAAATTTTTTAATCCATCTTAAAAACTTTTCCTACTAATAACGCATACCAATGCTAATTTTAGACCTTACAAGAAACAGACCCCCTTATAACGACGTGAAAGTTAAATTTCTTTTAGTCATTATATCATGATTATTATCATTTTTATGGTGACAATTTTTTTTAAAATGTCATCAAAATAAAGGTATTGTTGGCATTGACGTTCTTAATTGTTTATTTACGCTCTTTATTAGTCATTCTCATTCATAATTAAAAATAATAATTTTTATTGTTTAATAGGAGGTGTGAATAATCAATTAAAAATACCAGTAATCTCGCTGCATGTTTAATTATTTAAAGATGAAAGAAAAAGATCAAGAAAATGCAGTTAGTACTTTTGAGTTTTTTAGAGTTTCAAAATTTTATTTTATTTTCCCTCTATATATGTGGTTAAAATTATGGGTTTAATATTTTGATTAGACTCCTCTAAAATAAATAAAAGTATAAAGTGAGAAAGTAAGGATGTATCCATCCTTAATATTTGGGTTTAATATTTCAACATTTTAATTTAATGATATGACAATTAACATAAATAAAATTTAAATCCTAAAATTAATATTACACTATTCTTTTAGGATAATTTAAATTTAAATTTAATTAATATGTATAATCAACGAACCCCACCAAAAAAAAAGTGTAAACCTTTTTATACTATAAGTCAATCACAAATTATGTTATGGGTACCAATATGTGGTTGGTCCGAATGGTAAGAGATCCAGACACCTTAAGCAAGTAGATATGGGTTAGAATCTTGACTCTTGTGTATGAAGAAAACTGGTTGGGAGGAGAGAACTCACCCTGTGTGCCCAACAGGTTCTTCGATGGAGATTAATCACTGCAAACGGTGGTAAAAACTTCGAACCTATAACATGGTTATTAAAAAAAATATATATTATGGATAATTATTAAGGTAATTAGAATAAAAGTTAAATATTTTTATTAATATAGGAGTAACAATTTATGACTAATTGGTTGATACTGTTAAATTTTTTTTCATTGATATTGGCATATTGCATATCAATTAAATCATTTTAATATATCTTTAAACGATTTTATGCATATTTGAACGGTTGCCTGGTTTTAATTAGTACAGCCATTAATGCTAATTTGTAGCGCTTGTAATAAATAAAATACCCATTATTTTGGAAAAATTATCCTCTCCATTTCTCATCACATCATCTCTGCCCCATTATTTTGGCATGGAGGACTTGGAATCTCGTAAAAGTAATGATTTGGTTAAAGTTAATGAAGTTCTAAAGTGAAAAAATAATGGGTTATCCATAATTAATTTGATTAATTATATAGAGATTTTAACTCACTAAATGACTTAAGGATGTATAGTTCCTTACTTTCTCATCTTTAGAGTTTCACTTGCTTTAGAGGAGCCAAATTCAAAAATAATTTATCGGTTTAAGCAAAAAGAAAATTTTGATAATCAAGTTTAAGGAAAATCAATGCTACAAACTATTAAAATTCAATAGACAATAATCCCATTCTCTTTGTTCTTCGCTTTGTGGCAATTTATCTTTGCTTCTTCTTTCCTTAATTCAAGCATAAAAAATACTCCCTTCGTAATAAAATATAAGCAAAAATTGGTTCATCTAAGTTGTAACAAAATATAAGCAATCTTATTTAATGATAATATATCAAAAAAATCCTTTCATTTTATTGCATTTAATTGAATTTTTTCTTCGTATAATACAATTAATGTGAATAAACAATTGGGATAATTTAGGCAATAAAGTTGAACTTTTAAATAAGATTAACAATATTAAATGTGAATAACTAATTTCTTAATAAGTGTGAAAGTGGTTAAATTTATTTATATTTAGTTACGGAAGGAGTATGAAACTATTGAAGGCCTTTTAAGATCTTGACTTTGTTTCATATTTAATAGTTTTAGTTTAAGAAAGCGCTCTCCATTCTTTTCTCAACCTTTTAATAGCACTTCCTTGATGAAGCATTGTCTACTCTCATTCATCTAACAGCGCTTCTATTATCTAACAGCGCTTCCTAACAGAAGCGCTATTGCACATTCTCCGCATCATTAAACACAGTATTTTACTAAAAAGTGCTATTGAATGTGCGTTTTCAAAAACATAAACTGGTGTAGTGTCGACACCAATTAGCCTAATTTTCATATCAAAAAAAGAGAAGAAGAACAAATTATATAACTGCTCTCAAGAAGCAGCGGAAAGTTTATTTCTTCGTCCCTGTTGTATTTATCTTCCATAGAAAGTCTAGTTATAATTGCAAAAGAATGGGAGCAAACATAAGACTTTATCATAAACAAATATACTGTTAAACTTTCACATTAGATAGGCTAGCTTTGTAGTCAAAGCGCCACTAATGAAGCCAGCTGAAAAACAGAGTAGAGTAGCATGAAGAAAGAAGGACGAGACTACCAAAAAAAAAAGTAGGACAAGAGATAGAGGATTACAAATTCCGTTAAGGATAATTTTGACTATTAAACTAAAATAAATAATCCCTTTCTTTAATTACAATTTGAATGTTCATTTTTATAAAAAAATATCTTCTCTTGTCCTTATAAATCCAATTTTTTATTATTTCTTAGTAGTCCTTAGCATTAACTTTGTTCATAGTTTATTTATAATGAACCATAATTATCACAAACCTTAAAAAGTCCTAATTCATTTTTTGTCCAGAAATCACATTGGACTCTGATTAATCTAAGTCAACCCGGAAAGATCCATTTAAGGAGGTAAAACTCTCTCAACACCTATATTTTTATTCACAAAACTCGAACTCGAGACTTTGCTTAAGAGAAACTAAATTCATTCTCACTTAGAACAAAAAAAGCCTTAATTTTGCGAGCTTAAAAAAGCTGAAATTTTTGGATTTTGGGTTCGTTTGGAAGAGCTTTATTCGCATTTTCATTGAAATATCAAATCGTTGCTCGCAAAAGTAGTAATTCGGGTTGTCGTATCCACAGAGACTCGCGCTATATTATGCCATTCAACAAGGTTTATAATCTTAAGTTTGCACATTCAGAAAGTTTAAAGTTACTAAAGGCTTTCAAGAGTAAAGTTTAAAAGATCACCATTGGTAAGTGCAAATAGCAATAGAAATGAGGTGTTGGGATTAGATTTCATCAATCTCTTATTCTAGCATCCTCTGGATCAGACATATATGTTCCTTCCATAATCAATATCATCGTCATCAATTTGATCATACATCATTAATTCCCTAAAGAGATGAGATGTCAATCTTCTTTCCTGAACATTGATCCCTCATATGTTTAACAAAGAAGTTTGAGTTGAGTTCCGATGATTAAATGACTAATGGACCTAATTCCATCCCTAGATATCAGATTCATTAGATGATTTATTCTAACTCTAGATTCAAAGAGTATTTTTCAATAACACTTCAAATCAAAGATCAAGTTATAGTTGATCACTCCATTACAAGTATGAAGAACAAGAATAAATCATTGAAATTGATGTATAGAAAGGAATATATATATATATATATATATATATATATATATATATATATATGAATCAAGAGAGATACATGAGAGTTGATTGATTACACCTAATCCCAACAAATGGTGAATTAGCTATCTATTTCCATGGTAGCCATCAACAAAAAGATGAAAGGATGAAGTTCCTCAAAGGTTGAACACACTTTTAGCTCAAAAATGGTGGAGAACCTTCTTTGTTTTCGTATTTCTAATTAGAGAGAGGAGAGCTACCTATTTTGCTGGTTCTTTTCTTTTTATATCGCCTAAAATTCCAAAACAGGGCAACTAGAAAGTGCCGAATTTGCTTAGCCCAAACAAATTCGCTAAGCGAATATAGAATTCTTCAAATGGAAGAAAACTGATTTGTTTGGCACCACTTTACTCTCGCTTAGCGCTAAGGATCTCGTTAAGCGAATTTGATTCTTCAAAATTTCCTAGTTTCTAGGACAAATTCGCTTAGCGAAAATATTTTAGCTAAGCAAATTTGGTTCTTTAAAAATCCTGGTCTTTTGGGACAAATTCGCTTTGCGAAAATATTTTACCTAAGCGAATTTGTGGCAGTAAGTTGATGCTGATTTTTGTCATTTCGCTTGTCGAATTGGCCTTAGCGAAACGAATTTCCCCAACTTTGGCTCTTCAAAAGCTTCTACTCTCTCATTTCTTCACCTGTATACACAAATAAGGGGTTTAAGATGCAATCTTCAAAATTTCACAATATATTTACTACTAATCAAACTATTTACAAACATTAATCTTTTGGGGGTTAAGTAGACTAAATTTCACCAATTTAATTAAAATAAGTACCTTCAACTTCTAATGTTTTCAAGTAAATATGATATTTATCAAGCTTAAAAAGAACTTAACTAGGTTTATAAGAATAGCTTATGAAATAACTTATACAAATAACTTATGCAAATATTTTATGATATTTCTCTAAGCTCTTTTCAGCTTATTTCAATAAGCTTGTTAGAAAAACTTATGAAAAAAATTATTTTTAACTTATGTAAAAAAAAAATTATTAAATAGTGCTTAATTAAGTTAATTTGGAATGAGAATGCTTGATCCTTCCTTTTTAGCCGAGTGCAATAAAAGAAAGGAAACAATAAATTAGATGGAAGGAAAGAGAATGCTTGATCCTTCCTTTTTAGCCGAGTGCTTACAATCTTCATGCCTAAAGAGAGGTGAAGATTTCATAAACGTTCCTCATTTTTATTCTCTTTTTGAGAGGAAGAAACTTACACAACTAATATTTAGTTGGTAATTTCTAGAATAAATCATCATTTTGATTCCTGAAAGTGTAAGGCGCTGTCAATTCAGTCCCTAAAAACAGTTATATTATAAAAAAGTCTCTTAATATTAATTTCGTTTGTCAAGTTAATATTAAGGGGCTAACTTGACTAACAAATTAACATTGAGAATTTTTTTTATAATTTAACTGCTTCTATAGATTGAACTGACAATAACTCATATTTTCAGGGACCAAAATGATGATTTGCTCTAATTTTTATGAATAGAGCGATGATTATTATTATTTTTTTTTTTTTGGTAAATTGAATGTAGAGAAACTTTTTGGTTAGGAATGTAGAGAAAATTTGACACTCCAGGATAATAGAGAACTTAATTATACTAATTAAAGTAAAACAATAACAGAGTACTAAGAAGTACCACAAAATCATTCAAATAAATATAATAAATATTACATCCTATGCTTCTCTCTATTTTTCCTTGTATTTTCTCTTCTATTGTTGACATTATTTCTACTAAAATGAAGTAAGTTAGTTTTGATTCCAAAAAAAAAAAAAAAAAAAAAATAGCATAAAAAAACATTGCAACAACAACATATTTTATTAAAAAATGTGTACTTTTTGGCACAGATAAAATATGGCGTATAAGCAACGCTATCGCACGATTTTATTATTTACAAATATGAATGTGACTGATGGGACGTGTATGGTTAACGGTATCTTGTCTTTGCATCTTGTTTTTTAATCAAGATCTTGAGTTCGAGTCTTGGATATGAAAAAAACTCTCACCTCAAAGGGATGTCATCTATTGAATTGCCAAACAAGCTCTCACAATAGATTAGTTCCCGTCTTAGATTAGAGGTGAAATACTCCTAGAAGTAGATAAAAAAAATGTATAATAATGTTTTGTTTCACTATATCACTAAAGATTTTGTGATACTTATTTATATATATATATATATATATATATAGAGAGAGAGAGAGAGAGAGACCCGGCCCACGGCCAATTTTGTATCGTTTTATATTATCTTTAATAAAAAAAAATTTCCTTTAAAAAATGCTTACTTTGTATCTTTTTATATTATCTTTTTTATACGTTTGGTACATCAACAAACATTTGGTATGAAGATTACCATTAGCTGCAAAATCTATGGATCAACTCTCATTGTGTACAAAATTTTTATTTTTGTATGAGAAAATTGTTTGATTAATTTTTTATTAGTTTTAAAAAGGTATTAGCACAAATTTTGCTTTAGGTCTCAATAGGTCTTGGATCAACCCCCTCTCTATATATATATATATATAGTAAAAAGGTTGTTGTTTATCAATGATTAAATCTTTTTTTATAGAATTTTTGTATATTATATTCATATTATCACCACTTATTTTTATGATACCTTGTGTGTCGTACGGATAAAATTGTTCAACCATATAGTATTTAGACATCTTTAAATTAGCATATATATATATATATATATATATATATATATATATATATATATAATATAAAAGTTGTTGTTTATCAATAATTGGAGTTTGTTTGATAGACTTTTTATATTCTATTTCTTATGAAAGGAGAGAAAACTTCATTCGGAATGTGTGTGTAAGAGGAAAACTTCTTTTATAAAATGATTTAATTGATTCAATTTGATTGAATTCAATATTTGAAATGTCCATGAGAACGGTAGAAATATATAATAAATATCAGGATTAATTGATTTATTCCCAATTTATTCAGAATTTGATTTGAGTAGAATCATCTTTTTTATTTTCGTACCTTTTGTTTTAAAAAAATGTTCAGATTTTTCTAAATATGGGAAATGTAAATCAATTCCCAATATAAAAGTAATATATAAATTAATTGTTTTATTCTCAATCAATTCCAAATTTGATTTGAATTGATTAATCATTTTTAATTTTTTTTGTTTCTAAAAATTGTCCTATTTTTAAAATTTGAAATAGTGTTCTCTATAGATTTATAGATATGAGTATTAATTACTTTATTCCTAATCAGTTCAAAATTTGTTAAAATGTTTGTAAATATGGGAAATGGAGAACGATTCTCAATTTGAATGTGATATCTAAATTAATTGCTTTATTCCTTATCAATTCCCAATTTGATTTGAATTGATTATTCTTTTTTGTTTTATTTTATTTATTAAAATAAAATTGTTCAGTTTTTAAAATTTGAAATACTCTTTTCTGGTGATGTCACTTGACAAATTCTTCATGCATAAGGAATAACTTTGTATTATTTATAGATATGAGGATTAATTGCTTTATTCGTAGTCAGCAGAATTAGATTTTAATTGATTCCTCTTTTTTATTAGATTTTCATTTCTTTTGTTTTAAAAATTGGTAAAATATTTCTAAATATGAGAAATGGAGAGCAATTCCCAATTTGAATGTGATATCTAAATTAATTGCTTTATTCTCACATCAATTTTCAATTTGATTTGAATTGATTAATCTTTTTAGTTTTATTTTATTTATTAATATAAAATTGTTCAATTTTTAAATTTGAAATACTCTTTTCTGGTGATGTCATTTGACAAATTCGTCTTGCATGAGGGATAATTTTGTATTATTTATAGATTTTGAAAAATACTTCGGGTAAACTAGCATTTCTGTATGAAATATATGATTTACAATTTATTTGAAAAATATTAAAGATAAAGAAATGCTAGTAGCACATATTTTATTTTAATCCCAAATACCTCAATATATTAAGGTGGAAAGATTTTGTTGGTGAAATATCCAGCAATTATCGAGACGGCAAATAAATAAAATTTCTTTGCCTTATCATATGTGAAGAATATGTGATAAAATAATACGTACACTTAATATTTCTCTTGAAGTAACCTTTACAATATATCTTACAACTTACAAGATTAAAAAATTATTATTTTTGTTTACAAAAACAAAACTTATTATTTTTAATGAATATTATAAATTATTACTATTCATACATTATTTATATACAATATATTAATTTTGAATTTATTAAATGTATTCAAATTATCTCTTTTCATTCGATTCATATCTTTAGGTCTCACCGGATATCCTATAGGCAAGTTGTGAAACTAACATTTGGATTGAGGGTGCTGGTTAAATAAAATCCTCCACAAAATAATGATTTTAGGATTCAAAATTCTAACATTAAAGGTGAAGGACAGTCGCAATCCACTTTCACGACGACCAACCATCTTTGAAAATCAAAACTTGAATTTGAAGCACCGCTGAAATTAATCAAGGGATATGTAATAAAAAATAATAATATGGTGGGAGTTGAAAGATCTGGCCTGGAATAATTTTAATGGAATATAGTTTACAGCTTATTTTGGAAGCTTTTTAAAAAATAATATATATATATAAACTCCAGATTTAAGTATTTTTAATTATTTATATCTAATAATTAATGAAACAAATTAATTTTAAAATCCGATAACGATATCTCGTAAGATAAATTTGAAATAATAACTCATTTTAAAACTATATTGTGTTCGTTCAATTTCAGAAGCAAAATTCAATTTTATTTTGGAAGCCTTTTATTTTTTATGTTAAAAATTCTAGATTTGAGTAATTTAAAATATTTATAATATACAAAATACAATTATGGTGTTTAATGAATTTGGATCCTCCATTCAAAATTGATTTTATCTCTATGTCTCCTTTAACATTGAGGAAACATAATATAAGGAAAAATTACAAATGAGTTCAAGTAACCGTTCTCCCTCTCAGGGCTATTGGTAAGAGACAACAATTAAACAAGTAACTAAGTAATAATAGAAAGATCAATATGCAATTGTCCTCTAGTTTTCATTATAAGGATTAAGCCTAATACGCAGAAGCAATAACTACATCTACATAGAAAGTTGTATACGTTGTGTTGTTTTCTTTAATTCATCTGTTGGAATCACTTGCAGGTGCTGAGTGGCGACGCAATTCTTCTTGGTAGGGTGAGTGATTGTGACATCGTAATCGCCATGAAAAAGGGAGGCCTCAAGGAACCCCTTGTGGTTTGTCATCCCTGATAGTTTTGTCAAACCCCACTCCTGAAGCAACTTGTCCACAACATCGCCAGCAGGCAAGTTCTTGAAATTTTTATCAACTAAACAAATCCTATAGCAATCACCTTGTGGTGACCATGCTGTCCACATTACAATGCCCTTAACCTTTGGGTGAGAGTGTGCTTCTCTTAGAACCTGCTCGAAATACTCTACCTGCACAAATCATAAATGGAAATTTAAAAGTGCAATTATCATTAATGCATGCATAAATATGCAGAGCTATCTTTCTTTTGGGATCATACAAGTATCTCATGTACAAGTACTTCAACTAGTAAATTTTATTGAAGTTTACCGCCCAAATTAGAGGTCAGCATGCATAAGCAGTTTGTCTTAAGTATTATTAACCAAGTTGCAAAGTTTTATTCCAAAATGGATCATCTCCATCCGAATTCCCTTTCATTCTCTCTCCAGCCAAATGTCAATAGTTGGATTAATATATAGGCTGAAAGATCTATCATGTCAATCGTTAGATTAATCCAACGGCTAGAGTGGAATTAGGATGGAGAGGATCCGGATCCAAGTTTTTCCGCAACCTCAAGTTGTTGAATTTGAAATAAAAATCTTCACGTGAAAATTATAACTTGCCTTGGTGTTATTGAACTTTACCTGATTCGGTTGGTTTGCAACATCTATTTCAGTAATCCAAACAGTGGAACCACTGGAGGCAAGGGTATCAATGGTAGCTCTCATGTAAGGCAGGTTAGGAGCGCTATAATTAGAGAAATGAGACTCAAGACCAATCCCTATTGGCAATCTCTTATTCCCAGGATATCTTCGGATCTCTCTGACCTTTCGGATATAATTTGCTGGGGTTACTGAATTGTCTCTACTTTCTTCAATGGTATTATAATCATTCAAGAATAAAGTGACGTTTGCATCAATTTTGTGAACCTCATTGAAAATCCAGGCTGAAAAGTTTTGTCCAAGTTTACTTTCGAAGAATGAGAAGTGCAGATTTTCATTAACAACATCCCATGCAATAAGTTGACCCTTGTATCTTGACACAACAGACTTCAGCCTCTTTTCAACTGCTGACTTAAGCTGGTCTGGGGAAAGTGAAGGAATCCAACTAGGCTGGTAACTAGGATCATCCCAAAATATATTGTGGCCTCGAACAGCAATGTTGTGTTGCTTGGCAAACTGTAGCATGGCATCGGCAACAGAATAGTTCTCATAGCCTGACTTATATTCGTTGCTGTACCACTTCATTTCATTTGCAAATGTGGCAACCGTGAACCTAGAGGCAAACCAATTTTGGTATGCATTATTGTTCAGGATGTAATTGTCTACCGCACTTCCAAATGGAAAGCCTGACTTCTTCTGCACAATAGATATACTCGCATTTCTTAGAGGAATCCCTTGTTTATCTACTGCTTTCACTAATACCATCCTCTTGCGTGCCTGTCAAGTCAGAATTAAATTTGTTGTAGATTGAATCCTAATTCTTTTTGGCATATATGATATTATTACGAACTTTGAAAAACAAAATATATATATATATATATATAGGAACCACTCAAATGTTTACCTTCTCAACGCTCTGAAGTTGATGCGACCTCCATTCCTTTTCTGTGAATGGTTGTAAGGATATGCTATCGATCCAAATTTCCACAGAAGTATTATTGCTCTACACAATTCAGAATTTTAAAGAGTAAATAAAAATTAGAAAAACACTGATGAATATCTTTGATTGAATAATAAGAAGATCCCTTGCTTCCCATTTGAATAATACATAGTACACGACAATTATCAAAAACCGAGTAGTATAGTAGTACCTCAAAATAGAGCTCAGCAGCTCCTGATGTATCCGCAGTGAGACCACCCTTAAGCATAGACCAGCAATTGGACTCGGCAAAAATAGCACCAGCAAGGTTGTATCCTTTACTTGTTTTGACCATTGCTGTTACTGGAATATTTCTCTCAGTCACTTGTATCCAAGCTGCATAATTCAACCAGCAACCATATGTGAAGAACAATGCAATTGGCTTAATGTTAATTTAATTTGTTTATATAATAATACAATATGATCACCTTAGATATATATATATTTATATTTGAATAAAAAAATTACCAGATAAGGTATAATGCTTCCCCATTTGCAGGTAAATCTTCTGGGATACACTATGATAAGGTTGCTTCCTGCTATAGGCTACAACATATTTGTTGCCTGATGATTCTCTATGTTCTATTTTTGCGCCCCCAAATTCAGTCCAACCTTTTAGTCCATTATTCAGTTCTGGGTTTTGGATGATTCCTCCATTATACTGAGGCTTCTGAGGGTGCGCCAAACACTGAGGTTGAAAACATGATGACCCACGATTAGAGTGCAATTAATTTTCAGTAATATATGAAACACACTTGAAAATATATATGAAGTGTTACAGGGAGGGCTCACTTCAACGCTGGCAGAGTAATCATAGGATAAAGCTTCCGCTTCAAAACCTGTGGTGGCACATGAGATATCAGTTCTATATATTCGTATATTCCGACTTACTTTCATTCAATCACAAGGCTTACTTGCCATCAATTATTGATACAACTTACTCATGTGCAAATATTTTTATTTTTATTTTTTTACAGGACATAGATGTATCATTCATACATTCAGTCCCAACACTCACTACTTGAAAAGTGAGCCACTTTTATCTTCTTTTCATTAAAAGAAATGTCTTTTTTTTCATCATGGAAGAAAAGCTAATAAGCTCGGATACTACACGGGACAACAATGTGACATGACAAGGATATGAAGAGCAAATATTAAAATTTATGGGATACAACACAATTAAGATATAAGATATAAAATTAATATAAAGTTAACATAAAAGCACAAATATTAAATTAAAAGAGAGGAATAGTGTTTTAAAAGGTATGAGTAATTGGAAACATAATAAAATGATAGCATTTATCTAATTATTGTAACATTTCTATTTATGAAGGCATAAAAATTCAAAAAGTAAGTATTAATATAAAAAAAGGTTGTAGAATACAGTTAGGAGCGTCCGAATGAGTTTGATACGGATACATGTCCAACACGGACACGACATGGATACGGCGACTACGGGGAAGTGTCCGTACTTCATACATGAAAAGTAATATTTCAACTGCAATTTAACAATGAATTGCAATTAAATGGGATTGAACTTAGAAAATAAATAAAAATGTTAAAGTTGGCGGTTGAAACTGAGATAATAATGTGCTAATAGACAACAAAAAACGATGAAGTGCAATTAAATGGGATTGAATTGAGGAAATGAATAAAAATTTGAAAGTTGTCAATTCAAACTAAGATATGTTATTAATTGACAAAACAAAAGAATGAATTGCAATTAGCTGGATTTAATTGAGAAAACAAATGAAAATGTTGAGGTTGACAATTGAAATTAAGATAATGATGTGCCAATTCTATCAAATGCCCCTCTAATTTTATTAGTTGTCTTCCATTGCGATCTCATATTATTATTATTTTTTTTTTGTGTATGAGGGTATTACAACCGATAAACGAAGACAATTCCTTTCAAGACGTAGGAATCATCGAAATGAGTTTTACATCTATCAACAAAGCATTTTCTATACATGGGATCGATATGAATCAAACGCCTAACAACATGTTTAGAAAAACAAATTAAAAAATCTTTATACTTTAAAAATAGTTTTATTTAATTATATCATCTTCAATACAAAATTATGTGAGAATTTGATCAAAAGCTAACAAAAATATCCCTCTACTTTTAAGGAACTCAAATGAGGCAATTGTCATGATAAAAATAAAAACTATAACTTACCCCCTTAAACCTTCATCATTTATCAAGCAACTCCTTTAAACCTTTGTTTGTCATTAAACTGATAAACTTTTGGTTTAAAATGAAAACGTATTTGTCCCTAATAACATATTTGCACATTATTAGATAAAAGGATAGAAGTGGAACAACGCAAAACAGGAGGGTCTCTCTTGCAAAATCTTCGATCAAGTGGAAAGAACCGGAAACATGTGGGCCCTACAATAGTCAGCAGATTTAATTCCTCCTCCCTACTTCTCTTTCATCCAAAATAATTGAAAATAATATTTCTCCCTTCATTTCAATCGTTCCTAATTCTCTCTTTTCGTAGTTCCATTCAATCAAATGTAGCGTAAAGCTTGCTTTTCAAACTCATTTTTCCAGTAATATGAATATTCTATATTTTATTCTGAAAACAAAGAATGAAGATGTTGCACTCATAAAAAAAACAAAAACAGGTACAGATGCAAAAACAAACTGAGAACGATATATGCAAAATATAAATATATCGTCTAATTACGTGTACTTTGTTGGTGCAAATTGAGAAATTATAGTCCTTGAAATGGTGGTGATTCGTGGTTGCCGTGTATATCCATGCATAGTAAAACTTTCAACAGGAGAGGCGCATTGACCAGAAAACAAACCTGCCAAAAGGATAACACAAAGCAGAAGGACGGGACTCATTTGTTTCCAACCTTTAGAGCAATGTGGGCTACTTGTCTTGATACGCATCTCTTTCAATTGATACAATTGAGAATCTGATTTAGGGAGAAGAAAAGAGAACCAAAAAATATAGCACAGCGCCCTCTTAAAATGTTGCCAGGAATTGGATTGAACTTTAAGAAGACAATAGAGAGGAGTGGTATCATAAGTTGAACCAAACCATCGTTTTTATAAGCATGTATATCTGCGATAAGGCATAATTTACTGCATTAGTTGACAATAGTACATATTCAATTCACAATTACCACTTACGAGCAAGACCACAATTTTGACAAACATAAGAGATTCTTTGATTAAAAAAAAACTAAATTTGTAAAATTTTGTGATTTTCTACAAACTAGCAAAACCACTCACCGCTGATAAGTTCTAATGGCTTATGTTCAGTTGATTTTATTACCATTAACATAGTTTTTTTTTTTTTTTTTTTGTAAAGCTACCTTTTGGTGGTGTTTTCTATAAGCATGTTGCCGTTCATGAAGGTGCTGAACTGTTTCAAAAAAAGATTAATGAATTTGAAAAACTTTTACTCTTCCCATTATATATGTCATACTTGACTAAATCATACGATATAAGAAAGAATAATAAATTAAAGAAAATGAACAACAATTTTATCAAATTAACATTATTTATATTTTCTTTATTTTTACAAATTCTGTTATCATTAATAAAAGACTACATTCAACGAAAAAAAGCAAGTATTTCAAGACATTAATAATAGAACAAACTACAGCTATTAGTCACTCCATGTTTCACTTTGAAAATAAAAAAGTAAAGGTTTCGATTAATGCATCGCATAATAAAATTCTAAAAACATAATTAGGAGTAAAATTGGTAGAATGCAATTAATATTACATTAAAAATAAAAAATGACATATATTTTATGATAATTTTTTTTTTTGTAAATATGACATATATAATGGAACGGACGAAATACTACTTCTAATTAATGTTGACATAAATGCTAGTTATTCCTCTATTTTTAATTTAATGTATTTTATTTAAGTTTTCTGCAAACTATTAAATGTGTTAAGGATTTAATATTAGTATACGTTGTTAGTCTAACGTTTTTTTATACTGTCAACCAATCATAAATTGACACGTTATTAATAATGTTTGACTCTTATCTTAATTAATTTAAAAGTCACTCATATCATGATTTGTGATTGGCTGAGAATGTAAAAACTTTACACCAACATTGCATATCAATTAAACTAATATTTTAAAGTTAAAAGAAACTAATTATACTTGAATAAATCATTTTCTTACTTTTATGAGTTTTGATAACTAGTACGGATATGATTAAAGAATAAAAAATATAATTTTTTTTTGAAAGCGGTATATTTAATATTTAATATATTACAAAATTCAAAAAGCTATATGCATTGAAGAAATAACTTTAGCAAGATTTTATTGAAAAATATTGTATTCAATATATTGTGAAGTGATATGTATTTTTTCAATATAAACTTATATTTTATTGATTCCTTATCTAATGTTGTATGCGAAATCCTACTTTTTTTTTGCCTTTTATTATTGTTTTCTCATTTCATTTAATGGAGTTACTAAGAGACAATAATAAATCTGAAAAAAAAAAAAAAAACAAACATATATTCTAAATTTTATAAAATGAAAAACAAAAGTAAATTAAACAAAAATAAAATAAAATTCATTCTTCAAAATAAGTAACGTTTTTAAAAACATTAACATTGAATGCTGTTCCCTTTATTTCAAAATTAATATATGTCATTCTAGAAAGAATTAATTTTGTTGACCACTTTAGAAAATTTATCTATAATATCCATGTAAAATTAATTGTAAGCATATATATATATATATATATATATATATATATATATATATATATATATATATATATATATATATATGTATGTATGTATGTATGTATGTATGTATATATATAAAATACCACAAATTAAATACTATAAAATGCTATATTTCTATTGAATTAGATTTCTATATATTTATATATCTATGTAAAAATCACTACTATGAGCAAGTATTAAATAACATAAAGGATTTTAATATTAAATTGGTATGCATTGTCAGTGAAAACAAAATTACACTGTAAATAAATAAAAAATTATCATATCATTTAAAATATTTGATTCTTATCATAATACTCTTAAAAATCACATATAGAATAATTTGTGATTGATTGAAAATGTAAAAACTTTACATATATCAAAATTAAACTCTATTATAAATTAAATATTATAAAATGCTACATTTCCAATTTTCCATTGAATTATATTTCTATTAGATGCTATATTCCAATATTGAGTTTCCATTGATATTAAATAAATACTATAAATTAAATACTATAAAATGCTATATTTCAATTGAATTAGATTTCGTAAATATCAATGCTGATTTATAAAATTTCCAAACCAAGTATTAATCGTATTATAATATTAAATTCGCTTTGAGAAGCACTAAGAATGGTATATTCCAACATTAGTTTCTATTGATATTTCAATATATATTTTTTTTGTTGGAACTCACTGTAATTAGGGCATTTTCCTCTTCAATGGGTTTACGGAGTATCCCACAAGCTTAGATTCTTTGGATCCGTTATGAGACTAATCTCCACTCGGATGCTTAGTCACAGTTAAGGCTTTTCACTTCTCCTCAATAATGTGTTTTGTGGAATTCGAACCGCGATCCTCCCCCACAAGCTTAGTCTACGCAACCAATTGAGTCACACCCATTGGGTTATTGATATTTCAATATGATGATTGATTTAAAAATTCCCTACTAAATATTAAAGATATTATATTATTAAATTGCCTTTTACAATAATTAATATTATCAAATATTAATAATATGTTTCCTTAATATCTAAATAAGTAATATTAGCAACACACAACACATTCATTATCACACTCCCTTCAACACTCTCTATTATTGGATGGATTTTATGTGAGGTCCATTGAATAAAGAGTGATCTCATGTGAATTAGCGGGTCTCACTTGAAGTCCACCCAATAATAATAAAGCTCTGTTTGACAAAAATGGTTGATAAGCTAGTTTATGACTGATAAACTAATTTTTAGCTGAAAGCTTTAACTTATAGCTGATAGCTGAAAAGCTAGCTGAGTGAATTTGAAGTGTTTGATAAAATTAGCTGTTGAACTAGCTTATAAATATAAAATGACATAAAAAAACATTTATGATAAACATAGTAAAGTGAGAATTTCATTAAATCAATAAGGATAAAAATGAGAGAAAAGTCAATAAGCTATAAGTCATAAACTAAATAAATTAGCTTATAAAGAAAAATTATTAACTAATGAGAGCTTGTATACCAAACATCTTTATTTCAGTCAAACAAACATAAAAGCTAGTCAATTAAGTTATAAGCTAACTTATTGGATTTGGGAAAGTGATCCTAAGTGTGTGCAGAAATATGTAGCATTTCTCTATTTCAATTGCTGATTGATTAAAATCTCATACTAAGTATTAATTGTATTATATTATTCAATTGCCTTTGAGAAGTGCTGATATATATTATTAGATATTAATAATCGATAATCAACTTTTTAATATAGTTTTATTTTTTGAAGCAAATTTTTTAATATAGTTAAAATGCATAAAATTAATTGTTTGGTGTCTCTTGTATATTCATAATTTTCTGAGAGTTTTTTTAATCAATAGGCTAAAGTTGAAGAAAAGAAAAATAATTCCAAAAAGAAATGCTAGCAACACAGAAGTATGGAAAGCCCACTCACATCACCTAAAATAAGTGTTGCTAATTATTATCTAAAAAAAATATCGAATTTAATTTGCATCATCTACATAAAAATATTATTATTACTATTTCTATGACTATTACTATTCGATCCAACTTGCTCCTGTGCTAGCTTATTGATTGATGTAAATCTAAATTGGTTTAAGTTTCCACTCATGTTTCATGTGTTTTTATGATTATAATTGGGATTACGTTTGTTTAATATTATTTGATGTTATAAATTATTTTTTTAAGCAAAAAATCATTTTTGTGATTTTAATTGTGTTTGTTTAAGTTTTTTAGTAAATATTTAAAAAAAAAAACATTTTTATGATTAAAATGAAAAGTTAATCTCATTAGCTTTTGGAAAAAACAACATGCGATAGAATCTCTTTTCTTCAAAAAAGGATTTTTATGATTGTAAACAAACATAAAATAGTTCCGGCTTTTCTTTGAAATCTCTAAAAAATAATCTCTAAATTATTAAATATCAAAATCATTTTTTTTAATTCATAACAAAGGGACCCTAAGAAAATCTCCTCTCTTTCTCTCGTCTCCCTCACACTCTCACAGACGGCGGCAGGGTGGTTTTGGGCTATTTTGGCCTAAAACCACCCATTTACTTCGCTTCTTCGATTTTTTTTTTTTCATAAGTGGGTTTTCCACATAGATCTAGCTCTTTTATGTGGGTTTTCCACTTAGATCTGGAAATTTTTGTATTTTTTTTCCTTGTTATTCATAGTCTTGGTGTGACTTTGTTTGGTTTCCCGTCTTGGTGCGGTGTTATTTGATTCCCATCTTGATGCGGTGTTCGTTTGTGCCAGATTGACAAATCTGCTTCGATCCATCACAGATTTGATCAAGACTTAGGTCTCAATGCTACAGATCCGGAAGCATGGGTATTTAGGTGACTTTGATGGTATCACTTTTATAGGCAATTTGACATTGTTGTATTATGCTTTTAACCTGGGTGTTGTGAGTTTATTCGCAGTTTCATCCTTTTCGATTTTTAGCAATTTTGGATCTGTATTGTCATTGATATACTCTATCAATTTGAATGAATGAATGTATTTCCTTATATAAAAAAAAAAAAAACAAAGAGACCCTTAATTTGCATCATATGCACAATTATAGTACTATTATTATTCCAACACCCTAATATAATGATTGATTAGAATTTAATTTGAATTATATTACTATTCCAATTTTTTTCACATTAATAACTTTTTCCTCGTATTCTCATTATTTTCAAATACTTAAACAAACATATTTTTTAAATCCTTAAAAGTGATTATTCTTTAAAAATAATTAATCTTTTCCCAAAATAATCGGTAACAAACAGGCTTAAACAAGTCGTATTTTTATCCCTAAAATATATTTGATATTGTTATATTTTTTTTGTTATTGTTTGTTTTCCCTACCATGTTTCCTTTTTCTATATGGTCATATCCAGTATTAATTAACAAATATTTTATTAATAGTTGCTTATTATAGAGGAAAGAGATTGTTCATAAAAAAATGGAATCATTTTTTGGACCAAACTAATCTTATAAAATTTTAGATAACCAACTTGGTGTTGGGAGAGTTGGTAATGTGACTCTACCCCAAGAAAAAGGATGCAAGTTCAATTCTAGAGTCGCCTAGTTGGGGGCAGCCCAATCTCGTGTGTAAAAAATCAGACGTCCATCGCTGTCGAACTGGGGATTAGTCTCATAGCTGGTCCAAATGGCCGAAACTATGGGGTCATCCCGATGGACCCACTATGGGACCAAAGGCCCTAATTGCGGTGAGTCTTGAACAAAAAAAAAAAAATCTAGATATTACAACCCGTGTCAGTATACCCTACAATAACCTTTTTATATTCTTTATTGTAATTTTGAAACAAAAAAAAACATTTCTATATGGTTCTATCCAAATAGGTTAAAATTTATTTTTCCTGTGAAAAATAAATTTTATGGTATTAAACAAACACAAATTAACTTTGTTTTATTTAAAAATCTCTAAAAAATAATCTTTTAAATTAACTTACATGAAAATCACTCTTTTTATTAGATCTCTACAAGTCAATAATTCTTTATTTAATCTCTAAATATAGGAGTTAACGATGGTTAAAGACAACAAGGTAACCAACAAAACAATAAATTTAAATTTAAAAGAGATGAGACACCTCCATTTCTTTTAGGCGACGTTACTGTATGTGTAAGTGTAATCTATCTCTCCCATTATACGACGTTACCTTGTTGTAGGGCTGGACACATTGGGCCGGACTGACCCGAACCCGACTAAACCGGTAGCAAATGAGGGCAAACGGGCGGGTATGGGCGGGCCCGCGGTTCTCGGGCCCATTAATCTAGTTCCGCGCGGATTCGTTCAGGCGGGTTCGGTTTTGGATTATTTATATTGTTACCGACCGAACCCGCCCGATAGGGTGACAAGGTTAATTTTTGGGACGCAATACGGCGTTGTTTTGCTAGACGATGAGGGTAAAGACCAGGGTTTCCTTACCCTGAGTCATTTGTGCTTCTCTTCCAAATCGCGAACCCTAGCGCCGCTTAAGTCTCTCTCCGAAAACACCAACCCTAGTAGCTACCATCGCTTCCTCCTCCCTCTTGCTTCATCTTCCACCATCTGAAACCCTATCGCCGCTCCTCATCTTCATCCTTCGTTCGTCTTTCTCCTTCCTCCCACTTTCTCATTTGTCTAACTTTCTCCTTCGTCTCACCATTCAAACGAATCAAACCCTAGCGTCGCTCTTCTTGTCTTTCTGGTTCTATTACTGGATGTTGTGGTTGTTTGGGAACGAATTCTTTGGCTAAGAAGAGTCTTAGTCTCTTGGAGATCGACGAAGTCACGAAGGTTAGGGTTTTATTTTTTTAATTTTTGGTTTAGGTTTTCATTTCTGAAATTTTGAGGCGTTGACTAAGTTACTAACTAACCCTTGCTTGCTCTTCTCTGTGTTTCAGATTCGAGGATAGGGTTTCATCTTTTTAATTCAAGGTTGGGGTTTCATTTTTTTAAATTTTGGTTTAGATTTTTAGTTTTGAAATTTTGAGGTTGACTAAGTTACTAACCCTTGCTTTCTTTTCTGTGTTTCAGTTTATCAACTCAACTGTGAATTTGTGATAGCACTTAGCACCTTAGCAGAATCTCAAACGTCCCATTCAGATTCAAGGTTAGGGTTTCTTTTAATAATTTTTTGTTTAGGTTTTTATTTTCAAAATTTTGAGATATATTTGACTAATTAGTTCCTTTCTATTTTGCCTTGGTTACAGAATACAAAGAATAATTATTGTTGCTAGCCAGCAAGTAGGAGTGTAGGACAAAGGAGCTAACGGTTGTAAAGGTATATGTTTTTTGAACTGATTGTATATGAATGTGCTTTGTTACTGACCTGTTTTCTATCTTTAAATTATGAATGCGAACTGTTTGCTATCTTTAAAGTATGTGAACTGTTTGCTATCTTTAGAGTATGTGAAGCGTTTGCTATCTTTAAATTATGAATGCATGCTGAAAATATGTGAAGCTGTGAACTGTTTTCTCCTCTTAATTCTGATTGATATCTTTAAAATCTGATTGCTATCTTTAAATTATTAATTCATGCTGAAAGGATGCCAAGTTGTGAATTGCGCTGTGTTATTGAACTGTTTGCTCATTTAAATTCTGATTGCTATCTTTAAATTATTAATTCTTGCTGAAAGTATGTGAGTTGTGCTTTGTTTATGAATGTGAAATGGAAGTATGTTATTGCTTTGTTATATAAATGCTGAAAGTTATTAAACTGTGCTTATATGAATGAATGCATGTTTTATTTGCACACTCCATTCATAGAAGTTGTGAAAGGAGTGTGTAGAGTTTATAAACTATAAACTGATTTATATAGTTAAAGCAATGGCTTATAGTTGAACTATAAACTACAAAACAGATACACTAATAAACTGAAAACTGAAACTGAAACTGATAATGTGGTTGGCAATTCTTGACTACGACTTCTTCATTGTTTTAGTAATGGAGCAGTCTAGTCAAAATGAGCCTCCTATGTTAACACCGCAAGGTGGGACTCAAGGGGTTGGAGATCAACCCACTGAGCAAGCAGCAGCTGCAACTGAAGCTGCTGGAACTGATCCCACCAATCCTCCTCTCACAAAGAAGAGGAAGCCAAATGCAAGCGGTCCTCGGCGGACTTCTGCCGCCTGGGATCACTTCATAAAATTACCAGAAACTGAAGCTAAAGAACCCACTGCTGCATGCAAATACTACAATAAAAAGTATTTATGTGACACAAAACTTCATGGAACTTCTAACATGCTTGCTCACCTGAAACATTGTGCCAAATTTCCTGCTGCTATAGTCACTGACCCCACTCAAACAACCCTCACATTTAACAGTGGAGAGGTCGGTGGTTTGGTTGCTTCAAGTACAAGATTCAATCTTGAAGCTTGTCGAAAGGCACTGGCTACTTTTGTAATTGTCGATGAACAACCCTTTAGGGTAGTCGAAGGTGAGGGATTTAAGCACTTATGTAAACAACTCCAGCCCCAATTTAGTCTCCCATCAAGGCGTACAGTTGCAAGAGATTGTTTTCAAATGTACCTTGATGAAAAACAAAAGTTAAAATCCTTTTTTAGATCGAATTGCACTAGGGTAGCCCTCACTACAGACTGCTGGACTTCCATACAGAAACTTAATTACTTGACCCTCACAGCCCACTTCATAGATAATGATTGGAAGTATCAAAAGAGAATAATCAGCTTCTCTACAGTTACTAATCATAAAGGTGAGGCAATTTGTAAGAAAGTTGAGGAAGTTTTAAGGGAGTGGGGTCTTAGGAATGTGTCTACGATCACGGTTGATAATGCATCATCCAATGATGTAGCCATACTCCATTTGAAAAAGAGAATAAGGAACATGAATGGGTTGATGGTGGATGGGGCTTTCTTTCACATGAGATGTTGTGCCCACATCTTGAATCTTGTAGTCAACGATGGGTTGAAAGACATGCACCTTTCCATTTCTAGCATCCGGGATGCGGTGAGATTTGTGAGGTCTTCGGCCCAAAGATTTGCCAAATTCAAAGAATGCATAGAATTTTCCAGAATTACTAGTAAAAAACTAGTATGTCTCGATGTTCCAACTAGGTGGAACTCGACATACTTGATGCTTGATGCTGCTGAAAAGTTTCAAGCAGCTTTTGAAAAGCTCGAGTTTGAAGACTCAAGCTATGTGGAGTTCTTTGGGGCTGCAGGTCCTCCTAGTCTTATTGATTGGGAGAATGTGCGTGCTTTTCAGAAGTTTCTCAAGATTTTCTATGAGGCAACTCGTCTTTTTTCATCATCAACACATGTGAGTCTTCACATTGCATTTCATCAATTAGCTTTAATCTATGTCGAACTAAAGCAATCCTCTATGAATTTAAACACTGTTTTAGCAACTATGGGTTGTGAGATGAAGAAAAAATATGATAAGTATTGGGGCAAAATTCAAAACATCAACCAACTTCTTTATTTCGGGGTAATCTTTGACCCTCGATATAAGATGAGATATGTAGAGTAATCATTCAAGGACATGTATGGCGATGAGCCCATCCTTTTAAGTGAAATGTACACTACTTTAAGGGATAGTCTCTTTAAAACTTACAATTGGTACAAGTCATCCTATGAGCAACAACATAGATCTGCCCAATCATCTGCTGCAACAGAATCAGTTTCCCGTGGTGATACATCTACTGAAATGGCATCACAATTGGCAAGGAGAGATGCTTTTAAGCAACACTTGAGAGAAAAAGATTCAATCGATAATCAAAATGAACTTGAGAGATATTTGAGTGAAGCTTGTATTGATGAGGGTGACAAATTTGACATCCTTCTTTGGTGAAAACAAAATTCCTCTCGGTACCCTGTTTTATCTACCATGGTTAGAGACATTTTGGCCACACCAGTTTCGACAGTGGCATCTGAAAGTGCATTTAGCACTGGGGGAAGGGTTCTAGACACATTTAGAAGCTCTCTAAACCCAGAAATGGCGGAAGCTCTGATTTGTCTTCAAAACTGGTTGAGGCCCTCTCTTACCCAATTGAAAGATCTCAATCTCACGGAGGAGTTTGAGATATCCGAGAATGTGGTGGCAGGTACTTATTTCATTATTTTATGCCTATGAAATTCTTTAATTGTTGTGTCTAAGTATAAAAGTTAACTTCTATTTTCTGTGAGTATACATTAGAATTCCAAGGAGCTACAACTGCACCTGGAACTGCACCTGGGACTGCAGCAACGAGCCATTAAGGGTTTGTCCATTCATACTGCCTTGTTTAATTTTTTTGTGCTTTAAGTTATGACATGTACTAATTTTTGTATTTTATTATCTCCTAACAGTTCTAAAATTTGCTGCAGATATAACTGACATTAATTTTTTGGAATGATAACTGTAAATCTCTGATTTTGTTCTATCAATGATGCTTTGCTGTGAATACAGGTATCATACTGAATTTTGTTTAAAATAGGTTAATGATGCTTGTTCTGTTATTGGTTTAAATTGGTTAATGATGCTTGTTCTAGAATTTTATTGGTTTAAATTGGTTAATGGTACTTGATGATTGGATCTATTAATAATGCTTGTTCTGTATGTTTGGCTGGCAGGTCCAAATGTGGAAGGGAATTATTTTTGGGTTGAATCTTTGAAGGCTGACTATTCAAGTCAGCAATATCTATGCAAGTTGCAAGAATTTATTTTGTAATAATTTTGGATCAATTTTTAACCTTTGCTAAATTTTTTTTACTTTGATTTTGAAGTTGAATTAGAATATTAGATTAGTAGGATGATTTTGCATTAGAATCATGCAATTGGAAACAGGTTTACTGGAAATATATAGGCCCAATAGCATGATACAGAATATACAATTGGAAACATTAATATAGGTCCAATTGAAAACTTGGAATTGTTTTATATGTTACAAAATCAAAATAATATAACCTTTACATGAAGTAAAAAAAAGGGCCCAATAGAACTAAATTTTTGTTGATGGCAGTATAGAACAAAAAATGGCCCAATTGTTTACTCAGTTGTTTAAATAGCTTAATTGAGCTGTATTTTGCTTTTAAAATTAATCAAAACGAAAAAAAAGGCTTAAAATTTGGTACAGACCCAATAAATTGTTTTGGCCCAAATGTGACCCACAATCGCCCGAACCCACCCGACCCACCTGCTCGCCAACCCAACCCGAACCCGAACAACCCAAACATATATTCAGGCGAGATTGGGCCTCCTTATAGTGTGGTCGGTTATGGTCGGATTGGGCTAATTGGGCCCGAATCCGACCGAACCCGACCAACGTCCAGCCCCACCTTGTTGTCCTTTCTTTTGGTTGCACCTAGGAGAATCTTTTCAATAATTTTTTATATGAAATACTTTAACCAATAAAAAAAACTAATTCAATTCAAAATAATTTAAATTTAATTAGATTGGGTAGATTTGACCATGGGAGTACAACAGAATAAATATTTTTTTTTTTGACTGAAGAACAGAATAAATTATTAAGATTAGAAGAATTAGTTATCTCAGTCAAAATGTAGCCAATGTGCACTGACAGTGTGTGGCGAGATTATTATTAGTATCAGAGTTAAGAAAGGAGGCTTTGCAGAGAGAGAGAGGGAGAGGATCGAGGGAATTTGGTGTTTTGGCGGGAAAAGGAAGCGCGAGTGAGAGAGAAGAGATGGGTGTTTCGGAGAATTGGAAGGGGTTGATACTAGCGATGGTTTCTAGTGCATTCATAGGTGCAAGCTTCATCTTCAAGAAGATAGGTCTTAAGCGAGCTGCTTCCCGCGGCACTCCTGCAGGTGCAGCTCACTTTACTCAATTTCTCCTAAACAATCTGATTTTCTGTGTAACAATTTGTTTTGATGAACAACTAATGACTTTATATATTGTTTCCATTGCATCTTCATTAATCATTAAGCTACTACTTTAGATCATAGTTACCGGGATCTCTTGTTAACCCTACCTACCGCATACGAAATTTGTCGTACCCTGTATTACGCACTGGGTTTACCTTAGGTTATGTTTGGAAGGATCAAGTGGAATGATTAGTAGTGGAGTGAGATGCTTAAAAAGACTGACTCATTGTTTGAGATTTTATTAAGTAATGGAGTGATGATTTAGGATAGTAACATAAATCACTTCATCCCATCCAAATCCTCAATTTTTATACCCTCCAAATTATAGGTTTGGTATTCCTCATTAAACTTCTAAACAATGGAGCAGTATACTTTTATCTCTCCACTACACTCCATTACTAACCATTTCATTACTAATCACTCCCCTTCATCTCTTTCAAAACTCCCAAACATACCCTTAAAGAAAGTCTTGTAATAATGACCAAATGACCTTTGAATCGCATACCCGGTAACTATACTTTAGATCATATCCATAAGAAACCTAGTGCTACTTTTCAGGTGATTCAATTTGTCATTATTACTTATGCTTCGTGAGCTTGTAATTGAATTTTATATTTGCAGGAGTTGGGGGTTATTCTTATCTACTAGAGCCACTTTGGTGGGTTGGCATGGTAACAAGTAAGTTTATCAACTTTTTTTCTATCTAGTAGATTTCAAATCAGACTCATTTGGATCTTGCAACTACTTGCTTACAGTGATTATTGGCGAGGTAGCAAATTTTGTGGCTTATATATATGCTCCAGCGGTTTTGGTTACTCCCCTTGGTGCACTTAGTATTATTGTCAGGTACATGTGCTTTATTAAAGATATAAAATGTTATGGTGAATGTTTGAGTCTTGTGATTTTATGGTAGAACTAACATACTTAGCATGCATTGCTAGTACTGTTTTGGCTCACTTATTGTTGAAAGAGCGGCTTGTGAAGATGGGGATGTTGGGATGTGTTTCCTGCATTGTGGGATCAGTTGTTATTGTCATCCATGCACCACAAGAGCACACTCCAAATTCTGTCCAAGAAATATGGGATCTTGCCACTCAACCTGGTTGGTTTTTATTTGCTGCTTCTTTTAATCTTAAACTAATTTCCTTTCCGTCCATTAGCTGATGTTCTCAACCTTCAATTTTCCAACAGCATTTCTAATATATGCTGCAGCGACAATTTCAGTAGTTCTGGCCTTAATTTTACACTTTGAACCTCGCTATGGACAGTCTAATATGCTGGTCTACTTGGGAATTTGTTCGTTAATGGGCTCGCTTACGGTAATTATGTTTGTAACAATCACCTAGATTGTAGTTTCATATTGATAATGTAATGCACGAACTAACTGACTACCAGTCTGTTCAATATTAAATTTGTGAAACTATCCAGGTTGTGAGTGTGAAGGCCATTGGTATTGCAATAAAGCTTACAGTTGATGGAATAAGCCAAATAGCTTATCCTCAGACTTGGTTTTTTCTTACAGTGGCCACAATATGTGTCATTACACAGTTGAATTACCTGAACAAAGTAAGCACAAAGTTATCAAATTTAGCTGATGCAACTTATAACAGAAACTATAAATTATTGTTTATCAATTTATTGAAGGCAAAATATGCCAGTTTGTCCCCATGTTATCAATCCCGGATAGCGGCCGACCCCCCAAAACGCTATAGCGGGATAGCGGGAGCGGTATGGCCGCTATTTGAATGTATAGACATATAAGATAAAAAATTTAAATATACACATATGTAAATGCTAAAACATAACAAATTAACCAATAGTGCAAACATACTCATAAAGTCATAATATATAATCATAATTCATAAGTTATAGACTAATGCTGCAAACAAAATCAAGTACTAGTGCAGCAACCAAAACATGTCTAATGCTGCAAACTGCAAACAAAATCAAACTATCAAGATTCTAATCATCTTCCAAATTTTCCAATGCTGCCTCATCATCATCTTCATCACTACTATACTTGTAAATCTCTTCCTCCGCATCTTCAATTTCTTCATCACCTTCTTCCTCTTCAACCTCTACAATTTCCTTTGTCTTTCCCCTTCCCCTCGCGCTTGAAGGTCTTGAAGAAGTAGCTTGTTCTTTCAACCTTGTTTGCTGCCTAGTGTATGTTAAAGGCTCACTAGCCCCAGCTACACTAGCAACAGTTCCCCAAGTTAAAGTATCATCTTCAAAAACTAACTCATCTTCACCATCTTCAGAATCAGCCCCCACTTTTCCCACCAACCATTCATTATTTTCATCAATGCCATCCAAAAGAAGGGGAGGGTAAAGTTGGGTTTTAACCCTCTCAACCAATAGCGGCCGCTAATGGCGCTTTTCACCGCGAAAACCCGCTATTTTGCCCAATTTTGCAGCTGCGATCGCCGCTAGCTGAAACTGCTATGCTATGCAGTAACAGTAGCGTACTCGTCCCGCTCCGCGGCGTGATCGTGCGCTATTTACTACTCTGGTTTGGCCCTGCATAAGATGCATGATTTATGGTATATTATTCTAATATGGTTACATGGGACAAACCTTCTTGAATTTTGTTTTTTTTGTGTTTTGCTATAGAATTGTTTTAATAGGAAAACCGATCAAATGGCAGCCAAAGGGCTGGTCTTCTTGTTTTGATAACAAGAGCAAAAGAGCAGAGCTCTTCTAAATTAGGTTAGTCAAGAATCAAGATCAAACTTAGTTGTCTGAGAAGTGATAGCTTGCAACTTGCAAGTGAGAAGCTCTTCCCCTCTAATCCTTTGATGCATAACTATAAATAGCTATTTAAGATTACCAGACATGAGCTGGTCAATGATAATAGTGCTACATGTGAATTCCCGATGCTGTGTTCATGGTGATTTTAGAGAAATAAGTCTGGTATGTCCCTAACTTTTTGAGAGTTCCACTAAAGCATTTTCTCTATATTATCAAAAAGTGTCCTACTTGGTTTATTGATTACATTCCAGATATGTTGTGAAGTTATTGAGACTGCAAAATCATGCACTGTGCTTGATAGAAAAGCATGAATCTAATTGGCACCGGATCAAGCATTTTGAATTTTCACATGTTTGTGCTGGGAAAAAATTGAAGTTTTGAACTGGATACAAATATCGAAAACATGACCCATTGAAAGTAATTCATAATATGTTTAAAATGCAATATTCTGAACAGTTCTGTCCTTTGCGTAATTAGTTATATTTAGTCTTTGGAGTATTCCATCCACATACTGGATCCAAAGTTCTAATAATTTGATACTGAGTTGCAAACAGACATTATTCTAGTAATATTTTCTCAACTGATCTTCTTGTTTGGATTCCAACCACTATCTATGGTCTATCTTTAACTCCCTTCTTGTGACAAATCTGGAGCATTTTTTCACTATTCAATTGTGTTTTAGGCACTGGATACATTCAATGCAGCAATTGTTTCTCCTTTATATTATGTCATGTTCACAACTTTGACTATTATTGCCAGTGCAATAATGTTTAAGGTATGATAATATATTCATATTTCTTTGGTTATATCTCAAGGTTTTCTTTTTGTTGAACACTAGGATATGACAAGCTTGACTATTTGCTTTCATCCATTTCCCATGCAGGATTGGTCTGGTCAGAATGTCAGCAACATAGCCTCCGAGATATGTGGATTCATCATCGTTCTTTCAGGAACAATCATATTGCATGCGACTAGAAAACAGGAAGAATCTAATATGCAAAGTACAGAATAACATGTTACTTTCAATCGGATGCATGCCAATTTCCATTTCTTTGCTAATGCATTTGTAGACTTAGTTACAACCCAGAGTGGTTCTTTATAGCAATTAAACCTGATGAAGTGATGGTAACTTCTCTATTTGATGCAGGGACCTCAACATGGTCTATTGGCCAGGATTCGATGAAGGGCCTTGAGGATGAACACTTGGTCATTATACAAGGTTCCGATTATCTTGAACATTGATGTTCCTCCGAGGTTGATGTAAGGGAACATGTTCTATCAGCAATGATACTTTGAGTGAGCCTGCCCGTGGTCATGATGTGGTTCATTGGCAGTGTGGATTGCTTGTCTTTGATCCTGGAGCTTAAGATTCAAGCGTCCTATATTGCTAGAGCTTTCTGACCATTTCTCTGCAGGCTTGCGCACGCAGCTATTCGGGTGTGGATTGGGTGGCTTTCACAATGGTACCTTTGGTGCCTTTCTCTCTTTCTCTCTCATTTGATACACACTCTCTCATCTTATTTCATTTTTCTCTCTCATATTTCTCTCTCCAAAAAATGTCTAAAGTCACCAAAGTCACCACAAATGAAAGTCACTCGATCCATTTCCCAGCTATTCACGGGGAGCCATCGCAAAACATGTATGATATGCTAATTCAATTCAAGTGTTGAAATATTTTCAAACTGAAATGGAATTGCTGTCATTGCAGCAACTGCGATTAATCGAAGCCATCACTTTTTTATTTTCAAAGTGAAACATTTGAGTGACCAATAGCTACATTTTGTTTAAAGTGAAACATTTGATAACCGAATTTGTAAAAATAAAGAAAATATAAACAATGTTAATTTGGTAAAATTATTGTTTGCTTTCTTTCATTTATTATTTTTTCTTGAACCGTGTGATTTAGTTAAGTATGACATATATAATGGGATGAGATATTTTTTTAAAAAATTGGTAGAAAGTTAGCGATTCTTAATATTGTTCTCCTTGGCTGTCTTTTCTGACTCAGTTATCAGATTTTATTGATTTTTGTATTGATTGTGGTAAATGGTATCGATGAGTTGGTTTCCTTTAAAAAATGTTGGAAGATTTTTGTTTTGAGACCACGAGGTATCTTCACATGATCAGCCCATTTGAACCGCCTATATGCTTAATTCTCGTTCAGTGAAGGAATTACGAGAATAATGCAGCCTCCCCATATTGTTTCTCTAAGAATTGAAGTGGCATTCTCTTTTCAAGAGGTCAAAGTTTACCACATGGACCTACTTTTTGTGGGTAATTTTGGAAGATACTTATTCTTCTGATCTTCTGCAGGAACTGTTGATTAGTTTGTTGGATATTGTTTTATTTTCAACATTTTATCATGATTTTCATTGTTAGGATTTGATAGCACTAGCAAATAAAGATGACCTGTGCAAATGATGGTTGACTGCAGCTATGTGCACAGTTATTCGCACCAAACCACCTAGTGGTGGCGAGTTTAGCGTACTTTTGCATGGCATCTATCTTTTGAAGATTTGGTTGTTCTATCCTCACTGATTGTCGGTTTAGAATTATTTAGATTGTTGCTTCGATTCGAAGTGAACTCAGTGATAATTTTGATCGGTATATACCTATTATCAAGACTTTTTGTTACTACTCATTATCAAGACTATTTTGTATACTACTTTTAATGTGACTGGTTTTGTGTCCTTAAAGAAGATACCAAATGACAATGAATAAGCCATCAATTTGTAAATGCCATTAACCAAGCAAACAAGAAGCAATCACAACAAATGAAATTGCAGGTGCATTACTGATGTGTCCTTAAAGAAGATACCAAATGACAATGAGTGCCATCAATTTGTAAAGCATAACCAAGAAACAAGAAGCAATCACAACAAATGAAATTGCAGGTGCATTACTGATTTCTATATAATCAAGAAACAAGAAACAATCACAACAATTGTAAATGGTTTGCCTTTTCAGCGTTTCTTTTGTGTCTTTGTTAAGGAGGATTTCTTATCCTCGTCAAGAATGTGTTGAAAAATTCTTCCTCAATTTAAAGATTAGGTATCTAAATTGGGTTTTGCTTTATGGTGGTTCGAGCGAGATAGGCACAAATCAACGACTTGAAAGCAAAGGGTGGTCGTAGGTGTTTGGGAGTGTAGCTGATATGCAAAAGTGGAGGTTCATGGTGGTGACGCGAGGTGACCCACAGTGGTGGTGCCGGCGGTGCAATGGAGCCAATGGCCTTTAGGGGTGGGCACAGGTCGGGTCGATTTTGGTGGAAACTTAGATCCAAACCAATCAAATTTGATCGGTTTGGGTCGGGTCAATTTTTCAAAAAAAAAAATGTAACTCAAACTGGACCAACTTGACCACAATTGGGTTGGATCGGGTCGGGTCATCAGATTCAATATTAAAATAAAAAAAATTGAACAAATCAAAATTCAATTCAATCAAACAACGAGAAAAAGAAAGAGGAAATGCTGAAAGAAGAACAAGGTCATAAGTAAGAGGAAACGTCGAAAGAGGAAACACAGAAAACACTCACTAAGCTTGCAGTGGTCATTTAGTACATAACTTTCAAAGAAGAGGAAAAGAAGAACGCCGAAAGAGAGCTAAAGAAAGAAGATGAAAAGAAGTAAGAATAATGCGTCGACGACAGTGACGGAGTCTGTGAGCAAGACGTCAATAATGAGGTGTCTTAGCAAAGCGTCGATCTTCATCCTCTGGTCACTATCTCTTCACCCATCTAAGCAAGGCGTCAATCTTCATCTTCATGTTTGTGAGCAAGGCGTCAATCTGCAAAGAGAGAGGAGTTCAAGTTGCAACTTAGAGGGATTAGGTTCTGTTCGGGTTGGGTTACTCGAGTTTCATTTTCTCTAATCCATTAATCAAACCGATCGGGTTGTGGATCATAAAATCCAAACTGAATTGATGACCCGAACCAACCCATGTTTCCGGGTCGGGTCGGGGTGGATTATTGGGTTGGCCCGGCCCGATCTCCGCCCCTAATGGTCTCTCCATCAACACATAGGTTGGTAGTTTGAAAATGACAACTACATGTTGGGCTTGGTGGTGGGGAGTGGCTTTTGGTATTGTGGAGTTTATGTTTTGGGTGTAGAAGTTTGGTTGGTGGCTGAGCTTATTGGTTTTGGTGTTTTAGGGATGAATGGTGATGCTAAAATGTTAAGTGTGGAAAAATGGAAGTCGAAGGTTAATGATTATATTTTGATAATAATGTTTTTTGATTGAGGTTTCACGTTGTTTTAATGGCGGTACAATCGAGGTCAAAGCTAACGACAAAGGTAATAGTGAAATTTGAGGGAGAGTTGTTGGAGACTAAAGAAAAGGCAACGTTGTTAATGCCACTCATTTCCACATAAGACAATTCCGTCAATGATATTAATAAAATTCATATAGAGGATCAAATGGGAACATTTGTAACTTAGAGACCAGATTAAAGCTACTAATTAAGTCATAGAACAATAATACCTATTTTATATGTATATATAATAAAATATAAAATATATTAAATTAAACAGCAAGGTAATTTGGACCGTTCATCAGACATATTTGGTGGTAGGATGTATATAGAATGAGAGATGTCTCCCGCGCCCGTGTTTGGCTGCCATAAAACGCAACCCTTGTCTCGTGCGAGAAATCAAAAGAGATAGAGAGAGAAAGAGAGAGTGAAAGAGGAAGCATGGCGGCTACTGTATCTGCCTGGTCCAAACCCGGTGCATGGGCTCTTGATTCCGAGGAAAACGAAGCCGAGCTTCTTCAACAACACAACAACCAAATCCATGATGAAACCGCAAAACCACTCGCCGATTTCCCTTCCCTCGCTGTCGCTGCTGCCACCAAGCCCAAGAAGAAGAAACCCCAAACCCTCTCCCTCGCCGAGTTCACCGCCAAACCCGACCAAGATCTCAATAACTTGATGCTCCCAACCGCTCCGCGCCAGCGAACCGCCGAGGAAATCGAACGCGACCGGACTCGCCTCGGCGGTGGATTCAGATCCTACGGTGACCGCTCTAACAGGAATTTTGGCGCTGGCGGTGACGACAGTTCCAATTCCAGATGGGGTTCATCTAGGGTTTCTGATGAACCCAGGAGAAACAATTCGTTCGGTTCTAGGGATTCGAATCGCGAATTGGCTTCTTCGCGAGCTGATGAAATTGATAATTGGGCTGCTGCGAAGAAATCCACCGTTGGGAACGGGTTCGAGAGGAGGGAAAGGGAAAGGGAAAGGGAAAGAGGAAGTTTTTTCGATTCTCAATCACGAGCCGACGAATCCGAGAGCTGGGTTTCCAACAAGAGCTTCACCCCGACGGAGGGGCGGAGATTCGGTTCCAGTGGCGGTGGGTTTGAAAGAGAGAGGAAGGTAGGGTTTGGCTCCAGCGGCGGTGCAGATTCGGATAATAATTGGAACAAGAAGAAAGGTGAATCCAACGGAGGAAGTGAAAGGAGTGAGAATGGTATCGGAAGGCCGAGGCTTGTTTTGCAGCCTCGGTCTCTTTCAGTGAGCAATGAAAGCCCAGAAGCGGGTTCAGTGAATGTGGCAAAACCTAAGGGTTCAAATCCATTCGGAGAGGCAAGGCCAAGGGAGCAGGTTTTGGCAGAGAAAGGGCAAGATTGGAAGAAGATTGATGAGCAACTTGAGAGCATTAAGGTTAAGGAGACTGTGGAAAAAAAGGATGGGTTTGGGAATAAGGGTTTTACTTCGACTGAAGATCGAACTGAGAAGAGTTGGAAGAAGGTCGTTTCTGATGATGCTCGTCCAAAAAGGTTTGTCACTTGTCAGCAATAACAATACCGAACCAACTTAGTGATCTTATGTACTATGCATTTTTTATTGCCTTTGTTAGTTGCTTGATGAATGATATGTTTTTCCTTTTTGCTAATTACAAGCTTTGAGTTTTGATCCTGGTAGAACACTCTCCTAGCTAATACGAGATGGGAAAAGAAAAAGAATAAAGGATTGATAACAGTTAATTCTCTTGTTGTGAGGTAGTAAGCGATGTTGCTATGCCATTTCCCCCAGTTGCTTCACTTTTGCCTTGTCTCCTGAATTTTTTCCTCATCTAAGTTAAACTCAGCTGTGTATGTGCTGTGTTGTTACTTTATTTATCTAATGCCATTGAGGAAATAAGATGCTTATAGCTTGCACCTGTTCTATATCATCGTTGGATTGTTTAATTGTACCTTTTGGGGGTAGAATCCTTTCATAATATAATGTTTTTTTTCCTCTATCTTCAAGTAATTTATCAATTCTATTTTTATGTTTTTTTAACAGTTTTATCTGCTTCTCCTGTATTGTTCTAACCTTAGCTTAGGTTTCTGCTACATTTGATTTTGCATTCGTGGTTTATGATGAGCTTCTGTTCTTTTTATACCTTTATGGCTTTTTACTTTTTAAGCACGTAGTGGTGCTGTCTCAACTGGACGACAAGAATGTTGTAAGACTTTTGATTCATTTAGTCAGCCTGATATTTGATTGTTGGGAAGATCCTAGCTCTATGCAAGTGGTGGAGTTTCTGTCGTGACTTGAATTGTTTTGTCTGTTTAGGCCTAGTTTTAACACTGTTGATCTGTGTACATTATAATGCAGTGCTGAGAAAGTGGAGGATGAACATGTTGAAGAAAACTGAAGAGCTGTCAATTACTTTTGTCCCTGCAGATTGATAAGAGAGTCGGAAAGGAACGTTTTGAATATCAAACCTCGTTATGTTTTTAGTGTGAGACTGTACTGAAACAGTTAAAAGACAATTTTGGTAGGTATGCTTTAGGTAATCTTAGTTTTTATGGCTGTTTGTAGCCGAATGTGACCATAATTATCGCTTTAATTTTCACCCTTTATAATCTGTATACGCTTCTATTGGTGGTGAACTGCCGAATTGGTATTCATGTTCTTATTTAAAAACAAAATGAATGTTATTTATCTTCAACTCCATACTATTGGTGTGTACATTGGACAGCTCAGATATTCAGCTTTCTCCAATTGTTGAGCATTTGTTTTATGGGTCTTGCTAACGAGTGTCCTCATTCTCCTTGTTTTATATATCCTCTCACAGTGGCTTACTTTATGTGTATAATGGATGTGAATATAGCAAGCTACCTGGCACTCAGACATCCTAAATAAACTGAGGCCTATGGGTCCGGATCGACTTCGGAGCGTAGCTCTCTACAACCAATTTTGTTCACTAAATTCAACACTTGGTGCATGTGGTATCCATGGTTGTGTGTTTTTGAACTGTTGGATAGAACTGTAAATTCATTTGCTGAGAAACTTTCCTCCCAAGTCAAACCAAAACCTAAGAAAGGCTCAAACTGCAAAATATGGAGGGTTACGTGTTCTCACTTCTTGATTCTTTTACTCCAAGTTTTATTTTCTAAATATTTTTAGGCAAGAAGCTATTGATAAAAGTTCATTTTAGGTGGGGAGGAATGATTATTTGGATGGATTGAGCTGGATTATAAGGGATGGGATAAAAATAAATCGCTATCCATTTATGATCCATTAAAACTATTAAAAAATCATCGTCCATGAACTATTTAATAAAATTCATCTAACCCATCTATTTAGAAATATATAAAATATTTTTAATTTTTTTTAGTGCATGGATATCCTTCTCTACCTGTCACCTACAATCGCCACACCGAGCCCTCTTCAATTTTGACCTATGGTCATCACATCGGGTTGGCCATCGCAATCAATCCCTTTCGATCATCATCATCGGCTGGTCAATGGTGGTCGCTAATGGAGGCATCGATAGGGCTGGTAAAAGGGGTTGATTGAAGGAGATGAATGTTGGTCTAATGGGTTGGAAAAAAAGATGTATCTAAAATAATCCATTTTTCATTTAGTTGATCCAATGGGTTGAAGAAAAAGATAGGATGGATCATTCATCATCTATCAGTACAAGAATCTAAGATTGAATTGGACTTCTATATAGATGGGTTGGTTGAATAATTTGTTGTTGGATTGTTTTGCCAGCCCAACTAAACACCGAAGAGAGAATAGCACAATGTTATATACCATGAGGAGTGGAGTAAAGATATGGGCTTAATTACACTTTTAATCCTCCTACTATTGATCACGTGCTGTTTTGATCCCTAAAGTTTTTTAGTGCACATTTGGTTATTCTATTTTTTCAATGTTGCAAATTCAGTCATTCCAACTAATGTCCATCAATTTTTCAATGAGTAACAAGGATGAACAACCGCTCTAAGAGGATAAAACCTCTGATTGAGCTTCTATAGTAAAGAATCTGTGGTTGAACCAAAAAAAAAGTCCCAAAAAGGAGGGACAAAACCCGTAAATAGCATAGAGGAATCATTGAATTATGGTGGAGAGCTAGATAAGGGAGAACTTCAACCAGAGGTTCTGTGCGATTAGAGGATTGATTCCTCTACATTGATCGTTGAAAAAATTGATAGACATTGGACGAAAGGACCAAATTTGCAAGGTTTTAAAAAAATAGAGGGACCAAATGTACATAAAAAATTGTAGGGACCAAAATCGCACATGATCAATAATAGAGAACCAAAAGTGCAATTAGCCTAAAGATATGCCAACGAGTTTTTCTAGGTAGCTTTTCTTTTACTAAAGGATGTTTACATGATGTTATTTTTCAATTTTTATGATGTTAATTATTAATTTTATTTTGTCTTTTATATCAATATGATTAAATCTTAGATAAGTCTATTTATACTTTTCTAGTGTTTTAAATTTATTTGTTACTTGAGTGTTAGACATTAGTGGTAATTGTTAGATATTATTTGTGATGCCATGTTAAGGATACAAATGATGATTAGATAATTTACTATTAACTAGATACAAATCGTAAGTGTTATCAAAATCGGATCGGCCGATCAGATCAGTTGAATCATAAATCGGACTCTTATCTGATCATGGTTAAGGGTCAAAACCGTTTCTACGATTAGATCGTTTTAAACCGGTCAAAACCAATTAAAACACCGATTGAATCAGGTTGAACCGCGTTAAACCAGCTCTGCAGATAATTTTTTGGAAAGAGAAAAAATTAAAAAAGTGGAATGTGAAACAAAAAAGATAAAAATCTAATCAGCTAGCTAATTTTCTATTCGAGAACAAGTAATCCAATGCACAACAACAAAAGCTTCTGGCCTGTCAAACCATTCGTCATAGTGTAGAACAACAAAAGACTTTGATCTTGTGACTATTTTTTTTTTTTTTACACATTTTATTAGTTTTGCATGTTGTAACTTATGATAAAAGTTTATGAATACATCATATCATTCAGTCAGACCATCCGATTGAACCGATTATACGGTTGAACCTAAAGTGAAACCTTTTTCGATATAATGTCCACTTCGGCTTTAGCAACAATGAATCATACATATAGTATTGTTTTTAGCGCTTTATTAATAGAAATTTTGTGAGCACATGCTTCACGGCTTCATGATCAATTGATAAGTTATTCGGGAATAAATCAATTTTAGTGATTCTGATCGTTCATCAATTTATATTTGATTAACATTTATTTATTAATTATTTTTCTTGTTTTCTTTTAGTTTGTTATTTATTTTTCCTTACTTTTGCACTTTCTTATCCATCAAGGCATCAACCATGCAACTAGATAACTCTAAAATCTATATATATATGTAGGATGACCTTGTGTTGCTCAATTGTATCTGGTGTGCACTTCTAACTATTTGTTTTTTGGGTTTTTTCAGAGCACCTTTTCACTCAATAAGAGATTAATTTCCCAAATATAGTTAGAGGACAAGCTGAACACCACGGCGGGGTCGTATGCGTTGGTAGGGTCAAAGGTTGCACGTGGTGGAGAGGCTCAGAGACGCCGGTGCAGTTATTCTGGGTAAATCCTTATGTGGAGTCAGTTAATATATCTACCTAACAAGCAGAATCCTTATGTGGAGTCGGGGAATACGTGCGGGTCTAGCTATGGATCCGCCATCGAGGTTGTATTGTAAAAATAGAATTAACAACACACACACACACACACCCACCAATTGCTTTACAATATTGCTGACTCTTTTGGCCTTTGCTAAGCTTCAGTGACACAACCTATATTTACCTATGAAACACTGACACTTCAAAAATGTTGTCCTACCAGTATCCAATACATATTATATTGGATACCTCTTGGATACTTTCAGATACTTCTAACTTTTATCTTTCAATTACTTTTTGAATTTTGTATCAGTACAAGTAGGATACTACAATAATTAGATAAATGATAGTATTTTATCATTTCGACAGTGACTAATACTAACTTTTGAGAACGAATAGGAAGTATGTTATTGATGAATTCAGATTAGAAGAGATTCTTCTTCAAAGGGATTTCCCCTTACAACTGAGCAAGTGCTCTGTTCAACTAACAAATCCAATAAATGCCTTCTTCCTGTACAGTTTCCTCTATTTAACTACCCAACCCAACTGTCTAGCCACCCGCCTAACTAACTCAACCACAACCAATCTAACTACTGGACTCCTTTATTCCTATGGGAATAAACCTTCCAGATACTGCCCTCATTCTGCTGAGGCCCAACAATTATCTAGTTTAGGATTTGTGCTTAGTCGTATACTATCATATAATTTTTAAACTCTGTTGCATGAATGCTTCCTTGATATTTACATATACTAAAATGTGAAAAAAAAAAAAAAACTATCAGCTTTTATACTAACACTGGAGTTGTGTGGTCTTTGCAAATTTAAGGGAAAGAGGAGCAACAGTGGTAGATAATTTGGAAATAGAAAGTTTAAGCATCATTCTCAACCCTTTCCAAAGTGGTGAAGCAATAGTCTTGTTGGCAGAGTTCAAGTTGTCAATCAACAAGTATCTGCAGGAGCTTGTTTACTCTCCTGTGAGGTCACTAGCTGATATTATCGAGTTCAACATCAAATACCCTGATTTAGTAAGAATATACCATCTTTTTTTTTTTATGGACAATAGCATGGAAAGGCCATTACTTTATCAGGCATTACAACTCTTCTCACCCCACATTTTAAGCTTATTGCTTCACATATGACATAGAAGCATCTATCATTTGCATAGCATCATGGTTAGAAGAGAATTATCTTGGCTTCCCAATGGCTCAGTTTTATTTAGCAGTAATGAACTGTTTTCCTTCTTGTTGTAGGAAAAGACATATGAATATGGGCAGGATTACCTTATTGCATCAGAAATGACCAGCGGCTTTGGGCAGGAGGAAATTGAAGTAGTGAAGATGATGGCGCAAATATCACAGAATGGTTTTGAGAAGCTAATGGAGGAAAATCAATTGGATGCACTGGTTACTTTAGGCTCTGATGCTTCCGTGATGCTAGGCTGCTAGCAATTGGAGGCTGTCCTGCAATCACTGTCCCAGCTGGGTATGACAGCCAAGGAATGCCATTTGGGGTCTGTTTTGGAGGGTTAAAGGGAACCGAGCCTAAACTGATTGAGATTTCTTATGACTTTGAGCAGGCTACTAGGGCTAGGAAGCCTCCTCCTACTTTCCATTTACCTGAAGAAATTTAAAGAGGAACTCTTGTACTAAATGAGTTCAGTATCACATCTTTATCATTGAAGTCATTGTCCAATGCACGAGGACCAGTGGTTCATACTCTATATTCCCTTGACAAATTTCTTATGTATTGATAAAAATTGAAACCTCAATCTTAAGATAGCAAATGGAATTAATTTTCAGGGTTCCTGACAGCATCCTTGGTGTCTAATCACCTAAAACTACTATCTGCATATTTGAAATTCCATGAAGGGATAAGAGTAGTTTATCAATGATGACTAGCTCTTTGTTCAGGGTATTAATCAGTGTGGCTTTGCGATTAAAATGTTGACTTCATATATAAAATCTGTAATAATGGACTCAAAAAGGTTTGTGCAAACATGCAAATTCTGAGTTGGAGGTTGTCCATACATTATTTGCTATGAGGAAGGAAGCAAGAACGCAGACTGATTGAAGGGAAAATCTCAGATGCAATGAATTTTGAGAGACACAGACAAACACCGTAGTTGGAGGTTGTCCATACATTATAAAATATTTTTGCCAATCAAACTACTCCCGAATATTCTTACCATGGCTAGGTCATTAAGCAAAATGCCACAGAACCAACAACCAAGCATAAGTATTTTTATTTTTTGCCCTTTGCAATATGTATCTTCTGCTGGCGCTCATGCAAGTTTAAGATTTATAGTATGATACTAGGTCCGTGTAATGTGTACCTTCCAAACTAATTTAATATTCTTGAAAATGGGTTCTCAAATCTTATTTAATTTATACTAACTATATATGAATAGCGGGGTTAAAAAGTTTTGGTCATCCAAACAAAATACACTTGTGTGTATCTAGCAGTTGAGCCATATTGCCAAGCTTCGTGGCTTCCACACAGTGAGTCACAAAGCAAGTCCGGCCTCTCATTCATGTTGCTCATTCTTTTGACCATATTATCAGCAGCAGGGTATTACACCATCACAGCACAACAGTTCTCAGTCAAAGAAGCAAGCATACATAAGTGAGATTCAACTCGCTTTTAAGCAGAACACCACGGCTGGCTCTTTTGCTTTGCTTGGTTCTGCGGTGCCACGTGATGCTGGTGTTGTAACATGACTGACACAATTTAGTAATTTCCTACCTAAGTCTTAAGAAACCTGTTTAGCCAATCATTTCACATAGAATAGTAACAATGAAAACAATGTATTTTTCCTCATGTGCAGAATCCATATATTTTATCAACTGACCCATGTGGGTCTAGCAGTGGATCAGCAATATGAACTGCTGCTAATTTGGTGGCAGTGTCACTTGGAACTGAGACTGATGGATCAATTTTATGCCCAGCCAGTTCTAATTCTGTGGTAGGCATCAAGCCAACAGTTGGTCACAAGACGGGATACTGTGGGGTAAGACTAAGAGCTACACTTCAAGTCTACAACCTCCACCATCTCTTCAAATTTAATAAAACAAATATAATGATGCATGTGGTTTTTATATACTTGAATTTAAGCAAGCAATGAAAGCATAAGTTACTACAATTGACTTTTTCTTATTCCAAAATTCAAATTCCGAAACATTAATTGACAATTCTGATTGTCCTTGCCAGGCCCCTTTGCAGGACTGTATCTGATGCTGTCTATGTTCTTGACATAATTGACTACAATGATCCAGCAACTACAACTTGGTCTAAATATATTCCTCAAGGTGGCTTTAAACAATATCTTAACCCAAATGGACTTTTTAAAGGGAAGAGACTGGGAATAGTAAGGAACCCCTTCTTTGGTCTTTTAGGAGACTCTGAAGTGACTCAAGCTTTTGAAAAGCATTTTCAAACCTTAAGGTAAAAGTTAAAATAAGTTTAAAAAGAGGTTCCAATTTAACTTTCAACTACATTTCATTTTCTCAATCTAATGCAAGATTAAGATGATATCGATATCTGATTCTCTGGAAACTGCAGGCCAGAGGGAGCAATTGTGGTAGATAATCTTGAAATAGCCAATATCGATGCTACCTTAAATCCAAACAAAAGTGGGGAAGCATTAGCTCTAGTAGCTGAGTTCAAACTATCCTTGAATGCATATCTCGAAAACTTGGATGTTTCCCCAGTGGGGGGATGTTATAGCCTTTAACCAAAAGAATGCCAATCTGGTTTGTATCAACGAAGTTTTCTTTCACTCTTAAGTTCAATATATTATATGCCTACATTAAAGCTTATTATTAAGATTGACTCAAGTATTTAAATAACTTCTAATTAGGAAAAGATCAAGGAGTTTGATCGAGACATCTTCTTGGCAGCCCAAGCAACAAAGGGCATTGGTGACAATGAGAAGGCAGCATTAGCCAATTTGGCAAAACTATCCAGAGAGGGCTTTGAAAAGTGATTATAAACTTGATGCCTTGGTGACTCCTGGTTCCACTATTGCCCCTGTTCTTGCCATTGGAGGATTCCCGGGAATCAATGTTCCAGCAGGATATGATAGTAAAGGGATTCCTTTTGGCATAAATTTTGGAGGGTTGAAGGGCTCAGAATCTCGGCTGATTGAGATTGCTTATGGGTTTGAACAAGCAACCAAAATTAGGAAGCCCCCTCCATTTTAATCTTCAATCTTAGAGAATAAGACACCTACTCAAATCCTATTCTGAATTTACCACATTAACTAAGTTTTTGTTATATTATACTCCCTCCCTTATTATTTGTAAGCACTTTTTGACAAAATTACGCATATTAAGAAAGTATTTAGTTTCATTAAATTTGTCGGTAATGTACTTGTTTTACCAAATTTACCCTTTAATTATAGTGTGACTTGTACTCTCTTAAGACAATTCTATTAAACAGATAATTTATTACACTAAAAAAATTGTAGTATTAATTAGGGATATTTGTGGAAAAAAATAATTAATGTACCTTGTGATTTGAAAAGGAGCTTATAAATTGTTACAATTTTTTTTTCCTAAAGGCGCTTACAAATAGTAAAGGAGGGAGTATGTTCTATTTGAGCAATTTTATGTGCAATGTATCTTATCCTCCCTGCTAAAATGAGTCATGTTTCTGCTTTTGCCTGAATACCATATATGGGTATGCTATTCTTATTAAGTATATGTTCAATATGGTGCTTTGCTATTTGTTATATATTAATTAACTATGCTCATAAAAAAAAATTAACTAGTGGATTTTGTCAATTTTCTATTTGATATAGAAACAAGGTAATTCCACACAAAGCAGATAAAGATTTAGGATTAAGGGGTTAATTAACAGTGTGTATATTGAAAACGTTATGAAGTCAAGTTTATACAAATTAATGTAATAGTTAAATTAGTCTCTAAATGTTATTCGAGTTAATTTTAAATGATGAAAATGACTCCTAAGGTTACTGAATTGCATATTGCTGTTCAAATTAATTTTTGAATTTGTCCACCCATTAATTGGCTTTAGGGACTAATTTCAGGACAAAATGCATATTTGGAGACCTCGAACGTAATTTTCATTATTTAGAAAATAATGTGATTGACACCATATCTTTCAGGACCAATTTCACCATTTACTCTATAAATTAATGTTATCTTCTAGGTTACTTTGTGTTTTTTGTATAAGGTTGTCCATATGATCAGACTCCGATTTTTCATATTAAAATGATTACATCCCAAAAACCTTTGTATTTGTCGAGTAGATGTAAGATAATAAGGTTTTGTTAACGATTTAGGACACATGTTAAGAAATAAAATATAATATTTACTATTTATTTAAATTATTAAAATAAAAAAGTATTAAATACTTTTAAAATTTCTAAGATAATAAATATTTGTGTTTTTTATAGAGTCATGCTAACGAATGCTCTACGGGCACTCTTTAAGAAAATTAAAAAAAAACAAATTTGTATTGAAAAACTAAGTATATCACTTATTTAAATATTAAATACATCAATTTTCAATAAAAAATTTCTTTTCTTACTTTCTTAACGAGTGCCCTAAGGGTACTCATTGCCCTAAGGACACTCTTTAAGAAAATAAGAAAAAAACAAATTTGCATTGGAAAACTAAGTATATCACTTATTTAAATATTAAATACACTAATTTCCAATAAAAAATTTCTTTTCTTATTTTCTTAACGAGTGCCCTAAGAGTACTTATTAGCATTCTCTTTTTTTAGATAATACTTACTAGTTTTAATCTTTAATGTGGGGTCATGTGCCCTAAACATTAACAAAACCCAAAAAGTAAAAATAAATAAAATAAAAAATAAAGTGATTTCATATTTAAAATGGGTAAGTAATGGACTAATGGTATATGTACTCTTAGATCATTTAGTGAGTTATGATCTCTATACAATTCATCATATCAAAGATGAATATATTCTTATTTGCTCAATTAGAGTCTTATCCTCTATAGTATTCAATGTTACTTACCAACGTTTGTTGGTCCAAGTGGTAGTGAGTTTGGTTCCCCTTGAATAAGATCTCGGATTTAAGTTTTGTGAATGAAAAAATAGACGCTGAAAGAGCTTTATCCTCTTAAATTGGTCTTCCCGATTTAATTCAGATTAGTCAAGAGTTCAAATATGATTTTCAGATAATATGATCCCTCGAAAGAAAATCAATGTCACTTATCCATTCGATTGAACTGGTGCCTCGTGTATTTACGAGGCTAATAAAACGCAAGCAGAATAGATTAATTGCATTGTTATTTTTCACTCGTGTACCGTAGTTCTGTGAATTTTAGACTCGTACTAGTAACATGCACGACACATTTACTCTTCAAAAATGCTAACACTCTGCAGGATTCTTTTTTCAACACACACTTTTTTATTGGTTGAAATTCATATGGATACTACAAAATTCAAGTGGGACCCATATAGATTAGTGAGACCTACATGAATTTCAATCAATAAGAGGGTAAGTTGAAAATAGAATGTTAGAGAATATATTATTAGCACTACTCTTTACTCTTTATCAAAAATATTTTTGGTGTAAATGAAATGAACCGAAAGAAAATAAATAATAATTTAGTAATACTTAATAGTATGAAACGAAATTGGTCAAATATATGCAAAGGATTTTGATTAGCTAATTAGCTTTTAATATCCCATATTTTATTTTGATCGGATCTATCTTTCATTTCTTCAATTCAATTCGTAAAATATGTGCCATACTAATTAGCATTGCTCTTTATAATTTATGGATTTAATTGTATATATTATTATTATTATTATTATTATTATTATTATTATTATAAAGTTGTTATATTATCAATCAATTAGATAAATCATGGTATCTGTGGCGGATCTTAAAGAAAAAATTTGAGGAAGCCACTAAACACTAACCAAAATAATGCAATTAAAATTAATAATTAATACTGCATAATTTTATCTTTTAAATATGTAAAATGAGTAATTAAACATCCAATATGTGAAATCATAACTAGTTTTTGCTCAGCGATGCACGCAAGAGAGATTAGGAAGTTTGAAGCAGATGTACAGATGAGAAGAAACATAGTTATAGTGACCCCTAACGATGTTGAGTTGGAAATAATATCTGTTTTGATGGATTATTTAACTATTTGAATATTTTTAAATCAATAGGGTCTAAGAATAATGTTTCACAAAATAAAATAGAGTCTTGCTAACCATTGTCTGATTAAGGAATAAAAAAATGATCTAAATACATCATTTCTCGATAAGTTAAATACATCATTTTTCAACTAAAAGTTACATCTTTTAACTCCTTAAAAAATGTCTGTAGGGCAGCACCGATTAGCAGTTGCCAATAAAATATATGATAATTTATGGACTTTGCATATAATATATATTGTACAAATTATTTTGAAGGTGCAATAAAAAATTCGGTTAGCATTTATAATTTATTGACAGTGTCAAAGTTTTACAATGACAATACATTGCCATTAAATCTCATGAAAAAAAAAATACATTTCAATTAAATCCTATTTTATTCAGCCTACATGGGAAGTTACTTATTGTTGAGGTAGCTGGACAAAATTCAAAACGACCATTTTATCAGGTTTTCTCATCTTTTCTATGGTTGCTAAAGTAGATAAACGGCCCTCGGCAAAAGAAATGCTTAATTACATATTTAATCCTCTTAATATTAATTATTTGCATTTTTGGTCTCTATGATTTTTTTGAGGATATTTGATCCCTTATTTATCTAATGTTATAAATTTGATCCTTTCGTCTAATGTCCGTCAATTTGTTAACAAAAGTTACCTACATGAACATCCACTTGGATTAAAATATATTAAATAATTAATATATTTTATTTTATTAAATTAAAAATAATAAAATGGTTGTTAACTAAGCATAAACAAATAGCAACAGAGACGAAATCGAAAAAAGAAACGGAGAGCCATCTTCGTTTCTCTCTGCCACCTTCAACCTATTAAAAAAAATCACAATATGAACCCTAAACCACCACCTTGAATTTTGCCCACCACCAGAAAAAAACCGTCATTCATTTTTCTTTCTTTTTTATCCCTTAAATAACAGAGACCTCTATATACCCCCATCATTCTTCCACAACCATCATTTCAACCCCGTTGGCAAAAAAAAAAAAAAAAAAGTCCATCACCCACCAATAAAACCACCCAAACAATCACTCCCAAACCCAAAAGTTCCCAAATATAAAAAATAAAAAAACATTCACAATCCATTTTATAATACAAAATCAGAACCTCCATCTTCACTTTGCTTCCATTCGCCAAGTTGCTATTTGTTTATGTTTTATTATTTTTCAATTTAATAAAATTTACTTCATAGCTGGAGGATCGTCGTTCGCGCTGCCATCCTCATTCTCTTTGGGGCAGAGGAATATATGTTTATGTTGCTATTTGTTCATGGGTGTCTTCTTCGGTATCTCTAAAAGTTATCCTGTCCAATCAGAAACGTTATCTCAATTAAATGAGTCATATTAGGGAGTCAAGTCAAATAATTCTCACCATCTGATTAGGACATTTAAACAGGATAAAATTATTTTTGGGATACCGAAGAATTCACTTTGTTTATGCCTTATAATTTTTTAATTTAATAAAATATAATTTATAGATTATTTAATATATTTTAATCCTGGTGGAATGCCACATAGACAATTTCTATTAGCAAATTGACGGAGATTGGACGGAATGTCCAAATTTGCAACCTTAAACAAATATTGGGACCAAATGTCTAAAAAACTATAAGGATCAAAATTATACATGACCAATATTAAAGGGATAAAAAATATAATTAAGCCTAAATATTTTAAATTTCATTAAAAATAACTAAAAATATAAAGTTTTTGATAAATACATTCCGTCTTAGAGGAAAAAAAATTACCAAAGAATTGCTCTATTTCGAATATTACGGACTCGAATGAGGAGGCAATTGTTGCTAAAATACCGTTCACAATTAAGATATGATTTTACATGTAATTCTTTCTTCAAGACAAAAAAAAAATGTTAACTTCTATGTTCATAAAGGAGCTAGATAGTTCTTTATATTAATAGGGGGGAAAATTATGTGTCACATAACTAATAGCAAGAGTAAGAAATTCATGAACAATAACAAATCTTGAATAAGAAAAACAAAGTATAAAACATTGATCTCCTATCCATCCATATCCTAAATTCTAACTTGTCATGCAAAGAGAGTTTTGTTTAGTCAAAGCTTGATGACCAATCTTCTTTAAATTCACTTTGCATGCATGCACTTCGGGGTATCTATAACTTCCACAAAACAAATTCCCACAACAGCACTCAAACCTTGTTAGTCCAACCTTTTTGTTGTAGCTCCTACATCTATTCTTCTTCTTCTTCAGGCTTGTAGAGATAGTGTCCGTAAAAGCATTAATAGCAGCACCAACATCAATAATAAAGCTCTCAAAACCACGTGGTTTTTGAGAATTAGATGATGACTCCGGAGTAAAGATTTCATCCTTCAAGTTCTTTGTTTCACTCTTCAGTCTTCCATCATCTAATTTAGTGATGATTTCTTTGAGATAATCATTGTAACACTTTGAACAAAGATTGTGGTTTGCAATTGAACTGTAGAAGCCACAACCATTAACACAAAGTGATGGATCCGTGTTGTTCGACTTAGTTTGACTCGAGGAAAAGTTAGAAAATATCTTGATATCACTTTAAAGATTTAGAGGAAGAGAAAGGTTTCTAAATAAGAGACTTAAAGGTTGAAATGGTTAGATAATTGAATTGGACGAGTTAATTTATAAATACTTATCTTCTAAATAATAGTAGATTATATTAATACGAAAACCCGTGTCAATTGAATTGAACTTTTAACAGTGAGAATAATTCTGTTATTGTGATATGCATGAATTACCTTTGTTTTATTATTATGATAATAATATTATAATATGAACCGTTTCTTGTAAGAGGCATGTCCATCCTACTTATTGCATTTGAAATAAATTCCTATTTTGATAAGTAGTTTATATCTTTTATTTATTGAAAGATTCAAAATTTGGATTACAATATCAATATTATATTAATTACGGGATCCCTTTGGCTTAATCACATCCCTATTATCCCTGCACACACAAAAAACATCTCTATTATCCCATTTTAACTCTAATTATATCTTATTACTTATTTAAAGATAAATAGAAATCTGTACCAAAAAAAGATAACATTGTAGAATGGTCTCAGTATCAAATTAGAGTTGTATTTAAACTCTTCACGCTCTTGCAGTGTTATAGTTACTATATAAAAATAATAAAAATATAAAAATATCTTACTTTGAAGTTATAATTGTAATCAAAATTTCACTTATTTATTATGGTCGTACACTAAAAAAAAAAGCAGGGTTTTGATGACCGAATAAATCGATTGCTAATTGAATAAATTTGGTTGTTAAATTAGTTAGTGACTAAATTAGCGATCGAACAATAATAGTTGCTAAACCACTAGTCACAAATGATCAATTTAGTGATCGACACACAACGACAACATTTGATTGCTAAATGAGATGTATATGAGAGTTGGACTCAATAAAAAACACAGAAGACATTATAAGTACTCTTAGACAAAAAAATATCTATAAAATTTTAAAAGGTTAAATATGTTTTTAGTCCCGGTAAAATAAGCGAATTTTGGTTTTGATCCCTATAAAATTTTTTCTTTGGTTTTTGTACCTCTAAAATTTAAAATCACTATTTTTAGTCTCAACTGTTATTTGACATCCATTAATTACTTTTGTGTCTAACAGAAGGTCATATGATCATCCTAAATGACACCCGGTGACATATGTGATGTCATATTAGTATATGTTTCCACGAACATTTTTCTTAAACCCTAAAATGAATTATATTTATCTATCCTAAAATGAATGTTAAGGACTAAAAATGGTGATATTAAATTTTATAGAGATGAAAGCTAAAGAAAAATAATTTACAGGGATCAAAATCAAAATTTTCTTATTTTATAGGGATCAATATTAGTAATTTTATATTTTACAGGGATGAAAATCAAAGAAAATTTTTTAAAGGGATCAAAATCAAAATCCGCTCACTTTCTAAATACTAAAAACATATTTAACCCAACTTAAAAAAAAGATTATCCCTTGAAAATTTTGTATCTACATTTTCTTCTTTTTCATCATTATTGGCCGCTTCATCTTCATAGTAAAAAAAAAATTATATTATAAGCAAATACAAAATAGCTTCTATATTACTTAAAAGTTGTTAAAAAGTTACTTTTTCTGCACAATTTTAAAATAACATTTTTTGAAGCTTAAACAATTGGACTCTATATTATTGTTATAATTCACATCAATTATTTTTTTATTATTATTATTATTATTTTCATTTCTGCGTCTTAAGTAAAAATAAAAAATATACACTAGAACATATACAATATGCTCTGAGGGCGAGTTTTCTCTCCTAAAATAATTAGCAATCTAATTAAATCCTACTTTAATATTGATTGTTTCAAAATATTATGTATATCTATCAATTAATTGATTAAGTTCTCCATCTAATCTCATTGTTTAAAATCACTTATCTTAGTCATAATATAAAAATTAAAATTTTCGAAATCATATGCATATTTGTGAATTATTTGATGAAAATCTCCATCTAATCTCGTTGCTTTTTTTAAAAAAAATATTAATATTTAATTGATTGGAAAATCAATATAATATTGATTGATTGAAAAATCATTATTATAAAAATTTTGAAACTCTATTCCGATCCAATTTTTTTATTTTATTTTTAATTGTTCTGAGATATGGTTTCTCAATTAAAAAAATTGATCTTTGACAATAATTATTCTATGCATAAGAAACAGTGTAATAAAAATCGGATCGAACCAGCCTGTCGGACTAGTTAAACCTTGAACCGGACTCTTATTCGGTCATGGTTTGGAGTCACAATCGTTTTTAGTTAAAAAGTGGATTTGGATCCTCTCAAGTTGGGGAGAAAGATGGCCGGAAATGTTATCATAAAAATTTAACGAAGGGGATTGCTTTTTGCACCCCCATTTTTACCCGTACACTCCGTCCTCGTTTTTTTAATTTCCCCCCAAAAATACGCCTTTCCGGAATTAGAATTCTAAAACACTTCTTCAGAGCATCTTCGATTCGAGCATATGCTGCCTATCTTAAAAAGTGAAACCGCTTCCGCGAGGCCGTGGACGTAGTCTGGGCCGGAGATGGTGAGGTGAAAGCTGGGGCGGACGGTGAGGTAGTCGTAGTAAATCGGCGATTGGATTGGGGTTGTATGACGGTTGTAGTCCGAGTGAAGCTGCGGCAGTGAAGAGCGGTTCTGGTTCTGAGGCTGACGACAGCGGCTAGGCGGAGTTGCTGACTGGTTCACGATTGGAGCGGGTTCGCACACAGGAGATGGGGTTTGCGTCCTCTTCTTTGTCCGACCCATCTTCTCCATCACCATCCAAGGGCAAGACATTAACCCTATCAATATCATCCAGACATACGACATTGTTTTCATGGCTTCTTTGTAAAGCTCACACCTATAGATGCCCAGAAGCTCCAATCTCTTCCCGACATGCCACCACCAAACCACGCATTCCCATCACTTCCTCAGCCTTATAAACGCAGGCAAAACCTGGTTGCTCTACGAGACCGATTTCGGATAGGATATTGTCATCGAAGTCATCAACACAGGAATTTGGCCCAAGAGGCAGAACTTCAACAACCGCGACTTGGGCCCAGTTCCCGCCAAATGGAAAGGCCAATGCATCGCTGGGAAACATTTTCCTACGACCTCATGCAATCAGAAAATCATTGGAGCACAGTATGACTCTGATTTGCAGAAAGAAGGTAATAATAGGAACAAAATGAAGATAAAGCTGGGTGTTCCATTACTTGATATTATTTTGCTTTGTGTTTGTTGTGTGTTGCAGAGAATAAAGGATTTTCATTGCGGATGAGGGAGAAGGGGTTGTAGCATTTTTTTTATTACTTTGTTATTTCCTTTCCTTTTTTTATAAGCAAAAATTTAAATTCTCAATCTTGAGAAGATTGAGCCCGTTATATCACCATTCGTCAAATTCCTATCAATATGCTTCCTACCAAATAGCAAAACTCCTATAATCATAAAGGAGATAATTCTTTATGTTAATAAAAAAAATAGTTATGTCTCAGATAAATAATAACAAGTAAGAAATTCATGAAAAATAACGATATTTACAAATCTTAATTAAGAAAAAGAAAATATAAAACACTGATCTCCTATCTATCCATATCCTAAATCCTATCTTCTAACTTGTCATGGATGCAGAGAGGGTTTTGTTTAGCCAAAGCTTCACGACCAAGCTCTTTGGAATCCACTATGCATGCATGCACTTCGAGGTATCTATGCCTTCCACAAAACACATCCCCGCAACGACACTCAAACCCTGTTAGTCCAATCTTTTTTTTTTGCAACTCGTGCACCTATTCTTCTTCTTCGCGCTCGTAGAGACAGTGTCCGCAACTGTATCAATAGCATCACCAACATCAGTAGTAAAGCTCTCAAAAGCACATGGTTTTTGAGAAGTAGATGATGACTCAAGAGTAAAGATTTCATCCTTCAAGTTCTTTGTTTAACTCGCCAACCTTCCATCATTTCATTTGATGATGATTTCTTTGAGATAATCATTGTAACACTTTGAACAAAGATTGTTGTTTACGGCAGAACCATAGAAGCCACAACCATTAACACAAAGTAATGGATCCATATTGTTTGACTTCGTTTGGCTTAAGGTAAATTCTTGATATCACTTTAAGATATAGAGGAAGAGAAAGGTTTCTAAATAAAGAGACTCAAACTTGAAATTGTTAGATAATTGAATAGGATAGGTTAATTTATAAGTAGCATCTTCAAGTACTTATCTTGTAAGTAATAGTAGATCATATCTATCACTAAAACCTATGGCAATTCAATTTTATTTTTAAGCATGGGTATTTCTTTTATTATAATAATAAATATGCATGATAACTATATTTGCCATGCCCTTTCTACTTGTTGCATTTGAATTAAACTCTATTTGTTATACAAGAATTAAATCCTATTTTTATAAAGAGTGATACTTTTCTGTTTAATAAAGATTCAGATTTTGTTTATATAGAAAAAAAAGATTCAGATTTTGAATTGTAATCTATCAATATCAATAAAGGGATTCCTTTGGTTTAATCACATTTCTGTTATCCCGTTTTAACCTTAATTATATCCCATTTTAAAGATAAATATGAAATAGATAACATTGTAAAAACGTCTTAATATCAAAGTATAATTGTATTTAAACTCTTCACGTTTTTACCATATTATAATTTCTATGAAAAACAATAAAATTATAAGAATACCTTACTTTCAAAATACAATTGTATTTTTCCATTAAAAAAATACAATTGTATTCAAACTTTTCGCCTATTTATTATGGTTTAAGATTTTTTTTCTTGGCTCACCAAACAAAAAGTATTGTTTTTCTTGAAATTTTTTGTTTTAAAACCACTTTTTATAAAAAAAAAAAAAAAGTTTTTAAGTCTGCCTCGGTGGGAGATTATGTTTAATCACACTTTGAGGGAAGATAATAAATGTGCTGATTTGCTAGCAAATTGAAGCCTGACGGATTTGTAGAAATTTTGAATCCTTTTACTGATTTAGCTCTTCTGATTGATGGTGATATCGCCGGAGCTTCCACCTCGCATGACGGTTAATGTGTGGTTTTACTTTTTAGACTTATATCCGTTCTTGTACAAAAAAATGTTTGGATAAATTTTTGAAAAAGAATCAAAATCTAAAAAAGATAATATTTTAGATTTTTTGAGAAGCTACTCTAAAAAGAATAATATTTTTTTATAATAAAATTTATATATTACCTATCAACAAAAGAAATTTAAGAATCAAACCAAATCACAGCAAGTGTGAGTAAAAGGTTCAATCAGATGTGCCAACCTCTATTGACTTTTAAAAATAAGATGACATAAATGAGACTGTGTGACAAATAAAATATGGAGAACAAATTATAACTTTTTAATTGTATTTTTTGTCCCCTAGTATTGATCATGTGTGATTTTGATCTCTATAATTTGCTTACATGACGATCCACCTAGATTAAAATATATTAAATAATTAATATATTTATTTTATTAAATTGAAAAATAATAAAACATAAAGAAATAGTAACATAAACATATATTCCTCTGCACCCAAAGAGAACGACGGTGGCAGCGCGAACGACGATCCTCCAGCAATGAAGTAAATTTTATTAAATTGAAAAATAATAAAACATAAACAAATAGCAACTTGGCGAATGGAAGCAAAGTGAAGATGGAGGTTCTGATTTTGTATTATAAAATGGATTGTGAATGTTTTTTTTTAATATTTGGGTACTCTTGGGTTTGGGAGTGATTGTTTGGGTGGTTTTATTGGTGGGTGATGGACTTTTTTGTTTTTTGCCAAAGGGGTTGAAATGATGGTTGTGGAAGAATGAAGGGGGTATATGGAGGTCTCTGTTATTGAAGGGATAAAAAAGAAATGAGAATGGATGGTTTTTTTTGGTGGCCTGGGCAAAATTCAAGAAGGTTGTTTAGGGTTCATATTGTGATTTTTTTTTAATAGATTGAAGGTGGCAGAGAGAAATGAAGATGGTTCTCTGTTCCTTTTTTCGATTTCGTCTTTGTTGCTATTTGTTTATGCTTTATTTTAGTTTATGAAATGTTTTTTTTTTTTTTTTTGACAAGATTAGTTTATGCAATGTTAACAACCATTTTATAATTTTTAATTTAATAAAATTAAATATATTAATTATTTAATATATAATTCACGAGGACGGACATTGAACGGAATGATCAAATTTGTCACATTGACCAAATGTTCTTAAAAAAAATCATAGGGGCCAATATCTCACATGATCAATATTAAGAGGATCAAAAGTATAATTAAGCCATTATATGATTCAGGAATCAAAAAATAAAATAGGGTCTAATAATAACGTTTCCCAAAATAAAATAGAGTTTTGGTAACCATTATCTGATCAAGGAATTGAAAAAATGATAAGTTTTCATTGAAAATATAAGTACATCAATTTTCGATAGGTTAAATACATCATATTCAAACAAAAAGTTACATCTTTTGACTCTTTAAAATATATCTTTAGGGTAATACCGGTTAGCATTTGTCAATAAAATATATGATAGTTTGTGGGCTTTACATATAATATATTGTACAAGTTATTTTAAGGTGCAATACATAATTCGGTTAGCATTTATATTAGGTAGACTGTGTAAAAATTTTAGAGTAAAAATACATATCAATTAAATCCTAATCCTAATTTATTACATGGGAAGTTACTTACTTATTGTTGAGGTAGCAGGACAAAATTGAAAACGACCATTTTATCAAGTTTTCTCACAAGTGGACCCCCTTGACATTGAAAACACCAAAAATGTTGTTAAACGGCCTCTGAGAATTGAATTTTTGTTGAGGAAATTAACCAGACAAAATTTCCACGGACGCACCAAACATGAAGAAAAAGTAAACCACACAAAACTGAGAGACACCTCAAGAGAAATAAAAGAAGAAGAAAGGCTCCAGAGACCTATTTATATAGCAAAGGCAAAGCCATAACCCTGAGTGAGAAGTGTAGGTGTGCAAATTAAGATCGATCAAAGATGTCAAAGCAAAGTGGCGTTGTGGCAATGATGATGGTTATAATCATTATAAGTACTTTAATGGGAGGTGGAGGGAGTCAAAGCATGAAATTGAAAGCAGGGAATTGGGGTGCAAGTTTTGAAGTTGAAGCGAAGAAAGAGACAGTGACGAATCTGCAGTTCTACTTCCATGACACGCTGAGTGGACAAAACCCAAGTGCAGTTCGGGTGGCACAACCCGTTGACAAAAACAAATCATTCCCTACCTTGTTCGGGGAAATCATGATGGCCGATGACCCGTTGACGGAGACACACGACCCGAAATCAAAGATAGTGGGTCGGGCACAAGGGTTATACGGGTCATCGTGCCAGCAGGAGTTGGGGTTGTTGATGGCAATGAGCTACTCCTTCACAGATGGCCCTTACAATGGAAGCTCCTTCGCCGTTATGGGAAAGAACGCAGCCATGAACCCCGTCCGTGAGATGCCGGTAGTGGGTGGAACCGGCCTCTTCCGTATGGCTCGTGGCTACGCCGTCGCTAAGACCTATTGGTTCGATCCTACCACCGGCGATGCTATTGTTGCCTACAACGTCACTCTCCTTCATTAAACTCCTCAAAATATTCATATATTAATTATGAAATTAAAGTTATTGTTATGTTTACATTACTCACCGACTTATTTTTTTTGTTCCATTATAAATTATTATTATTATTAAATAACATTAAATATTTATACAGCTTAATTTTGTTCAATATTTGATATGATATATAAAAATACCTACTCCTGGTATTCATGTACAGCCCTCTTGTCATCATCTAATCAATAAATATTGAGTATAAAAATAATAAATAAATATTTAAAAATATTAAAATATAATTTATATATTCAAATTTATTGTATACATTTTGTATGTTTGTTTTGATAAAACTTATCTAAAGTGAGCAAAACTGTAAAACGAGAAAGTAAGAGTATATTCACTTTTGATTAGTTAAAGTGCATTTAGATCTCAATTCACTTTAGCTAATCAAATATTGATACACCCATATTTTATCATTTTATTTTTGTTCAATTTAAAGAAGCCTAATTCTTTGTTTATTGTTTTATTCTTCCAAACCAATACTTTTTGGTTTTAGCATTGTGCTTGGCTGTACATTTTTTTAAGTATGGGACTATTGACATCCCGTGGCTTCTTTGATTTTGATGACCTATATTATTTGAGCATCTACAATACAATATTCAAATAACACATCACTTATATTGTATATAGTATATTTATAATTTTTATTTTAAATATGGTATATGACAGTATTCACTATTCAACTTCACTAATATAAATATATATGGTGTTGTATGGAGTGTCAAATTGGGATGTGAAAATAATTATTCTACTTAAATTTTGGTATCGAATCAAACAAGTGTAATCTAAATGTGCGGATGGTCTGAAAATGAAAAGAGTGGCGGAGGAGGAGGATAAAAAAAAAATTAACAAATTACCAAAACGAGGAGAGCCTGTGTGCACTGTCATTTACTCTAAGCCAGCGGTCAAGCACTGAGGGGTTTTGATAAGGCTACAAGGTGACGATGACTTATTTCAGGGCACTGAAACCAGCTCGGCATGTTTCACTGATCACATGACATGCGCAAACGGCAGAAGTTGAGATCTGTTAATGTGTAAAACTAGCAGGGAACACATTCACTTGTACCTAATGAAATACAATAGGATAATGCATTAACCGACGAATAACGAACAGCTAGGTTGAATACACGCCAAACAAAACAAAACCAAATAGTAAAGAAATCGAATAAATGACCTTGTCCTGTAGTTCTTGTAACATGCTTGCCAACTATTTTTCCCGTATCAAGCCTCCACATAAAAGGCAGAAAAAAAGATAAACGGTCCACTACGAGATCAATTATTCATGCAAAACAAAAAAACACGTGCTTCTGCACTACTCAAGCTTGTTAATCATTTGAACTTTGTTGGTAGAGAGTACCAAATGACATTTTGTAATAATTTAAAGTAGCAGATGTGCTAATTTGGTTGGGATGGACACCTATCAAAGGTACAGGGCAAAACCAACATGCAAAAATTAACTGAGGGAATAATAATGAGATGATAAACGGCTACCAAAAGGTGGAGAAAGTACAAGTGACAGGTGACAACATTCTAAACCAGAAAAGAAAAAAAATTTAAACGCGGGTAAGTATACATGCAGAAGACATGAATAAAGAAGATGCACTGCCTGTAGTCCAGTACCATAATATAACAAAAACACCAAGATTATCTAACAGGGGAAACTACTACTAAGATCAATTAAGACATTTTTTGGGTATAGAAAAATGCAGCTTAGTATCATCACGCTCATTTCATGGCCATCAACAAGAGAAGCCATCTTTAAAGTAATTCCCTATCACCGTGCAAGCACTGCAGCTTATATAACCTAACATCATCACCATCATTGCCCAAGCTGCAATTGTTGATGATATAGAACTGCCTTCTTTATTAGAGGGATAAGACCAATCAAAACAATTTGAAGCTGTTCCGAAGTATTCAAACGAATGCTGATTTGTCCTGCCCCTCGGTTGTTCACATTGGCCCGAGCAACAAGGTTTGAATGTCGTCCAACTGGGATCTGTGATTGCACATTGCACCCAACAGCAAGATCTCCATGCCAATCCATAACAGAAAGCCCAAGTGTTGATAACGAACGTCCTAGAGGGTAATCTTTATCTCTCAATTGGGCCTCCAAACTGCCGCCATAAGCAACATCTCCACGTCCTGCCATTGCACCACCACTAATAACCAGCTTGAACCGCTTATTAGCAACCAGTTTGTCTTCAATCTTCAATCCAGCTGATAAGGCATCACCAAGGAGAGTACATGAGAGACCAGCAGCTGTCATATTTCTCCTAAAATTATTAAATCTAGTCTCACTGCGTAATGTATAAGCTAAGTCCTTCCCAACAGTCTGCATATCGAAACCTAATGAAGTTGCTTTCCCTTCCCCATGCTTAACTGAACTGGCTATTTCCATCTGAACATTAGCATCTTTTTTATCCTTAGTAACCTGACCAGTGAAAGACAAAGGTATCTTGTCATTGAGAACAAACAATCTTTCTACATTTAACCCTTCATAACCCACATCATGATCCCATCCATGAGTTTCTAGGACAGGTCTTACGAGCCACTGGTTCGATGAATCAAGATAGCGATACCGGTGAGTGGGATTATCAGAATCAAAAGAAGCAGGCAAGGCCAAATCTGGCATGGGAACAGGAACAGAAGCTGGACTGCCGCTTTCTTCTTCCACATTTTCACTATACTCACTTGGCAGATCTTTTGCTGACTCTGCCATTTTCTTCATCATCCTCCGGCGCTTTTTTTCTTCCTTCAGGTGTTTCTTTGTCAAAAGCTTTTCTCTGTACTCTAACTCATCAAAATATGCTTTCTTCTGAGCTTTGGACAGCTTTTCTACCTGGGCCTTTGTTAAAGGTTTAAATGGTGGCAAATCATCCAGTTCGGTTTCATCATCAGAATCTGATGATTCATCAAGGTCATCATCAAGACTGTCCTCATCACCAAACTGCTCTTCAGGCAACTTTAATTGCGGCCGAGATTGGAGAAGAGATGATAACAAAAAAGGCAACGGAGGCGCTCTTGCTCGAGCTGTATAAGGCTTTCCAGGAGGACCATCTTGTAACTTAAGAAGAGCATTTGCTTCGGACAGAATTTTCGATGCAAAAGATAAAAGTAACAAATGAGGTTTCCAAACCTGGCCATTTGGCAACACCCTCTGGCCAGCCCTATTTGTTCTGCATGCAGAGTGGTTCTCCACCAGTGATATAGGATTCATGAGACGCATGTCTCCAGCTGCTTGACGAATGGCTTGCTGCACAACATGAGAACGCTGAGTGACAAACATGTCATAAGTGGATGGAGTACCATTAGGGCCATCTGGTGGAGCAGATGCTGCATGAGTCAGAACCACAATAGCATTGAACCATATGGATGGTCCAAAAATCTCTGTAATTGTGCGTAAGAGTGGCATATCACTAAAATCCCTGCTCTGCATATCTAACCTATCAAGATACAACACAATATCAGGCGGTGTTTTCTTAATAAAGCGCTTAACAGAGTGCAAGATCTTCTCATTACTTCGCTGGTCTGACCAAGATGGTAGAAGTCCTGGTGTATCAATGACCTGTACCTTAATGCCTTGCACAGTTCCCACAACATCCTGAACCTTTTTGGTTCCCATATGAAAAGCACTAGTATTAAACTTAACCTCGTCAAAAATAGAATTGATGGTAGAACTTTTACCAACTCCTGTCTTTCCAAGAACCATTATCGTACAAGAGAAATCAAGTGGATCCTGACCTGCTGCTTCAAGCTGCTCAGCCATTGCACTTGCACGATCAAAGCTAAAAGCACCAACACGCCCCCCATTCTTTCCTCTGAGTTGCTCAGCCAGTCCAAGTCTATATAAAACTTGAGCCACCACAACATTGTGGGGAGTCTGCCCAAGCCTATGAGCTAGCCGTAAAAACTTCACCCTAATCATCTGAAGTTTCTCACGAGTCTCATCATACTCCTCAGCCTCCCCATTTGAGGAGTCCTCTATTTGTTGCGACTGTGCATTAGATACAGTACCATTCACACGAGACTGCTGCACTACCCGAGAAGCAGGTTCCAATAATGGAGCTGCACGGCCAAGGCCGGCTGGACGAACAGGAGGGGACCCAGCACCAGCAGATTTTTCAGATGAAGAGGGAAGCTCTGTTGCGGGCTGAATCTTCGGTTCTCGAGTCACTTGAGTGGCTCCCTTCCCTACCATATTCTTCTCCTGTATCTTTTCAGGCTCCTCAACCACAGAAGAGTTATCATGATCTCGACGAATTTTTTCATCAGAAATATGAGACTGAATATCCTTATTGCTTCCTTCTTTCAGGTCTGCTGCACTAGCCTGAACAGATGGTACCTCATCAGCAGAAGAATTTTCCGAAAAGGGTGAGCTAACAGCTGCTAGCACTACTTTCCTTTCCTCCACAGTTTCATGCGGGTCAGGAGAAGCTCTGCTTATTTCATCAATTGCTTCTGGATGCTCAGAGCCTGATCCAGCTTTAGCATCATCATTTGCATAATCTCTGCATTCAGTGCTCTGACTACTGGCGATGGTCATTTCTTCATCATTTCTATCCTCATGGCTGAAATCAGTGCCAACGGTCCCATCCTTCATCATATCACTAGTTACTTCACCTTGATGTTCTAAATTCCTGTTACTGTTAGCTGAATTGTCATGCACTTCTTCCTCTATCTTGTGATCTCTAAATTCAGGATCCGAGTCACTGTCCTTCAATTCCCCAGCATCCGTACCTTGGTTTGCCAACACCTCATTAGATTCAGATTCTGTATTAGACTCGGTAGCAACAGAGTCGACCTTGTGTGTGCTTCCATTTTCCAAGACTAAAACTCCATTTTCTCTAGGAGTCATGTATTCAGAATCAAGAATTTCAGCCTTTTCACTCACTGGACCAGAGTTTCCATCTTCCATGGCTCCATTATCCTTTACTTCCATCCCTCCATCAGTATTTAACCCAGATTCTTCCTTCCCACCACTCAAATCACTGCATTTAAAATTATCATCCCTCATACTGTGGGACTCATCAGAAAATACTCCATCTCCAGTCCCTCCTCCTCCTCCAGAATCAACTCCATCCAAATGAACCATATCAATCCCCTGCCCATCCCTTTCCAGCTCCTGGTCAGCAATTACTTCAGCTTCTCCCTCTGCTTGTTTCCTAGATTCATCAGCAACAACCTCAATTGCCTCCTGAAAGGTGTCCAACTCCTGTTCGGCATTTGGACTTTCATCACCAGAGACTGGAGCCAATGCACTGGCTGTGTCAGTATCATCATGTTTATCGATTTCAGCATCCTGCAAATCGAGTGTGGAACCTTGATTATGGAAATCTTCTTGAGGCTCCATTGCCTCCTCAAAAACCTCCTCTCCTGCCAAATCCTTCAATTTGTCAGAACCCCCATCACCCATTCTCTTGGTTTCTCCATCAAAAGCATCAACCCCATAATCCATTACAAGTCCTCAACGTCGCTTCAAAGCCCTAGATTCACGAAAAACCAGAAATCAAAACCCCATATAACCGATAAATTGGTAAGGGGAGATAGAGCAGAAACATGGGAACATTGAAACGATTGATTTACAAGTCTCAATGATAATCCATTAAAATCGATGGCCAGTATAAATAAAGGACACCCAATAAGCAATAATAAAGCATATTAATCGTTACGGTGGATAGTAATAATAAATTAACAGAAAGGTGTGATGAGAAGGAGATCCCTGGTGTGATTTGTACTAGGGTTTTGCAATAATTAATCAAGTAGAACGAAACGAAGCATTCAATTAAAAATAATAGAAGAAATGCTAACCTGTATTTGGATGGATGAGAGAGAGAAAGAGAGAGAGAAAGGTGTGTGTAAAAGAAAAGAGTGAGAGTAGTGAAATGAAATAGAGGAGAAGATATTCTTCACTTTTTCTTATTCATATAAGCTTTGATTTGGGTAATTGGGTTTGCAACTCTGCAATAGCAATAGCAGTAAAATGGAATGAATTAAGGATAAGAGTTTGATGAAGGGGTAGAGATGAGTCGGATCGGACGGTGGAGAGGAGAGTAGTGCACGGTATATCTACCATCGTCAAATACGCCAGTCATATGTTGGTGACGTGGACCAATAGCGGAATCAACGGTTTCCTGTTTTTCGATCATGTGGTGTGGAGGACCTTGCGTTTCACGTGGGAAAGTGGAGAGGAAGATCTCGACCGTCCCTGAAAGTTGACGTTTTGAGAACAGACGCAGCGAAAGATGAAGAATGGGCGCTTCTATCGGTCACGTGACTGTCACGGCATAAAATCTTTGATTTATTATTAATTCACTTCTTTTACCTTCACTTGGGAAAAGGATCCTTCCCAGAGTAGAAGAACGAGTGATAAAACCTAAACACTGTCCAATTGGGGTTCATGTATTGAAACATCTATCCAGAGCGTCCCCAGAGAGGTATCTTATTTCTTCAAATAAATAGATGATATAAATACTTTTCTTATTTTAAATTGCATTTTGGTTGTCATTTGAAAAACAAATACTTGCACCATGGATGTAATTAGTTAAATCTTCGATCTTGCATTTCTTGTTTCAAAATTGGTAACCACCATAAAAATTAATTTTAAAAAACTTTGAAGAAGCAACAGGAATCAATTTAGAGCCTGTTTGGATTGGCTTATAAACAACTTATTTGGATTTATCTACGGGCATAAATGTTTGTCAGAGTGTTTGGGAGAGCTTATGAAAACAGTTTATGACATGTCTGTAAGCTTTTTCCAGCTTATTTTGATAAGCTCTCCAGGATAGCTTATGAAAATAACTTATAACTTATATGAAAATATTTTGACAATATTTCTTCTTTAATTATAGAAATAGCTTATACATAAGCGCTTATTATTATATGATAAGCGTTTATCCTATAAACGCTTAATTAAGTCGTTTACCCAAACAGACCCTTATTAGGTTTAATAAGCTCAAGAAAATGAGCCCCGTGGATGTAATTAGAAAAATAAAGTATAACAACTATGAATTTTTTTTTTTGACCTGGAAACAACTATAAGTTATACATTCTTTTTCCAACTATTATCATACTTTCAATTATTAAGAGCATATTGAAAGTTACAAATTCTATGTTTTACATAATATAACATCAAACACATAAACAAAAGAACATGATATGTGGATAAGTAAAAGCTTTATGGAACTAACCTTGGCAGTAGTTTTTGTAACATCATAGTTTTTCTCCATTGTCTTGATGCTTTATTAACATATTCTTTGCTTCTTTCAACGTAGACTGAAATAGAAATATAATTTAAATGTGTTAAAATAGGAAGAAACAATGAAAATTACAGACAAGAGTTTTTGAACCAAAGATCTTTCATTTACTTATCCTATTTATTTAGGGTGATTCTTATTCTAATACTAACAAATGTCATAATGTCAGTAAGATATACATTGTAAGTAAGGTTTCCTATTATGAGTCTAACGCATAGCATTGGAAATATCACTAAAAGACATTTTGTTTAGAGGAGGGGTTGAATGACATGAAATTGCATGTATTTGAATGCCTTGAACATTTGTAGATGGAAAAGATGGTCTGATCCGCTTTTGTAATATAGAGTCTTTCTTCTCATCTTTGTTCCTTTGAAAAACATCTGAATTAAAAAAAAAATCATTTAAACATGTGAAGATTTAAAAAAATATACCAAGATATTGGTAACCACAATTATTTTTTGAAAACTTCGTCATCTTAAAGCATTTTTAAGTTAAACAATGAACGGAAGGAGCTAACATTAAATCGTAGATTAAACCATAAAGAGAATTGTTGTCATTTAGAATGACAAAAATTTGATCTGATGGTGCTTATATTTTTTTTCTTCATCTTCAATTATATCTACACATTTGATGGAGCTAAGGTTGCCGGCAGAGCTCCGATGGAGGACATAAGCAAGGTTATTAGGAGTTAATAAATAAATAATTGTAATTAGACACTTAATTACTATTTCATTAATTGTCAAGTTAGTTACAACTGTAACTAACTCTCATGTATCTTGGCTTCATATATAAGCCTGTAACCTTCTCATTTGTCAATCAAGAAGTTCATTTGGTTATTTTCCTATTATGGTAAGTGCTAACATTACTTTCGTCGAGGTTAGTGCTTTTATTATTTGAAGGCGCTTAACATGAATTCATGTGTAAGAAGGAATTAATTTTTATACTCACATAGATGCTTATTAAATAGATTAAGAACAAATAGTTCATGAGATAATCCAAAAAATATTCAGTCTTTGTTACCGGAAACATTAGCAACTTGTTTATTTTCTGCTCCAATAATTTGTCCTGAATTAATATATTAGCTATGTTGCTTTGAACAACATGTTTCCTAATTCGAGCAGGAGTACTATTGTAATAAAGAAAAAAAGAAGCTAATTTACGATGAAAAACATATTCTATTGATAGCTACATAAATTTAGATATTGATCGGTAGGAATGTTCCTTATGGTTGAAGCGTTGACTGAAATAAGAATACAACTTAAATTTTTTAAATTAGGAAGAAAAAAACAACATATATTGGCAAAAATATAAATTAAAGGAAAGAGTTCTTGTACCAAAGATCTTTCAATAATTACTTATCCTATTTAGTTAGGGTGATTCATATTCTACTACTAATTACAAATTTCATAATGTCAGTAAGATATACAATGTAAAAGGTTTCCTATTATGATTTTATGCATACAATTGGAAATTTCACTAAAAGTCATTCTGCTTAGAGAAGGAGTTGAATGACATGAAATTGTAGGTATTTGAATGCTTTGAACAGTTGTAGATGGAAAAGATGATCTGGTCCACTTTTGTAATAAGGGTCTTTCTTCTTATTTTGCTTGTTTCTTCTCATCTTTGTTCCTTTGAAAAACATCTTAATTAAAAGAAAATCATTTAAATATGGAATCATTTAAAAAAGTATACCAAGATAAACTTGTAACCACAATTATTTTTGGAAGCCTTTGCCATGTTATGGCGGCTCTTGAAAGAAATATTGTAGATTTTACAATATCTTAGCATAAGAATATCCGTATTGTAAAAAATATTTTTATTAACTTACTCTTATTATTTTTTAGTGTTATTTACATTTCATTAGATTGCTAATTATAGTCAAGAAAGGACATAATGAAAAAGTGAACCGTAGTTGAATGGGCCCTATATTTTCTTAATTATTTAGTTCAATTAAAAGTAATTTTAAAATATTACCATTTTTAAAATTATGGGAATGAGGCGCATGAAAATTATTTGCAAAATTCTTATCAGCTGGAACTGGAAGCATATTCTTTGAGTGATTTGATTCTTGTTGGTTTGGATATTTCTGAAATACCATAGAGTTTGTTCTTGAGCAAATTCACAATTTGATCCCTGAAATTGTAAGATCGTATCAACTTGGTCCATGACATTTTCAAAATTCCAAAAACATCTCTGAAATTGTCAAACGTTAATCAATCCAGTCTTTCCATCAGGAACTAACTTGATACGAACCTTATAATGTCATTGACCAAATTGACACAGAATTATCACAGAAATCAAATTGATACGATTTTATAATTTAATTTTAGGGATCAAATTGGAGATTTACTCATTTGTTCTCATTCTTGTTGTCTTCTTATCAATTCCTACATGCCATGGGCATAGTTTGTGAAAATAAACTATTGTCAATTAGTCATAGCAATATCCTTTGAGGTTTTTTTTTATGCTTTTCCTCCACATTCAATGAAAGTGTTCCATTTGATTGCCAAACTCTCTTACTCACCTATCAAATATTAATTATAGAAAGTGGTAGTTATTTAATTTGTTTAAGGTCTCACATTGTAACATATTTCAGGGGACGATGACTTATTTCAGGGCATTGAAACTTCTGTTCAGCATGTTTCACTGATCACACGACATGCGCAAACGGCAAAAGTTGAAATCTGCTAATATGTAAAATAGCAGGGAAAACATAACGCATTCACTTATCCATAAGCTACCTAATGAAATACAATAGGATAGTGAATTAACCGACGAATAACGAACAGCTTGATTGAATACAGTACAAACAAAAGAAAACTAAATAGTAAAGAAATCGAGCAAATGCCCTTGTCCAGTAGTTCTTGTAATATGCTTGCCGACTATTTTGCCTGTATCAAGCCTCCCCATAAAAGGAAGAAAAAAAATTAAATGGCCCACTACATGATCAATTATTCATGCAAAACAAAAAAACACATGCTTCTGCACTACTCAAGCTTGTTAATCGTTGGAACTTTGTTGGTAGAGAGTACCAAATGACATTTTGTAATAATTTAAGGTAGCAGATGTGTTAATTTGGTTAGGATGATGGGCACCTATCAAAGGAACAGGGCAAAACCAACATGCAAAAATTAACTGAAGGAATAATACTGACAGGATAAACGGCTGCCAGAAGGTGGATAAAGTACAAGTGACAACATTCTAAACCAGAAAAAACAGAATTTACACGCCGGTAAGTATACATGCAGAAGACATGAATAAAGAAGATGCATTGCCTGGAGTCCAGTACCATAATATAACAAAAATACCAAGAGTATTTAACAGGGGAAACTACTACTACGATCAATTAAGACATATTTTTGGGTATAGAAAACATAAAAATGCAGCTTAGTATCATCACTCTCATTTCATGGCGACCAACAAGAGAAGCTATCTTTAAAGTAATCCCCTACTACCGCACAAGCACTGCAGCTTATATAACCTAACATCATCACCATCATTGTCCAAACTGCAATTGTTGATGATATAGAACTGCCTTCTTTATTAGAGGGATAAGACCAATCAAAACAATTTGAAGCTGTTCCGAAGTATTTAATCGAATGCTGATTTGTCCTGCCCCTCGGTTGTTCACATTGGCCCGAGCAACAAGGTTTGAATGTCGTCCAACTGGGATCTGTGATTGCACATTGCACCCAACAGCAAGATCTCCATGCCAATCCATAACAGAAAGCCCAAGTGTTGATAACGAACGTCCTAGAGGGTAATCTTTATCTCTCAATTGGGCCTCCAAACTGCCGCCATAAGCAACATCTCCGCGTCCTGCCATTGCACCACCACTAATAACCATCTTGAACCTCTTATTAGCAACCAGTTTGTCTTCAATCTTCAATCCGGCTGATAAGGCATCACCAAGGAGAGTCAATGAGAGACCAGCAGCTATCATATTTCTCCTAAAATTACTAAATCTCGTCTCACTGCGAAATGTATAAGCTAAGTCCTTCCCAACAGTCTGCATGTCGAAACCTAATGAAGTTGCTTTCCCTTCCCCATGCTTAACTGAACTGGCTATTTCCATCTGAACATTAGCATCTTTTTTATCCTTAGTAACCTGACCAGTGAAAGACAAAGGTATCCTGTCATTGAGAACAAACAATCTTTCTACATTTAGCCCTTCATAACCCACATCATGATCCCATCCATGAGTTTCTAGGACAGGTCTTACGAGCCACTGGTTCGATGAATCAAGATAGCGATACCGGTGAGTGGGATTATCAGAATCAAAAGAAGCAGGCAAGGCCAAATCTGGCATGGGAACAGGAACAGAAGCTGCACTGCCGCTTTCTTCTTCCACATTTTCACTATACTCACTTGGCAGATCTTTTGCTGACTCTGCCATTTTCTTCATCATCCTCCGGCGCTTTTTTTCTTCCTTAAGTTGTTTCCTTGTCAAAAGCTTTTCTCTATACTCTAACTCATCAAAATATGCTTTCTTCTGAGCTTTTGACAGCTTTTCCACCTGAGCCCTTGTTAAAGGTTTAAATGGTGGCAAATCATCCAGTTCGGTTTCATCATCAGAATCTGATGATTCATCAAGGTCATCATCAAGACTGTCCTCATCACCAAACTGCTCTTCAGGTAACTTTAATTGCGGTCTAGACTGGAGAAGGGATGATAACAAAAAAGGCAACGGAGGCGCTCTTGCTCGAGCTGTATAAGGCTTTCCAGGAGGACCATCTTGTAACTTAAGAAGAGCATTTGCTTCGGACAGAATTTTAGATGCAAAAGATAAAAGTAACAAATGAGGTTTCCAAACCTGGCCATTTGGCAACACCCTCTGACCAGCCCTATTTGTTCTGCATGCAGAATGATTCTCCACCAGTGATACAGGATTCATGAGACGCATGTCTCCAGCTGCTTGACGAATGGCTTGCTGCACAACATGAGAACGCTGAGTGACAAACGTGTCATAAGTGGATGGAGTACCATTAGGGCCATCTGGTGGAGCAGATGCTGCGTGAGTCAGAACCACAATAGCATTGAACCATATGGATGGTCCAAAAATCTCTGTAATTGTGCGTAAGAGTGGCATATCACTAAAATCTCTGCTCTGCATATCTAACCTATCAAGATACAACACAATATCAGGTGGTGTATTCTTAATAAAGCTCTTAACAGAGTGCAAGATCTTCTCATTACTTCGCTGGTCTGACCAGGAGGGTAGAAGTCCTGGTGTATCAATGACCCGTACCTTAATTCCTTGCACAGTTCCCACAACATCCTGAACCTTTTTGGTTCCCATATGAAAAGCACTAGTATTAAACTTAACCTCGTCAAAAATAGAATTGATGGTAGAACTTTTACCAACGCCTGTCTTTCCAAGAACCATTATCGTACAAGAGAAATCAAGTGGATCCTGACCTGCTGCTTCAAGCTGCTCAGCCATTGCACTTGCACGATCAAAGCTAAAAGCACCAACACGCCCTCCATTCCTTCCTCTAAGTTGCTCGGCCAGTCCAAGTCTATACAAAACTTGAGCGACCACGACATTGTGGGGAGTCTGCCCAAGCCTATGAGCTAGCCGTAAAAACTTCACCCTAATCATCTGAAGTTTCTCTCGAGTCTCATCATACTCCTCAGCCTCCCCATTTGACGAGTCCTCCATTTGTTGGGACTGTGCGTTAGATACAGTACCATTCACACGAGACTGCTGTACTACCCGAGAAGCAGGTTCCAATAATGGAGCTGCACGGCCAAGGCCGGCTGGACGAACAGAAGGGGGCCCGGCACCAGCAGATTTTGCAGATGATTTAGGAAGCTCTGTTGCAGGCTGAATCTTTGGTTCTCGAGTCACTTGAGTGGCTTCCTTCCCTACCATATTCTTCTCCTGTATCTTTTCAGGCTCCTCAACCACAGAAGAGTTATCATGATCTCGACGAATTTTTTCATCAGAAATATGAGACTGAATATCCTTATTGCTTCCTTCTTTCAGGTCTGCTGCACTAGCCTGAACAGATGGTACCTCATCAGCAGAAGAATTTTCCGAAAAGGGTGAGCTAACAGCTGCTAGCACTACTTTCCTTTCCTCCACAGTTTCATGCAGGTCAGGAGAAGCTCTGCTTATTTCATCAATTGCTTCTGGATGCTCAGAGCCTGATCCAGCTTTAGCATCATCATTTGCATAATCTCTGCATTCAGTGCTCTGACTACTGGCGATGGTCATTTCTTCATCATTTCTATCCTCATGGCTGAAATCAGTGCCAACGGTCCCATCCTTCATCATATCACTAGTTACTTCACCTTGATGTTCTAAATTCCTGTTACTGTTAGCTGAATTGTCATGCACTTCTTCCTCTATCTTGTGATCTCTAAATTCAGGATCCGAGTCACTGTCCTTCAATTCCCCAGCATCCGTACCTTGGTTTGCCAACACCTCATTAGATTCAGATTCTGTATTAGACTCGGTAGCAACAGAGTCGACCTTGTGTGTGCTTCCATTTTCCAAGACTAAAACTCCATTTTCTCTAGGAGTCATGTATTCAGAATCAAGAATTTCAGCCTTTTCACTCACTGGACCAGAGTTTCCATCTTCCATGGCTCCATTATCCTTTACTTCCATCCCTCCATCAGTATTTAACCCAGATTCTTCCTTCCCACCACTCAAATCACTGCATTTAAAATTATCATCCCTCATACTGTGGGACTCATCAGAAAATACTCCATCTCCAGTCCCTCCTCCTCCTCCAGAATCAACTCCATCCAAATGAACCATATCAATCCCCTGCCCATCCCTTTCCAGCTCCTGGTCAGCAATTACTTCAGCTTCTCCCTCTGCTTGTTTCCTAGATTCATCAGCAACAACCTCAATTGCCTCCTGAAAGGTGTCCAACTCCTGTTCGGCATTTGGACTTTCATCACCAGAGACTGGAGCCAATGCACTGGCTGTGTCAGTATCATCATGTTTATCGATTTCAGCATCCTGCAAATCGAGTGTGGAACCTTGATTATGGAAATCTTCTTGAGGCTCCATTGCCTCCTCAAAAACCTCCTCTCCTGCCAAATCCTTCAATTTGTCAGAACCCCCATCACCCATTCTCTTGGTTTCTCCATCAAAAGCATCAACCCCATAATCCATTACAAGTCCTCAACGTCGCTTCAAAGCCCTAGATTCACGAAAAACCAGAAATCAAAACCCCATATAACCGATAAATTGGTAAGGGGAGATAGAGCAGAAACATGGGAACATTGAAACGATTGATTTACAAGTCTCAATGATAATCCATTAAAATCGATGGCCAGTATAAATAAAGGACACCCAATAAGCAATAATAAAGCATATTAATCGTTACGGTGGATAGTAATAATAAATTAACAGAAAGGTGTGATGAGAAGGAGATCCCTGGTGTGATTTGTACTAGGGTTTTGCAATAATTAATCAAGTAGAACGAAACGAAGCATTCAATTAAAAATAATAGAAGAAATGCTAACCTGTATTTGGATGGATGAGAGAGAGAAAGAGAGAGAGAAAGGTGTGTGTAAAAGAAAAGAGTGAGAGTAGTGAAATGAAATAGAGGAGAAGATATTCTTCACTTTTTCTTATTCATATAAGCTTTGATTTGGGTAATTGGGTTTGCAACTCTGCAATAGCAATAGCAGTAAAATGGAATGAATTAAGGATAAGAGTTTGATGAAGGGGTAGAGATGAGTCGGATCGGACGGTGGAGAGGAGAGTAGTGCACGGTATATCTACCATCGTCAAATACGCCAGTCATATGTTGGTGACGTGGACCAATAGCGGAATCAACGGTTTCCTGTTTTTCGATCATGTGGTGTGGAGGACCTTGCGTTTCACGTGGGAAAGTGGAGAGGAAGATCTCGACCGTCCCTGAGAGTTGACGCTTCGAGAACAGACTCAGCGAAAGATGAAGAATGGGCGCTTCTATCGGTCACGTGACTGTCACGGCATAAAATCTTTGATTTATTATTAATTCACTTCTTTTACCTTCACTTTTTTTTGACACCTCTTTTACCTTCACTTGGGAAAAGGATCCTTCCCAGTGGAGAAGAACGAGTGATAATCATAAAACCTAAACACTGCCCAATTGGGGTTCATCCGTTCATGTATTGGAATTTGAAACAATTCCATGCCCGACTTGGAAATTAGTTAGACGGTTCATCAAGATTCAAGGATTCAGAAAACCTTACCTAAGTTTAGTAATTGAATATTGATGAATGAATCAATTATATTTAATTTATTTTAATAGGACTATTTAATTATGGATTATGTTAGCTTATGTTTGGGAGGATGGAGTGGAATGATTAATAATAGAGTGAAATGGTTAATAATGGTGTGAAATGGTAGAAAATGTTTAACCCATTATTTGGGAGTTTCTTCATTAATGGAATGGGATGGTTAAGAGTGGAAACTCAAACCACTTCATACCCCTCATTTCTTCATTTTTTTCATACCCTCCAAATTGGGGGGTTTCGCATCTCCCTCCAAACTTCCAAACAATGGAGTGGTATAAGTTTACCTTTCTATTCCATTTCACTCTATACCACTCCATTACTAACCACTTCACTTCATCTCCTTCAAAACTCTCAAACATAGCCATAGGGCCCTCTTTAAGGAAATAAAAAAAATCATTGGAAAACTAGGTATATCACCACTTCAAATATTAAATACATTAATTTTCAATTAAAATTTTTTTTCTTACTTTCTTAAAGAGTGTCCTTAGGGCATTCATTAGCATTCTCCTTTAATAATATTATATAGATTAAAATTTTGGCTTTTGAACATTTTATTTAATTTATAAGATCTAACTATTTATTATTCTAATTTAAATATTTATATACTTAAAATTTATAACATTTACTAATTTACTAATTATATATTAATATAATATATTTTATATGAAACATAATAATTTTGGTAATAGTTATATTTATCTAAAAATTAAATATGATTACCTTTTTTAACCTATATATAAAAGCCTTTAAACATACTTTGGTGTCAGGTTAGACTCTATATTTTCATAAACAAGCAGCCAAACTAAAAAACAACTAATGTCAAATGAGAAGTTAGACTCACACCAATATATTACAAATTAAATCGATCTAAGCATGTTTAAAGTTTCAACAAATCTTAACCTAATACAGTCCATTTCCACTGTTACTCTTTACCCAAACACACATTGTCATTGCAATTCTATTGTGTGCCATTGGTTCACATAATCCTTTATATTTTATTTTGTGATATTCTTATATGATGACAAGTATATGACATATTATTGCATTCCATCTTAACCAAAATAACTCAATGATAATGGATGTAGTAAAAAAAAATTACACTCATCTCAAATTTACACCTATATTAGTGCAGACATCTATAATTTATAATATATAATCCATAATAATAATATATACATTCAGCAGTAATTTTTAAAGGAAAAAATTAGAAAAAATAAATATTGACCGATTAACTTCACATTATATAAGAAAGAAGAATGTATATGTAATGAGTTTTCATGAATTTGTGTTTGTTTCTTTGGTTTAATTATTTTTTTTTAAATGTTTTAATTTAATGTTCAGTCTTCTTATTTATGTTTCCAAATTTAAAATTTAAATTGTGTTGATGACAATTATATTTTATGTATATATGGTGATTGTTTACTCTATTTATTTTTATTTATTCTTATATCATTAATTTTTCTATGAGAAACACTAATATTATTAGATATTAGCAAATGATAATAAATGACAATAAAAGATCGTTAGCGTATTTTATTTTTGTTAATTTATACCATCCGACGTATCAAAAAATATAGTTAATCATCAAAGTTTTAACATATTAAATTAAATTGACTTCTCCATTTCCTTTGAGTTTTTATAATTTTATGAAAGTTTCATTTAAACTTTAAGAAAAAATATCGAATTTCCAAGCATGTATTACAATACTATGTATTATATTCTATGACATGTTATAATAAAATTTGAATATAATTAAAATGCATAAATTTGATTGTTGGCATATATTATTATAGGTAATCATCAAAGCTTTAACATATTAATTTAAATTCAGCTCTCCATATCCTTGGTATATTTATAAATTTTTTAGAGTTTTATTCAAAATTTAAGAAAAATATCGAATTTTGCAAGCATGTATTAAATACTATATATTATATATTATGAAATGTCATATTTCCCTTTAATAGAATTCTATTAAATGTTATGTTTCAACCTTACGTTTCCGGTATTATTAATTACCTTCGAGAAACAATAATATTATCAAATACTAGTGATATGTTTCCAATGAGCAATAACATTACTGGTACTTAACAATATGTTTCAATTGATATTTTAATATGCTACTTGATTGAAATATGAGAAGTTTTGTGTTGCTATGAAATGTATCCTCTAGCCATTACCTACGTTCTTGGTGGCCTCTTTTGATTGTCTTAATTAGCATTTAGTTCCAAACGATCAGCCTAAAATAAATACACTAATATACATTTTGTGTAAGCATATCGAAAAAGGTTCAAATTGAGGATCAAGTTTCAAACGATCAGCCTTTCATACAAAATACATTTTATATGTAAATATATAACCGTACGGTTTTGCATACAGTGAACTGGAAGAAAAAATAAATATTGATTGATTAACTTAATGTTGCATACAGAAAGAAGAACGTATATGTAACGATTTTTTATGATTTTGTCTTTGTTTCTTTTATTTAACATTTTTTAAATGTTTTAATTTTAAGTTTAGTCTTCTTATTTATATTTCCAAATTTAAATTGTGTGTATGACGATTATGTTTTATGTATATATGTTAATTGTTTTTTTACGGGTATATAGAAGTAATCCACATTTTTACTCTATTGATTTTTATTTATATATTTTTTTATAGTCCCTATACGTAAAAAGTTTGTAAATGAGTCCCTATATGTGTAAATGTTAGCAAATTCGGTCCCTACATATGCAAACGTTAGCAAATTTGTCCTTGTTGTCATTAAATTAGTCCTTATACATGACACAATTTTTTATTTGGTCCCTAAACTAGAAAAAAAATGAAATCGAGTAATATTATAAAAAATATTATTTCTCATACAAACTTACTTTTTTGATTCTTTAACTAGTTTCCTATAGGAAGTGGTTGTGATAAAAAATCTAGCAACATTAAGCATACGCCGACCTGCATAATATTCTATAATAAGCAATTCATGAATATTTGGAAAAGAATCTACCCTTTTGATATAGTTTAACACTTATTAATTTGACATTGATTTCTTTTATTAGAATTTTTTTCAATACCTTCAATTCTGAAAATAAATCGAGATGATTAATATCAGAATACTCACCAATACGAAAAGAATTTTTAGTTGGATTCAAGCTCCTTAGTAGATGGTAAGGATAAAATTATTATCGATTGCACATATAAGGACCGATTTAATTTATTTTTTTTCCAATTTAGGAACCAAAAAAAAAATTATGTCGCATAGAAGGATCAATTTGCTGACGGCTGGGACAAATTTGCTAATATTTGTACATATAGGGACCGAATTTGCTAACGTTTACACATATAGGGACTCATTTCAAATTTTTTAAGTATATGGACTAAATGAAGCATTTGTGTCATGTATAGGGACCAAATTATTATTTTAACCTATTTTTTATTACCTCAATGGAGTTATGAAAATAAAGAAACATGTGATAACGAGTACTTCAGTTTTGTCACAAATATTTTAAACCATATCAACACCTATCAAAAGCATAAATATAATTTAAATTCTCTCCTTTTTACAATTTTTTTAAAGGCAAACATTCGGAATTTAATTATTTTAATAATTTTAACTGTTATTACAATTTCTTTGTCACACAAAAATATATTTCAAAAGAATTCATTTTAAAATTTGTATTTAAAAATATTATATAAATTAAGCTTAATTGCACTTTTCGTCCCTCAATTTTTTCAATTGTGCGATTTTGATTCATCAAATTTTTTTTCAATTGTGCGATTTTGATTCATCAAAAATTTTAATTACGCTTTTCGCCCCTCAATTTTTTCAATTGTGCAATTTTGGTCCCTTAAACATTTTAATTGCACTTTTCATCCCTCAAATTTTTAAAATTGTGCAATGAAAGCATTTATTTTGGTCCCTATAAGGACTAATTTTGTACAATTTCACAATGTGGGATGAAAAGTGCAATTAAATTTTTGGAGGGACCAAAATCGTACAATTTAAAAAGTTGAGGAACGAAAAGTGAAATTAAAATTTTTGAGGGACCAAAAGCACACAATTAAAAGTTGGTGGACTAAAAATGTAATTAAGCCTATAAATTATCTCTTTATTACAACTTATTTCTCTAATATTTTCTTTAATATTTTTATTGTCTTCACAACTTTTGGAACATGCAAATAATTTTTTCAATGTTGGAGACTCTTAAATATACCATTCAACACCATTGGAAGCAAATAAATATGATGTTATATTTTTTCCTAAACGTGTTTAACTATATAATTGTGTTTAGATGTTATGATACATTTTAGTAAGGACCTAAATCTTAAAAATTATGAGAATTACAATAGTACTTTACTATATAATCTAATTCATTTCTTTAGTCCAAACAATTAATTTAATATAAGTAACTCAATTTTATTCTATATTTATTACGCATATATTTTGAATTTATTTCGGTACTAGTATATATTATATTATATTATATTATATAATATAATATAATATAATTGGGGGACCAAAATTATACAATCATGATATGTGGGGGACCCAATTGATGCAATTGAAACTTGGGGGACCAAAATTGCACAATCGTGATACTTGGAGGATTCAATTGGTGCAATTAAAATCCAGGGGACCAAAATTGTACAATCGTGATACCTGGGGGACCAAAAGTGTAATTAAGCTATATATATATATATATATATATATATATATATAAAACTTAACTCTCGTATATCCAATGTCATATGCATTTATTTTTAATATTGATTTTAATGATCAAAATTCATTGGTTTCATCTATCGCAACAAAGTGTTCTCACATGATATGATCAATATATATATGTGTGATTTTTAAGATAATTATTATAAGTCCATGAAGTTAAATATTTTAAATAATATGACAATACATAATTTAATATTTTTTTTCTTACTGAAAAATACTCATAGCATATCATTAGAAATTAAAGAAGCAATACAAAAGGGAACATGATAAGAAAAACTTGGGGACAACACATAAAAGGGGCTGCCTTAATTAAACTGTGAGCAACCTTATTAGTTTGTCTCCTTATAAACTCAACTTTGAATTGAGGGAAACATGAAAGCAACCTACTAACTAAGCCCAGCAATAATAGTTCCAAACTCAGAAATATACTTAATACTATCCAAAACAGTTTTAGCATCCATCTCAAAGATTACTTTATTAAAACCCAAAGAGATGGCCCAAAGAAGACCATTGAGCAATCCTTTAGCTTCCCCTTCACCGACATTATAACAACCTGGAAACCCATTTGAGTAAGCAAGCACAAAAGATCCTGCTTCATCACGAATGCAAACACCAATTTCTGTTTTGTTAAGATCATTGAAGAAAGCAACATCAAGATTACTTTTTACAAACCCATGTGGAGGTGTTGTCCACGAAATATGCTGCAGAACAGTGGGACAATTGCACTTGGAAGATGGAAAAGATTTAGCCTGTAACCAATCACTATGGAAAGAAGAAGCGCGATAAAACACCTGATGAGAGAAAGAATCAGAATTATCCCACAGCTTTTCGTTCCTCCTGCGCCAAATACTCTAATTCATCATAGCAAATTTATCCTGGTCATGAGACTCCATGGACAAAAGGAGTTTGAAACATAAATCTACGAAGGACTCTTCGTGTAAAAGTGCAGCATTGATAGAGCCCAATGCATTATTTAGTATTGTAATACCTTTTACACTAACATGTGTTAAAATTAAACTCATATGAATCATATTAAGTGGATAATGTTAAAAAGAGGAAAAAATGGGTAATAGTTAGTGCTTTCTTTGGTATTCCCAATAATTTCGGGATAAAAGTTATCTTGTCCAATCAGAATGTATTACCTTAATTAAATGAGTAATATTAGTAGGTAAAGTCAAATGATTCTCACCATCCGATTGGACCACCTAAACAGGATAAAGTTATCCTCAGGATACCCCAGATTTCACCTAATAGTTATGATATATATAAGTATAAAATTGTGAAAAGTGTATATGTATGTTTATATTAATAGAGTTTGATGTTCATACAAGGTTAATAAAGATCGTTTATATTGTCAATCAATCATAAATTATTTTATATATGACTTTTAATTTATTTATGACAAGATTCAAATATTTTTAATAATATAACAATTTATGATTAATGGACAAGATTAAAATCAGTATACCGACATTACATATATATATATATATATATATATATAATCCATATTAATAATGTATGGGGTGTTTTTTGATTTAGTCATGAATAGTATTCAATATAAAAGGGAAAAACTTCAATGCTTTTTTTATTTAGGTTTATTTAGGTTAAAGTAATAATTTGGTCCCTATAGGTGATACTGATTCTTCATTTAGTCCATATATATATAAAATTATTAAAAAGGTTCTCATACTTGCAATTGTTACTCATTTGATCCCTCATGTTATCCTGTAGTACCTAATGATCCATTAACTACTACGTATAGAAACTAAATGAAGAATCTATGTCACGTATAGGGATCCGATAACTTAGGTTAAAGGAATAATCTTGCCCTTATATGTGATATAAATTCTTCATTTAATCCCTATATGTAAGAGAACAGATTATTAAAGACGATAAGGTAACACGAGGGACCAAATGGGTAACGATTACACGTATACGAACCTTTTTAATAATTTTTCACATATAAAAATTAAATAAAAGATCAATATCACATATGAGGACCAAATTATTACTTTGACCTTTTATTTATCTGTGGGGGCAATTTTATGACTAAACTTATTTGGTGATGGAAAGGTGAAAAAGATAGGGAGATGGAAAACGGGGCCCAAGGGTGAGATGTTGTTATTGAGTTGAAGCAAGCATGGCCCCAATACTGTTTGTTGGTTTGGGGTTCCAACGCTGCCACGATCCACCGTCCATGGTGGCCGGAGCTGTGTTGTCCATCCATCACTTTCCCTCACAGTCACACACATAGATGATATGATGTTCCACACTTGTTCCCAATCAAATCACATTCTCTTTCTCTGCAATGCCACCACCTCTCTCTTTCCCAACCCACAAACCCAAGAAGCCACGCTTCACTAATCCCTGCATCGTCAACTCCCTCCTCGATTCCTCTTCCCCTTCCCACCTCTCCGAAGCCGTTTCTTCTCTCGACCTCTTCCACCCTAAAGGCATTCGTTTACCCTCTCGCATTCTCGCCACCCTCTTGCGCCAATGCTCCCACACCAGATCTTACCGTGAGGGCAAATTGGTCCACCTCCATTTGAAGCTCACCGGTTTCAAACGCCCCACTACGCTTTTAGCCAACCATCTCATCTGTATGTACTTCAGCTGTGGTGATTATGTTAGCGCACGCAAGGTGTTTGATAAAATGGAGGTTAGAAATTTGTACTCTTGGAATAATATGCTTTCTGGTTATGTTAAATTGGGCATGATGAAGCAAGCTAGGACCTTCTTTCATAAAATGCCTGAGAGGGATTATGTATCGTGGAATACAATGATGGTTAGTTATGCACATAGTGCCATGTTTGGTGAGGCTTTGAGGTTTTATGGACAGTTGAGGAGATTGTCTATAGGGTATAATGAGTTTACCTTTGCAACTGTGTTGATTGTTTGCGTTAAATTGAGAGAGCTTGAGCTTTCTAGGCAGATTCATGGGCAGGTTTTAGTTGTAGGATTTTTATCCAATGTGGTTGTATCCAGCTCCATTGTTGATGCTTATGCCAAGTGTGGAAAGATGGAAGAAGCAAGGAGGTTATTTGATGAGATGATAGTGAGGGATATCCCTGCTTGGACGACGTTAGTTTCGGGTTATGCCGCTCGGGGGGACATGGAATCAGCGAACGAGCTGTTTAACCAGATGCCGCAGAAGAATTCCTATTCATGGACATGTTTGATTGGTGGTTATGCTAGAAATGGTATGGGTCCTGAAGCACTTGGAGTGTTTAGAAAGATGATCAAGCATCAAGTTAGACTTGATCAATTTACATTTAGTAGTTGCCTCTTTGCTTGTGCCAATATTGCTTCGTTGAAACATGGTAAAGAAATACATGCATTTTTGGTGCGAAATAACATCACCCCTAATACTATTGTTGTTAGTGCTATTGTTGACATGTATTCAAAATGTGGAACGATGGAAACTGCCAAGCGAGTCTTTGATTTCATTGGAAATAAGCAAGATGTAGTGTTGTGGAATGCGATGATATCGTCGCTGGCTCACTTTGGCTATGGTATAGAAGCAATTAGGATGCTAAATGATATGCGAAGATCAGGAGTGAAGCCAAATAGGGTCACTTTTGTTGTCATTCTAAATGCTTGTAGTCATTCAGGTCTTGTGCAGGAAGGACTTCAGTTTTTCAAGTCCATGACTAGTGAACATGGTGTTATCCCAGACCAAGAACACTATGCATGCCTAATTGATCTTTTGGGACGAGCTGGATGTCTTAATGAATCAGAAAAGGATCTACAGATGGTGGATTGTAAGCAGGGTGACCATGTTTGGAAATCTTTGCTTGGTGTATGTAGAGTGTACGGAAATCTAGAATTTGGAAGAGAAGTAGCTGAATTCCCAATTAAATTGCAGCCTCAATCCTCTGCTGCCTACTTATTACTTTCAAGTATATATGCTACACTTGTGAAATGGGGATTGGTTGAGAAAGTAAGACAGATTATGGATGAGAGGCGTGTGAGGAAAGATCGAGCCCTTAGATGGAGAAATTGAAGATAAGGTTCATGCTTTCACCGTATAGATGGGTCAAAGCCTTTGAAGGAAACAATATCCTCAGCTTCGGGACACTTAAGTAACCAGATGGAAGACAATGTCCCGTTACCTAATTTCGAATTGTGAAAGTTAGAGAAATCATTTTTTGTAGAAAGCAGGATCATAGTTTCCATAACTTAGTTATTATATATATATTTTTTCGTTTTTACTTTCGTTTTGCTCGTTCTGGATTCCGCAGAGTTGGACCTCCACATTGGTATAGAGTATACTGATAAGATTTTACTTTGACCTCCAAAAAGATGAAAAGGGAGGAATGATAAGGGAGGTTGGTTGGATTTCTTGCTTGCTTTGTTCCCCCATTGTTTGTATTTTTCACCAACGGAATAGAATAAGAAATTTCCCCACCCCCCCTATTAATGATCTCCCTTTTTAAATTTTTAGAAGCGTATCCTTTTCCTTAATATGACTTGGAATGTTTGTCTTGGGGGCATGACAGTGAAATATTGAAATGGCACTGCTAATTGCTAATGACAAAACGGGTTTCCTGATACGCAGATCACCCCAGGGATTCATATTTGTGGTCTCCCTACTCATTCTCTAGAGTGCTTCATGTTGTATCAGATAGGGGACGGTCAACTGATCTATGCTAGTAAACTAAACTGTTTTCCCTCATAGGAGCTTACCAAGCATCAAATCTATACACCTATTTTATATTTATATATATATATATATATATATATATATATATATATATATATCATGCAGCCACGTGTCATGTCAATTAAATAAAAATATTTTCTTCATTAATGGGTTATTCAAGAGATAAGATTGGTAATGAATACCCGTATTTACACCCCCATCACCTGACAATTTTTCTGCAGATATATCAAGTTAAAAACTAACAAGGAAGCTATGTGAATAAACAAAAAACAAAGACCAAGTCAGAAAAGCTTGGACAGCCTTACAGGTGGACCAACCAAAGACACATCTCGATCGTAACTCCTTACCAATAATTAGAGCGAAGGTTCCCATGACGACGGGCTAATAGAGGGGAGGCCTTACTAACGTAATACAAAACCAAAATAACAAAAAACAGATTGAGTTCAGAAACAAAAGAATCAATCATATAATTTCTCAACTTTTGTCCATTTCAGCAAGTGTATTCCAACTGACTAATAGAAAAGTCCATTTAGACGTAACCATGCTTTATTATATTAAATCCCATCAACAAAGTCATTACCTTCAACAGCTAACTCCAGCTACAACAACAAAAGGCAGAATTAAAGAAGAGGAAGAAGAAATAGGAATCATTCTTCTTCTTCTTCTTCTTCTTCTTCTTCTTCTTCTTCTTCATCCTCATCAACATCATCATCTGATTTCTTCTTATCCCCCTCCTCCTCTTTGATACTGAACATGGGTTCTCAGGTTTCCAAACAGGTTGAGAGACGAAAGGTACTCCATACAGAGAAGAAAACTCTGTCTGATCTCAAAAGCTCGGGAGAAGACTACCCTGGATCAGATTACCATCCTACAGATAGAAAAAACTGGATGTCTGGTCTGAACCCTGAGAAACTTCACATCAACAAGATTGTTTGGCCTGGAACCCATGATTCTGCAACCAACAAGATTGGCATCCCGTGCATCACTCGCCCTTTTGCTCAATGTCAATCCTTATCCATTTACCATCAACTTGTAAAGGGTACCCGGGTGCTTGACATTCGGGTGCAGGAAGATCGCCGTGTATGCCATGGGATTCTCCTCACTTACAGCATGGACATTGTCATCAAAGATGTCACGAAATTTTTGTCAGAAACTGAATCCGAGATCATCATCCTTGAGGTTAGGACTGAGTTTGGGCACGAGGACCCTCCTGAATTTGACAGGTACCTAGAGGAACATCTAGGTGAATACCTGATTCCTCAGGATGATCAAGTTTTTGAGAAGACCATTGCAGAGGTGCAACCCAAGAGAGTTATATGCGTTTGGAAGCCAAGAAATTCACCACAGCCAAAGGCAGGTAGCAACCTATGGAGTGCAGGGTATCTGAAGGATAACTGGATCAACACAGATTTGCCATCAACCAAGTTTGATAGCAACTTGAAGCATCTGAGTGAGCATCAACCTGTTACGTCTAGGAAATATTTCTATAGGGTGGAGAACACGGTTACACCTGTGGCTGATAACCCGGTTCTGTGTGTGAAGCCTGTAACTGAGCGCATTCATGGGTATGCTAGGCTCTTCATTGCTCAGTGCTTCTCCAAAGGCTGTGCAGATAGGCTTCAGGTTTTTTCTACGGATTTTATAGACGAAGATTTTGTTGATGCATGTGTTGGACTCACTCATGATAGGATTGAGGGTAAAGCCTGAAATTCTCAATTCTTGTTCATTCTGCTATATATTTCCATTTCCCATCAGTTTTTATTTTTCTGGTTGTGGTTTCTGTTTTCTGCATCTGTCTCTATGCTTTGATCATGGGCGGTGGTGTCTGCGATCCCAGAATTTTCTGTTTGTTTGTAAACGTGTATAGTTTTGATTGTAGATTCTGATGTGAAAATAAACAGTGGTTTGTAACTTTGTAGTGTCATGATTATGCAAATCTAGTTGTTGTTTTTTTTATTTTTCCTTGCATTCATTTATTTTATGGTCCATACCATGTTTGAAACCATGGAAGAACTAGGACAATATCAGAGGAAAATACGTAATTTCAAGACAGAATAGGAACTATTCGTTTCCAACTGATTTGGTCCTTCACAAACCTCTTGCAAAACGTATAGACGTGTGGTGTTATTTGTTTTCTTCTATCAAATCCAAGAATGGGCCTTCGCCACCTCAATGGCTTCTTTAGTCAGTTATACACCAATGGCGTGTCTTGTTCATTATGTCTACCCAATCATTGTAACATGTGCCCTTGATTGATCTCCTTAACAGTTTCCAACAGTAGATATGAATTTTTGTATACAAGCCATTGTCAGTGTAACATGGGAAATTTCTAATGGCCTCTTTTTTGTTTTGCAAATGATCAAACCTACAAGCTTTTTGAACCATTGATTTATAATAAAAATTTAGAATTAAATATAAATCAACGATGTTGATGTGCAATGTTTCCGGCCACACTCCTCTATTTGGAGGATTTAAAATTAAAACTTGCCCGTAACATTCTCTTTCTCTAATGCCATTACGTGACAGCCACGCCATTACCTACCAATCTAAGAACCCAATATACATGATCTAGCATAAACGTTTAGTGATTTTGAATGAAATTGATGTTGTAGAATTTATTTCAATATAATTGAATTTGAAATGAAGTGATTTATGTTTGAATGTTTTTATTTTGAAAGCAAGTTTGATGTAAAATTTAGTATATATTTTCAATCCAAAAGCAGAAGCTACTCCAAGCTACTTTATGTAGAATCGATTTTGTATGCAAAATTGCTGGGGCAAGCATAGCTGTTTAGGTAATTTTTATTGGCTTGTTGGGTCCGACTTTTTTTTTGGGTAGTATTATAAATTTAATAGTAAACACTCCGGCACCTTTAATTTTATTAAAATAACATAAAATTTTAAACTTGACCGTAAATTAAACTCCACCTCTTTTTTTTTGTGTTGGCTAACTATTCACTTAAAATCGTTAACATACTTGACAATAAAAAGGTATTTATATTAAGTTATTTGATATTTGTATACAAAAAATGTTTTTAAAGATTAATATTATGGTTTCTTGTTTACAAAATAAAATAAAATTTTCAATTTGAAAATCATATAAAAAAATACTATTCATTTAAATACTTATTTTTCAGTCCATTATATATTTATTTTACTTTAACAAATATTTTTTTAGTATACACTCTAACAAGTAACAAATACAAAATGCGTATCAATAATGTGAAAAACTATTTTTGCATTATATTCCTGTTTTTTAGTCCTTTAGTTTAACAACTTCTAATAAATATCTTTCTTTCAATTATTTTATCTATAGAAAATATGAATTATTATAATAATTATTGTTGATAATATGACAAATATTGTTTAAACAAGCATATTTGAGTATATGACTAAATATAAAATGGTCAAATTATAATATACAAATTAAATGAGTATAATTTGACAAATGTTATGAATAATTTTATCATTTATATATATTTATTTTAATTTTAAAAATAATTAATATATATTATGTTTATTATATAACAAAAATATATATAATACCCTTGTTTACTCAAATTACTCTATTATATAACTTAGTTGATTCTTAACAAAATCCTTACTTCAAATTATTTTATTTATACGTGATAATTTATTTAGAAGTCGTTGAGTCAAATGACTAAAAATAAAAAATAAAGAAGAATATAATTAAAAAAATCATTTTTCATATAATAAATAACTATATGTTCAATATCAATCATTTGTTAGAACGTATATTAAAAAATCATTTATTATCCGTTGGTTAAGTTAATGATTAGTTAAAGTATCTTCCTAGTGTTGGTTTTCCAAGATCCAATAACACCAAAAAAAAAAACTCTCAATCCGTGCTTTAAATGGCGCATTTCACTGAAAATCCGTTGGGCTTAGTTTTCTAATCAAAACCCGTGCGAAAAATGCATGAAAATAAAGCTAAGAAGAGCTCAAACTTGCTGCCATGGCGGTGCTAGCTTATGTGAATCGTTCCACATGAAAACAATGTTATTTTTGTGTGTTTGATTCTAGGTTCTGTTCGAAATGGAGATCCACCTCACAATTATCTATATCAGAGTTTGAAGCCGGTCCTAGCTCACACACCACTACATCCACCCATTGTTCGCAGTGAGAACACACTTTGGTTGCTAGTAATATTTTTTTTTTGAAGAGTCTATTATCATTCTTATTTCATTAAACTTCTTATTAATTAAATGTACTTTAGTGGCTCAAAATATCTCGTTTAATAAAAATTAATAAAACAGGAGTGAAAATAGACGGGTGACAGTAGACACTCTTAATGTTGGTAATTTTTTTACGTAATGGAGAGAAAATTCCCGTAAATGTTACACACAATTTTGAGATTGTCAAGGCCTAACTTTATAATGTACTACAAGTCATGTCAATAACCTGTTGTACACGTTTTTCCTTGTTAACCGCCGTTGATCTAAAACTTCTCAACATCAAGCCGCTCTTATTAGGTGGAGCATGAATACTATCATTATTTTTATGAGCATATTTGATGTGCTCCTACCATAAGATTGAGTTTAAGACCATTCCAAGAAGCTTGCACTCCAACAATGGGCACAAAAAAATCAACACAAACGAGGAAAACAAGAATTAGAGAAACGTGGGTGAATCAAAGATGTGAAAACAAAATAAATTAGCAAATGAATTAGATGAGAGAATGGAAGAAAGTGTCACATCTAATTCCATGGTTGAAGGAGATTGATAAGCCCAATATTGATCGGTCACAAAGGAGTGGAATCCTTTGATGAGAAATCTAACGAAGGTTCAATTCAGAAACCAAAGAGGAGAAGCAAGCTCAAATCACAAATCTCAAGAGAGAAATTCTAATTCATTCAAGGTTAATCCAAAATGTGATCTTATAACTGAATCCTAGTATTTTTCCTAAAAGGGCTAAAAGACAAGTCCGTGCACCCACATGACCCATTAGAGGCTTGCATCACTTACTCAAACCTAAATTATTACAAGCTTCCATCTCGAAACGACATAATCAAATCAAACCTAAATTATGACAACTCCAAATAAAACAAAGCACAGCCAATTAAAACACTCCTAGTTTAATTCATGTGGCCAAAACATCAACTTGGAACTTGGAAGACTTGAAATAGCTTTGGCTCTTCTTCCTCAACAAGCCTTTTGCCCGTCAAAGTGGTCACCTCCTTCTCCGTGGCTTTTCGGGTCTTCTTTGTCCTAGCCTTTGTCATGGCCATCCAACTCCTTTCAAAGCATCTTCAAGCTTTTCTATAGGTGCTTCTTGGAGGTCCTCATCAATATTGCTAGATGAGATTAGTTTCATAGTCTGTGATTAATTACAAGTTAGTTAGTTACTTTTTCATGTTGTATATAAGTCACGTAGTTAGGTTCTTGATGTAATCACTTTTCTCTAATTGTGTAAATTTCCGGTTTGAGTTTTCTCTTAACTCTTCCCCTACTCTCTTCATGTTTTCTAACACATATCAAACGTTTCTAGTAGAGTATTCTTATCATGCAATGAACCTTTCATTGAAATTTATAAGTGGCCAGGGATTTGCTGTAAAAAACTGCAAGATAAAGTAAACAGTGAAGAACCTGTGTACAATCTGGTAATGAAAATCACATTAATTTAAAGTGAACAAAGGTACGTAGATACTGATACACGAAAGTATAATTTATAAAACGAATTTCAATTAACTTGATCCATCCTATATTTCTCTTGATAAAGTATCCTACAGAATCTGTAGCTTTATTAAGTGGAAACTCATTTTTCGATACTGAATCACATTGATCTTTTGAAGGTCAAACCTATTAGAACGAGATAATTTTCAGTAACCATAACATGTACAATCTGTAGATTCTGAGTTACTGAGTAGTATTTGTTCTTCCACTCTATTCTGATTACAAAGTTAAACAGGCTATTCTGATTTATCCTTTAAAATCCATTTCATACTATTATATCTGAAATCTAAACTTCTTTTCCTCTCAAAAAGTCTGAAATACTTCCCAAAACAAGTGTTTCTATAAAGTTTTCTAGAACGGGGTATATCAATATAAACGAATTCAACTCACATTAAATTAGTTTAGCCTAGAACTATATATACACAGAGAACTTCCATTTATAAACATAGAACCTGCTATACGGACATGATTAACTAGAATGCGAATAAATAGAAACCAAAAAAAAGTAGCCTAAGACAACAGCTTTCGTTGTGAATAGCATGAGATAACAGATAAAAACTAGTTTGATAAAAATAAATTGAAGAGTTTATCAAGAAAATCATCTAAAAAGTTATGAACAGGCGTGTATAATCTCAAATCATCTTATTAATTCTCATGCATTAGTTAAGTCAATTAGGTATAAAATCACTATGATGTGAGGAACACAATTGGTTTCTTAGTCATGCTTAATCTGAGCTTTAGGAACATTTAGAAGACACAAATTTACAAAAGAAAAAAAGTCTAGTTGTCATCATTGGCATCATTAGAAGGAATGATTTTGTTTTGTTTGGTGTCACACACCAAAGATATTTCTTTCTACCATACCATCTATTATTGTAGTGTATAAAATTTATTCTATAAAAAATAGAGATTTAATATGGATTAAGCCAACATTCGTATCAAAATATAAAAATCGCCATCATTAGCAGCATAAATGCGTAGACCCCAGCAGAGTAATGTCTAAATAAATGCAACTTGTTTACCCTTTCTTCATTTCAACTGGGAACAAGGAAAATAGGACCACATAATGAAAAGGATAAGCCTATCCTTTTGAACAGTGAACTGATTCAGCACTAAACAGCATCCAATGGATAAACTTATCACAACATTGACAAGTACAAGTTCCAACATCCGCATAATGCCATTCACAAAAATTAACCGCGTATTACATTTAGGATAAAACTTGTTGCACATTATATGTATGGACATCTCTTAAATTTGAGTTACGTAACAAAATTAGGGGTAGATGTGGAGAAAATGAAATAAGATCGGTTATAATTAAACAGTAAAAATAAAAAATTATACAGATAGAGGTGGTATGTGTAAAATGTAAATTTCGTACGTTTACATCTTGGATTCACTCTGCTGCTCTTCTTGTGTTCTATTTAAAGACATACACCATCTCTTCCTCCTCAATCCTCAGCCACTTTCAATCTCTCTCCCGCAAGAGTTCCATATGTTTGCTGCCTCCTTAATCCAACCCTCATTCTTATCCAGTGATATCAAATCCTCCAGAAGTATAAGTGCCTATTTTTCAAGAAAATTTGTAGCCACTCATACCACAACTGAAAACAGGGGACCCTGTTCTTGGGGCACCAAGATGACTTCCCCTGCATCCCTCTATGAGGTGCTTGGAATTTCAACGGGTGCAAGCTGCCATGAAATAAAGTCTGCTTACAGAAAGCTTGCAAGAACGTGCCACCCTGATGTTGTGGCCATGAATCAGAAGGAAAACTCAGCTAACCAGTTCATGAAGATCCATTCAGCTTATTCAACATTGTCCGACCCAGATAAGCGTGCTCAGTATGATAGAGAAATATATGGATACAGAAGATCAGCAAAAATGGCTTCCATGTCAGGAAGATATCAAACATTTTCCCAAGCTGGAAGGAAATGGGAAACGGACCAATGTTGGTAGTTGGCCATGTTAATCTACAAGATTCAATGTAATGAATATGATTTCCCACACTATGGGCAACTATCAACATTTTTTGTTGTTGGATTTTTCGGCTTCGAAGTTCAAAGCTTGTAATTAAACTTACCATCCTGGCGATGCCAGATCGTTTCTTCAAGTTTAGACTTTGATTATGCATAGTATTCATTGCCTTCGCATGTATCAAAAGACAAAAGCTTTCGCATTAACTACGGAAAATAACATAAATGTTTGACACCCAACAAGGATCTTTTTTTTATTTGACTTTTGGGATAGGTTTGTTTTTCTAGTAAGGTAGTGTGACCACACATGGTCTGTAATGTAACTAAAAGAAGTTAATTTCCGCTCCATTGTAGGCAGCAGATATGTCTGACACTGACAAACTCTTCAATGGTAACCACACACGCACACAGACAACTGAGCTGGACCACTTGGCTATATATTATGGTTGAACTTGAATGGCAGTTATGTTTTGGATAAGAATACCTGGACGAATAACGGATAAGACATTCTTGTGGAGGCGTAAGAGGGCTGGGGCGTTTTAATTAACCAGTCAGTATTAGGGGCGCATTTTGTTCAACCTAGGTCTTTTCTATTGCTCATATCATAATAAACTTGTGTTTCCACAACTGTGAGGTTTTTTTTGTTATTGCCGTTTCTTTCTCTTGCCAAAGCAGTACTATTCCTAATATCATGTTTACAAGCTGCGGTCATAATTCCTAACACAACATAACTCTCAACAAACTAAGATATAGGTGTTCATAAAACTAATCGATATGTACTTGTAAGACTATGACAAAGTGAATTACAATATCATTCTGTTCAATTGAGTAAAAAAAGTTAGTCAAATTGATTGGAGATTTTTTAACATCAAATAAAAGTTGTATGTAAAGGGGGGGGGGATGCACGAATCAATCCAGGAACCCTAAGTAAATGGGGGGGGGGGGGATATTAGGAGACTTAAAAGTCTAAGAACCATCACGTTTCAAGATAATATGGATGAAACAAAAGGATTTTATTTAACCTTGTGTAATGGACCTTAACAGATATACTGAAATGAAGTACTGTTTTATTGAATTTCACTAATAAAAACAAGTCAACTTCCAGTGTATGAACATGGAAGGTAGTACAATCAGAAATCAGAAAAGAGACCGAGGGAGATAGAGAAATAGAAGAGAATCAGATAAGGGAATAGGAGAAGAGAATCAGATATGATAAAGGAATTCTGACTTCACACAATGCACGCCCTCCTCATTTCCCTTTCCCTCTCTTACACACCACACCCTCACACCCCTCTTCCACGTGTTTCCTTCTATTCCCTTTCTGTTACAACTACTTGTTGCTGACTTGGCTTTTTCCTCTATTGGTATCATTACACCTTGCTTCCGAGATGTTAAATAGGACCATAATTCACCTTTGCGACTACATCATTGATTTAAGATAATGGACCAGCCAATGTGCACTATTCTGCTTCCCTCACAAATCAATTACAATCTTACACATAAAACAGAAGTAGACTAATTAGAGCATTCATGTTGTTTGTTGTATAGCGGACACAGAAAGATTAGGGTAGATTAAGATCCATAATACAACTACAAAGCTTTTTTACACTAGAAGATTAAAGATCCACAATATTCATCACTTTTTCCTCAAAGGATATCAAGCTCTCAGCACTAACAAAATATACATCCAAGCCAATTCAAATATGTATCGAACTTTGCAAGAGCAACCATTTGACCATTCTCTGGCTCTGTCAAGAAAGAACTGACTCATCTTTCTGAAATTTTTCTCATGCACAACTGATCTAAAAATCTAATGAATACAAAAGAATGAAATCCACAAAGAAGATGCGGTTTGAATGGAAACAAAACATCTACAAACCTATTCATTAAAGAAAATATCTGCAAACCTTATAAGTCACACAGCCTTTATTTATTTTCAACTTCCGATCAATTCATTCTGCCATGTTTACTCAATAACACTTGATGGTTGAAACCTCTAAGTGGGGCCAAAACCAATCCAAGTGATCCAAGACTATTAAACCAAGATTATGATCTTTTCATTGAGATCTCAAAGGCTCAAATATTACTCTCGTCCTAATTTATGCTAAACTATTCTCACTTAAGTGATTTAAGTTAATCCAGCTAAGCACTAATCAGACAAGTTTGTTGTAAGGTGCAAATATCAAGGTTTATATATTGCTTCAGAACAAAAGGTTCTGTCGAATTTGACCAAAATTATTGCAAGATTTTCATATTCCCCATAGACAAATGTAGTAGTTTATTAATCAGCCAAAAGTGCACTTGACTAACCAAAGGCAGTTAAAGAAATCCAGGGAATAACATGTGACCTTCCAGATTGGAATTGGGCTTGACCTCGTATATCATGCACAGTAATAGAACATACAACACTTATGCAATAATATTTGTATACATGTAACACCAGGAATAGAATTTTTTCTCTTAAAACTTGGAAAACTAAACAAAACTAATAAAGTATTTCAAAACAAAACACAATTTCCATGCTTTTGCTTGAACAAATTGAACATTCAGATAACACAGAGTAGGGTAAATTCATAGACCAAAAACATGCATTTGTTGTGCAAACAAAAGCCATGGAGCTTCACAAGGTTTCTATGGGATATGTTTGATAACATCTTCACTTCATTACAAGAGGAATTATTACAGAAACTAGAGGAATTCATTATGCATAAGCCAGGAGATTGGAGGATACAGAAGCTAGAGGAGTCTGTAGTGCAGAAGTTTTGCCATAACAAAGCTGTGCTTATGATATTAAACTGACTGAAATAAATTTTCAGGGCATCACTAGATAGGATGCAGATTGAGCAAATTGGGATAGGACAACTACATTTGTCAACCGCAAATTATGCTCCTTTACAGGAACTAGCTCTTGGGGATGGTTTAGTGGCAATGTATGAAAAGGTTACAAAAATTCATTTTTAATAGTAGGATTATCTGGTATACATACATAAGACCTTGCAATGAGTAGTATAAACCTGTCAGGGAAGGATACAAGAATCTTAGGGTATTGTTTTTATAATTTGTGCACTTGCATGGATTTTTATTTTCCATTTCTTCTTCTTTTTCAGTTTCAAACGAGCATATTTAGGCATTGAGTTCAATGGTTATTTCTAGAGAAAAGAATCTTTTTTTGATTCATTCAATGATCAAAATTTTTGTACTCATATTTATGTTTCCATTTGGCATTTCGGGTTTAGTTCAAGTTGTTGGAGTAAGCAATTATGGACCAAAGCAGCTTTTGAAGATACATGATTACTTGAAAGACCGAGGAGTCCCCTTATGCTCAGCCCAGGTATAAAGTTATGCATAAATTTGACATTTAAGTTTTGCTAGATATATGGGGAATATTCCTTTTAATCCTAATATATAGTGATTAATAAGCATGATCTGATTGTCAAACCTGTCACGAATCTTTACGGAACTAATAACTAGATTTGTTAATTATTTTTCCCTTTCAGAATTAATAAGATCTATATCTTTATATAGTTTCATCTCATTAAATACAGTGCATGCATCAACTATATATTGCTCCACATCTCGAGTACATAGTAATTAGGGAATTATTTATTGGCACATCTGGAATGACGGTCTTTGTAACAAGCTGATGTATCTGCTTACCAAGGTAAAGATCCACCAACAGTACACACACTTAGGAGTGAAGATAAAATGTGTCTATCCGGCCTCTCTCCATCAAGTTGCATATGAGAAAAGAGCTTAACAACACCCTTATAGTCTTGATGTTTATCGTAGCCAGCTATTAATGAGTTCCACGAGATCAGGTTTTTGTGGGGCATCCTTTCAAAGAAATCTCTTGCAAGTTTTAAATCACCGATCTGCACATACTCAGATATTTTGAATGTTTTTGGATGTTTAATACTTTGATGTTTTAGATCAAGTTACATCAGCTCAGAACAAAATTTTGGATGTTTTTCTTTAGTTTAATATTTTGGTTTGTAATGTTTCATTAGTAGATTTGAAAAATATTTGGATGACTTTTTAATTGAGTTATGATGTTCTTTGTGTTATTTTTTTGTTTTTTCTTAGTTAAAGTGCGGGCAATAGATGCGGGTATGGACATTTAGGTACCCAAAGGGTACGGGTAAGGATACTCAAGTTGTTACCCATGCGGGTACGGATTTTTTTTTAAAACACGGGTATGAGGATGAGTACTATAGTACTCTACCCAGACCCTACCAATTGCAATCCTTAAGGATTATGTGCCCAACACGTTCCTCTAACGATGGTGGATACTTCATACCTATGTCATGATTATCAAAAATAGTCATTGCAATTTTCCCCTAAAGTTGAAGTGAAATTTATAAAATATGTTAGGTTTTAATGAATATTTTGGTCCTTGCAAATAGGATAAGATTTGGTTTTAGTCCCTCTAAAAAAATTTCTTAGGTTTTGATCATTAACTGTTTTAAAACTTTTAAATTCGTTCCTGCCTTTAGGGATCTCCGTTTAGAGATGACATGGCAGACGACATGTCACATCAAGAGCGCCAATGTACAAAAATATTAAATTTTAATTTGACAAAATTTTAAATAAGTTTTTGATCCCTGCAAAGTTCACCAAATTTGGTTTTAGTCTCTGTAAAAAATATTTTTAGAATTTCGTCCTTGTAATCTCTATTTTTTTGTAAATGGTCCTTATCTAGTGGGATACGTACCTTCCTCTATACTTGTCCGAATTGACTGAAACCACATTAGAATTAAAGTTAAGATCCTCATGTAAGTCTAGTAAAATTATTATTTCCATGTAATAGCTAGAACACCGCTGGATTTCTGCAAAATCTGATTGCTAACAACTTGTAAATTGTATCGTATAACTTCCAGAATATGTATCCAAGTTGAACAAAACTGCTACAACACCTAATTTTTGGACGTGGCACTGACGTGACATATCTGACATGGTGTTCCATTTGCCATGTCAGCGATTAACATTGAAAGGTGACGGTAGGATTATTTGCAAAAAATTTGAGATTACAAGATAAAATTCTAAGAAACTTTTTTACAATGACTAAAATCAAAATTGATGAACTTTCCGGTGACCAGAAACTTATTTTAAAAAAATTGTGAAATTATAAATTAATATTTTTATACACGTGACACTGATGACGTGACATTTTGTCTGACACGTCATCACTTAACATAAGTATTCTAATGACAATGACTAATTTCAAAATCTTAAAACGTTCGACGAGACTACAACCAAATCACACCATATTTATATGGACCAAAATATTCATTAAATCAACATGTTAATTCCACCTCACATGGGTATATGAGTAAAAAATCTTTATAATAATCTATATGTTTGGTTTAAATTTTTTTGAACGGAAACCAACATTCCAAGTTTCGTTAAGTGAAAGCTACTCTCTTGAGCTTTAAAAAAAAAATATCTTGGATCGATAAATTATTCCGTTTGCTTCGAAAAAAATCTTAACCACTAAGAGCAATAATATGGGTAACACTGTTTTTCTTGAATTAGCTTTTGACACGGAGTTCAACACAATTTCCAACCATATATTAGTGACTAGTCCAATCTTAATACCCATTCGCCCAAAGAATCATTTACAGTGAACCTTTCGCGTTGAAATGGTTTTTAAAATAGAGTTAAATCTAGTAACGAGACTCATTATCAAAAGCAAAAACTAATATGGCTTCAACCTCATCATGAGCCAATCTCATAATTACGTGAGAGGGAACACTTTACTGAATAAAGATGTGAAATTTATAGTTTTAATAAATGTATTTACTTTTAAATTAGTCTATCAAATAAAATTTACTTTTGAATTATTTAATGAATTGAGATTTTTTTATACTTTATTAAATTAAAAATAAATACATCATGATTTGTTGACTTTAAAGTTTAAAGATATATTTTACCCTTTTTTTTTTTTTTTGACAAAAAGATATTCATGCTTGTTATCAAGTATCATATATAAAATTCAATTATTTTAATACTCACTTTATTATATACTCCTATATATTCCTATATATGTATAATATTAAAAAAAATCATATTGATATATGACTTTCGATAAATAAATTAATGCTAAATTGAAATCATAAAGATTTACTACAAAATAGTTATTTATGTGATGCGACGTTCTACTTGTATGGTGGGACCTTTATACTTATCTACCACATGCACAAAACGAAAGGGGCGACATGCTGTTCAAGTGTTGATTCTTCCTTAAGTTAAATATATTAATGATGAGGGCGAATGGAAAACAAACAGAAAAGTTCGACAAAATCTGATACAAAAGTGAAATAGAGGATCCATAATTTCAATATCTACTATCATCTGTATGATCCCTCCCTTCAAAAAAAAAAAAACAACAGCTCTATCATCTGTATCCCATTACACCGGCATGCAAGGCAGCGTTGATGGTAAGGTCAAGCTGGGGATCAACAATCAATTTTTATATATTAAATTAAAATAATTATTTTTAAATGAGATATTTTTTGTTGGGCGATAGATCGGACAAAATAATTTAAAAGATAAAGAAGTAGTAATATTGTTAACTTCTTCATGCTCCTTTCAAATTCGAAATAAATACTCTTCTAAATAATGTAGCTTCAGGTATATTGAACATTTTTAAATATTTTACTTATTGAATAAGTTTTTTAATCTGCTAAATAATTGTTATAACTATTAATTTGCTAATAATTTATTCATTCAGCTTGAAGTCTTTTTATTTTCAAAACAAAGATTCTTAATTAATTGTTATCAAATATCACATTTCATTCAAACTGTTACTTTTTAAAAATTAATTTTTTTGATAATCATGACATAGGTATGAAGTATCCACCACCGTTAGTAGTGACTAATCTCCGTCGGGGAACCTGTTAGGCACAGAAGGTGGGTTCTTCCCTCCCAACCAAGTTTTCTTCATACACAAGAGTCAGGATTCGAACCCTCTGACCTTTTAAAAATTAATTTAAATACTAATTATTATTTGCATATTATGATAAATAGAAACAGTAAAAAATAACTACATCACTTATGATATTCTAAAATTTATTAAAAATATAGATTATATTTTTTCACATATAAATATCTATTATACTTATTTAACTAATGAATATCAAGTCTTATCCTAATTGTCATTTTTGTTATAAATTATTTCAAATGCTAATATTAAGTATACTTATTTATCAACTCTGATAAAATAAATAATTTATACTCAAATGGGGCTGGCCTAATGGAAGTATGTTAGGTCTGCAAGGTAGGATGAATGTGTACAAAAATACTGAGAGGTCTCTAGTTCGTTTCCCGCCTTGTGCAAAATATATCTCTTGGGGAGGGCCCTACTCATGTTGCTCCAGATCTCAGTGGTGGCTCACTTCGTACTAATTTTTTAAGAAAAAACAATTTATTTATCAAATTTTTAAATTAATTCAAATGTTAAATAAACTTATGTAGGGGCCGTTCGGGAAGGTTCTAAGTTTCTGATTTCTGGTTTTAAAAGTTAAATTTGAAAACAAAACCTGTTCGGTAAAATGAGATTAAATTGGTTTTTTACTTAATTTGAAAACAATTTTCCGCTAAAGACCAAAACTAGGGATGACAAAATTATCCGCACCCGCGGATATCCGTATGGATTATCCGTAGTGGATAGTAAATGAATACCTATTAAATGGGGATTGGAATCATACTACCTGCCCCACGGGTACCCGCATATTTATAATAATTTTTTTATTAAATATATATTATATATTATGACAACTTCTATCACTTTGAGATGAAAGAAACTTTATTTTCTTTATTTTTCATATCTTTTAGTGGTTAAACCCATAATAATAATTTTTTTTAAATACATATATTATATTATATAATGTTAATATAATATATTGCTATATATATTATGTTGTATAATTTTATTTTCTTTCCTTTTTATTTTAGACTCTTAAATACCCACGGATATCCATGGATACCCGTTACCCGCATAAATATTCATGGATATTGACTGGTATGGATGTGGGGGAAGCACTACCCGCACCCACCTCTCCCCATTGCCATCCCTACCCAAAACCATAAAAATAGGTTTTACGATTCATGTTTCAGTTTTAAAGCTAACAAGCACGTGATTAGTTTGTTAACTATTATGACATTTTGGAATGTTTAAAACTTATGCACTTTTCCCCTTTTTGTGGTTAATGAAATCATAGAATATTTTTAATGTTTTTACCATTTATTCATGTGTAATTTTTGCTAAAAAAATAAACACAAATTACATAAACGTTGTTGTTGTTGTTATTATTATTATTATTATTATTATTATTGTTGTTGTTGTTATCGTGATTATTCCTACTACTTATGATTACTATTTTTATTAGTTTTATAGTTTTATAATATGTGCTTTTTAAAAAAAAAATATTTTTTTTATTTTTTTGGACTTAATTATTTTTTTGTCATTTTAAATTTTTTTTACGTGTCAATATTTTTTTTTTGGTAGAAGAAGGGGCCTAAGCCCAAATAGAAAGTCAAAGATTATATATTAGAACTTTGGGGTAAGAGAACCCCCAGGGCGTCACGATGAATCAAATCTTCCAAGAAAGGAACAACCACGATAAGACTTACATAAATAGTATGAATTCACCCAACAGGAACACTCTCTTATTTTATAAGACTTACATTTTTTACATTCAAATATCAATTATACTTACTTAACTTACATAATAAGGGAATATCATACCTTATTGTGATTGTGAACTTTGTTTTATATTATTTAAAAAATATTTTTTATATTTATTTAAAGACTGGTAAAATAAATATCTTATTTGCAATATTTTTAAATTAGTTTCAATATCAATTGCCTGTATTTACTTATGATAAAAAGTGTAAATGAAAGTCATATATTATTATTTTATATATTTTTATCCTTACTATTTTAATTAAATTCCTTATTTATCCTCTCATAAATAAAATAAAAAATCCTAGTCCCTAAAAAAGAATCCCAATCCTCCTTACAGACTAATTTCACTAATCCTCCTAGGTATATACTTAGGATAAAATAAAATAGAAAATATTTTTTGTATCTATAAAAAATAATTTTATATTAAAAATCATATCAACATCTCATTTTAATTCTATTATCTCATTTTATATAAGAAGAATAATAAAAATAACAATACAAATAAAAACTATTTTAATTTTATAGATGATAATTAATTTAAAATAAATAATATATATAGTATAATTTATATTTATATTAAAAAATATATAAACATGTCCTTTTATGTCATTTTTTATTTATCAGTTAGATCAATTGTTAATTTTATCAAATACTTCAAATCCAGACTAGCTAAACCGCCATCAACTATTCGCTATCAATCATAAGCTCATCTGCTATGAGTTGAGGGATTTACATCCTCTACCGTTTTCAATAAATAGGATACAATCCTGTTAAAGATAGAAAGATACAAAGACTTTAAAATGTAACTAGTGGATCAAATAACTAATCATGATCGATCCATGCATATTAAAAGTTATGTTTATATCTCTCTAACCTGATCACATGTTACAGAAGATGATCTATTTCCTAAGTTGAGTATGCTAGCAGAGTGGTCTTTGACACGACCTTTTACCTTTCCATGGCTTCGATGATTGGTACTTATAAAAAAAAGCGAGTTTACCACCTTAGGGCTTAAACTTCTTTTTGTTATCACGACAATGAAATTAACTTTAGCCGGTTATCTTTCTTTTCACACCAGAATTTAGTTTGTGAACTAAAATCGATGACATGCTTAAATTTGAAGAATGAGGCTAAGGAATTAAAAAAAGTAAGATTTCATAGGGAAAAAAATGTAGTCAACTATTAAAAAGTGTGTTTTTTTTTCAATGAAACTTTATTTTATTTTTATTCCTTAATCCAAGGACACTGGTTAGAAACATTTGGAATTCGCAACTCCTTTTCTGTGTAGCCCATGTAGGGATGGCAATTTGGATCCTATCCGTTGGGTATCCGTAAAAAATATCCATGATGGATAGGGTAAATATCCGTTTTGTGGGTACGGGTGCGGGTCTGGGTAATTACCCGCAAACAAGAGAGGGTATGGGTGAGGGTACGGGTACTGTAGTACCCACCCCGCCCCGCACCCGCATATATAAATATATATATTTATATATTTATTTATTTATATTAATATATATAATTATAATTATATATCCAATTTTAAAAATAAAATTAATGTAACCTACGGTTTCTTAATTATTTTTCCCTTTCAAACTTAATCATCTACTGGCCTAAGTACTAAAAACAACCGATGATGTTCTCTGTGTTATTTTTTTTTCTCTTTTTCTTAGTTAAAGTGAGGGTAATGGGTGCGGGTATGGGTACTTAGGTACCCGGAGGGTACGGGTAAGGGTACTTAAGTTGCTACCCATGCGGGTATGGGTATTTTTTTCGAACGCAGGTATGGGGACGGGTACTATAATACCCTACCCAGACCCTACCCATTGCCATCCCTAAGCCCGTGTAACACATTTTAGAATGTGTTTGGTAATCCATTTTAAGAGTGAGTTTGTACGTAGTACGTGAATTATGTTTGAATATATAATTTATTGTTAAAAATAATTTTGGTAGAATGAACATTATTTAGATTGTGTTATTTAAACTATTTTTTAGATGTATAATTAACAAATTATTCTTCAATTTTTTTTATTATTTATCTCTATTGATTTTTAAGGATAATATAATATAATAAGGATAATAGTTGAAATTCCAAACTAAGTATAAATGCCTAGCATAGTTGGTAGGCAGTTCGCTTCCTTAAGCATGTTCTCATTATTGTTGTCTTCCTTAACCCGTGGGAAAACATTTCTGACGTTCGTTTTCCGATCGATCTGAAGCCGTGATTGGTCCGTAAGAAATGTGCATTTTCTCACGGCTTTTGATCTTTTTCGAGAATTTTTGGCCGTGGAAAATAATGAACTTTCTTGTAGTGAAAAAATAGAGAAATAATTTTGTTAACTTCTTCGATCAAGGTTTACAACTCAAACTCAATTATTACTAATGGACTTTGAAATGCCAAAAATATTGTAAGAAAAAAATTAAAACTGAATTTGGAGTCTCTAAATTGAATTTTGAAACTCTCAAGTGGTATACCAAACATGCAGCTTAACTTTAATCTGGAATATTGTCAGTATTCTTAATTGTCTATCAAATTGATAAGTTGTAAATGTGGGTAAACATTTTGAAAAATAACCTCACCCTATGTTGTCTCATCATCTCCACTTTACTCATTAAATAAGTCATTAATTATTTTTATTGATTGCAATGACTATATGACACCCGAGCAATCTTATCCTTTATTCACGTTTTGTTCATAATTTTGTTTTTTTATTCTATAAATTTGTGATTAACTGAAATGCTAACGAATGCCCTAAGAGTATCTTTAATAGTATAACTCATTAAAGTTACTTTTTATGGGTCCTAATATGTCACCTCACAACTTTTTACTTTATAACAAGTTAAGCAGCCTTTCGCTCTAATGATACAATTCTAATAAGTTTATTAAATGGTCCCACAAGTTATACACATCTTTATTCACATTTATTGTTAGTTCAATTTTTTGAATAAAGTAACCAATGCAATTCTCTATTTTTTTTCTCTATCCTTATTTTATTGGAGATTCTTATATAATAACAAGTTGTTTATAGAAGCAACTCTTACAAGCAACTTATGTTCACCTAAGCTTACTCCAATAATGCAACTGCGTAAGGATGGATTGTTTAGCTTTATGGAACCCTTAAGCAACTCCCATTAGAGATGCTCTAAGGCCACTAGTCAACGAATCAAACATAAAAGAATTGTATCGGAAAACGATGTATTCAATATATTAAAATTTGAAAAGTTGTGATTTCCAATAAAAACATTCTAAATATTGATTCTTTGTCCAGTACCGTAGGGCACTCGTTAGCATGACTGTATGATTAATTAATAAAAATATAGAATTAATTGATATGTATTGTTAAAATAAAGATTTTTTTATCTCTCAACTAATCATAATTTGCCAATTATTAAAAATATTTCGCTCTCATCATAACTTCCATATAAGTTACAGATGCATAGAATGTTTTGTGATTAATTTATTGTGTAAAAAACTTTACATTAACAACTCCTCAAAATTAAATTATAAAAATATTAAGAGTAAATTACATCCCACCCCCTTGAGTTTTTGCTAAAAGACACTCAACCCCAAAATTACATAAAAAATACATCCCACCCCATTGACTTCATTGACTGTTAATTAAGTTAACACATGCTAACGGAATATTATTTTTAACCAGATAGAATGGTAAAAAAAAATTGTAATAAAAAAATTAAAATTAAGAACCAAATAACATTGTTCTACTAAAACAGAGTTCAATTAAAAAGCCTCTATTTGCAATCCAACAACACCTCTTTCACGTAAGAATTCTCATTTCAATCTTACGGAGAGAATTCTATTTCAATACTATAGTGGTTAATAAAATACCAAGACATAAAAAATTATATAAAATTCCACTCAACGAAATTATATAAAATGTAGTTGACACAAATTAGTATCTGGAATTACAAAGTACCATAATAAAGACATAAAACTCAATTCAATTTAACATAACAGAATTCAAAAAACAGCACAATCAACAACTAGAAAGCAGCAAATTGTGATCCTCCAGGTTGGCTTGGTCCAACTTGGCTTGGTTCAGCTTGACTCTGTCCAAGAATGCCTCCAACAGTTGTTTGTCTTCTACTCCTCTGTTTCGTCATTTAAAGAGAGAAAAATAGAAAGCAAGTTAAAAAACATGTAAAAACAAAACAAGTGTGTGAGCTAAAATAAACCCAGTGGTGAGTTAGAAAATGTATCAACCTTTTTAGTGGTATTCTGTTTTAGCACTTTAGCTACTCTTTTCCCTTCATTTTTCTTTGAAGTATTAGTGCAAGCAGAAGAGGCATGACTTTGAGGCATAGATACAGATGTAGTTACAACAACTGACTCTTGTGTAGGTTGCTGACCATGACCATTCTTCTGCACAACAGGTCCTTTCTTCTTCTTTTTTGCAACAGGTGCTCTCTGACAAGTCCTTTGTTGTGACCAAACTCCTTACAATTGTCACATCTCACAGTATTAGACCTTCTAGCAATTTTGTCCCCATGGGGGCCCTCATTAACTTCTCTTCTCCTATTTTTTTTTGGTCTACCTTGTAGCCTCTTTAACTTAGGTGGTAAAATAGTGTCAAATAAATGCTCCTCAAATTCAACCATGTTAATGTCAGGCACTGGATGTATGATCTCATTGTATGTCACTTGATACATAGCCTTGCTATAAAAATTACTACAATACTTCTCAACATTAGCTCTGAGATAAACCATGCAAGTAATTGCATGCTTGCATGGTAATCCACTTATCTCCCAGTATTTGCACGGGCACGTCATATTTTTTAGATCTACTGGAAATTTTTGGTTATTGAACCAAAAATTGGTTCTAAAGTTACAACACATACAATAAGAAAAGAATGGGTTAGAAGAAAAAATCAACACATGCAACAAGAGAGGAGGAAGAAAAAAGAGTACAGGGCTCATCAAGGACACAATATTTCTTCAAACATTTCTTCAATGGTGGATTTGAAGCTAGTAAGTATCAATTATCAATCTCAATTCCAAACATTTCTTTGAAATGTTGTTCGAACTTGAAAGGGGAATTTAGAGCAAAATGCCCTAAGCCCCTGTTGCCATTCTCAATCTCTCGTAAGAAAAGAGAGAAGTTGTTTTGTTGGGTTAAAACACACTATTAATTTACCTTTTTGTTGAACCTCAATCCACAATATTAATTTTAAGTTCTTTTTTTATTAAGCTTTAAGTTTTCTTTTAGTTAATTGGCTTTCCAAAGGTAAAACTTTGCCAAAAGGTGGCATTTCAAACGTCTTAGAATACTGAAAAGATCAGGATAGATTATTTTTATGTAACTAATTGAGGTTGAATAGTTAGTAACTTAGTTAACAGTCAAAAAACCTTTGGGGTTGAGTGTCTTATAACAAAACCTGAAGGGGGTGGAGTGTAATATACTCAAATATTAATAAACTAGATGCTACATTGTTGTTAAAGATATAATAATAATATAAATAAGGCGCTGCTAAGAAAATTCAATTAGGATATGTAACAATAATAATTTACACAAATGAAATGTTACATGTTAAAAAAGAGAAATGTTAGTAACACATTTTCTAACACTCTTTTATCAACACATTATTTTTTATTGGTTGAAATTCATATGAGACCTATAAAATTCAAGTGAGATATTAGTGAGACACATTTGAATTTTAACCAATAGATGAAAGTATCTTAAAAAGAGAGGATGTTGATAACACTCCCCTTGGGATCTTAAAAAAAAGACAGGGGTATGTGTTGACAATATATTAAATACATAATTTTTAATACAAATTTACGTTTTTTTTATTTCTTAACTAAATTCATTAGTATTCACTATATATATATATATATATATATATTGGTTCATATAATATATTTTTTTTGTTAGAATTAAAAACAATAATAATCTCTTTAATCAAATAGGGACACTTAAAATTTCTCATAAATTATATAGGCCTTTCAGGCGCGTGGCAGCATAGAATATATGACGCAAGCTATACGAAAGCGAGAAGATGAATAGGCAGCCGTAGGATGAGAGCACGGTAGCAACGAGTAATCACACGCGGAGAGTGCAATGCAAACGTTGTCTTCTACAAATTACTAATTATTTAACGTCCTCCTACACTTTAGACCATCCATTTTCACCCCTACTATATATATAACCCTAAACAATTCACCTCAATTCCATTTTTACGCAGATAAACACGTTACGACCCCTATTTTCCCTTTCACCGATCACCACCGGCGGCGCCACCACCACCATCACAACCATGTAGAAGAATGCAGACACCACCCAACCCAACACACAAAAAACCATTATGCTTCCCTAAATTCTAAGGTTCGTTCAATAATAAAGACAAGAACCTTGTGTTGGAATTAAAAACACAACAACATGCAAAAAACGCCTATTTTTGCATTGGAAACGTAACCTTGAAATCTGAAAGCATCATTAGAAAGATATTTGTTTGGTCCGCTAGCTGATCAAGCATGGCGTCGAGCATCGTCAAGGAGATCCTGGCGAGCCCGATACAGATGGCGGACCAGGTTTCCAAGATGGCCGATGAGGTTCAGAATTTCAGGCAAGAATGCCTCGAACTCAAATCCAAAACCGAGAAGCTCGCTGGCCTCCTTCGTCAAGCCGCAAGGAACAGCAACGACCTTTACGAACGACCCACAAGGCGCATCATCGAAGACACCGAACAAGTCCTCGACAAAGCCCTCGTACTCGTCACCAAATGTCGTGCCAATGGCCTCGTCAAGCGTCTCTTCACCATCATCCCCGCCACCGCTTTTCGCAAAACCGCCATGCAGCTCGAGAATTCCCTCGGTGACGTGCAATGGCTCCTTAGGGTCTCTGCTTCCGCGGATGAACGTGATGATGAGTATCTCGGTCTTCCTCCTATTGCTGCCAACGAACCTATTCTCTGCCTCATTTGGGAACAGGTTGCTATTATGCTTTCCGGGTGTTCCTTGGAGGAACGTTCCGATGCCGCTGCTTCATTGGTCTCTTTGGCTCGTGACAATGATAGATATGGAAAACTGATTATCGAGGAAGGTGGGGTGCCGCCTCTTCTTAAATTGTTGAAGGAAGGGAGAATGGATGGTCAGGAAAATGCAGCCAGGGCGATTGGGTTGCTTGGGAGAGATCCTGAAAGCGTGGAACACATTGTGAATGCAGGTGTTTGTTCTGTGTTTGCCAAAATCCTCAAAGAAGGTCACATGAAGGTTCAGTTAGTTGTGGCTTGGGCTATTTCTGAGATGGCTGCACATCACCCTAAATGTCAGGATCACTTCTCTCAGAACAATGCCATACGCTTGCTGGTTAGTCATCTTGCGTTTGAGACCATTCAGGAGCACAGTAAGTACGCCATTACAAGCAAACAAAACATGGCTTCCATTCATTCGGTTCTGATGGCAAGCAATGATCATTCTGACAAGAAGAATGTGCATGAAGATCATGATATGCAGCAACTTACTCACCCAATGGCAAGCCAAACAACTAGCCAGATGCATAACGTGATCGCTAACACGATGGCCATGAGGGGCCAGACTCCTACTGCTGCTGACAATAAGTCTATGCCAGATGCATCCCAACAAGCCAATCGCATGAATCAGCAAGGAAATGGTGCCAAGGGCAACAACCCCAACAATGCAATTACAAAGCACAACAGCCACAACCACCACCAAGGGAATTCACATGTCTCAATAGCAGGGGCTAGTATCAAAGGGAGAGAATTCGAAGATCCATCAACAAAGGGACAGATGAAGGCCATGGCAGCTAGAGCCCTTTGGCAACTATGCAGGGGAAACGTCACTATCTGTCGCCACATCACAGAATCTAGAGCTCTTCTTTGCTTCGCCGTTCTTTTGGAAAAAGGGTCTGAAGATGTGAGGTCGTATTCAGCAATGGCTTTGATGGAAATTACAACTGTGGCAGAACAACATGCAGAACTGAGACGTTCTGCTTTCAAGCCAACTTCCCCTGCTGCCAAGGCTGTTGTTGAACAGTTTCTTAAGATTGTTGAAAAAGGTGACTCTGATTTGCTCATACCTTGTGTCAAATCTGTTGGTAATTTGGCAAGAACTTTTAGAGCAACAGAAACCAGGTTCATTGCCCCATTGGTGAAGCTGCTTGATGAAAGAGAACCCGAAGTTTCTATGGAAGCCGCAATTGCACTCATCAAATTTGCTTCTACTGACAACTATCTCCACGAGACTCATTGCAGCGCCATCATAGAGGCAGGTGGTGCAAAGCACCTGATTCAACTTGTTTACTTTGGGGAGCAAATGGTGCAAATCCCTTCTTTGACTCTTCTGTGTTACATAGCACTACATGTTCCCAAGAGTGAGACTCTTGCACAAGAAGAGGTGCTCATAGTTCTTGAGTGGTGCACAAAGCAGTCTCATCTGATAGGAGAACCATCCATTGAAGCACTATTACCAGAAGCCAAAAGTAGGTTGGAACTCTATCAATCAAGAGGTACAAGGGGATTTCACTGATTTAACATATCATCTGCACAACACTGAAATTCGAAACTGTTCTTTTTTTTTTTTTTTCTAAAAAAAAATTAAAATTAAGAGAGGGGCTGGAGTTATTTTATTTTTGACAGTCTTGCATCAGTGTATATAGATTACTAAATTAGCAAATGCTGGGGGTTGTCCCTTTTTGATAATTAATTTAGGAAAATTAATCCCCAGCTCAAACTTGCTATTTATCTATGTTGTCATTCTCTATTTTTTGCTTTTCTGTCACATTCCAACGTGTACTCCAAGGGAATTTGCTTTTTATTTTGTCATTGGAATGCCTGCACTTTGATGTTGGGGGGGGGGGGTGCTTAGAGTGAAAGTACAACTCTTTGCGGTTGCTTGACGGAATTAAAACTAACTTAGAAGCAAATTAACGAAAACATATGGAATCCAGTTTTACCTGCATTACAAGTACTAGCAATTAAAGATATATGCCAAGCATATGCAGTATAGAGAAATCATAATGAGACAAAGGGGAGGAGAAACTACCCGAGAGTGAATGTCACGGTGGAAGTATACTAATGGTAAGCAATTGTCATTTGCCAACAATACAGGAAAAAGTATAAAAAAAGAGAGTTTAATTTGATACAGTTATAAAGATTTCTATGTATGACTTTTAAGGTAGTTATTATCAGAGTCAAATTTTTAGTAATATGATAATTTATAATTTGTTGATGGTATAAAAAGATTAAAGATTTTTAAATGATAATGTCAGTAAAGCAGAATTTGATGACAATTTATGTCTCCAACTTGACTCAGATATTCGTCTTACAACTTACAAGTAAGAAGCTACAATGAGCTGATTATAACGAATTAGCTACCAGTAGTCTAGTTGTCGTAGAAGGGCAAAAAAACTACCAGTAGTCCAGTACGTGAAATCGAAAAACAAAGAAAGAAATGCATGAAGTCCTAACATAAAATTCAGCAATAAGGAGACTTCTTTAATACCAAAAAAACGATTAAGAAAGTAATTGATTGAGCCTTTTGTTCCAAACATAAACAAAAGAAAATGGGAGTACTTACAAGTTTAGTAAGAGCATGTTTGAGATTACTAAATAATGTAGATTTTGTCTCTTTTGAGGGAGGAAAGTTATTTCTTAGATAAAATAAGTTGATTAATCTTATATGTTTTTTTTTTTAATTTCACATCGGTTCAATACGTTTTTTTTTTTTAAAATTGGTCTTACACGTTATGTTTCATTTTCACGTTAATCATTTCCGTCAATTTCGACCTTGTGGAGTCAGATCAAAAAACACGTGTCGGTCTAACGTGCTAGACACATCAGGTCAAAATTGACGACGTTAAGTCGAAATTAACGAAAATGACTAACATGGAAACATAACATAACGTGTAAGACCAATTTGAAAAAAAAAAAAACAACTTATGGATTGATGTAAAAAATAAAAAAAAAATATAGAACCAGTCAACCTATTTGATTAACTAAACAAAAAATTTTCCTCTTTCAATTGTTTTTGGAGAATCTGATGGATTAGACATTATAATGTCTTGAATATCAATTTGACGTGTTCTACAGATATGAAAAAATATTATAATTTTGGTTGAAGTAATAATTTGATCTTTATATGTGATACAGATTGTTCATTTAGTCTCTATAAGTAAAAAAAATTGGAAACAAGTCGTAAATTCGTCCATGCTGTCAGTAAACTAGTCCTTATACGGGACACAAATTTTTGATTTGGTCCCTAAACCTGAAAAAAAAAGGGTCCCTGTATGTACATCGAATTGTCCCTATTGTTTGTCAAAGAGCTCAGATCCAACTAAATTTTTTTTCCATATTAAATCAATCTATTTCTTCTATTGAGAGTCAACTTGGATAATTTCAGAATATAAAATCATTTACGAACCAAATTATACAAATTTTACTCTCAATAAAAAAAATAGATTGATATAATATATAGAAAATATTCAATACGAAAAGAATCTTTAGTTGGATCTGAGCTCCTGGATAGACGATAGAGACAAAATTATTATCGATTGCATATATAAGGATCGATTTAATTTTTTTTTTCAGATTTAGGGACTAAATCAAAAAAATGGGTCACGTAAAAGGTCCAATTTGCTTACATTCGCACATATAGGGAGCAAATTTGCTAACGTTCGCACATGTAGGGACTCATTTCCAAATTTTTTACGTATAGAGACTAAATGAAAAACCTCTGTCACGTATAAGGACCAAATTATTACTTTAACCTATAATTTTTATTCAATTTTTTATTGTATAAAAAATAAAAATAATTGATGATAAACTTCAAAAAATTTACATTTAAAAAATATTAAAAAACATCAAATATTATTAATCTAAATAAATAACTAAGAATTTTTTTTTTATAATTAATTATGTAAAAGTGATTCTATTATATTATCCAAACAAATAGATTATCTTAAAATAACATTTAAGCAAACATATCCAAACATAAACTAATTCTATTATAATTAATTATAGCAATAATTCATTACACATATAATCGATTGTTGATATAATTTATTTTTCACAACTATTCAAAACACACCGTTAGTGATAAACTTATAGAGTCCTGCTGACTCACGGAAAGTTAAATGGGGTTTGATATTGGACAAAACTTATGTACAATACCTTAAGTGCTTGTGGTACTGTTCTCCAATAATAAATGGACATATGTAAATTTTTTTCACATCACTTAACACCGTTAACGGAACAGTTTTTTACATCCCAACTTTTTATTTTCTTACCCGCCTTCACCTCTTCACCCCAAAATTATCCTCTCTGTTTTTTTGCTCCACCGACTCATCTTCTTCTCACCGTCGCAAGCGTGCCTCCTCCATATCTGATTCGATTCCACCATTACCAGTGCTTGCGCATGTAGTAACAGGTAATGTCTTTTCCCCTAACCTTCTTCCCCAAATTAGATTCCCTGAAAATTAGATTCCCTGAAACACTAACTCTAAAATCTCATCTTCAAAATCCCATCACGCCTCCATTGTTTCTCCTTTTCCACTCTTGTTATTTGATATGTTGATGATTGATGGTGTGCACGAATGGAGGAGAGAGTCAAGTGTATGATGAAATGCGTGTACGATGCATTCTTAGTTGTTATTCCCTTTTTTCCCTTTTTTGTTTTGTTTTATACATTTGCAAATTATATTATAATTGAAGGTAGTATTGATGAATGCGTTTGTCATGACCTTCTGCAGCTTGTAACTTAAGGACTATGATACCACCATGACTATGAAGGCCTACGATATTAGTGAATATCCACTTTCCCAGCGTGCCCGCAAATATAATGTGAATACTACAGTTGCAATTAAGCTAAGGAGTACCTATACTAATGGTGATGATTACATATTGGAATTCTTTGTGCCTGTCACTATGAGAAGGAGTTCACAACAGCAACTTTTATTAGACAACCTCTCGGGTAACATGCAGAAAATTTGAAGGAGTGTGAGGACAAATTCAGTTGTTAAAATTATCAGGAACATCAGGCTCACAAGCGGGGTTTGAGGATAGTTTTAGCTGTTGATTTGTTTGTTAAGCATATAGATTAGGCATTTGGAAAATGTAAACCAAATGTAAATGTTATATACATTGTTGCTTCTTAGTGCAATGGTTGCTACCTTCATATTTAGTGTCTCTTTACATCATTGATAAGCAGAAAAGAAACAAAGAAATCCATGATCTTTATATGGCTTTAAGATTCTTTTTTATTAAATTGAGCTTGGTCTCATCGAAAATAAGAAAACTGGAATGCCTTCTAATTGGAATGCCTGCTAATACCAAGCAATGTAATAAACCATAAAGTAATGTGAATTGGTCTAGATACAAATATAACCAACCAAAATTCTGGTATACAACGGCAACCTCATTTGTCCATACAAGATGATTAGAATATAAATAAATCAACAGATAGGTGAAAGTACCGACACGTTTCAGAAATTGCCATCAATCCATAATAATATCTCATATAATGTCCTAGCTTAATCAATCAAAACTTCAATCTGATATCCTAACTTAAATCTAATATAATGCTAGCTTCCAATAGTCCAAGCTTCTGCTAGCTTCTGATATACAAGGCAATTCAACACCAAAATAAGCAACTTCAATCTTGAGAGTTACTCGCCTGTGTTTTCAAGTAAGAAAATAAAAGAGAAAAAAAAAGTCAATATATAAGTTCAAATAAATTACAAAATAAAATTCATAATGAATTATCTAACCTAAGTCATATTAATATCAATTGTTGTTGGAACTTGACATCCAAATAGAAATGGCACATTCTGTACATGCAATAAGAAAAAGCAAATTAAATGCAGTTATTATACCTGATCATTTAAACTTCAAAAAAGTTAGAATAAAAGTTACTAACTTATTATACCTGTATAATTGGAATTGGCATGGTAGGAATAAAGTTTTGTCTTAAAGGACTATACTTGTGAGAGTCTTTGCTTTTCTTCTTCTTCTTCTCCACACAACTTTTTGGTCTACCTTTTACACGAGAGGCACCATCCTTCTTTTTTATACCCTTGGCTTCAGATACATCATCTTTTTCAATTGAAGCAATGGTTGTGTCGTTTGTTCTAACTTGATTAGTTTGACAATTTACATAACCAAGATTTGTACTTGGTGAGGAAGATCTTTTATTTAAAATCTTATCAACTTCGATGCCAACTTCCATCAATTTTCTTGCAAAAAATACTGAAGCATCTTCACATTGAGCAGCCTTGCTTGAGATTTTTACTGCACTACGACACAAATCCTTAAAGCGATTTGAGACTACCAAGTTTGGATCTTCTTTGATAATTTGTCCTTTGTTGTCTAGAACACATCCACTTCGTGCATTCTTAGTCCACCTCTTAAGGATGTTTTTTGGAGGAATAACAATTATATTCAAATGATTCAGTACTCGAAGAGCATGGCTGCAAAGGATACCAATAAACCGAAAAAGTTGACAACTACACACCACACTTTGATCTTTAGAGTTGAAGGTAACTTTGTGTTGTCGCATGGCTCCAAAAATACACACTTCATATTCAAGTAATTGCAAGTTTTGAGTGCAGCCTTTGAATACAAGATTGCAAGATTTTTCATATTCCTCACGAACTAGATTAAAAATCACTGGTGTGTAGACATCTCTTGCATTTTTCAATAACATGATGTCCGTAGTCAATGATGGCATCTTTTGGCTCATCTCATAGTTAGACTCTATCTCCTTATATCGCATATCCTCTAACAACCTTTCAAAATTCCTGAAAAATTCTAGCACATTGAAGGTACTCTTCATGTAAAGCCTCAAACGACCATTAAAACTCTCACTTAATTGTGTTGTTGTTGTACCGGCTGAAAAAGTATGTCGCCCATACACTGAAGCCCATTTTTATTTTTTCTTAAAGAAATCTTGCATCCATTTATTTTGATGAAGGTTGTGCTTGGTAAGTAACGACTCCCAAGCATTAAGAAAGTCCTCCTCATAGTCAAAGTCATAAATGCAACTTCGCAACTATCTGGCAAAAGAGTTTGATTTCTTAAATGCATGATTAACATTTTTAAGTGCATTTTGAAATAAATGCCATATGCATAAACGATGATATGATTCAGGAAAAACCTTCACTATTGCTTTTGCCATTGCTGCATCTTGATCTGTAAAAATTGTCTTTGGTTGTTTTCCGCACATAGCCTTAAGAAAAGTCTTAAATAACCATTCAAATGATTCAGCAGTTTCATCATATAATAGTGCTGCACCAAATAACACACTTTCTCGATGATGGTTGAATCCAATGAAGGGAGCAAATGGTCGTAAATTATTGTTGGTGCGGTAAGTGGTATCAAAACATACCACATCTCCAAAATAAGCATAATCTACAACCATTTTAGCATCCGCCCAGAAAATGTTTGTTATTTGATGATCAACATCAAGTTGAATCTCATAAAAGAATGATTCATTTTCTGTCTGCTTTGATTTAAAATAATGGAGTAGAGTTTATGCCTCACTTTCTTCCATTTCTTTCATCCTCTTAGAATTCAAATGGTTGCTAATATCTTTAGCAGTGCAGCCAACATTCTCTCTCCCTCCAACATGTCGACTTATAAACTCAAAAATCAATTTTTGTCGTATTCTAGAACGATTTGCCAATTCAACTTGGGCAGCTTGAGCAACAGTAACCCTCCTTTGTGATGGTAATTTATGCCTACTCTTAGGGGTAGCAAGCACATGATTATGTTCTTTTACAAAAGATGTAACGACATATTTTCCATTTGATTCTCGACCAATGACCATTTGTGCTAAACATCCAGTTCTGATATCTTTGCGGGTCATTTTCCCTTCATGATCTTTATTCTTTTTGAAGCCTTCTTTAAAACAAACAAATCTACGAGATATCACAATCTCACTATCTAACTTGCTTTTATTTCTCCAATCCTTTCTAATGCTAAAACCAACGAAGCCAGCATACATATTATAAAATCTATATGCATGATCTTCTGTCTCAAACTCCATGCCAGTATATGGGATTATGTCTTCCTCAGTCACTTCATGCTCAATATTATCTATCAATTTAATAATAAATGAAAGATATATTAAATACAGTAGTTTTTATAGAAGAGTAAAATATATCTCAAAAAAGGTAAAAAAGAAAATGCAGAGTTTTTATATATATTTCAATACTAAGTGGTTCATCTCATGTGGTGCTCAATGGTATATTTCAAACATTGTATTGAAGAATAAAAACATACCGATGGAATCTAATCCAGTAGGAGCAAACATTTGATCATGTTGATTGTTGAGATTGATTCCGCTAGTTGTTGGAGGAAGATTGCTAACCTCAATTCCGCCTTGTTCCGCAGCTACTATCAGAGGATCCATCTTCCGTGGGAGGAAAGAGATGAAAATGGCTACACCGAAAAGAAGAGAAGCAAAATTAAAAGAAAAAGGAAAAGGAAAAATGGAAAAAGGAGAACCATGGCCCAACAGGAAAGAAGATGATAACAGAGAAAAAAGAGATAGGCATTACCTGTTACTGCACCTGTTATTGCACGCAAGCACCGGTAATGGTATAATCGAATCAGATATGGAGGAGGCACGCCTGCGACGATGAGAAGAGGATGGGTCGGTAGAGCAAAAAAAATAGAGAGAATATGAGGCGCCGAACAGAGAGGATAAGTTTCGGGTGAAGATGGGTAGGAAAATAAAAAGATGGGATGGAAAAAAACTGTTCTGTTAATGGTGTCAAGTGATGTGAAAAAAATTTACACGTGTCCATTTATTATTGGAGAACAGTACCACAAGTACTTAAGGTACTGTATCTAAGTTTTGTCCTTTGATATTTTCACCATTTTAAAATGATAGTCGTATTTGGTAATTATAATTCAGTGTTTTTAAATAATATTTAGATTTAATTGGTATATATTATCAGTATAAAAAAATTACACTGTCAATAAATCATGAATTGATATATCAATAAAAGTGTGTGTCTCTTATCATAATTACCTTAAAAATCACGAAGGGATTATAAGGTTGGCTTGGTGATTTGGGTGAGGGAGTTAAAGAATGTAATAATAAAGAGGTTGATGGTTCAAACCCCACCCATTAACAAAATATTAACATTAACACTAACATTTACCTATAAAAAAATCATAAAGATCACCTATAAGATAATTTGTGTTTGGTCACATATAAGATAACAATACTTTTCAGAAAATGTTAACGATTGTGCTTAGGATATTACTTAAAAAATAAAGAAAGCAAATTTTGCATCGATAAAAATGTATTTAATATATTAAAAAATATTATACTTAATTTTTTAATAAAAATATTTCATTTATTGATTTGTTAAATAATATTTTAGAACATTCATTACCAAGACTGACGCGTGCAACAATTTTTAATAAAGAGTCAAATAATATACTAGTAGGTTTTATTATTAAATACTAATATTTAATACACTTCTTAATTTTAATGCAAAACATTAAATGAACGTACATCCAAAGGGTTTCTGGTATTTTGCAAACAGAAAAGCACACAAAAATAGAAGTGATAATGTGATACGCCCATCTCAATGTATTTTCCCCCTTTATCAGTTATCACACCGGTAATCAATTCGTTAAACTAATCAATACGTCCCCATACACATAAAGTCAATTTTGAATTTGATCTCCATCGGTGAAATTTTTTGAAATGGTTTCCGATATATAAATTTATTTTTAATTTGATACTCGTCATTTATTAATATTATACCGTCATTTATTGAAGTTATGGATCAAATTAAAAATAATTGTTATAAAGATCAAATTCAAATTTTTATTTTAAATTTGATCCCTGCATGTAACAATCATTTTCAATTTGATCCCCACATGTGACAATCATTTTGAATTTAGTTCCTATCACGTGACGGTATTACAACACCAATAAACAGCGATGATCAAATTAAAAATAATTAGGCTTAATTGCACTTTTGGTCCCTCAGGTATCACGATTATGCAATTTTGGTCCCCCGGGTTTTAATTGCGCCAATTGGGTCCTCCAAGTATCACGATTGTGCAATTTTGGTCCCTCATGTTTCAATTGCGCTAATTGGGTCCCTCACGTATTATAATTGCGCAATTTTGATCCTAAGTATCACGATTGTATAATTTTGGTCCTCCAAGTATCACGATTGTGCAAATTTTAACATCAATAGCCTACGAAGCACATGTGCAACTGATTTGGCACTTAATGAGACTAGTTTGACAGCTTACATGTCATTCTTATGTAACACTTAATGATGTGCATTTGATCATTAAATTGTGTGAGATGTCAATGATGTCTTATAAGAATGTCCCGTAAACTGTCAAGTTGACTTCACTAAGTGTTAAATCAGCCTCACGTGTCCTATGTAGGCTACTGATGTTAAAAATTGCACAATCGTGATAATTGGGGGACCAAAATTGCACAATCATAATACGTGGGGGACCCAATTGGCGCAATTGAAACTTGAAGGACCAAAATTGCACAATCGTGATATTTGGAGGACTCAATTGGCGCAATTAAAACCCAGGGGACCAAAATTACACAATCGTGATACCTGGGGGACCAAAAATGCAATTAAGCCAAATAATTATACATGTAGTAACCAATTTCAAATTTTTTTACATATAAAAATCAAATTCAAAATCAACATCACGTATAGAAATTAAATTATTAGTTTAACCTAATCAATTTCATCCAATTATACTAAAGTGAGTCCGTGAGCACTCGGCAAAACAGTATTGGGCATGTGATGATTAAGGATGGCAATAGATATTTTATTGAGTGGACATCCATAAAAATTACTCATAATAAGTAGGGTAATTATCCACTCTATGGATATGGGTACGAGAATAAGTAATTTCCCATAAAATTTAATAGGCATGGATGCTGGTATCGATACTCTAGTATCCATCCCGTCCCATATCAGCATAGATATATATTAATATTTTTTTTATTATTATTATTATTATTATTATTATTATTATTATTATATAAATATATATATATATATATATATATATATATATATATATAAATATAACTATAATATATTAAATTAAAAAAAATTGAAATGTACGTTAAGTTATTATTTTCCTTATCTTCGTGAGCCTTCATATTTCTACGGATTTTCTCAATTTAACTTTCCTTTTTTTTTGGTATACTAACTTTCTTTTTCTTACCTTTATGAACTTGTTGTTCGAGAGATTAATTGTAATATTTACTCAATGTTTTGGAATATATTAGGCGTTTGATATCACTTTGACATTTCAGACTTAAATATATCACGACGTGGATGTGTAAGTGAAAACATACTAAACCAATTTGCCTTGTTATATATATACTATCATGATATTTCAAACTTATTACATATATATGTTCTCCATATTTTATACATTTTGAGTACTGTTTTTTTATTTACTATTTTTTTATTATTAATTAAAGTGTGGGTAATGGATATGGATATGAGTACTTAACTATCTAATGGGTAAGAGTACGAGTACGGGTACTTAAGTTGCTACTCAAACGAGTATAAATCCGGATACGGTTATTTTTTTAAAATATGGATATGAGAATAGATACTATAATATCCTATCTATATCATATCCATTTTCATGCCTATGATGGTATGGAGAGGATGGGGTGTTGGGTCCTCATTCCCTTTTCTGTCACTTATATTTTTTTCATCCCTTCTCTCCTCCTCCTCCTTGGAGCTAGGTTGAGAACCCCTAGATCCCACCTTAGAGGGCTTTCCATAGGTCCAGTTCGGCCGGCACTGTCTTCAATACTCCATTGGAATTTTGAAGTTTGTATCCCCCTTCATTTTGTACCATAGAATTATTAATATTAAAATTGGACGATATAGATTTAAAACCAAGTAACCGAGTAATCAGTCATCTCTTTTCTTGCCTCTTTCCTTCAGCATCACCTCTTTTTGTCAATAGTTTGCATGTGCCTCTCCGACAAACTGACCAGCAGAGCCAGCAATGGAGGATTTGAATGAAACCAATTGACCCTTCTGCTACCACTCCTCACCACTTTTCTTCACTGAAACCCCCATTGTCCTTTCCAAAACCCTAACCTTCCTTTCCTTCATTGAAGAAACCCTCAAGCTCGACCTCCTTCCCTTCCTTCTTCGATTCAAGCGGTTTTGGAATAAGCAGAGTGAGAATGAGACGATTTGAGTGAAGGTAGCGAGAAAGACGGAGTGGGTGGCTTGGCCACCATTGTCGACGATAACCTATTGTTTTTTTTTGGTACACTATGATAAAAAAAAAAAGCAATGGAAAAGACAAGAAAATCTTGAATCGCAAGGCTAACACCTGCTCAATATCAACTTTGGAACTCGGAGAAATAAATTCATTAGATCCTTTAACAACAGTTGTTACTAAAGCATACCCAACAATTCAACAAAATCATGAATCACCCCCAATATAAAGTTCTGTGACTTAAGTCTTTTAGAGTGTATGCAGGAGTCTTTAGAGTTCATTCTCGGCACCCTTTTCCCACTAGATTGATTCATTTTTTCATGATCCAACCAACCCCTTTTTGCGAGCATAAGCAACAATAATCAGCCACCTTGATGGATGAGTGACCACCTCTGATTCGGCCTCAAAGTGCAACTTCAAGCCTAAATTGGATAAGCTTCAAGTCCGAATCAGCCACTCCACCGGCGGCGTACACAGTCACTCCACCGAAGCATTACCAGCAGTCCCCTGTTGTTGACACAATAAAATCAATTAAATTAATTTAATCAATTAAAAAAGGTTACCGGGTGATCGATAATTTTCAGTCAAATTTGATGGAGCATCCAACCTCAACATTGAGGTTGGAGTATGTTAGAATTGTCCAGTTCGGCCTAGTACCAAAAGAAAAAAAAAAACAAAACAATGCTTTGATAGTTTGTTACAAAATTCTGGTACACTCATTAAAATATTATTAAATAACGAATTGATTTCATTATCTTTTTAAAATAAATTTATGAGTTGCCTAAACCCCATGAAGAATATATGAAAATAAAATTTATACAAATATCATGACCCAAAACATACCCAATTGATTGATTGTTCATTTGTTATATAATTCATTAGAGATACTAGTCACCACCTAGTGTTTATAATGGAGCGGACCCGAAGAAAGGGTGAGAATAGGTCAGGTCAGACAGTAACATAATAAGCTTGATTTGTGTTTTAATCTCAAGGTCTGAGTCTGGTCTATTAGCCTGATATAGGTCAATTTTTAAGGCTTGAATGCCTATTTAAAGACACACTTTTCAATAAGGCCTTGAAATAGTCTTACCCCTATAAATAAGTCATAGACTTTCACTTGTAGATAGGCTTGTAGGCCTCCAAAGAGACCAATAGATTTATACTGATCAATAAATCACTAGGTCTTCATAAATAAATAAGTAAATATGCCTCTACTTTTAAGTAGGTCAATAGATCTTTAAATAAGCCGGCCTAATAGGTTTAATAGGCTTTTTTTAAAAGCTATGACCTGATATTTTTTTTGTTAAACAGATCACACCATAAGCCACTGATCACAAACGATCAAATCTATTCACATCTTTAACTAGGGGTGTTCATCAACCGATCCAAACCAATTCAAACCGCAAAAATCGAACCGAAAAATCGAAAACCGAACAAACCGAAAACCAAAAAAAACCGAAAACCGCAAAAATCGTTTTTTTATATTGGATTGGATCGAATTTTGGATCCCCTAATAAAAACCGATCTAATCCAATCTAAACCGACCTACTATATACATATACTATTATTTTTTAAATTATAATATTACTCATACTTAAGCATTGTTTTTCATACTTTTATGAACGAACACTCTTATTCTCTTTAATATTTTTGCTGCAATTATCAAATACTATATGTATTGGAATTTGTATAGATATTCATGTACTAAAGAATCAATAATTATTCATGTACTAGAAGATTTCATGCATGTATTTAGGAACTAGAACTACATTAATTCTAGTATAAATAGGTTTAATGTTGGTTTTCAACTTAATATAACTATGTAACGATATATCGATAAAAATCGAATTATCCAAACCAATCCAAACCGCATTTGATTGGATTGGATTGGATCAGATCAGATTTTTTCAAGGAAGCAAACCAGTCCAATCCAAATCACAAATTATTTCCATCTTTGGATCGAATGATTTTTTGATTTAAAATTGATCCAATCCGATTCGTGATCATCCCTATCGCTCAGGGAAAGGGTGCTAAAAGGGAAAGTTTAAGTGAGGGTAGCATAATAAGAGCACTAACCCATTTCTATGTCAACGTCTACGTCTATCTAGATCACCTGATAGCAAATTCACATGCTATATTTTTAACCATTATAATTTATATATAAAAGTAAGATATTGTATGATTAACTAGAGATAATTTTATAGATTGTCTTAAAAAAAATTAGTAATTTTTTTAAAATTTTTTTAAAGTAGATAAATAAAATCAATATATATGTAAGATATCTTTATATATTAAAGTAAGATAATCTAAGAGTAATTTTATAGATTGTCATATGGACAATTTGATAAATTCAATAATAATTATCATTAATTTTTTTTAAAAGAATCTTAAAGTTAGGAAATAAAACAAATATAAAATTAAGGTATCTTTATCTTTATATATATACAAAAGTAAGATTGTCAAGAATTAACTAGAGGTAAAGTGTAATTTCATTAAGAGCCTGTTTGGCAAGGCAATTTTATGAGCTTATAGCGGATAGCTTATAGCGGATGAGAAAGTAGTCCCGTTTGGTAAGCACTTCTGTCACGAGCTTATAGCGTTTTTTCATGAGCTTTTAGCGTTTTTTCCAGACGCTACTTGAAGTAGCGTTTGAGCTTATAGCTTATAGCGTTTCATTTTTCTTTCCACTTTTATCCTTATTATCTACATTTAATTCTACCTTTATTCTCTTCTCTCTCTTTTATGTAAAATCATTAATGAAGATGTCCTTTTATGTCTTTTTATATTTTTCAGCTAGTTCAACCGCTAGTTTTACCAAACACTTCCACAGAAAATAAGCTAGCTTATTCGCTATCCGCTATCAGCTACCTCATCCGCTATCCGCTATAAGCTATCCTCTATCAGCTAGCTTATCCGCTAACAGCTAATTTTACCAAACAGGTCCTAAATGATATAAAAGAATATATTTATGACAAACATAATAAAGTAGAATTTCATTAAGTGAATGAGAGTAAAAATGAGAAAAAATCAAAAAGCTATAAGTTTAATAAAATAAGAAAAGCTATAAATTAAAGATTTAATTGCTATACACTATCAGTGTAAAGTGTTTGACTCTTATTTTAACTACTTCAAAAATCACACACATCATGAATTTTAATTGATTTTCAATATAAAAAATTTTATATTATCAATATATAACAATTAAACTCATAAATTAATAAGATAAATTTATTTATCAAATATTTATGTCCCAATCAAATAAGTTTGTATGCTACTGAAATAAAGTGTAAGTTAACTTATTCCATATGCGAAAGTGAGCCTAACTCTATCCTTTAGTTAGTTTTTACTTTTCCGGTGATAATGAATTATATTTGAGTTGAATATTTGTTCCAGTATTCTTATTTTTATCAAAGTTCCAGTATTCTTATTCTTATTGTTATTATTGATTATTATTGACGCATTTGCTTGCCTGGCGGGAACTCCAACCTGATGTGGTGTAACCGTATTAAATAGGGAAGATATTATGGGGAACAGGGAGAAACAGGTGAGGGGCCGTAAGCGTATTAATATAATTTATTTTTATAATAAAATAAATTATTATTATACCATTAAAAAAATATAATTTTTAAATTTTATCATATTCAATATATCACTATTTAATATAATTGATTAGCATCTTGCAGGTAAAAAGTACTACAAAATTTTCAAAGAAAAAACTAAGCAGCGTTGACCAGTCCAGTAGCAGAAGGAAGCAGGATCGAGGATCGAACGGTTCACATGCAATGTACAGGAAGGTAGGATCCCGCACCATGAGATGGAGCTCCATAAGAGAATTTAATTTAAAAAAAAAAAAAAGAGGGCCCACAAAATAAGAAAAAGCCCAATATGAGTAAAATTGGATATTGTAATTAGGTTAGGGTGACGTGTCGATCCATGATTGTGAGAGGTGGATATAAAAGAAGACCTCTCGCTCATAGACTGTTTCAATTTGATCTGGTGTAACCCTAAACGGCGTTGATAGAGAGAGGAAGAGAGAAACAATGGGGTCTGAAAGGATGAGTGGGAAGGTGAAGTGGTTCAATGATCAGAAGGGGTTCGGATTCATAACCCCTGATGATGGCGGTGAGGAACTCTTTGTGCATCAGTCTCACATAAGATCCGAAGGGTTTCGAAGCCTCGCTGAAGGCGAATCTGTTGAGTTCCTCGTCGATTCTGAATCCGATGGTCGAACCAAGGCCATCGATGTCACCGGTCCCAACGAATCCAACGTCCAGGGAAGCCGACGCGGTGGTGGAGGCGGCGGTGGCGGTGGAAGAGGTTATGGCGGTGGAAGAGGCGGATATGAAGGTGGACGAGGCGGTGGTGGTAGAGGTGGTGGTGGATATGGCGGGGGAGGCTATGGTGGTGGCAGTGGAGGATATGGCGGTGGCGGTGGATATGGTGGAGGAGGCTATGGTGGTGGCGGTGGCGGTGGGGCTTGTTATAGCTGTGGTGAGTCTGGCCACATTGCTAGGGACTGCAACCAGGGAAGCGGTGGCGGAGGAGGAAGGTACGGTGGTGGAGGTGGCGGCGGCGGTGGTGGCTGCTACAACTGTGGAGAGTCAGGACACTTTGCGAGGGACTGCCCAAGTGCTAGCGCTCGTTGAAGTAACAATAATATATTAAGTCTCTGATCATTACTTTAGTGTGGTCACTGGGATGGGGGTGTTTCGTTTTATTTTCAAGATCCTGTTTTTAATCAGTGTTAGGGTTTTTTATGCTGGATATCTCTAGTTTGTCCTTACTCTTTTTTTTTTTTTTTTAATATTTTATAAGCAATTAGGTGTTGGGGAAGGGTTTCTTAATTATTATTATGTCTTCGCTAAATGGAGGGTTTTTGTGACTTTATGAAATCATCGGCTATATGATGCTCTCTGGTATTTTATCTTGTGATCAAAATCTTGTGTCTTGTTTTCCTATTTTTAATTTTTTTCATCATTTATCTGCTATTTAGATGTTTAATTCTCTTAACACTTATGATAGTGTCTGTTCGTGGTTGTTTGTTGTGACTTGTGATGATGATGGTATTGTGTCGGTGCGATTTGTATGTGATTGCTGTTGCTGAAAAGAAAGGAGACCTGCTACCTTTGTTTTATGCCATGAATTAGTATTATTTGCTGTCATTGCCTATCTTATAGACAACTGGCTTTTTGTTTTACTTCTTCTTTACGGGGATGTTTGTTCCTTTTCTGTACCAAAATTAACCGCAGAATCATAATCAAGTACTGGTAAAGCTAGTGACTCATCTCGTTCATCCTGAATGTACTTCTCGGTAGTTAAGGAACTTGTTTTTTTGTGGGTAAGGAAGACAATAACTTTATGCATACAAAACGTTCAATATTTTATGAGCTATTTGATTTCTTTGTAGATTTATATAGCATGATAATATTTTTTTGGTTTGCGAAAAACAAAATTTATGGGAAAGGAATTCATGTTTGCAAAACTGGAGTTCTTTATTTGCCAAGTTTTGTTGATTCTTGATAGAGTTGTGATCTATTCCCTGAACATACGCATTTAACAATTTAATAAAAGAACTGTGAGGAACAAACAAGCATTTAGCATTTAACTGTGATCTATTCCCCTGACACAGTAATTTTAAATACTTTTAAAGTATTTTAATAGTAGTTATATTATTTGTACAATTTTTAAATATCAATATCATTTTGGTGTTTTAATAAATTTGTTTTTATATTCTTCTCTCTCATCCATTTGGTTTGATTCGATTCATCCCACCTCCATTTACCTGATCACTCGTAAATATCAATCTGAACAATATTTTAAAATAACAAAGTTCTGTCTTTATCCACCTTTATTCTTTCCTAATTTCGTTCTCTTCTTTCATTGTTCTTTCTCACACTAGAGCGCACTCAATTTTAGTCCGTAGGACGCACTCAATTGTTGTCCATCGGTCATTCTTCCTTCTTGTGCCATTGGCAACGTCAGCTAATATTTGATGCCACTTTAAATTTTGGCAATTGTTATGTTTGTTTTGTGCTTATCTTTATTTCGAGTTAGGAATGATTGTTATATTATTGCTGTCTTGTGTTGTAGGCTAGTAGCTTTAATGTCAATCCAAGTCAAGCATGATAATTCTTAATCTGTTGAGTATTTAAAAATTGTACTTTTTTCATTTGCAGTTATTTTTTATCAATTGTTTAATTGTTTGTTTTTGTTGATATCGGCTACCTCACTTAGAGTCCGCCTGTCAACACATCAAATCAGATATGCAATCAAGCTGAAGCTGAAGTCATCATATCGTGGTTGAACTGGTTTGAATTGGCTTACTAGGCTTGCAGTCGAACATGTTTTCGTGGAAAATGGCAAAATGTGTTTGTGGATTCAAACACGGGTACTCGGTGAGCTAACATATAGCAATTTGCTACTCCGTCAAATCACTCACTCAGTACAAATTTGGTATATATTGATTCATGCCATTCGATCTGTGACTCCTGTTCTATTAATAACCCTTGGACCAAATGCCTTAACTAAGTTGATCGGTTCGGGTTCTGTAACATTGATTAGAACTTGCTTATAATAAATATAGAAATTTTAAGTTGCATTTAAAAAAATTACCAGCCAACTCGATTGTCCACCCAAGCCAACGAATTGGTGTTCAAGTTCGTTTGGATCAAACAATTTTGATTGGATTGGATTTTTTTATCTTGTCAACTCGACTAAGCTAAACCCGTTACACCCCTACAACTATATTACTTCCAATGTTGGTCCTATAAATAAACTTTATCTCAAAACTATACTAAATTTATATAGCAACTCAAAGTAATAACGAGGCAACATTATTTAGTATACATCGATGATACAGCTTTTAGGTATTTGTATGCTATTATGCCAAACTTAAAGTCACCTCTCTCTCATCCTTCTTTCTACTCCCCTCTTCCTTTTTCCTCATCCATTGAAGGGGATGGTTTTGGGCCATTTTTTTTACTTGGAATCATCCCTCTACATCGTTTTTCTCTCCTTTTATCTAAATAAGTGGTTTTTTCACATAGATCTGATTTTTCTTTCGTGTTTTTCCCTGATTTCGTCATCTGAGTGCAGTGTTGTTTTGTTCGTCGTCTTGGTGCGACGTTGTTTGTTTTCCCGTCTAGGTGCGGTATTCGTTTGGTTCAGATTGACAGATCAGCTTCGATCTATTACAGATTCAATCAAGACTTGGGCGTCAACGTTACATATCCGGAGGCATGGGTATTCCAGTCATTTTGATTTTGTCACATTTATAGGCATTTTGCCATTTTATGCTATTAACCTGGGTGCTGTGAGTTTGTTCGCAGATTTATCCTTTTTGATTTTTAGCGATGTTGAATTTGTGTTGTTTTCGATGTATTTTTTACCAATTTGAATGAATGAATATCTTTTTTAGTAATAAAAAAAAAAAGGTATTTGCATGCTGATTTAAAATCATAAATTTTTTAAAGATTTAATTTATATCATCTTATGAATAATTAAAAATATACTATTGTTCCCGTCCATATAGAAAATGAATTGGAATTAAAAACTACTAGCTCAAACTATACAATATAAATAGCCCAACCCTTCCTGAAGCTTAGCTGCCCGTTTGGACGGCTCAACTTCGAACCTAAGAAAACTATTCTAATTAGAAACCGAAAACCTGCTGTTATGCCCAACCCATCTCGAGTATGTCTATGGTGGCCCAGTTCCAAAAAGTTAAGTGCTTTCTATTTGGGTTTGATCCCTTGTAATCCCAGTGCCATTCCTAATTTATGTCGATCTTTGAATTAGCTAGCTATACTGTCAAAGCGTGTGATTCAGTTGCTCATATTCACAGTGATCTCTGGATTAGTAGGTGTGTGTTTGGATTAGATACGGAAGGTTGATTATTTCAATAATCGATTACATAAATAATCCAATCGATCATATGCATAATCGATTATAATATAATCAATTTTATGTTAGGACGTATTTATTAAAAAGCGATTTTAAAATAATTAATTCTCTTTGGATCGTGTAAAAAATCATTTTATATAGTAAATTACAAAAAAAAAAAAGGTATGAAGTTATTTGTATAGTTTAATAATATTTATTTGGTAATTAGTTTTGCATGAGTGAAATTGGAAGAATGTTATTGCTTTCAAAATAGTCTAACAACTTTTTAATTAAGTTTCAAACTTGTAACTTCTGTAAAAGTTGATATCATAAAAACAACTATTTTACAATTTAATAAGTTTACCCAAACATATCAGTTTCTACTGGAAAAACAACTTTTATTATAGAAAACATCTTTGGATAAGAGGCTCTTCTGTGGTGCTTCTTGTAGCCAAAAAAAATCTTTATGTAAGGGGCTATTTTTTCCTTAATCATGTTTTATCTTAAAAAAGAGGAGGGATCAAGTTATTCCAAGAGTAACTTTAAGAGAGTTACTCTTAATCTCATCCATTCATTTATTCTAATCTAATGGATCTATATTAATTCATTAAAGAAGCCATATTACCTTTGTTGGATTAGAATAAATGGATGGAATAGATTGATAGTAATTCTATTAAAGTTACTCTTGGAGTAACTTGATCCCTCCTCCTTAAAAAATTGTTTACGATGTTGTTACGTAGTGATTTTTAACATAAATGATTTTTAAGTTGTTCCTCGTGATTTAATTCTTTGAAATAAACAAAATTCCTACGAGTTTTCTCACATCTTGGCTTAATTAATTAGGAGTCTGAATTATCTTATACTGTTTTTTGACACATGAATTATCTTATACTTAGTCATAAAAAAAATTGATGATTTAATTTTATTTTTCTTCGGCTTCTCTTTCATTAATTGGCATTCAAATATGAGTTTAATGGTTATGCACTAACAGTGTAAAATATTTTTACACAAACAACTAATCATTAATCATGGTATGTATGACTTTTAAGGTAATTAGGATAAAAGTCAATTTTTTACTGATGTGATAACTTATGATTGAATGTCTGTGTAAAAATATTTTACACTGTCAGTGTATAATAATTAAACTCTTCAGATATTATATGCGGTTAGTTTCTTATATGCAACATGCTTCCCAAATTCGAAGTGTAAAACCAATATTTGTCATGTGTGAAAGCCAGATTTCACCCTAGGGTGAGTTGGTGGGAATTAAGGCTCCTTTAACTTTGTGTATAAGAGGAAATGAAAAGAAAGAAATAAGATAGAAAAGAAAAGAAAAGAAAGAAAAAAAAAAAAAGTAGAGGAGGAGTATTCATCTCTTTATTTGGTATCAAACAATGAATTTTTTTTAACATATATATATATATATACCTGTACCCATCAGAAGAGAAAAAAAAACAATCCGTGGCATTAAATTTTTATAACAGGACGCAACACCAGTATTGTTCCTGTAGCGATGCCATACACAACCAAAACGATGCAGAGCTTTAAAAAATGAGACACACCGTGGCACTTGGGCTCTACACAGACCAGTTTCACAGCAATTAGCTGTATCACGCTGGGAGAAGAAAATAAAATGCTCACCACCTTGATTTCTCTCATCCATTATATAGCCAAATATCATATGGTGAGTCTTGACTCAATGATACAGTAGTAGCTGCCTTGTGATATGAAGATCACAAGTTCAAATCTTGTAAATAGTCACTTCCTTATAAGGGTTAAGGCTGCGCATACATATGGTTACCGTACATTACAATATTCGCTTGGAGCAAGAACCCCCACATTATAACAAGCTCATCCTGATCGAAACCGAAATGTTAGAACAACAATTGAATCTCTATTTTTGTGCAAACTCAGGAAGAAAAGAGAAGAATAAGGCCGAATCAAATATATATATAAAATTATCCGTTAAAAACTCTAGATGATGCAATTAAAATTAAATTTGATTCTCGAAAAATATTTTAATTGTGGCAAAAGTAAAAACTAATGAGGTCCAATTATTTTGCGTGCCTGGACAAATTATAGAATATGTACTAGCTTGGTCCAATTTTGTTTATGTGTGCCCACTCATTTCACAAGTTTGCTTAAAGTCTAAAACACAAGTTGCCTTATAAACATTTTAAGCGATGCGAGGCTTAGACTTTCGAAATACTCACAATTAATACAACACATCTATCCTTCACATACCCCACTAGATTGGAGTATCGTGCACTGCACCATCCTTATTAGTAAAGTGGCTCATTATTCTCATACATCATATATTTAGTTAAAATAAATACATCATATATAAATAGAAGTGAATCACATTCTAAAAAACCTATTTTGAGTGTTGACATAGCATAACTCTAAAAAATACTCCATTTGATAGCTTGGAACGAATTTATATTGAAGGCTCCAAGTCGCAAGAAGAAGGGTTCGGTAACTCTAGCCTTATTTCATTCAATGAAAAGTAGATGAAGTTCACACTGATCAATGAAGAAAATGTGCTAATTTGCTAAATAACACTTTGGAGCTAAGCTAAAACAAAGAGACGAGTATGTCTCCAAAGTTGATAGCATGGCATCCTCTTCTTGTCTTGGTAAATAAAGAAGGGTCAATTAAACCGATTAAAGAGAGAAGATGACCATTTTAAGGCTTTAACTGAAAAGTTCCAACGCTTTGTTACTTGTTCTTTTCCTTTTTCTTCTTTGCTCCTGTTATATAAAAAAAGCTGTATATGGTCTCAGAACTCGCATGAAAGGTCTTTTTACTTTAGATAGAGCATAGATGACATTGTCACTGTACGTATATTCCGCTAGCTAGCCTTTCGAGGGTGGGAGATAGATTGTTATTATTAGATTCCCCAGTCAGTGTATCGTATTGTTACATACATATGTAATGTCAATTACTAGAGTTATGCTTATGCAGCAGCCTTATTGCTTGGGAAACGTTGCTACGTACGTACGTCTAACAGCAAAGCTCATTGTTTGCTTTTGTTCTTTAATTTTTTAATTTTTGTTTTTGTTTGATTGCCCCTCTCCTTTTTCCATCTTCCACTGATCAGCTATCTGCTGCACTTTGAATCATTGAAAAAGTCTAGGAAACATGATGAAAAGGAAAAGATTCTCTGTAACAATATATAATTCCCCTATCCTAGCTGCACATTACACCTTTATTTCATCTCTAATCATTTTCAAGCATGCAAACTTGTTGTTGTTGAGGAAAAAGGCAGATGAGTTTCATTTTGCGTTTTGCTTTTCCGAGGACATGGAACATGAGAATAACTTTAGCTAGCTTTAATTTATTTGGAAACTTTTTATTCCAGCGAAATTAAGAAAAAATAATTATATACTTTAATTTTACGTTTTGGCTGATAGAACCTCCATTTGTTTCTGTAGTGGTTAGAATTTCTTGTGTGGATCTATTCTTGTTCTCATTCTACTCACCATCCCTAAACAAAATGGCTGGCATTTGGCAAAGCTTAAGTAAGTTCCTTAGCATATATAGTTCATTGGGTACAGGTTGCACCAGAAACAAATGGACTATGGATTTGTTTTATTCAGCTAGTTAGTTAGAGTTAGTTAATTCGGTTTGACAGTTGATGCAATTGAAACTATATATATATATATATATATATATATATATATATATATATATATATAGTTGTGTTCCATTCAATTGTTCATACTAGCATCATCCTTGATTTTGATTTCATAGATCCAACAACATCCAATTATATGTTTCCCTTTTAGGAAATGTTCCGACTAAGAACGGGAAGCTTCGAGATCACTTACATAGCTGCCGAGACCCGTGTACGTATAGTGTTTAATAATTGCTTCCCTTCCTTCTGGTTTGAGTGCTTCCTCGTAGAGGACAACATTCTATTGTTCCAAAAAATGGTGTCTTGGTGTCCTCCACCTATCAAAGGTTAGAGATGTGCATAGATGTTAATGAATTATGATTTTATTTTATTAAGTGGCAAATTGCTATTGACGAGGGACAAAGAATGTGACAGAAAAATAAGATAGAAGATCTTCATCTTTCGTATGGGCCTCTTTGGTAACTGATGTCATTAAGCCATTAACTCCTTGTGCGGAATTACCTCATTGTCCATAACTATCAGACAAAGCTTTGAATGTCCTGCCGGTTGTATCCTCGACATAGCTATCCTAAGAAGATCAGATCCTAAGGATTGCTCTTGGCCCAATAGGTTATGAATATTGGGAAAAATCCAAGTCTCACATTAACTAGAGATAGAGCCTGATAAAGGCTTATAAAGATTGGACAATTCTCACCTCTTGAGCTAGCTTTTGGGGTTGAGTTAGGCCTAAATCTAATATGGTATCAGAGCCTATCCTAGATCCATTAAAGGGCCGTCCACCATATTATCCACGCACCAAGCCCAATAGTGCTGGGCGTGAGGGGGTGTATTGGGAAAAATCCAAGTCCCACATTGACTAGAGATAGAGCCTGATAAGAACTTATAAAGCTTGGACAATCCTCACCCCTTGAGCTAACTTTTGGGGTTGAGTTAGGCCCAAAATCTAATATGGTATCAGAGCCTATCCTAGATCCATTAAAGGGCCGTCTACCATATTATCTATGCACCAAGCCCAATAGTGTTGGGCGTGAGGGGGTGTATTGGGAAAAATCCAAGTCCTACATTGGCTAGAGATAGAGCCTGATAAGAGCTTATAAAGATTGGACAATCCTCACCTCTTGAGTTAGCTTTTAGGATTGAGTTAGGCCCAAATCTAATAATGAGAGTTCACCTCTTTGAGGCCGAGGACTCACTCGGCCGTGTACGACCAGGAAGGGAACCATTGTCATGTATATATATTATTGAGTTCTATAGCAGCAATTTCTTCATTCATGGCTTGCTGCCAATTAAGAAATTTTGCAGCTTAATTAGTGGTAAAAGGTTGGCTCATATATTGATGAAATTTGGGACACAAAGGTATGTGAAAGGGTGCCAGTTTGGCATAGAAGAGATGATTGGTGATAGGGTAGACATTATTACAAGCATAATGTTGTAGGTCAGAGGGTGGTTTACAAAATTTGGAAGATTTTGTAAGAGGTGGTCTCATAGGGATGATTGAGGACGTACGGTGGTGGTGATGTATTGACTGCTAGGATGCTGCTGCGGGTAGGACATGATTCACCTTATTCCATGTCAAGCTAGATCATCAATTGGCTCATAACCTCACTAAGTCTTTTCCGGTATCTTTGTTCAAATCCCTATTTTCTAAGCTGAGAACTATTGACATCTACTTCCCACTTTGAGGAGGTTTTCCTACATGCGGAGTATTTATGATTATATGAGTTAGTAACAATAATTCAGTTAGTTAGAGTTAGTTAATATTGCATTCCGCTGAGTACAATTCAATTTAAATTTCCCTTTTTCTAAATCTATTTGCCCTTGCAAAATGAAACCAATCAAGAGTTGCTTGTAAAGTGCTTCACATGACATGAGTACTACTAAGTAAGATGATCATATGACAAATATGTTTGAATTAATTAGTTTAAAATTAAACAAACTTTGTGGAAATTAATAAACCATTTTGTTTCATTTTCTTTTTTGTTCTTATGAAAAACTGACCATGACAAAGTGCTCAACTACCGTAAGGCTATAAAGAGAAAGCAACAATAAGTTTTATGGCATGGCCAATACATAATAATTAAATGCACGATATTATTACTAAACCTTGATTTGTCATTAATTCTTCGTAACAATAACATGCATTAATCAAAGCGTTTCAGGTGGAGACAGATCAACTGAGCGAAACGTTGGGTGGCATGGGCGGTGGTAGTTTGAAGAGTAAAGTGCTGGATCAGTGGGCATGAGGGGAGTGGTGAGGGTGGGGAAGAGGGGAAGGAGCGGTGGCGTTCAGCAATTGTGGGGGCATAGTACTAGGTGGGGGGCACTGGTAACACTTGGTGAAGAGGCCAAATGTGTCAATCTGGTGAATGAAGTTGACCATGCTGGCCCACCCGCCAAATCCAAAGCCTACGATCAGGACCCACACCACCACAAATATGTTGATCACGTACGTTCCCACCCATCTTCCAACAAACTTGGGAGGTTGTTCCACTGCATTCTGCATCACATCACAGCCGTTCAATAATCAGGCCAGGCTACTGTACAATAAGTATTCTCTAATGTTATATGTTCTCCACTTTTAATTTATGCATTTCTCTTTACTTCCCAATATATATATATATTTCGCTAATTAAATTAATGAAGATAAAATAATGCATGAAAATGGGATGATAAGGCAGAAATCAGAAAATATAAAAAAAAAACTATCCGTTTTGGAGAAACTCTCGCGTCTGGTCTGCTAGACGGTGACCATACGCTAACAACTCACAATCACACCATCCCCTTTCCTTATCCTTATTCTTGCTTTTGGTTGGTTTTAGACACAATAATAAAGGCAAATACCAAATACTGGTAAATAATCGTAGCAAATTATACTTAAAATAATAAATGGAATAAATTCTAACACTACCGTCCAATTCAGCCAAACTATTCCGACCATTGAGTTTCAGAGATCGGATGACCCACATGGCTACCTTTTTTATATTTTTAATTTATTTTTGTCCAAGTCTTAAAATAAGATTTTTCTTGTTTGGTCTTACTCAACTTAATAAAGAATTAATTTGTTTGGATTGATACTTAGGTATGCAAGGTGGGGAGCATAAATGAACGTATCAGTACTTGTAGCCTATTAGGAGGGAAGTTAAAGTTAAAGCTAAAGCCCGTGACCGTAGGAGAATTTTTTGAGTCATGTTATATTTATAAGTAAAATGTTTACATTATTAAAGATAAAATTTGTAAATTGTTATACGCATGTAAATTAAGCGGTGTAAATTAATTACATAGATTACTAATCCTGTGTCGACCCTTTATGCATGTGTTTGATAAAAATATGAGGATATATAGTGGTGATATATGAAGCTTTTATTCAATTATTATTGTTATGTGTATGAATATGAATATGAAAAATATAAAGTACCTGTCTGGCAGAGGGTGATTTGAAGGTGAAGATGTGAGCGAGGGCAGGGATGATGTAAACGGTGAAGCTGACAAGGAGAGATCCGACGGTGGAGTTGATGGGGCCAAAGAAGGGGAAGATGATGGCCAAAAACCATATGGGGATCACCACTGGCAATCTCACCAAGGCACGCTTGCACAGGCTCTTGCACTCATGCATCCCTATTGCTTTCTCCCACACAAAGTATAATGGGGTGCATGCGAACCCGAATGTTATAAACTGCAATTTCCAAAATTCAATCATTCATCAATTAGCTAGACTAGAATATATAACTACTTAAATAAAAATGTGATCCACAGTATACATATTACGTATTAATGTATATATTATGTATAATAGAAGCATATATACATACATGTATGTATCTCCTAAGGTATATAACTATATATTATAATAATATATGAATGGATAATTAATGAGTATATGGATAGTTGCTTTGCCTGGTGGATGAGCATTAAAAGGACAGCCATGTCCCGGAAATGTGATTTGGGGAGGAGAGCAAAAGCGTTGGAGTGATTTAGAAGCATGTCTCCAAATGCCCAATACACTGCTGCTGCCGATGGAAGGGTCAGTGTCAGCACATACAGGGTAGCCAGTAAGTATATGGCCTTAAACTTCTGAGGCTTCCACATCGCGTGCATTATCTCCCTGTACAAGTACCAGTACCATGCAGTACCATTAATATATTTATTCCACAATTAATTTCATTCATTTCAACAATAATTAGTAGCATATGCATATATATCATTGTTTATTTTTTTTTTATTTTTTTTAAAAACAAACCCTGTAATCAAGGTTACTAGTCTATACCGTAGTAAGTTACTACAGTATAGTATTGTTGATTTTATCGTTAGCAAAATCATACATCATGTATTTTTCATATAAACTATCTAGAAGAAAAGCGGTGATAAAGATACCACTTTTTTTTCTTTAGGGTAAAAAGAGAAGAGAATATGAGAAGGGGAATATTTTTTTTTGGCAAATGTTTGGTTTTGCTGTGCAGTGAGAAGAGACCTGAAAGCTAAGACGTAGCATTCACTGAGAAAAGGTGGATCTCTCAGGGTCCTTCTCATGATAAAAAAAAGCATTAAAGCAGAGAACCATTTTAGAGAAAGAGCCTTGGCTTTCTACCACCTAAAAACAAACTCAAGGTCCCAAGAAAAAGGGGCACTTGTTTTGCCTCCCACGCTTAGCAGGGGTATTTTGGGGGGAATAGCGTTGCCAGTAAGTAATAAGAGGATATTTTTATTTTTTTGGGTAGATAATAATGCAAAGTATTCATTCATGAGGTCTCAAAATTCAAGTCACTAACCTAACATTAATTAAGTTTTAGATTCTCAAATAAGAAAGAGAAAAAGAAAAAGACTTAAGATGGGTCATTAGATCCATGTTCAGATTATGTCTACAGAAGTGAAGGTTGAGTCACTATCGAAATGACGTTAAGCCACAATTGTTGCATAGTTATTTCGCTTTCCCATTTGGCATTATCTTAATTAGACACTACCAAAGTGTGATTCGTCCAAAGGCAAAGCCAAGAAGGGAGAAAGAAACAAGGGCATGCAGATATGTGAAAACGTAAAACACACGAATAAAATATCTGAGATTGTCTTACACAGTAACAGCATGTCCCCCGAATGTGTAGAGAATGTTTGTGGCCCCCGTAAAATATAGAACCACCTTGCTTGGACCCGAATGCTTAACTCCTTCCACCTAGATAACCATAATAACATTTGGAAAGCATAGTGTTTTAATAACTATATATATATATAAATAGTATATACACATCAGCATTCAGCAATGATACTCTTGCATTATACTAGTTAATAGTTAATTATTTGCAATTATTACCTGGCCGTGGAGGAGAGAGGCAACGGTGAGGTACCAAGCAGTGTAAGTGGTCATGACGAGGCCCAAAAAAGACCAGATTCTGTAGTTGTGAAAGGAAGGAATAAAGACAGTGGTGGCACAGCAAGCTCCGAAGATGTAAGTCCAAGTTCTCTTGTCCAGATTATCATTTATGTAATATATGTTGCTGAAACAACAGGAAAACAATATTCATATATACCCCAATGAAGAAGTTGCAGCAGGTACATTATTATTTATTAGAGATGCATCATGCATGTGATGTGGGTTCCTTGTTTTAACTCAAAGAAAATAATTTTATAATAATAAAAAGAACTCATCTAGCTACGACTAATAAATAATGAAGAAAGAGTTAAAGGAAGGGTCAGAGGACTCAGATTGGGTTGGGAGTAGGTACCTTGCACAAGCTATCAGTTGGATAACAGATCCAAACAGAAGAAATGTGCAGTTAAATGCCAAACCCACGTTTCTCCAGTGCTTCCCGAGGAGGCCATCAAGAACCTCAAACCACTGCGAGCATATGGATATTGATAAATTAGTGAGTATTGAAATTTAAACACTAGCTAGTAATTTGAACATTAATTAACTAGATTAAAGAGAGTTGAACCTGGATGACATGGTTCCTGAAATTAACTTTTTCTCTCTCTTTCCTTGTTCTGTATTCAACGTAGAGTATGCTAATGAGGTAAGCCGTCCAGCTACCAAGCAAACCATAGAAGAGTTGAAAAAGTATGCCAGATAGCATTCCTAGCTGGGAAAATGAGTATGGCAACGTAAGCAGAACTTGTGCCACCTGACATGACATGTAAAGGACATGCATATAAACATCATCCCCACAGAAGCATCAGAAAATCATAACATGACAAAGCATCATGGAATGGGATTTATATTGTAAAAAACCAACCTGGTTGGAAGCACAACTAAACCAAGCATCATAGGCAGAACCACCATGCCACAAGAAGTTTGATAACTTGGATTTTATGTCCTTAGGCTTCCCTTCAGTTTCCATTTCCACATAGTTCCCAACCATTACCGTTTCCACCACCTTATCATCCGATGCCATTTTCTTTCTCTTGCTGATCTAGCTATATGTATATATCTGGATCACTTGCACTTCCTTTTCCACTCTCTCAAGTCTCAACTCCTATATATGGTGTTATGGTCTACTCTACTTCTATTTCTGGTGACTTATTCTATATGGTGGAAGCTGAGTGATGGGTTTGAAACTCTCAATATTGCTAGGTATATATTGGGGGCTTGAGATTGAAAACGAGGATGAAGAGGAGTTATAGAGTGGTGGTATATATACAGGACAGGACACAAAAGGGTTCTCGAGACTGTGTATGAAAGGTATTGTAGAGAAGGTTTGGGGAAGCGAGTAAATCCGCTTTTTGAAGAACTAAAACTAAAAGTAAAAGCTTTCTTGGTGCTTTGAGGAAATCCTTTGGCTCTGGAGTCCCCTTTTGTAATTTTACAACTTTTGTTATTTACATTAAATGCTCACGTCTTGGTTTTGGTTTGGCTCAGTGATGAACAGAAATTTATGCCTAATGACTTCTTTTAATTCCCAACAATGTTTGAAGCATTACCTTTCCTTCCGGAAAAAAAAAAATCATCGAATAGTTCTCACAATAATAAAAGAATTACTCTCTTCATTTATTTTCATCCTAAACCTAGTCTTAGAGTGCTAATGTATACCGTCAGTTTGGTCACGTGTCTATTAAACTCGTCCATATGATCTGTGTTGATGCATGTGGGATGTTGCTTGTAACATGTAGGGACTAATGTGTTCCATGATAGAAATTATCAGGGATTAAATTATGTTACTTAAATAATAGTTAGGGACTTAATTGGATCAATGCATAATTATTTTCATTGTCTATTATGCATATAGAGACTATTGTCTGAACACTTGGAATATTAACGATACACATCAGCATTCTAATGATGTATTCAGACTAGAAACTAAAAGAGGGACTAAAATGTTTCTCTTTTATCATTCTTAGAGACTATTTAATGATTTTTTTTTTTTTAAGAATAAAAAAGGATACCTCAAAAATTAAGGAGTACTTAAACCCGCCTTTAGTCTAAATATATTTATTTATTTATTTGATTAAGATGGACATAAATTTATTAAATTATGAGTAAAAAGGTCGTGAAATGACATATTTTACAAGTTACTTAGGATGCGTGATGGCTTCTCCGCACGAGCGGGTCTCCCGTTTCCCGAGCTGATTATAATTGCAAATTTCTCCTTACCCAACTTCACCTCACTGTTCTCTGTATTTTCCTCAATTTGCCATTTTCTGACCATAGTTTAATGGCCTGCAAGATCAGACTAGGCATTAATTAATATACAACTTATAGAGCTCAATGAACACTGTAGAAGTTGTCTTTGCTCCAATGTTCAGTGTTCCAAGACTCATGGGTTTGACCCTTTAATTTGAATGGCTTTTACATTGGCCAAAGTTGAATCTAGCGTGCTTAGTTGATAGTTTCATAGAAGGCACAAATGAAATTGCAACCAACCTTGTCCACACATTTATCTTAACCTTAATTCATATTATTGCAAATATTTCTTCCTTTGGTTATGGTATTGGAATGTGGAAATTAAATAGAAGGGCTAACACGGCACATCGAAGTAAGTTTTGTTGGAGAACATGGTAAACTTAGGAGAGGACAAAAGGATGAAAAAAGAAGTAAGCAAAGGAAGGAGAGAAAGAAATAATAACATAGTAGACCGCATGATTGCAGCCAAACGGGCGTGGTCGCATTGCTAGTCGAAGAAAGCTGCTTTTATCACATGGCCAACTCTATGTAAACTCGAGGATCCCTTCCACCATATTCCATATGCTCAAACCCCAATTAAAACTCCTTATTCCACATGCAATTTATTTACTTGCATTTGCATATACATAATAATATAATAATGCCATAGGGGATTGAACTAGGATAAATACATTGACAAAACATAGGTGCCCAGCTGCACCGCTCCATTGTTAAATATTTATCATGATTTTCCTAGGTACCCTAATATTCTCTAATGTCTCCTTGAAAGAAAAAAATATTCTGAGTATTTTATATCATAATCCTATAGATTCTCTATATTTTTCCCCCCTCTTCCAAAACAAAACTGCTATCACAAAGATTTTCTTATTCTTTTTGTTACATTATCACTTTTTATTTTCTCAAATAATACAAATAAATAAAGCCAACCTTACCCCAGTTCTGTCCTATATTTATTAAGCAATTTTAAACCTTCAAAAGCTACATAGAAATACATCATATTTCATCTGTGGGTAAAATGGTTCATTTCTTTCACCCCGCGTTTTCATTGTCTTGATTTCTGACAGTGGTCCAAATACTGCAGGAAAAGTTACTACTGACCTTCATATTTGTCTTTTTTTAAATTTGAATGAGTTGGCTAAAGAGCTCACTGATTATTCTCCTTCGGCTCATGATGATAAACCACAATGAGTTTGTCTTTTTTATGAATTAAGATAAGAAAATTATTTACCTAGTGGTCGTGCTGATCATGCTAGGAGGGTGAAATAAAAATAAAAAGGGAAGCATGACTTGAAGGTCCAACAACCATATTGTTTTGATGGAGCAAAACATATATCATGAAAAATGTTGGAAGCCCACATCCCACTCCTTGTTTAGTCATACTTTCAAGTATCTGGGACCAGAAACATTCTCTGTGACTTGTGTCTCCTTGACCACCTTCATTCTATTTCTGACCTTAATAGTTTTTTCAAATACATATTCTTAGCATAATCAGCACCCTTGCCCTTCATTGATTAATGCCAGCTCTTGATGGTATTAATATTCTGATACAGGGAAATGTCCTTGTTATGTTTCCACCGTTGAATCAACTAAAATTTCTACTGACCTTCATTGTCAGGTGAATTGGTGGTTAACGTGGGTATCTGCATAATTAGCACATTCAGTATGTTCTGCACGTTTTGAAGCATTTTCGATGCAAAATGATGTTCAAGGCAAATTCCATTTTCTGATTCAATTATGACTTATGAGTGTTTTCTAGACGATTTCCAAGAATAGTATTATATTTTGTCATGACATATTTTGCTTCATGCCTACGCCAGCAGAGTTCCTTGAGCTTTATGGACTATGGGTCATATGACGAATGGGGGCCTTAACACTAAGGACCTTGTGAGTCATTTTTGTTTCAGGTTGCATTTGGACATATCTGGCAAGAGACTCGGTAAAAACAAAAAACAAAACAAAACAAAAATTGATTGTTGGAATCTCATCAAGTGACTAGGAAAAAAAAATTGCATATGAAGACAGAAAATCATGGAATAACCCAATTTTGGCATATCAGAAGTTTGGATTAAAATAACTAAGACATGGCATACTAGTTGCAAAATTTTGTTTCTTGAATCGTACTGCAGTCCTTAATTAAGGTAGGGGACCATGGATGAAAAGTTCCACTGTTTAATTTCAATAATAATCTTTAGAGTTGAAACAGAAACAAGATTTCAAGTTTTAACTACATGATTGTATTGTCGGAATCAACAAACAACTAACAATATCTAGTATGCCTGCTTGCTAAAGTAGGTAGCATACATCTTTAGAAGTCAAACCTATAAAGAACAATCATTCTTCGAAGTTATTGCTCAATTTGCTTATATTAGTTCAAAACTTGATCATACCATAATCATCTGTCAAATCTATTCTCAATTTTAAGCATGCAGTTTCAAGCTTTACTGCTAAGTGCTAAATTTAATTAGCGCTATGAAATCTGAAGTTATATTTTATCTTGTTTTGCTTAAACATGAGAAAAATTGGCCGTATGGATTACTTTCTGTATCTTTTCTTCTAAACATGATTATGTACATCAATGATTAAAAGTCTTTATACAGTTCAATCTTTTTTGGCACCCATATCTCCTATCCTGCTGCTGCTGCTAAGCTATTTCGGTGGGTCTCCCTCTCCCTGTGCTGATCATCAAAGATTGACGTTAGCACTTTTGGCTTTTGGTAGGCAAGAGTAAGCATGGGAGAGCAATCCTGCATTGACTTGTGATTCAATTTCACAACGTGGGTCCTTCCTTAGTAATGCACCATTAGTACTTTTTGATGCAATGGTGGTCAACCTTATTTGCAAAGATGCATCTCTATGTTTACATATGCAATATAATTTGCTTTGATTTGATGTAATTTATCCACAAACATCATCATCATATCCCATCTTTATTGCCTCCATGCTGCTGGGACCTCTCCTGTGACCAAAAGAATCCTATCATGCAACACAACTTTTGCTTCACTTTAGTGCCTTCTTTTGCACTGTGAAGATCGAACAAAATATTCTGCTACTTTATGTTGGCAATTGGTAGGTTATGCAATTTAGTTGAATATATAGCCTAAGGACAAGTCCTTGCATATTATTCACTAATTAAAGTGCTGTTTTTTATAGCTGAATGAAAGTGTAGGTGTTAAAAAACGAATAGAAGAACTGCCATGAAAACAAACATTTTCAAATACTTAAAAGACCACATAACGCTGTGATAACGCTGACTCCCATAACCATATGATATGAAACATAAAAATATTTGATGAAAAAACTTATCTTGTCATCTGCATTTTCTCTCTTTTTTTGGGTACACAAGGGTCAATTTTTTTTTTTTTTCATACACACACACACACGTAAGAATTGAACATTTGATAATATGCTTAAGAAACTCAGTTATCAATTGTAATGATCATCTCCATTTACTTTTACCCTCGAATATTGGACATTATCAATATACCAGAGCTCCAAGTAAAAAAATCAAAACAAAAACAAAATTAGTGCTCTGTATCCTTTCCATTTTGTTATAATATTTTAGCAATAAGCATGGATCATGAGACAACTCTTAGGCCCAATGTTTGTAACATACAAATCTTGGCCCAGATCTGGTTTTGGGTCAATCAAAAGCAAACCCACATGAAAGCCCAAAAAAAATCAAACATCCAAGAAACCCCGTATCTGATTTTGTTTCCTTGGATGACACGTGGCAAAAAAGGGTCAAACCAGAAGCAGACAGGTGTCATATATAAGAAGCTTATGCTGTGAAACATTGCATTCATTCTGTCCTTCTCGGTGTTGAAACGCTTCTGTTGTGTTGTGGCCATAGTATATGTATATACTATTATTGCATTATCATGTGCATGTGAGTTTGGAGTTGAATTCTCGCAGTTCTGCTCCCGGAGTTACGTTCCGATGAGCAGAATCCACTCTACAATCAAACACGGTGAGTTGTTTCAGTTACTTAATTGTGATCCATCCTTCTGTTCTTTCAGAAAATCTACATTTACCTTTCCTTTGATTGCAAGAGAAAATGTAAGATGGAACAAGAAGTAATTGATATGATTTTGCAATTGTTACTATGTGAGCCTTTGGAATCCTAATTTCACTCGAGGATAACTTGCATTTTGATATTTATGAAAATATCAAGTATGAACCGGGACAAATTTTATAAAGTGGAAACACCACATCACATGTATTTAAAAGATTTCGTACCCTGCATATGAAGTATGATATTTTTTGTTGCCTACTGGTCTTTATTGTGATGAGCCTTCTAAGTTATTTAGTATCAGGTAATGTTAGGTAGATTAGGGGCCACAGAGACTTATCCTTTGTGATCCATCATGTTCTTTAAGTAAAGGAGATAACATTGACTTCAGAGGATTGCATCATTTGCTCCAACAATGAACATCCTCCATCCCCATTCCTAACCCCATTTTCTGACTCTCATCAGAAAAAATGTCAGCTGGACAACAAGTTAGATTTCTAAGCCGATCAAAGGCAGAATGGACAGCCACTCGTGATGCGTACCTGGTTGAACTTCTTATCGAGCAACACAATAGTGGAAGAACAGCTTACAATGAATTCAAAAATGAAGTGATTAAATCTGTCACATGGGATTTCAACCAAAAGTTTGGCTTGAAATTGGAAGAGAATCAGATAAAGAATCGCTATAATGTTATGAAGAAAGATTATGGCGTTGTCAAAACAATGCTTAGTCACAAGGAATTTTGCTGGGACGAAACTCGGCACATGGTTGTGGCTGATGATAAAGTGTGGGACGGTTATATTATGGTAAGTAACTATCTACTAAGCATATGTTTTAATGTATCAAAAATCAAAATTTGTTTCAACTTAATTTCTCATATACACAAATGCAAAAGGGGTTATGTTTTGCTCACTGGAAAATTTTGTATAACTATATTTAGGTAAGATGTGAAGCTAGACCTTTTCGGCGCAAGAGCTTCCCACTGTATAAACAGATGTCCATCATATTTGAAGGTGAAGCCCTTACACAATTCTATATGGTGTTTCTAAATTTGCATACCAATTCATGGCTTGTTGAATTCAGGAGAAAGAGGTATTACAGAAGGCCAATTTCCTAGTGGGGCAATGGCAATGGCAACAGCAGAAGAAGGAAATAGCAACACAGAAACAGTGCGGTCTTCAGAGCCATGTAACCTACCAACGCAAGTAATTGATGGTACCCTTGAGTCTGATTCAATAATCCGCATCAATGACATGCAAACCAAGAAGCACGAGTTTGTCAATCCTGCAGAGCCAATCCGTAAAAGAAGAGCACACCACAAAATTGGGGAAACAATAGAGAATGCACTGTATGAGGTTTTCACAACAGCCAGGTCCAAAGCCAAGCAAAGAAATGCATCCAATGCAACAAAAATGTTTAAGAACTGCTTGGAGGAGCTGCAGAAAATGGAGGAGTTGGATAACAATGAGTTTGGGAAGGCTGTTAATGCTCTTAAGGATGACAAGAATGCTATTGCTTTTATGACAATAAAAGGGCCTAGACGTTTAGCCTGGTTAAAGTCTCTATGGCACTCAGAGTAACATTTGTACTGTTTTGACTTTCATATTTATGCAGGCGGATCTTAGAGAAATCTAAGGACATGTTTGTTCTTTCTGCAACCAATAGCATACCCATCCTATCTTAAACCTTTTCGTGAATTAAGCACAAATAGTCAAGGATGTTTCTTCAGACCATATTTTGTTGAGATTATGTTTGCCTATAGCCTACACATGGTTTTGTACTTCAGTTTTGTATCATGATGCTAAGCCTTTACGGTGTATATGGCCTGAGATTCCGCTTTTCTTTTAAGCACATTCTGTAATATCTTATTCCGTCACAAATTGCAAGTTAACAACATGCTGTGTCTTGGGACCAGAACAGCTCAATAGCATGGGGTCCCATATTGATTACTGAAAGTTAAATTGTTTATCATGAAGCAATTTTGTACAAAAATGAATATCAATCCGGTCCTCTCCAACAGTGCAGCTCTCTTCTGCCAATTTTGTTTACTAAATTTAACATCTACTGCATGTGGTATCCATAGGTGTGTGTTTTTCGAACTGCTGGGAGAGCTGCACAGTTGCATAGGATACGGACTGTGTCTAATATGATGTTTTAAGTGTTAGCTTCTAATGTTTATTAAGATAAAAAAATATATATATATAGGACTCAGCCACAATGGAAAAGATGGAAAGGTTGGTAATTTGGTGAGAGTGGAAAGGAAGCACACTTCATTAAAGACTAGGATGTTCTGTTGTGTTATCGTATCATTGGTTACTTAAGGCATAGGTTATTTTATTTTAGGGGAAAAAAGATACAAAAGGAAACTAATTTTGGAGGGAAGTGATCTTATTGTTGCAAGTAACAGTGAAGAAGTGAGTCAGCGGACAAAACAAAAAATTTCAAGTAACAAGCTAGCAAGCCAAAAAAGGGGGGAAAAAGAAAAAGCAAAGCAAAACAAGAAAGTAGAAACAGAACACCACTCAGCTTCACAAGAAAAGTGAAGTTCGCTGGTGTTTCCTGAATCAAATCATCATTCCTTCTTCAAAGATTTGTTCTTTGGTTTTCCTTTGTCCTCCACGTCACATGGGTCGCTTCCTTCTCTTTCTCACTATTCTCACCTTTGTTGCATTATCTTTCCTCTCAGGTAAACACACACAAATAAAAATCATCAATTTGCAGTGTAGCATTTGCAATTTTTCTACAAAAATTTAAACTTTCACTGTAACATTCAACAACTCTTCTCTGGGTTCTTTACTTTCAACTTGGTCCTTATTGCAGAGGTACAATCAGCATCGTTCAAGATCGTGAACAAGTGCCGCCACACGATATGGCCGGGACTACTCTCCGGCGCCACCTCGCCGCCGCTCCCAACCACCGGCTTCGCCCTCAACAGCGGCAAGTCAAAGACCATCAAGATCCCCAAATCTTGGTCAGGTCGGATATGGGCACGGACCCTCTGCGGCCAAGATTCCGACGGAAAATTCTCCTGCGTCACCGCCGAATGCGGCTCCGGCAAGGTAGAGTGCGCCGGCGGGGCCAAACCGCCGGCCACGCTAGCGGAGTTCACCCTTAACGGCGCCGACGGGTTGGACTTCTATGACGTGAGTTTGGTGGATGGTTACAACCTTCCGATGCTGATCGTGGCGAAGGGAGGCACCAGGGGTGGGTGCAGCGCCACCGGGTGCCTGGTGGACCTCAATGGCGCGTGCCCGAAGGACCTCAGGGTGGCACGTGTGAATGGGACTGGTAGAAGTGTCGCGTGTATGAGCGCGTGCGAGGCTTTTGGTGACCCAAGGTATTGTTGCAGTGAGGCTTACTCGACGCCCGACACGTGTGGTCCTTCTGTTTACTCGCAGTTCTTCAAGTTCGCTTGCCCACGCGCGTATAGCTACGCTTATGATGACAAGACTAGCACATACACGTGTGCCTCCGCTAACTACTTGATCATATTCTGCCCCTTACCATATACCAGGTACAATTACTCTTTTACCATATGGCATCAGTTCTTTACCTTCAATTTTGAGTTATGAATAATTGTATCAATTGAGGGCAATTTTGATTTTTTGTTGGAGTGCATGATTGGCATCGAAGCTTTAATTCATCCTAGTAGATGAGCATTCCTTTCATTAATCAAATGTATGTATTAAATTATTTTACATCTAGAACTTTGTGTTTTAACTTATTTGAATTGTTAACCTAACCCTTCTTTTCATTCTTAGTTCATCCACAGATAGTGCTACATGTTTTGTGGACTAAAGTTAAGGGGCCATTATTTACCACAAAAAAATTGTTAAGGGGCCATACATTGATTGGTTGGGGGACCCTTATTATGCGGAGTATGTTCTGGAATGGATATCTGCATAATTAATTGATTGCCCATGTGCTAATATGTGGAATGATTTTTTTAGGAAATTGCTATATCACCACTTTTTTTTTTTATCACATCACTTTATATTTAAGGAAGATTCTTCGGTACCGTATCCTTGTCTATGTGGCTCAATCAGATGGTGAAAACTTAGCACCCATGTGACATTGACATGACTCAATTAATTGAGGTGGTGCATTCTGATTAGACAGAGGGTATCCAAACCCTCTACTTTCCAAGGGTACCATAACAACGTCCTATATTTAAATCCTAATCATCTATTATTTACTCATTCTTGTTTCTAAAACATTTTTTTGTCAATAATTATAAAATGTGTAAAAAAAGTGGTGTGAGAAAATCATAATATTTTTTTAATGAATAAGTGGAGTGATTTGTTTTTTTACTAGAAAATAATTGGAGTGATGTTGAAACACGATATCACTAGCTAGTAGATTTGTATGTACATGACTCATGACCAGCACCAAAAATACATGAGTATATTTGCATTCACCACTTTTCCTTAGCTCCCATAGTTATGGAAATGATTGGTTTCTTTCTTGGCATTGAATATAAGTAACGACTTCTCCAGTTAGATATCGAAATTACATGAACTAGGATTATTTTTGTGAAACCCCACCCCCAACCCCAAAATAATAGGGACTACTGAATTAAGCGCCTATGTATTTTAGATAGCTTTGTAAAGGAACCGTATTACCTTTAGTAGGCTTTTTCTCGAAATAAATTTTGTAATCTGATCTCTAAATCAATGTGAATAAACTTGAATTCTCTTTCCATGTTCTAGTGAATAGTGCACGTATTCATATGCTTAAAAGTAGGCTTTCCTCCTTGAATCTGTTTAAATATGTGAGCATATTTCCAGACTTGCTTTTCCAAGTGGTGCTAGATAGTTGGTATTTTTGCTTTTGTGGCCCAAATTCCAACCCCAAATCACATAATAGGACAGAAGTTTATGCACCATGAAGATTTGAGATCTTTCAAGACTGGTCATCTTCTAGGTAGTTTAAGCATCACGGTATAACTTGGATTGCATCAATAGCATGATCTATATTAAGAGAAGACTGTCTACTCCTTTGAGTAGTTGATAACATATGGCATGTATCTTCTTGTGTGGACTTGAGCAGCCAAAAACTGCTGGGAGCAAGGAAAGATGGCGCCCAGCTTCCTTTGGTAAACAAAACTATGATGTACTTATCTAGGCCACAATCAGGCGGTTCTTCATCAACAGGTCTGATCCAAACGCACAGTTGTATAGCTTATGTTGCCTCTATTGCAGTGGCTTTTTTCCTGTTCTGCCCTCTTTTACATCCTTTATGACTTGTGTAGTTGCGTTTGCTTGTACACTTCAGGCAGATAATGACACGAAAACTAGCTGGGTCTTAATTGTAGCCGTGTAAGCTCCTCGTGCTGTCTCCCCTAGCTCCTTAATGTTTTTTACATTAAACTATCAAATGGCTGTCCTGATTCTACTCATCATGCAGGACTTCAAGGATGTCCAAATAGGAAACACTGTAAATATTTTTGTTTTTTTTTAATCTTGTCTCTTTGTTCCCCCTTTTCTCCCCTTTAATATACTTCCAACATTTCAATAGTTGATCTCTGGGGATCCTTCAATTCTGATTTTGCCAACAAAGAGGCATTACCAATTTGAAAAGTATTCTGGAGTCAGATTTTGCAAGTTATGAGAGGCTCAGTAAATAGCATTCGTTATATGTTGATTTAACTTCAACAGTGTGTACATGAGATAGTTTTATGAAGTGATGCTTCGGGCATAATTCCTGCATTCCTTATGATCAAAATGTATGTTTGGCACAATATTAAATTTATAGGAAAAAGCTTTAAGAAAATACATTCATTATATAAGCAGCATTCTTATTTCTTTTGGCACCCCCAATAGGCCAATATACCAAATCCTTGTATTTACCCACCATAATAACCCTAGAGAGCATGCTTGAGGACTTCCAACTTTACATCAAAGGCGTGTGTAATTTCTATTCTTGCAATCTGACGCAACCGTCGCTTATCACAAGTGAACTGATATCATAGCCGATGCCTTATAGCGTTGATTTATACATTGAAAGACTAGCCAAGGAAACTTAAAAAGGAGTAATGTTAGTATAGACCTGGATTTAAAGGTAAATTTTAGAATGATGTTTCTTGAATAACCTTTTTTGACAACAATGAGGACAACATATGGTTGTCATTTTTTCCATTTTTTTTCACCCCCAACCTGGTGGTAGGTGGAGGTGGGTGGTGACTGGTGATGTTCAGGGTGGCCGGTGGTGGAGACTAGCTTGGTCGTTGGCGGTGGTCAGTGACGGCAGTAAGTGGTGGCATTGACTGGTGGAGGTGGAGGTGGGGCAGTGGCAGTGGATAGCAAGGGGAGATAAAAGTAAAGAAAAAAATATAATAAAAATAGAATTTAATTGTTATGTTCTGACAGTGTAAAGTATTTTTACGTAGACAATCAATCATCAATCATGGTATGGATGATTTTTAAGGTAGTTAGGATAAAAGTCAATTTTTTTACTGATGTGACAACTTATGATTGGATGTCTGTATAAAAATATTTTACACTGTCAATATATAACAATTAAACTCATAAAAATATGATATCAGGTAAATAAGTATCCTACATTTGATGGTTGTTCTTACATGGACTGGACCGTCCTCAGCCCATGTTCTTATAGGAACAATGTTCAGTTCCGTTATTCAAAATAACATTGCTCGAACATAAGGAGTCACTCTACCAGCAGCTGCTGGTCATGCAACTTATTCACGTTATTCCGAAGTGACACTGCTTAGGATAGTTATGCTTAAAATGAAGATGAAAAGCCATATCAGCCAATTAAAAGACGTGATATGAGCAGAATGCCCCTGCTGGCACAAAAGAAATGATATGAGAAGAATGCCCCTGACTCTTGGATAATGGATATAATACTTACAAACTAATTCCATAAATTGGTTCCCATTCCCATTCATGAGATCATGGAACTATACAGAGAGTGAGAAACATATAAAAGAACTGCTAACTGCAAGTAAAAACATATCATAAAGAACACTTGGTTAGAAGTTATAAATATAAATATCTTGTTCATTGCAACTACAATAAAAATATAGCAAAAAGCTTTCCAAGAGGTGTAGTTGGCAATAGTTAGCCACTTGAAATTACATAAACTTTTCTATTGAATATGCAAGCTATTATATTGTAATCTCATATCATAAAGGGCAAGTGATACATGGATCCTCAATAAATCAATACTAAACAGCAATAAAAACAAAATGACACCACAATTATTGAAGAACACACAGAGAGAAAAAATTTATCCAACACCCATGAAAAATAGAACGCTAATGAGCAAGAGGGAAAGACCTAGATGGGGAATTTGAGAGAGAAAAAAGTAAAATTGTTAAGCAACTCTCCAAGGCACCACCATAAAGGCAAAAATGGGAAGAAGAAAAAAAGGGGTGATCCTTGTCACTCGAGATTTATTGCAGGAACATTATTTTTCAATAACTTTCATAAAACTTGATCGGTTATTACTCTTTCTTCCAACGTATCTCCTTTTTTTATAAAAGTTAGAACTTGTAGCTTCTTAAAAAACACCACAGTATATTTTTTCACTGCTTTTACTTTTTCTAATAAAACAACTCATCGCAACGTACTGTAAAACTTTGCAATTGATTGAGCCCCATTTAAATGCTTCGTTGAGATTGTTCGGTGGACTGTATCCCATCTATTAAGGTGTAATGTACAAGCTTCTTCCTAGCTCTTGATAAGATGCTTGAATCCATTAACATATAATGGATGCTTATTTTGAATCGTCCTTCCGACACTCATATTCTTTCAAAAAAGTTAACTTTGTATAAATTAAAATGGAGAACAAAGTGGGGGCTCTTTTTAACTCTGAACGTGAAAACTTATAACCATCACTTAACTTCTTGATAATTATTTTACTTATTTTTCTTTTTGGTCAAATGGGCCATAAATTCATTATGCTTTGTCTGAGAAAGGACGCTTAACTGGTCTTGGCAATTTATGATTTAGACTTATTCACTATGCAAATTGTTGAGTGCATGTTTGATTTAGATTATTTTCAACGCAAACGTAAAAATAACGCTTCTCGATGCAATTATTTTAGAAATTATATGAAATAAGTTTTCTTCCAACGTGATTTTGTCTTTGCAGAATTTAAAGCAAACAAGCCCCCAAAGATGCAGATTGAGATACCATTTTATTTACATTTATATACACTATATTCATTCTATTTTACTATATAATAATATATGAAATTATTAAGTTTCGTTTTCATATGATACGGCGTTTTAGTGAACTATACCCACGAATAACACGATATTCCTTTTGGAATATCATATTTGGCATGATAAAAAACTATTTTTGATTGATTACGTTATGATACGTTGATACTGCACCAAAATAGTGCATAAAAACAACCACAACTTGTCAACTTATGTGCTTTTTTTCCTTCGTTTTCCCTCTTTTTTGAGGGGATAAACACAAATTTTCCTGGTTAATGATTTGGTTTGAAGTATGACAAACTCTTCTGATATGTTTGAGTGGTTTCTTGTTTATATATATATATAGGGCCGTCTTAAATATTTTGGGGGCCCTGTTCTAATCTTAAAAATTGGGCCCTTAATAAAAAAAGGACAATTTTAATAATTAAATATTATTTCAAAATATTATTTCAAAAAAAAGACAATCTTAAATATTATTTCAAAAAGGACAATTGTTCTAATCTTAAACACCCACTTCAGAACAATAAATACAAAGAAGATTATTAAAATTCTATCAATACAACTTCAAGCTAATATCAATCTTCTAACTACTTAAAAAGAGCCTTATTTCTAACACATTTTTTTTGGTCAAAATAAATTTTGGGGGCCCCAAATTTTGGGCCAAATTTGAGGCTCTGTGCAGTTGCACTCCTTGCACGCCCTTATCGCCGGCCCTATATATATATATATATGTGTGTGTGTGTGTGTGTTTGTTAAGGTCTAGGGAAAATTTGCATTATATTATAACGACATAATAAAAAAGAGTTTGTGAATGGTTAACAGTTTCAATTATAAGATAAAATGTATTTAATATATATTTTTAGTTTAATTTTAATATAATATCAGTATTAAACAATTATTACATTACTAGAAAATATATGCAATTTTTAATATAAATAATTTAAGAATCGAATATATTTTAAAACATGATAATAAATGATTGAATAATAGTGTAAAAAATGTTTTATATGTGCTATTTAGCAACCACAAAAGATGCATACAAATATTACAAAGGAAGAAAATTAGTAGAGAGAAAGAAGAATTCAGGTTGAATAAAAAAAAGGAAGTTATAAAAAAGTCACCAATCAAATTTTTGTTATGAAATTCGCATTCCCACCATTTATCATTTCCCAAAATGTCTATACTCATAGTGCTGAGTGCATCAAAATTAAATAATTTTTGAACTTTATAATTAAGTCATAGTTGTATGTTAGAAAATTAAAGTTAGATATCGAGAATTTTCTTGATAGTAGTAATAGATAATTTATTCATAACATTTATTAACAAATTTTTTTTTTATGCTTTCATATATTTTATAAAAAAAAATAACTTATTTTTTCTTTTCTTTTACCATAAAAATAAACATAAAAAAAATATGTACTTGGATTTCAAATAAATGTATAAGGTTTTCTAATGCTAAAAATACCCTCTTTATGACCGGTTTTGGGTTGCTCCAGAGTCCAGACTCAAAGAAGGAACCTGCCAATACAAATCGGTTTCAAAAAGGAAAAATGATTTGTATCATTTGGGAAATAAAAATATTATTAAAAATAATATATTTAGTTTTTCAATAAAATTTATCTTTGTGTTCTAACTTCTAAGGATGATAATTAGCAAAACCCTTTTTATTATTATTAATAGATTTGATACTAATGGAATATTCGTATTTTTATATAAATAAAAATATATATTATTATATATTATATATAAAAATTAAAATAAATATATAAAATATGTAAATGTAATAAACTAGACTTTGTCGGTACCCGCATGGACACGGAATTATATTATGAATGATCATAATTCATAATGTATGTCGTGATTGTAAATATTGAACATAACAAGCTGTAATTTTTTTATTTTTGAGGCAACATAAATATTTGAAAATATTGTTAAGTAAAATATAAAAAATAAATCTTCTTATTAGTTTAAATTATACACTTTATACAAATAAAAAAAATTATACAATTTATTAATAGATAGACTTCTTGCAAATGACATATATTAAAAATGTTATGTAAGTGTTTTGAAGTAGATAAAAAAAAAATGTAGGAGAGTTAAATAAAATGAACTACACAAATAAATTGAATAAACATGATTGTTCATATATAAATATAATCATCATTTACCAAAAAAAATATAAATATAATCATTATTGTACAAAATAAAAAGAATTTATAAACTTTAGAGCAAAAAAACATGTAAACTATATCAACAAAAACAAAAGTTGATAAAAATTTCATCTCGAAAAAACAAAAAGTGTTCATCAAAACTGTTGCTGAATTTGTGGCTTCAAGTCAGAGGTATAATAATGTTTTTTGTCAATATATGATGAATGATTTTGTGATATTTATTATTTGTAGCTTCATCTCCTTACATTAGGGAGTGCTTTGCATTATTTATAAATTTATAAATATCAAGATTAATTGGTTTATTCTCAATCAATTCATAATTTGTTTTGACAATATTGATCTTTTTTATTTTATTTTCGTTTCTTTTGTTTGAAAAAAAATATTCAAATCTTTCTCAATATAGGAAATGGAAATCAATTCCCAATTTAAACATGATATATAAATTAATTGTTAAGCAATTCCTAATTTGATTTGAATTGATTAATCTTTTTTTATTTTTTTTTATTTTTTTGTTTTTAAAATTTGAAATACTCTTATCTGGTGATGACACATTAACACTTAGCAAATTCTTCTTGCATTGGATACTGCTTTGTATTATTTATAGATATAGATATAGATTTTTTTTGTTTCTTTTATTTTAAAAAAATGTTCAAATCTTTCTAAATATGGAAAATGGAAATCAATTCCCAATTTGAACGTGATATATAGATTAATTGCTTTATTCCCAAGTAATTTCTAATTTGATTTGAATTGATTAATCTTTTTATTTTTTTTGTTTTTAAAATTTGAAATACTCTTCTCTGGTGATGACATTTGACAAATTCTCCTTATATTTGGGACTGCTTTGTATTATTTACAGATAGATTTTATTTTCTTTTCTTTTGCTTTAAAAAAGTGTTTAATTACTATACACTGATAGTGTAAAATATTTTACACTGTCAACAAATCACCAATCATGGTATAAATGACTATTAAGGTAGTTAGGATAAAAGTCAAAAAAATATGCTGACGTGTCAATTTTTAATTAGATGTCTGTGTAAAACAGTTTTACGCCGTCAGTGTATAGAAATTAAACTCTTAAAAAAATGTTCAAATCTTTCTAAATATGCCAAATGGAAATCAATTCCCAATTTAAACATGATATATAGATTAATTGCTTTATTACCAAGCAATTCCTAATTTAATTTGAATTGATTAATCTTTTTAATATTTTTTTTGTTTTTCAAATTTGAAATACTCATGACACTTGGCAATTTCTTCTTGCATTAGGGATTGCTTTGTATTATTTATAGATTTATAGATTATATCAAGTGAATATTATTTTTTTTCAAAGTATCCTCACACCAGATAGCTAAGAAACTAATCTCTTGAGGTACGCTTAGGCGCTTAAGTGGGAACCTTTCTCAATATTATTTTTCACTTTTTCCCATGTATACGAATCCAGGGATCGAACACAGGATCGTATATTTAAGGGACTCAGACCTCTTCCATTTGGACCAACACTAATTGGCATATCAATTGAATGTTAAATCTAAGAGTGAAGGCCCAAAGTGGTCCTTGAAATTTTTTGAGCACCCACATTTAATCCCTGAAAAAAATAAATTAACTAACTAGTCCCTGAAATTTACAAACGTGAGACAAGTTAGTCCCTCCATCCATCTCCGCCCGCTTAGCTCCGTTAACTCAAATTAGTGACCCAAATTAGTCCCTGAAATTTAGCTCGTGACCCAAATAAGTCCGTGCGTGTAATGCTTGCATTAGAATTCAGCAGTGTGCACCAAAAAACATGCATCCTTCCCATGTATTTACGAGACTTGTGCACAAATTCTTTTCAAAATATCTTGTCTCACCAAACTTATCATATGCGATTTCTCATGTCTTACAAGTCTTGTATTGCTGGCTGTTAGGGGCTTCTTTTGATTGAGCATCATTCCTCCTATGTTTTTTTGGTCTCCTGATAGGCCTCTTCAACTTTGGTGACTCTGGCTTAAAAGGGAGCGGCAAGACCGAAATTGTAAAAGAAACAACTGCAAAGAGGTTAAAAAATACTTTCTCCAGTATCTTGAGTCCTTTATTCACCCTGAAACCAAAACCAATTTCAATGTTTACCAAACCAGGAACTGACTACAAAAGAAGGTGTTTGTTCATCACCTGTGTCACAACTTCTAGCCTTCTTGGGACGCCAACAAAACATAGGAGGAACCCCTAGCAGCCAACAACACAAGACTCGTAAGACATGAGAAGTCACATGCAAAAAGTATGGTGAGACAGGATATTTGAGAAGTTGTGCACAAAACTAGTAGGACATGAGAATGATGCATGTTTTTGGTGCACACTGCTAAATTCTGATGCATATTGCATTCTAGTGTATGTATTATACGCAGAGACTTATTTAAGTCATGAGCTAAATTTGAGGGATTAATTTGAGTTACTAATTTGAGTTAACGGAGCTAAGTCGACGGAGATGGAAGGAGGGACTAACTTGTCCCGCATTTGTAAATTTCAGGGATAATTTATTTTTTCAGGGACTAAAAGTGGATTCTAGAAAAATTTCATGAATCACTTTGGGTCTTTACGTAGAGTGTGTTTGGGAAAGCTGAAAAAATAGATTATACTGATAATCGACTATAATCAGAATATGTTTTTATTTGGGTATGTTTGCTGAAAAGCGGTTTTAAGATAGTCTATTTCGTTTGGGTGGTGTAAAAAAATCATTTTTACATAACAAATTACGAAAAAAGATATGGAGTCATTTGTTTGTATTAATAATATTTGATGCTTTATTTAATAAACTTGTTGAAATGATGGGTAAGATGGGTAAGCTACCTTGAGATGCGAAAATAATCAAAATCAAACAATCAAATAGTCCTATGGAATAGATGGTATGAAAACAGCTTATTTTCCAAAAAAAAGCTTTTTGAAAAATTTAAGTTCATTGCCAAACATGATAGATTGTCTATGAAACAGTTTTTTAGCAACAAAAACAGTTGAAAGTAAAAAAATCTATCTTCCCCAATCACACAGTAAATCTAATCTAATAGTATAAATAAGAGTAAATAACCAATTTGGTCTCTGAAAGTATAAGGCGGTATCAACTTAGTTCCTGAATTTAACTAAATAGCAAAAACGTCCCTGAAGTTGTAAAACGTTAATCAACTTGGTCCCTCCGTCAACCCCCTTTAACTGACGCCATTAACGAAGCTGATGTGGTACGTTAAGTGCCTTGTTGGCACCGTTGTCACTAGCTAGGTGGTGTCCACGTGGTCAGGGACCAATTTGAAACTCTGAATCAGGGACTAAATTGATACTCGCAACAATCTTCTTCTTCTTTCCAATGCTCTCTCTCTTTGCTTCCTCGATCTGGCGCTCTCTCTCCCTAACCATCCGTCTATAGACGAGTTCTTTCTCTCTCTTCTCTCTCTCGCCGCTTCCTCTGTCTCGCGCTCTCTCTCTAACCATCCGTCTATAGAACCACACGTCTATAGACGGGTGGTTAGAGAGAGCGCGAGACAGAGAAAGTAAAGAGAGAGAGTAGAGAGAAAGGACCCGTCTAACGGGTGGTTAGAAAGAGAGCGCGCCAGACAGAGAAAGCAAAGAAAGAGAGAGCAGAGAGAGAAAGGGGAAAGATAAAGAAGAAGAAGAAGACTGCTGCGAGTATCAATTTAGTCCCTGGTTCAGAGTTTCGAATTGGTCCCTAACCACGTGGACACCACCTAACCAGTGAGAACAGTGACAACAAGACACTTAACGTGCCACATCAGCGCCGTTAACGGCGCCAGTTAACTGGGGTTGACGGAGGGACCAAGTTGATTAACGTTTTACAACTTCAGGAACGTTTTTGCTATTTAGTTAAATTCAGGGACTAAATTGATATCACTTTACACTTTCAGGATCAAATTGACTATTTATTCTATAAATAATTATATTGTTTATCTACCAAAAATATAATTATATTATCCGCGTAGTAGTCTACAAGTCAAAAAAATTCAGCTTACTAGGGATGGCAATTTAGACCCTACCCGCTGGGTACCCGCAAAAAATACCCACGATGGGTAGGGTAAATACCCGCTTTACGCGTATAGGTCCGGGTATGGGTAATTACCCGCAAATTTGAATGGGTATGGGTGCGGGTACGGGTACTCTAGTACCCACCCCGCCCCGCACCCTCATATATATATTTATATATTTATTTATTTATATTAATGCATATAATTATAATTATAATTATATAAAAAATTTTAAGAATATAATTAATCTAAAAGTACCCAACCTAGATAGTTCATCAGTGTTTTTTCCTTTCTGGTTGAGCTCTGTAGTCGTTCTTTCTCGAGCTAACACCAATACCATTCTTCCTCAAGCCAGCGTCGTTTTAGATGTTTATTGTGATATTTACTTGTTTTGGATGTTTTAGATATTTTTACTTAGTTAAATACTTTGGTTTGTAATGTTTTATATGTAGATTTGAAAGATCTTTGGATGATTTTTTTAATCGAGTTATAATGATTTTTTGTTATTTGTTGCTTTTCTTAGTTAAAGTCTGGATAACGAGTGCGGGTATGGGTATTTATATATCCAGAGAGTATGAGTATGGACACTAAAATTGTTACCCACGCGGATATGAATACGGATACGAATATTTTTTTCAAGTACGGATACAGAAACGAATATTATAATATCTTATCCAAACCCTACCTATCGTCATCCCGACACATGACAATGGTCTGCCTGTGTGCCATAAAAAGAAGAGGTATGGAAATGGTATCCAATGCTTTTCACATAATTGCTATGCGCTGCCCTTGCCTCTCTGTCATGTACCAACCATCAATCACGATGCACTTAATAACGGTCGTCTGATTTAATCGTACGTGCTAATACACAACGGTGGTCTTGTCATTCATACTAATTACTTACATCTATTTACATGTACGTGCTTAATGTCCTGATAATTGCAGAATAGTCCTTATTATACAAAATTATAGAATGCTGTGCTGAACTTGATGAAAGAGATATAATATCACCTACAATATGGGTAATGATATTTGCAAATAAAAATGGTGTTCAACACCGTATAAAAATATTTCTCCTCATTTATTTATTATTATTTTTTTATCATCATGTATTTCATTACTCCCAAGACACTCATAAGTTTTAGGATATCTATACAAAATGTTCAAATTTGTGTCCAAATATCTTTACCGTAGAATATTGAAACAAAGTTCAATTCCTTTTAGATTTGGATGCCTTACTTTAGGAGGAAAAGTAACATGTCTTTTACTCTATCGCTCTATTATCTTTCTCATCTTTATCTTCTCATTTTTAATTATCATTCTCTTTCTTCTGTAGTTACAAAGTCACAATGTCTTTACCTCCCTAAAATTAGGGAATTTGTTTTTCTTCCTTTTGCAAAATTGGACTTTTTTACCAACCTAATATAGTTTTTTAACTATTTATCAAAATAATCTACTTTCCAAACTATTTACCAAAATAGTCTTATTTTGAATATTTTAATAATTTTTTGACTCTGATCAAGTGGCATCAGTTTGATTAGTGTCACTCATTTACACGTGGTGCTCCTGATTGGGCGCCATAATTTACAAAAATAAAAATTTTTGTATGGTGCCATGTGGCCCATTCTAGTGAGTGACGCTACTCTCCAGAATCCACCAAATGGCGTCATACAATTTTTGTTTATTTTTATATTTTTGTAAATTCTGACGCTTAATCAGGGAGCACCATGTGTAAAGGAGTGACGCCAGTCAAACTGGTGCCACTTGATTAGAGTCGAAAAATTATTAAAATATTCAAAATAAGAATATTTTGATAAATAATTTAAAAACTAGATTAGTTTAGTAAATAGTTTAAAAAACTATACTAGTTTGATTAAACATATTGCAAAATTGAACTCCAGAGTACAAAGTTAGTTTTGTTGCAAGGAATGGCAGATGTAACCCTTGTCCCGCAGCAAATCTAACAAATTGAGAATGCTCAATGTGTAGAAAAATTGCAGGTCTAATCTTTCCCTCCTAGATAAATATCCACTCAATTTCTTATGATAAATGGAGAACTCTATTACTATGATTTTGGAGTATATAAAAGATATTTAAACCTCATTCAATATGATATTATTATATTTATAACCCTAAAATTATAGTAATGGAAAGAGAAAATGGAAAGGATCTTAACTCCTCCCGAAAAGAATTTGGTAGTGCTTGAGATATTAATAACTTACATAGGCAATCAATTAAATCGCGTATACTAATAATGGAACTCTTATTCCCTCCGTCCCATTATATATGTCATATTTGGCTAAATCACACAGTTTAAGAAAAAACAATAAATGAAAGAAAGAAAGTGGTAATTTTATCAAATTAATCTTATTAATCATTAGTGTATTAACTTTTATCATAAATGCAAAGTGGAGTATTTAAAGATATAATTGATAGAAAGCATTTAATACTATATTGAAAATAAAAAATGAAATATATTTTGAAACAATTTTTTTTTTATAAATATGACATATATAATGGGACAGATGAAGTATTATTCATTCAATAATATGTAAAGCTCCTATCCACTAATAATAAATGTCATTTTAAATCCATTTAATGCATAATAATTGAATTAGTATTGAATTTATATAAAATGTGCTGGTATAACATTTTATAAATTTCGTATATAAAAAATTTGTCCAAAAAAAAAATTTTGGTATAATTTTTTTTTTTAATAAATTAAAATAGGCTCAACAATTTATCGAAAAGTGGCATGCATGAAATATTCATTGCTATTCAGTTGTGAAGTCTTCTTCTATAATATTCATTGCTATTAAGTTGTGAGTCTTCTTCTATAAATTAACATATTCATCGTATAAATGATTTTTAAGGTAGTTAGGATAAGAGTCAAATATTTTAACTTATGCGATAATTTTTAATTGGTTGATAGTATAAATTTTTTTTACTCTCACAGTGCATACCAATTAAATTCTTTTTTTTATATAACTATAATATGTTTTTCTTTCTTGCCTTTTTAAACCTAAATTATATTATTAAATTTTCAAAACTTATATTATCCATACTATTTTAAAATTACATATACAGTGAGATAAATTGTTAAAAAGTATTTTCTTATTAAAATATGGTTTGATATCAAAGTTAGTATATAAAGAAGGATTTAATTTGTATGCACGGTTAATGTAAAGATTTTTTATATGTCAACCAATCAGAAATTATCACATAAGTCAAAATGTTTGACTCTTATCCTAAATATATTAAAAGTCACACATATCATGATTTATAATTGGTTGATATTATAAAAAACTTTACACTAAAAATACATAACAATTGAACTTTATAATTAATCAATTTTCAATTTCTACTACTCAATACTTAACCACAGTTTTATTCTTTCACCAAAAAAAAACTAGCCACCTCTCTTCTTCTTTTATTTTATTTTTATTTTTCTTGGAGGCCTTTTTGTTAGGACTGTTGTTTTTTTTTTTTTTTGACTGAGTGACAGGACTGTTGTTATTGTCTTCCTTTGTATGTTTTTATATTTTTATTTTCAATAATTTATTCAGGTTTATCTATCAGATATGAGTTGTTTTTTTGGTAGACCATATGAGTTGTTTTTTATTGTCTTCTGATTTGTATTATTTAGGTGCCTCTTTCCCCTCTCGAATAATTTTCATGAGTGCTTTTGCCACTCTCTTAGTTTTGATGGGACAAGGATCATCCGATCCAATTTGATGTATCATATCATGTTCTAACTAATAATATCTTATCATATAAATTAAAATTTTATTTAATATTAAACAAATAAAATACATAATAAGATATTATTGGTTAGGACATATTATAACATATCAAAATAAAACAGTAGATCCTCATCCATGTTCATGATCTTGCAGGTAGAGGAGATACTCAAATATACTATAAGAGGCTCGTACCAAAAAAAAAATACTAAAAGAGGGGATGAGACAATTGTACTGGATTCTCCTGAGAAATATGTGCAATCATTAATACTCTTAGAGTAAGTCTTCTAAAATTTAGTTTAGTGGCAAAAAAATTAATTATATAAGTTTTTATTTTTTTATCTTTTAAACTATTACATTTTTTAAATTATATACCAAATTATTATTATTTTTATATCCATGGAGAAGTCCCTTTTAACAAAGACTTCTCATCTTTGTTTTTTTATTTTAAAACGTTGGGAAGTCGGGTTTAGAAACCACGACTTTTCAACGTAGTTTTTAAATTTTTTCTTTTTTATTTATTTTTAAATTTTATATTTATTTTTAATTAATTATGATAATCAATTTAATTAATTATGATGTAAGTTAGGTTTTTTTAATTAGTTTTATTAATTAAGTTTAATAACAAATATTACTTATGAAATTAAAATATAAATTATACAATTAATTAATTAAAAAATGCAATAATGACAAATACGCAAAAATTAATCTCCTAAATGGTGTCCAATCCCACACTGTGAAGGTCGTAAGTTACAGCGTGGACAACGCCGATCTGACTGTTCTTCATTCAGGTGCAGCAGGCCTTGCAATTGTCGCGAAATAGACAGGTACGGTCTTGAGTTCTGCCTAAACCACATAATATACTAAGCGGAAGGCAACTAAGCGCAATGATCATATCTGGTCATGTCTACTCTGGAATTGTCACCATGGACATCGAGGAGGAGGGGGCAAAGTCCAACTCAAACTGTGTCCACAGTTTTGACAGGCGAAACAAATCTTTCATGGTAGGGGAGTTGATCAACCCACAAGAAAGGCGGTCTGCGGGAAAATTTAAAATAGGCTTGAATGAAAAGTGGTGTGACTGTGAAAAGTTTCAGGCGATACACATTCCATGTTCACATGTCATCGCTGCTTGTTCGAATGTTGCACACGACAACATGACGTATGTGCCATCCGTGTACACATTGGAATATGTCTTCAACGTTTATCGTGAAGAGTTCATCGTGGTGCCCAAAAACGCATATTGGCCAACATATACTATAGTTGATGTGTGCCAAATGCAAACATGCAGATAAATTTATGGGGACGTCCACAGTCTGCCAGCATTCATACAAAGATGGATCTGATGGAAGGGGGTCGTCGTAAGAGATGTGGACTACGTCAGAATGAGAGTCATAACAGGAATAATTGTCCTAACCGAGTCGAACCTTCTATGCAACAGTAAAAAGTTTATATCATTGTATCGTTTCTATTTCTAATCAATTTATATATTCATACATCCAACGATACCAAATGATGGTTCACCATTTGCTTGTCTACCCTAAACGTTACCGAAATTAAGATGAGAGTTTTGGGTATGAAATGATGGAAATAGAGGATACTCTTACTTTGTGTGATGAGCATGGGCATTAAATCATTACATTTGGTGATGGCCATGGCCGCACCGCAGTTACTTGTATTTCTGTCCTTGGTAACAGGGATTAGGATCTCCAATCCTATATTAATGTATTATATCATGTCTTAATTAATAATATTTTATCAAATATTTTATTTTTAATATTAAATAAAATTTTTAATTTATATGATAAGATATTATTAATTGAGATATAACATGATACATCAAAAAATGGGACGCCGTTGTCTCTTACCGTCTTACCCTAAAAAAACACACTCTTGGTCGTCTTATGGCTACTCCACAACCACTCACACTACCTCATTATCCATTCCACACTCTTCCTTCTACACTCACTCACTCACTCACTAACACTGCCACCCAACCATCACACGGAAACATAACACAAACCCACTCCTAAATCATTTACATTTGACCCCTCCCTCCCACGTATGGATCCCTCTTATTTCACATTACTCATTCTTCTCTTACTCCTCATTCCCACAGGTGAAGTGAAAACACAGTCTCTCTCACTCTTTCTGTTTGTGGGTTTTACTTTCTCTTTCAACCACTAACCGTAGTTTTTGTTAAGATTAATTAATTTCCACTTTTCACTCTTGTTGTTCTTGTTCCTGTTCAGGTGTTCTGGGTGCTACCTTCACATTCGTGAACAGATGCGAGTACACAGTGTGGCCAGGCATTCTCGCAAATGCCGGTAGCCCAACCCTCGACTCCACCGGCTTCGAGCTCCCCAAAGACACTTCTCGCTCTTTTCAAGCTCCCACCGGCTGGTCCGGTCGCTTCTGGGCCCGAACCGGCTGCAATTTCGACGGATCCGGTTCCGGTTCATGTCTCACCGGTGACTGCGGTTCCGGCCAGCTCCAATGCAACGGCGCCGGAGCTGCCCCTCCCGCTACCCTCGCCGAGTTCACGCTCGGCACGTTAGGCCAAGACTTCTACGATGTTAGCCTCGTCGATGGCTACAATGTCCCCATGATCGTCGAAGGGACAGGCGGGTCGGGTCTCTGTGCTTCGACCGGGTGCACGTCGGATCTGAACCTGCAGTGTCCGGCGGAGTTGAAAACAGTGGACGGAAGCGCGTGTAAGAGCGCGTGTGAGGCTTTTGGTAGCCCAGAGTACTGCTGCAGCGGCGCGTATGGTTCTCCGGCGACTTGTAGGCCCTCTATATACTCGGAGATGTTCAAGGCTGCTTGCCCCAGGTCGTATAGCTACGCATACGATGATGCTACGAGTACATTTACATGTACGGGAGCTGATTATACCATTACCTTTTGTCCATCCTCTCCAAGGTAATAAAAACTTGAAACAACCTCTCTATCTTTTCTTTTTCTTTCTTTCTTTCTCTCTCTTTTCTGCTTTGTTGATTCATATCATTCATTACTTTTTTCTCGTTAATATATATTATATTATATTATATTATATTTTAATAACATGTTTATCAAGTTAACCGTTCATGGAATAGCATTTTGCTTTATTTTATTTTTTAGTGTAAGAAATGAGAACGTCCAGTTCAGGATCGGAGGAGTAGGTAGGTGGCCGTTCCATACAGCCAAGGGGAAACTTTTTAATGCTTATGCTATAAATAAATTGATTGTTGGTTAGTGTTGGTGAGTCTCAATGATAGGAAAAAAAATCCTCTCCATATCATTTCTGTTTATTTTTAAAGTTTTTTCCTCAAAAAATGTGTATTATAGGCATGTATATAATCTCTTCATTCATTTATTATTTCAAAACTTCAGTAATGAAATGGAAAGGATTCAGGATACCTAAAGCTATTATTATATGATTATTATAGTATTATATATAACATTACACTTAACAAAATTTAACCATATTTAAGACATGTTTGATTTAGATAATGACGGAATCAAATGGAAAAACACTACTTCCAACCAACTTTTGAAATGAAGTAAAACATCCATTACTAAGCGTTTTTTTTTTTTCCTATTTACTTCCACTGAAATGTAAATCGAAGAGACCTTTGTGTGTGAAAATACACATTCACTCCTTAAATAATAAATACTTTATTTAAAGTTAAAAAGATTATTAGGATAATTGATTAGGAAGATTTAAAATTGTTGTAACAGAAATCTAAGAGTAATGGTTCGATTTTTCTGTTTGAGAAATTGATGATTGTGTCATTGTCTGGTTTGGTTTTGCAGTCAGAAATCTTCGCGAGATCCAACCCCCATGACCTCAACAACACCACAAGGGTCAGGGACAGGGACAGGGACAGGGACAGGAACCGGAACAGAAACGGGAACCGGAACCGGAACCGAAGGGGCAGGGGTATCCACGGGTACGGACCCCGGGCTTGGGTATTCAGTTGCTGGTTCAGGATCCGGAGAGGCCGTGCTGGCAGATGGGTCATATTTAGCTGGTTTGGCCATGGGAGACTCCTCTAGGACTAGGACAGTTTCCTCTGCGTTTGTCTACTCTGCTACCCTTTTCATTATTCTCTCTTTGCTTTAGCTGCAGCACCACTCTCCTGCCTTTTTTGGTTTGTTAAATTAAATGTAAATGGGTCTTAGATTTGCAGGTTGTAATGGGTTCATGAATTTTGGCTTTGCCACTAAAGCTGGCAGATTCTTCCTGATTGTAAACCCACCCACCTCTAGATTCTCCAAAAAAAAATATATATTCCATGTTTCATTCGTTAAAGTGCTTGTTTTATATTTAATCTTGGGAGCATTTATCTCTCCCATGGAAGCTTTTTGTGGTTCTATTATTGTTGGGGGTTTAAAAAGCCAACATGATTCTGCAATTTTGGGTTGGCTTTGATGGTTTCACATGTATGATAATAATATCATTACGTAGGTGGCTTCGCTTTGAATTTGTTTTCTCCACGACAAAAGAGAGAGAGAGAGAGACTTTTCTCAGTATCATGTAATGTGAACAAACTGTTATGAGACTTATCTTTTGTCCGAGTTAGGGTTCACCTCTCGGCTAATACAAGCAGTTTGGTTGGCTTTTGTCTTTTGCCTGTTGTGGAAGAAGTGAGGGATTTACAAAATGGAGAAATTCAAGACCACCTAAAATTGAAACGGTTGTGTTATTTGTACAAAAATTTGGGGCACCAAAATTTATGGTTAATTTAGTTCAAAAATATGATTAATGAAGTGTTGACTTTGATAAATGAATATATAAATTATCGTAATTCATTAACTATCCATTGAATTTCATTAATCACGATTTTAAATGTCGTTAATCATGATTTTCAGATGGTCAAATAAACATATAATAATATACCTAAAAAATGTTGTTAATGACACTTAAAAACATGATTAATGAAGTTCAGTTGATGGTTAATGAGTTGTGACATATTGTATATCCATTAATCAAACTCACAATTTCATTGACTAAGAATTTTGTTATTCCAATTTGTAGTACAAATAACATTTGTCTCAAACTTAATTAGTACTCTTTTCTCACGTTGCTAACCATCACCACACAAGAACGAGGTTAAGGTGCATTTGGAGTGAGTTTGAACTTATGGGTAGGGGGAAAAGGTTAATCGAGCCCCGAGGACTGAGGGTAGAATATTGCATAACATTAAAAATTATTGGTTACAGTAGAAGTGACTAAACCCACAATGCAAAGGTGAACCCGTCATTTTTATATCCATTTATTATCCAGAACAAGAATAAAAGTCAATAAGAAGATCGTATCTTGTTGAAAGTGCCTCAATTCGTGCTTTAAATTGGTGATGTAATTTAAGTTCGTGAACCTTTCTTCAGCAATTTTCTAAAAGAAGGATCATGTCGTCTAAATGCCGCTGTGTAGGGGACCTACCGACCTACCACAGGTATTTCTGAATGTATAGAGTGACTTTAATACTAATTTAAAATTTTGTGGTATTTGATTACCTCATCTGATGTGAGCTAAGAACCGTTAGTTTGACTGATAAAATCGTGGTTGTATTTGTCGTTTACTTGTGCTACTCTTGTCTCGTGTTTATCATCATGCTTGCTTAGTTTTTTCAAACCTTTTCTTTAGATAAAAATTCATGTTGCTAGTCTTATGTTACATAGAAATAGAAATTGAAACCCGCAAAATTGGATAACACTATTTGGGCCCGTTTATGCTTATTGCGGATTTGCGGTTGGTTAAAATGGGCACGGGTGCTTACTAATTTTGACAGGCAATAACTAGCTATTAAAAATTATTTTTAAAGATACCAACTTTTTATTAATTTAATTGGAATGGTAAACTCGGATATGCAACCCGACTGTTAATTTCTATAATTTTTATCATCTAATTTTTATATATTTAATCTACTATTCTATTACTTCCGTAGATATGAGAAATATAATATGACTGATACAAAAGAAGTTACAGTAAGAGGTTAATATATGATTATTCAATTATAAATGCGATTACCCTTTTAATATGAATCTTACGTCACTATTTTGATTGCATGTGACTTAGATAAGGAAACATGAGTGTAGTGCAGTAGATAGACCAGCAGAGTTCTGAATAAATATTTTCAGGATTCAAGCCTGCTACAATTTCAAATGATAAATTTACAAATTTTGAAATTTATATCAGGTGAAATCTCTGCATGCATTTATGACGGTGATAATAGCATGTATATACGAAACCAATATTTCTAGTGAGATTAAGCTGCTTCATAAATCAAATCGAGTCACAGTCTAATAGTAAAATGTTTAGTTTCTTCACCTCCACATAGTGAAAAGGTTGAATGTGCAGTTCTGTTGCCATACTTGACACTAATTCTATATTCTCCTAAGAATCCATAAAAGCTAAAGGAACCATGTTCATCTGTCACTCCCTCTACAAGACCAGTTTGCCACTCTTCAAGAAGTTTGTCCACCACATCACCCGCTGGGAGGTTTCTGAAATCATTGTCTGTGAGGCACATTTGGTAGCACCCTTCTGGATGGAGTGCCGTCCAAAGCATAATCCCATTCACTGAAGGATGTGAGAAACCCTCCCGCAATACTTGTTCCAAATAAATAGCCTGCGTACAATTAAAAAATGGGAGCAAAGAAATTAGATAAAGAAAATGGTAATTCAATTTTTCATTTTTCTCCTAAAGCTAGGCTTGCTCTAGCTCTTGCTTACCTGTGCATCATTATCAAGTACCTTGCTAATATCAACCTCAGTTAGCCAAATGGGAAGGTTAAGTGTTGCCAACTTGTCTATGATAGCTCTTATAAGGGGAAGATTTGGTATTGTGAAGTGACTCTCTATGCCAATTCCATCCATAAAGACACCATTTTTTTGCAGTTCTCTAAGCCTTGAGATATAGGCGTCAACAGTTGAATTTACATCACTACAAGTTTCCACCACATTGTAGTCATTCATGAACAGGGTTGCTAAGGGGTCCCATTTATGTGTTGTCTCGAAGAAATGCAATGTGGCATCAGGTCCAAGTCTTTGCTCATAGAAATCAAAATGAAGCATTTCATTGCTGACATCCCAGTGTATGAATTCTTCCTTGTATTGGGTCATAAGACTTTGTATTCTTGAATTGACAGCAGCTTGTAATTGAATGCCAGTAAGGTTACGAACCCATGTAGGTATGTATTTAGGGGCTTCCCAGAATATGTTGTGCCCTCTAGCTATGATTTGGTTTGCTCTAACAAATTGCAGCATCTGGTCTGGAATGGTATAATTGACCTTGTCTTGATCAGGCTCTGTGGCCTGCCATTTGAGCTCATTTTCAAATACAGCAGCATTGAACCTCTTCACAAACCAATTCTGTATGGAACAATGGGAAGGATTTTAACTAGCAATTGAACGTCATAAAGGAATGAGGTTTATTGTACTATTAATGTCTATGTTGTGGAAAATGTTAGTGGGGGTTCATTGGATATACAAACCTGATAGGGAAAATTACCAAGAATGGTCTTTGCTATTGCAGATCCAAAAGGGAAGTCTTTTGAGACCTGCTCTAGAGTCATGGTAGCTCCTTGCATTCTCTTTCCATTCCTATCTGACACATGAATCGTTATGGCTCGCTTTCGTTTCTATAAAATGCCAAGGGAAAACAAATTTATTAGACACTTTAGTTATTGTGTTTTTATTTTTTTGACACATCTTTTTCTAGTAATTCTATAGGAATATAAAGAAATAATTATAATTTTATCAACGTCATTCAAACTGAACGCTATTTACCCAATTTATTTTTTAAAAGTTTTGATCGGTTGTTTGGTTACATGAAAGAGATGAAAATTAACAACACATTTTATTGCCATCCTGATATCTATGAAGAAGAAAAGTTAATTGATTTAATTCTACTCACTGTGTTGATTATATGCTGTTGATTGACTCTCCATTGCTCCTTGTTAAATGGTTGCAGTGATGGGCTAGCTAAGTCTATATTTATATCTTTACCATTGGCATTCTGCATTATTACAAAATCAAACAAACAAAACCGAATATATTGAATTGAATCAAATCGCTGAATAGGACAATGTCATTGACTAATAAAGCTAAAAGACAAAGCTACCTGAAAGAAGAGTATAGACAAATTAGAAGGTCGATCCAGAACAAATCCACCTTTGAGAAATGACCAGCATCCACGCTTGGCAGAAACGGTCCCAATGCAATCATGTGTTTCGTTTTCTGTTTGCAGACTAGCCCGTATCATAGCTGAACTCGAACCTTCAATTTTCACCCAAACTGTAAAATACAATTAGGCATGTATTTATTGTGCAAAAGGGCAACTAGTTCTAAGTAACTAACAATACATGGTTCAAATGACCAACTAGTTGCCAAGGATGGGTTTTAAAGTCTGAAATATGTTAAGTATAAGAGCCTGTTTGTTTTAGATTCTATAAGGTAAAATCACGTTGAAAGAAAGCTTATCTCACATAGTTACAAAAATAATTGTATCGGAAAGTGTTATTTTCATGTTTGTGTTCAGAATAATCTCAACTAAAAAAACATTAAGTAAATATTTTATACTCCATAAATCGTGTCATCCGTTGTAGTCTAGTTGGTTAGGATACTCGGCTCTCACCCGAGAGACCCGGGTTCAAGTCCCGGCAACGGAATTTTTTTAATTTCTACAATTCTATCACTTAATTAATCACAAGGTTATGTTGTCTGAAGCAGCAGATAGTGTGTTAAGAATAAAGAAATCACTTGATCACAAAGCTAATTGAAAGGTAGCAAGAAGAGAGTGTACAGGAACATCATAACCCAACTGGAAAAACAGTAGATAGTGTCCTGAGTGAGGTTATGCACGAAGAATGCAGGCATGTAACCATTCACAGCATGGAAGGCAATGTTATCTTCATAGCCCCCAGATTGGGGTTGACTCTGGAAAAGCCCACCCTGGTAAAGTGGCTCCTCAGGCTGCTCTTTGCACTGCCAACCAAGTCATATTTTGGATCAACGACATGAATCAAAGGCCCATTGCATTTTACAAGATAAAATAAGACACCTATAATTGGTGTTGGAAATAAACTGAGAGAGATAATCCCAGTTCAATGGTGAAGTGGATTTATTTTTATTTTACCTCAGTGAAAGCAGTTGAATCATATATTGGTCCATCTGCAGCATAGAAAACAAAATAAGGAGACAAAAAGTAATTTTAAAAATTGCTACTCAGAAATTAACCAAGGTGTGGGAATAGGAACCATATAAAGGAGAAACCAAAGAAGCCCCTATTAGCAGGAAGAAGACTAAAAGAGTAAAGAATGGAATATCCTGCTGCATCCTTGGACTCGGAAGTTGGAACAGGTCACTTTCCTACTGACTGGTATGATAAATGAAAATGTTGTATATAGTGGAAGGGAAGGAATGGTGTAGCATATATATAAATGCGTGTGTTTAGTATTGTCTCCCTCTACCAAAATAAAAAGAAATCAAGGAATAGGTTTAGGAAAACAAAAAGATTGTATTTCGAGGTTAATGGGATTTGGAGCGGATATCACAAGGGAACAAACAGTGTTAGGGGACCTCTCCTCTAAGAAGGCCGTTACTCTACCTCACGTGCTATGTCAAGGTGAAGGAGAGGAGAGACTCGTGTGAATGACTGTTAATTAAATAAAAGACAAACATATACTCTTTTTTTGTTTGTTTTTTGTAACTCATGTGTCTCACTCTATGATGGATTGCAGTTGGCAGATTTTTTTGCTACCTGCTGTATCATTGTTTACCGTACAATTTACCACCTCGATGACTCATTTGCCACGTCAAATATATTATGTTTGATTCCATGATGACATAATGCAAAGAACTGATAATGAATGGAGAATTATTACTCTTAAAGAATAAACAAAACCTCCAACAAAATCAAATGCCAGCCACGGCCAATACAGGATATTAGTGTTCATTAAGGTATCTTAATCGAATCTATAATCGGAGACTAATCCCTTTCGAGATATAAAGATATCAAAATAGGTTTTGCAAATGTCAGCCAAGAGCCAATACAAGATATTAAGCTAGATAATTTGGTAGCAGAGTTGTATCAATAACACGGATTTCAAATTGATTGGTTATTTTGAAATATAGTAACTTCAATTTATTGATTACCAGCACAAGATGAAAGCAGGACATATACTTTTCATCAAGTAGTTAGGTGTAGAGGGTTTGGGACCATATTAGTTACGATTTACAGAAACTTAATGTAGTCACGGTCCAAATGCCAGAAATAACCACCCATTATTTTCCTGTTCTGACTTCTGATATATACCAACAGCTTGCTTATAAATGCTTGAAAGTTTTTAGTACTATAGTATTATAAAAATGCTTGATGCACATCCTCTAGTCTCACCTCAGAAAAATGAGGCAAGATCAACTCTAATTAAATAGTGAAATACTATATAAAAAAGTAAAAATGAGTTGTGAGTGTGTATTTAACATCAACTATTAAGGAAAAAGAAATTCATTATACCAAAAACGTGCTGCTGAAAACTGGCATGTTTGGTTTAATCATTTTCTGATTTCATTTTCAATGAAAATAGAAAATGAGCTTGAAAATGCGTTTGGTTTAGTTTAGTGAAAATGTTTTCACTGAAAACATTTCCTGAATTGGACCCAAATCTGAAAATAAAAAATATTTGTTTTCAATGTTTTCATTCCCAAATTTTTGAAAATAAGAAATGAAAATAGAAAACAGGAAGTGAAAACAAACACGTTTTCAAATTTTGAAAATGAAAACAATTTTTCAGAAAATAGAAACAGGAAATGAAAACAAGAAATGAAAATGCAAACCAAACAAACCATAAAAACTTCAACTTGTGAAAGAAGGAAAAGAAAAATATATGCAGTAAGCTGGTAATCACCAATTTAGCGTGTGTTTGGATGAACGTTTGACAAACGTGATTTTGGATAGAATTGATTTTAATATAATTGAGTTTGAAGTGAATTGAATTATGTTTGAATGCTTTTATTTTGAAAGTAAGTTTGATATAAAACTTAGTATAATTTTTCAATCCAAAAGCAGAAACTACTCCAAGTTGCTTCTGATAAAATCGATTTTGAATGTAAAATTGCTTCCCCAAACGTGTAATCAAATATCTATTTTTCTACTAGAATCATATTTAAGAGGTAGTGTTCTCCATGGCGATACCAAACACATTATTGCGGTTTGCGGATGATCAAGCGATCAATGTTGCTTCGGAGGAACATGGCACGAGTTGACTCGCACGCTAGCTTGTCTTTAGGGACCATAGGATGTGCATCAGCATTACGCCCACGATCTGCTCAGTTTAGACATAGAGTGCTCCCTACCCTTTGTAAATGCCCTATGCTTCAAATATAGGCACCTATTCAAGCAAGACAGAATGGGGAAAAGCAAAATGAATTGAAAGTCACAGAAAACCGCATCTTTGACGTTTAAGTGAAGTATGCTCCTCTTTTGCCTATTTGGTGTCATCAAATTCTGACTAAATTCCTTGATTTCTTTGAAAAAGGCTACTACTTTCTCTTTGCTCATGCCTGATCACCATCAATATACTCCTTTTCATCTTTTTCTTCTTTTTGGATTTTTTTTTTGATTAATTACTCCCCTCGTCTTCTTCGTACCCCCGTCTGATTAAGATTCTGCACTCTCAAAAACCCATTTGCTGTTACAAAAAGTGATTTTGGAAAGTAAAATTTTGTTTGGATAAAATTTACTTCAAATAAAAGTGTGTGCCCAAAGGTTGAGAATTGATTAGCGGGAAAATCTATGCTACTATTCAAGAGATGAAAATTTTCTATTATACTTTAATATCACGTTCTTTCTCTCACATTAATAATAATTTATCGCTTAATAAAATAAAAGCATAACTCATTAACATTTATTCATATTCTCAGCCTTTGATTGTTATGGGACACCGAGATACCATTTTTTTAGACAGCAAAAATTTGTTCCTATTTAAGTATCATACCCATGGATGAGGATCTTCTATCCCATTTTGATATACCACGTCATGTCCCAACCAATAATATCTTGACATGTATTCTATTTTTCAATATTAAATAAAATTTTAACTCATATGATAAGATATTATTGATTGAGGCATGGTATGATACACCAAAATGGGATATAAGATCCTCATCTCATACCCATACATATGTGATCCAATCAGACTGTGAGAATTTAGTTCAATGTGATATTGATAGGACCATTTAATTGAGATAACAGATTCTAATTAGATATAGATACTCAAACCCTCTGTTTTTTAAAGATATCAATTTACCATGCAGCTTTCACCCTTGAAACACAACTTGAAAACGCATATTACATTACTACCCTCCATTGGTTTCATTCTTTTCTCTCCAACTCTCACCAGACAACCCCTCTTTACTCCCCGCCGTAATTTTAATTTCAATCTACAACCATCTTTCTTTCTTCCTCCATCTGCAGGAGTCACTCAAGGTTTGTTCTTCTTTATTTTTTTTTTGTAGATCTATTCTAATTTTTTGCTCTATCTCGTGTGTATTTGTTTTTCCTTTTTCTTTTCAATCTATTTTTTTACAGCCCAACTGATGCGATTGGGTATTAGTTTCTCACTGAAACTAATAGCCGTGGCTTATGTTTCTTCATTCTTATATGGCTACCATGTTCGGTATTAGTTTCTCAGTGAAGCTTGATCAACCATTATTCTTCTTGTGGCTGTACGAAGTTTCTGATTTCTTTATTGCTATTGCCAATGCAGAGTAGTAAATAAGGGGCATGTCTTCTATACTACTGGTGCATCATGATAATATTTATATTACCTCCTGAAGTCTTGTTATAGGAAACAATTCAACTACTTCCAGCTTTGCAGGCCAAAGAAATTTTTCTGATGCAGTTAAGTAAATAACTAACTGTATTGGCGTGGTTCTTCATCCCTGCATCAGTATCATCTTGATACAGTTGCAGAGATTGTGCACAACCAATGATACACTTGTTACATTTCTAACTTATAAATAAAGTGCTTAAGATCAACTCCAAAAACAGAGGGGCTTAAGTAACTCCTAAGAGTAACTCTAATGCTAAAATGTTGAAATCTTCCTACTGTTACCAGGCTTTAAAGCAGGACGGATCTAGAGGGAACAAGCATAGGTGCTAATCCTTCCCTTTTGCATTAATTTTGTAAAATTATATATATATATATATATATATATATATATTATATATTTGGCCCTACTTTTAATGCTTTTTGAATCTGTCTCCACTTCAAAGTTCAGAGTTCTAGTTTTATATGGTATCAACATGATGTTAAAGCTATATGATTTAGTGTGTGTTTGGATCAGCTGTAAAAATTCGATTATTTCAATAATTGATTATATGGATAATTGATTATTGATTATAATCAATTATAATAGAATCAGTTTTATGTTTGGATGTTTTTACTGAAAAGCGATTATAAAATAATCTATTTCATTTGGGTTGTGTAAAAAAGTCACTTGTATATAGTAAATTACTAAAAAGAGTAAGAAGTTATTTGTATAATTTAATAATATTTGTTTGGTAGTTAGTTTTGTAAGGGTGAAATAGGAAATGTGTTATTGGTTTCAAAATAATCTAACAGTTTCTTAAATAAGCTTCAAACTTCTAGCTTCTCTAAAAACAATTTTTTTCTCATAAAAATAGTTGTTTTGAAATTTGATCAGTTTACTCAAATATACCAGCTTCTATTAAAAAGCAATTTTTATCATGAAAAAGTTGTTTAATTCTTAGCCAAACACCGTGATAAGTGTCTTTTGCAAAAAGGAAAAAAAAGGTTTTCAGTGGGAGTAGTTGCTTTACACCGAAAAGGAAAGGAGTTGGATTTTGGTATCAACTCTAACAACATAGCCCATATTGTATTTGTAACATAATGCTTCATGGGTATAGGGCGGGGCAAATTGCATATAAGTTGTATAATTTTTGGTCTCACATATTGAAGTCAACGAGAAAAAAACATGGAAAGGAAAATCAACACTATTTATACCCTTTTTAGTAATTTTACCTCAAAACTACTTCAAAAATGAATTTATTTTATTCTATCCAAACAAAATTAATTTTTCTAAACTCATTTTAAAATATCATTACCAACCCAAAACAATTTTTTTAACCTCGATCTTTTAAAAATTTAATTCTTTTAAAATCAATTTTATCAAAATCTAAAATAAATGAACCCTTCACCGCTTATAAATTTTCAACAACGGTCCCTCTTTTCATGTCAAACTTATAGGTTTCTCTCTTTTTAAAATGAAGATCTCTAATTTTCTCTTGCATAAATATTATGTAAAATTTATGAGATGAGAAATTTTTATATTGAAAAATGAAGTCGATTTCATAGTACAGCGTGTAGAATAAAAAAGTGAAGTATATACTTCTTAGGGCATCTTTAGTGGGAGTTTCATAGGGATTCCTTAATAATAAAATATTATTATAATATGTCACATATGATTTTGGGTTCCTTAATTTTAAAATAGGTTCCTTATCTAAGAAACTTAAAAAGAGAGTTTCATCGCATTTAAATATTATTTTTTTATATTTGATAGTGTAAAGGTGAGAGAGAGAATGTGGGATTTAAAGGGAGAGAGAAGTTAAGGAATTTAATAATATAAATTCCCATTGAAGTGAAAATTAAATAAATATCGTAAATTTGAGTTGACATATATGAACTAACTTAAAAAATTGAAATAGATTCCTTAAAATCTTACCATGATGGGAGATGTTGTTATAATTATGCTGGGTCAAATTATTTTACCAAGTCCGAGCCATAAATTTTGGTCCAAGGTTCTCCTTTCGGCTGCTAATGTTGTTCTATTAAACTATAAAGTGGTCCTTTAGCTTGTTATTGTTTTTTATTTTTGACAGATTTAGCTTGTTAATTTGTTATTGTTCTTCTCTGAAACTTGGAGTATCCAGTGTCCACCTTGTTATTGTTCTTCGCGTGGGTTTCCTTTGTTTATGATTTATGTTCCAACGAATCTGTTCTCTTTGCTCACACCGTTGCTATTAAGATTCTTAACAACTCAATATGGTCAACATTTAATACTTTGTTTGGTTTAGTAAAGAAAGTGGGAGTAAAGAAATTGGAAGGAAAGAGAGAAAAAGAATAGAAAATAAGATGATTGTTTAGTTGTTGATAGAAAAAAAAAAAATGAAAGGAAAAAAAAACTAAAACTTTCTCTCATTTAATTGTGTAGAAAGCGAAAATCGAGTTTAGTATTATCCAATTTTCCAATGGGGAGGGAAAAGATGAACATTTGAGGAAATAATTTCTCCATATGCTCATTTGGGATTTTTTTATTAAATAATATTTTTTGCCTAAATCACCGTAAAAATAGTATTTAGTGCAATGTGAGTGATCAATTCATAGTGACAACAAAGGCTTTTAAACTAAAAGACTGTTCAAATTTTGTATAATAAGACAAAGCAGAAAAGTCATAGTTGGGTTTAGTTTTTCTTTGCGTGATGGTGGCCAATTTTCACGGTTTTTTCTATGGATTTAAAACAAGGGTATGTATAATACACCGGACTAATTTTCTAAGTATTTTTAGAAGGAAAAGAAAAAGAATCAAACACAAGAAAAGAAAATAATCATAAATGAATACCAAAAAATACTTGTTGCCTCATAGTTGGTATGAAAGCAGGCTTCAAAATTAATAAGAGAATGCACTAAATCAAAAGGAGAAACTAACGCATACTCATTCTGTAACAAAATATAAGCAAAAATTGATCCATCTAAATTATAACAAAAAATAAGCAAAAGTTGACTTTTTACATCCTATTTAATGATAGTATATCAAAAATGCCTTTTGTTTTATGGCATTTAATTGAAACAAGTTTTCGTACAATACAATTAATGTGGATAAACAAAGGGGTAATTTAGGCAACGAAGTTGAACTTTTAAATCAGATTAACAACATTAAATGTGAATAACTAATTATCTTAATAAGTGTGAAGATGGTTAAATTTGCTTATATTTTGTTACAGATGAAGTAAGTACTTTTATGAAAGGATAGTGTAGGTTGCTTAGCTCTTTGACATAAGGTATAATGAAGAGGCTCTTCCTTAACGGGGCCTAGAGCTCCCTTGGAGATGAGGGGATGCAATTGACTAAGGGAATTATGACCAAGACGATGATGCCACAATTGAATCTAGTCATGTCACAAAGATTTGATGTAGAAGATTAAGGAACATAAAGATCAATGAGATCAAACAGTGTTCCGACTTTGCTACCATTCCCAATGATTTGACTCGTTCGTGGATCTTGCACACGACAATTAGAAAAGGAAAAGATATCTTCATAACCAAGATCACATAGTTGTCCAATAGAAATAAGATTGGAATTTAATTTGATAATAAGATATGCATCAAGCAAATCAAGAGTTGATCGATATATAAAGCCCTTATGACTTACGCTCATAAGAGATCCACCAGTTTCATGTACAGAAGGTGTAATGTTATTAAATGATAAACAAAAAAATGAAAGAGGTGTAGAAGTCATATGGTTACAATGAGTAAAAATCCTCTTCATTTCTCAAAAGAAATGGATGGCTCCATTACTATAGTTTTAGGTGTATAAACACATTTATTTTTAAAATGGATGACATTTATTACGCTTTTATGTGCTTTATACACCTAAAACCATAGTAATGGAGCCATCCATTTCTTTTGAGAAATGGAGAGGATCTTTACTCGGTTACAACAAGCAGAATCGAAGTACCATTTGTGATTACTTGGTGTGGGGGATAAGGTAGAGAGGTATTTCCAGATTTGGAGAGTGGATGTTTAAAAATTAATGGACGTTGGAACACCAACAAAAGAGGCATGAGATTCATTGGCAGCAGTAGCAACAAGCATTGAAGCTCACTTTGATTAGCTGTTTGAAGGCTTGTGAGAAAATTTTGAATCAAGTGTCTCGATGTCTGGCAATATCGACAACAACCATAAACGTTTAACTTAACTAAAATAGGCTGAGATATATCAAATATCTTCATCATAAGATGCAGGAGTGTATTTTTGGAGCCGGGGACACCAACAAAAGTGATTGAAAAATGACAGAGAACCAACAGAGACGACGAGGAAACTAGTAGGAACAATAGATGAACAGACAGCCAACCGAAATAAGGATCTCAAGGCTAAGTTTTTGACACCATGTTCGAAGTACAGACACCACAAAGAAGATATATATGAATGTGTTGAAAAAAAGAAAGGGCAGTCCTATTTTTGTATAACTATGATATTTACAAATAGATCTGGTATTAATTACACTTAACCACAAAAATAATCTTATTATGAAGTCAAATATTGTACAAATCATTATTAAATCAAACTAAATCATAACATAATCTAATCGAATCAGCTCATATCGCAACAAATCATAATATAATATAATCAAATCAACTTATATTGTAACATTCTAATTTCACCGGAAAAACCAAATTAACGTTCCTGAACTATTTGAGAATTTTCAAAATAGGTCTCTTACTTTAATACTTTGTAATTGAGTACCTACACACAGAAAATTTGTAATTGAATCTTTCATACACTTTTCCGTTAAAGTTTCATTGAGTGTAGAAACTTATTTGAATTTTCCTGAAAAGTATAAAAACCTACTTAAATTTTTTCAAAACGTTTAGGAACCCACAAATAACGAGTGATAGATTACTTAACGGAATGAATAAATACTTAAGGAAACTCTACAATAAAAATGTATTGATGAATCCAATTACAAATTTTTAAAATATAAAAACCTAATTTAAAATTCTCAAATAATTCGAAAATGTACATTAATCTAACCAAAAAAAAAATTAACTGTGGAAAGAGATGGATCCAGCAAGGATTTTCTCAGAGTGGTCCTGCTAAGGTCAGAGATGCCATTCCTTCAATGCAGCTTCTGCCTTCTGTGGAATAGGGACCGTTTGATATGGATAACACAGCCATATGGGGACACATGCCCCTCTTCTAAAGACCCCCTTGCCAATTGATATGATTCATCGCACAATTTCCACCATTTTGAATGGATGTGTTCCCCACACCGAGCAACTGCTATTCAAGCATGGCACCGATTTAGACAAACACAGAACGAGGAAAAGCGAAATGGTTTTTTGGGTACAAAATACGGAAAAAGGGCAAAAAATGGAAACACAAGAACAAAACTACAGAAAAGGGGGTAGATTCGTTAAGGCACAGAAAGCGAAGAGGGGCCTGTTTGATTTTGATACCACATAAAGTCACATATTTGTCATTAAGTGAATTATGCAGCATGCTCTCGTGATGGGGACTTGTTTAATATCTTCAAATTCTTGCTGATTGGCACGTGTACCCTACCATTTTGTTCCTTCATACTTTTTTATCTCCGCAAAATTTTACAGTATTTCTATGAGTAATTCTTGGCAAGGATTACATAACATAGGTACTTCTGTCAAAGATTACAACCATGGATGGGATTGCCACTTTGGACCTAAACACTTCATTAGTGACTGTCGCTTATTATGGAATTACACTAACTAAAAAAATGTGAGAAAACAACCCACATAACAACACGCTAGTTGACAGAACAAACCGCACAATATTTTCAACCTACCAAAAAATCAGCACAATATATTGAAAATTCTATTCTCTCCTAATTGAACGAAAAGATTATCCCTCGCTGATCCTTGAAAACATATCATGAAAAATAATAGTACAGAGGAATGTAAAAAGCTTACTTATGCTTCAGAATAGAATTACAAACAACTAGCCAACCTTTATTTAAAAAGAATGAATTAACTATCCTATAGGATGTCACTGAGCAAAAAGCTCATCAATCCCAGTATTGTTTTGTTGTACCATCTTCTATGTCTGATTCCGGCTCATTGGCTAGTGGATGTCCCTGAGGACTTCTTGGATTTTTTGCTCATGGAAATCTTGTTGTAAACATTCTTGGTTCTGATTGCCAATAGAATGTCTAAGACGAACCCAACAATACATGCTCCAGTCATGACTATAAAGACTAGCCTGTAACAGTGACCTCCAACACAGGTGTTGCCTCCTCCAGCGGTGGCTGTCGCCTCCATATCATACAGTATGCCAGCAAGCAGCCCGGAAAAGAGGAAAGAGCCAAGAGGAAGGTTGAGGATGAGAATGTTGTAAATGAGACCATAATATTTGAGTCCAAATAACTCAGAGGCTGTTGGGACTGTAATAGCCAGCCGGACTCCATAGCATATGCCAACTACAACAGACCCAATGTACAGGGAACCAGGCATAGCCATGGCCAGAAGTATGTAACCCACGGCCATCAGAATCTGAGATGCTGCATTCCAAAGAGGTCTAGGCGTTGCAGCTTTCCTGTGAACAAGAAAAATTAGAAAAAAGAACAACGTAGACAATTAGTTCAAACTTGATGGTCAAACAATACTTGTCACATTGGATCACACAAAACATAGGAGAATCTAACAACAATTTAATAAGTTTCCATGTGACCTTGCATTTAACCCAGATTCCCCTCCCTCCTTAATAATAAAATCTATACAGAGTTGAGGACATCCAATAATGAATTGTCATTGCCAATTCAAGTTCTAAAATAGGACGTAATCCAAAACATTTTCTGAAACTCGCTACGATAACTTTGTACCTAACTTTCTTCTACCTATAAAGAAGGAAAAAGATCGAGATATATCATTTACCAAAAAACGAAAAACGAACGAAATACATAATGCGAACTTGAAATGCATTTTAAATAAAGAAGGAATAATTACTAAAAGTAGAAACAATATCTGATGAAATGAAACATCTAAAATAAAGAAAAGACAAATTCCACAAATATGCTCTTTATACATGCATCAGAAACTGATTCCAAATGAATCTAGTCATGATTATGATCTACGTATCCCCAGATATGGTATAAAAGACTGCATATATTTTATTTCTTTGGCAACAATAAATTAAAGATATTTCATATTGTGTACGATTCTTTAATTGGTTTAAGAAAAAGGAAAAGGAATATTTGGAATGGAAGTTGGTACTGCAAATAAAGGGCACGGGTTGGACTTACTTGATGAAATGCTCCGAAACCGAACCCGAGATGATCCGTCCGAAAAAGCCCCAAATACTGATCAAGGAGACGAAGATTGAGACGTCGGTGTAGCCGAGAGCCAACCCGATTTGACCCAAATTATTCTGCACCGCCAAACCCGTTCCAACCCCACACAGAAACGACACGAACAAGATCCAAAAATCCACGCTACTGAGCGCCTCCAGTATGGTGTGCTCCTCACCCACCACCGGACGCCTCTTCACTTCCTCCACCGCGTTTTCATTTTCACCGCTCTGAATTAACGGTTCGTTGAGCCGCTGCTCCTCCACGTCCTGAACCGGTTTGAACCGGTTGGAGAGGAAAGAGTAAACCGGAATCCCCAAAGGCGAAACCAACATAAGAAGCAAAACGGCAGCGAACACCCGAGACACCAAGGTGCTGGGATTAGGCACGAAGCCGTAAGCCAATAAATAAACAGCGATTACGACAGCAACGGCGTTGAATACGCCGAAGTACCTTGCCTCTTCCTTGTCTTCCGCGGCGGTGGTTGACTTAACGGGAGGAAACTCACGGAGGAAGAAGATACCGGAGATGCAAACGGCGAAGGGGATAAGAGACAACATGAGGAGAAAGGAAGCAGGGTCGTCGGCGAAGAGAGCAGAACAGAGATTGGTGAATATAGCAGTGCTCAACCCGACAAAGCCCTTAAGAATGCCGGAAACGGGACCTCTGTTTCTCCGAAAGTTGCGAATGGAAGTAACCAAAACGGCAGTGTTCATCCAGGTTGTGCTGTTCCCTCCCATGCAGAGAAAGATACACATCTGCCAGTAAGGAAGGGGGTTAATTCTCTGACTAACGACAAGCCATTGAAGACCGTACCCGATAAGGCCTTCGACGGAGCCGATGAGAAGAATTAACCAAGTGGGGAAACGGTCGGAAGCGAGGCCGGCGAGAAGGCCAAAGGCTTTGCCCACATCTTTGGCAACGGAGAGGTTGTTGAGCTCCAACTGGGTGAGGTGCATGAGGGATTTGAGAGCATCGGAGTAGTTGGAGAAAGTGTAGTTGTTGCCGGAGATGGATTGAATCCAAACGGCGGCCACCAAACCCAGCCATTTGCTGGCGGTGGAAACGGGAGAGGAGGTTAACTTGCCCGTGCCCATCAGAACCGAAGACACTGTGGAAGGAAGGAAGGAAAGTTGTTGAATTAATTTTAGGGACAGCAGCTATATAATATTTATAGCGAGGAGGAGGACGACATTTTAGCACACGTTTTTGTTTGCTGTTGTTCACCTCCCTTACTTCTGTTCTGTTTGAAGATGATGAGTGCACTCACTTGCGTAGCTAAATGAACGGACAAGAACCGTAGAGTTTTTTTATAAATAAAAATATTAGAAGGAAGACAAAAGTGTGAAGAATAAACAATCAATTTTATCTTTAAAATTATAGGATTATATTAATTTAATTTTTTATATTATTAATATTTTAAAATAATTTTTGAAATTTTAAAATATATCAAATATATTTTTAATATTATTTATTTAATTTTAAATATATTCTTGATATTATTAACTTAATATCATTATAATTCATATAAATATTAATATTAATAAAAGAATGAATTTGATTAATTTTTTATAATTTTAAAAATTATTTTAAAATATTAATAATATAAAAAATTAAATGATATATTCCTATAATTTTAAAAATAAAATCGAGTGTTTACTGAAAGTGTAAAGTAAAAGAAAGAAAGAACATTGCAAGTTGCGGAAAGTAAATTCACTAAATTGCAAATTGCGCAAGTGGAAGACGGTCAAACATTTTTCTATGGGCGAAGAGAGAGAGAGAGAGAGAGATTGGAGGGGGAGGCCGTACTTGCTCAACTTGTCTGTCCACTTGATATTTTTTACCGTACACCTTTCAGAATTGGTAGTAAGTAGGTGTCGTTGGTGGGACCAAACAATATCTCCTCCTCTGGATAAATGCTATAAAGTTATTTTTATTTTTTATTTTATTATATATATGTATTTCAAAAAATATATTAAAATATTAAAAGAATATTATATTATTATTCTTTTTTATTGTTTAAAAATTATTTCTCTAATGCTATATTTGATTTTGCGAAAAACAAGGAGGAATGAAAACAACAGGAAAGAAAAGATAAGGAAAAGGGAAGAAAAGAATGAAATGTATGGATCCTAGCTTAAATTTGCTTTCTTCTCGTATCGGAAAGAAAACAGTATGAAATGAGCACTTTTGAGGGAAAAGACCCTAACACCCCTCCTTTAATGTATTTATTATTAAAACTGAATTGTAAACATCAAACGGTGAAACCCACTTGTGAATGTCATGTCAACAAGGAGTGTCTCACACTATCATTGTCGCTGTGAAAATGTCAACGTTCAATAATCAAAGGAAAAGACAAGGTGAAAAAATGCATTGGATTCTATTATTAAGTTAATAAATTTTATTAATTTGATTCATTTGAAAAATTAAAAATCATACTTAAATTTATTTAAAAGTAATTAATTAATAAATTAAATAAATATTTAAAGGGGATTATATTAGTGAGAATATAATTTTTATTTTTATTCTATTTATTATATCTTATTTTTACTTAAAGGTATTTATGTCATTTCATAAATATATTTTTTCTTTCCTCTCACTTTCTATACAATCAAATTAGAGGAGAGAAAATTTTTAATTTTCTTTCCTTTCATTTTTTTCTTATACCAAACAATTAAAAATCATCTCATTTTCTATCTTTTTTCTTTCCTTCTTCTTTCTTTTCGTACACTTTCTTTTCTCTAATTTTCTTTTGTAAACCAAACAGAGTGTAAATGATAGTAACGATGTACAACCCCCAAAATTCAGTTTTTAAAATTGGGCATTGATATGATATTCTTGAAAAGTAGAGTGCTTGGGTATCAGAATGCGCCACTTCAATTAATTGAGTTATGTCAATGTCACATGAGCTAAGTTCTCACCATCTGATTGGTCCATATAGGCAATGGTATGATACCCAAGGTCTACCATAGAATCTTCCTTTAAAATTATATGACTTTTTTTGTCAAAAAAGTGATCCAATCACATGGTAGAAAATCATTTGACTTGACTCATTAACATGATTTATTTAATTGAGATGATATATTCTGGTTGTATAAATGACTTTTACTCCAAAATTATTAGAGATACTAGAGAAGACACCATTTTAGTATTGCTAACTTTTTAATTTTATCTGTCATATTTAATAAGGATTTAATTGCTATGAACTGACAATGTAAAGTTTTTTAACACCGTCAATCAATTAACAATTGTCACACCAATAAAAATGATTGACTCTTATCCTAAGTCATTCAAACCATAATTTTTCAATGATATAGATTATACTCTGGGTCTGTTTGGTAAAACTTGCGGATAACGAATAAGCTAGCCGATAACAAATGATTTAGCGGATAGCGAAAGTGGAAGTGTTTATTAAAATTAACGGTTGAACTACCTGATAAATATAAAATGACATAAAAAGACACATGCTTATACCTTTTTATATAAATGTTTTTTATATATAAATGATAGTCTTACCTATTTATAATATATTATATTATCATATAAAAAAATAATTAATATATGTTATATTATCATATAAATATTAAACTACTATGATAGAATTAGTATAAAAAATTGGAGGTAAATCAGAAAAGTAACGTGAAATGCTTATGGGAAGAGGAAACATTTTAATATTTTATTATATATTGGGAAAGGTAAAAGTGGCAATAAAATAATAAGGATAAAAAAGAAAAAAAATTGTTATAAGTTATAAGTTTAAATGCCACTTAAAGTAACGTCCGGAAGAAACGTTATAAACTCATAAAAAAAACGTTATAAGCTAGTAACTAATGCGCTTATCAAACAAGATTACTAACGTTAGCTTATAGCGGCTAACGGATGAGACTTATTATCAAAGAGACTCAATTTCTTAACTTTTATCTATCATTTTTTTTTTAGGATATGCCACACGCAACTGTAGAAACTAGTCCTATAAGATACTGGATGGTAATGAAGGCTAAACTCTCTCAACGAGATTTTTTTCATACGTAAGAGTCAGGGATCGAACTTCTGACCACTAAATTAAGGGATTTGATTCCGTTACCACTCAAAACAGGTGATAACTTTTATCTATCACTTAAAAAAAAAAAAAAAAAGCAGTTCAATTTTACGTATTATTTTAAAAACATGATGAGTTATTAATTATTTTCTTATACCATTGGCGCTATTTAATGATTCTTTTAATTCTCCGCTAATAACCTTAAAGGAGATATAAAAATAAATTGAAGAAATATTATTGCGTTGAAGAAATAGTATCTCTTTGAGAATATTATTTTTCTCAATAATTTTTTTTTATATTTAACGTATTGTTCGGAGCACGAAAGAAATTAAGTGGAAAGAAGTAGGATAGAAAGAAGTAGGAGAGAAGAGAGAATAAGTAGAAAATAGGTAGATTTTTAGATTGTTTGGATTGAAAGAAATAAGAGAGAAGTATGAGAGAAAGAAAAGTAAGTTTTTTGATAAAAGACATATTTATCCTTATAACATGTTTACACTGTAAAAATCAAAAGGATAACATTGTAAATTCAAAGATTTTTCACTCTCTCTCCAGTTCTCTCGGCATAAAGGAGGAGATTTTTTTTTCTTGTGGGTCCCACATGTCATTTTCTATCTTCTCTGTTTTCTATCCTTCCCAAACAATGTAAGTCACATTTTTCTCTTTGATTTCTTTCTTTTACACTTCTTTCTTCACAAAATTACCAGAAACAAACAAAGCGTAAGTGTTTCGGGTTTAAGGGAAGATGTTTGATATGAGTAAGTAAAATTGATTACTGCTATTAAGTATTGAATTTAATTAGTATGAATGGTTAATGTAATAATTTTTTATATTATCATCAATCATAAATTGTCACTTTATTAAAAATATTTAGCTTTAAAATTGGGTAAATATCCGATTTGGTTTCTGAAATTGTAGTGTCGTATCAACTTGGTCCCCCACATTATTCTAAAATGATCATTGGAATTATAAAATGTAGCAAATGCATCCCTAATATTATTCACTTAGTTTCAAATACATCCATGACATTACCAATTTAATATCATTATAGTCCATACAAATATCAGCGAAGAGACGAATCTGATTACTTTTCTACAATTTCAGGGATCATTTTGGAATATTGATGATATGGGGGACTAAGTTGATACAATCCTACAATTTTAGGGACCAAATTGAGTATTTACTTCTTTAAAATTTATCTTAAATCTAATTAGTTGACTTTTTTATATGAATCAAGGTGCCAATAGCCAAAAACTAATCCCTTTCGATTCAGGAAGATCACAAAAGTGTAATATGACTTTTTAATTACGAACAAAATTGCCAATGTATAACCACTTTACTGTTGTCTTATAAATTAAGTATTATAAATTATGAGTTTAATTGTTATATACTAATAGTGTAAAGCCTTTTTACACAGACATTCAATCAAATATTGTCACATCATTAAAAAACATTAACTCTTACTCTAATTATCTTAAAGGTCACTCATATTATGGTTGATGATTGGTTGATAATATAAAAAACTTTATACTTTCAATGCATAACAATTAAATTCATAAATTATATTTGTTCGTTCATAAAAAATAAATTATATTTGTTCTATTTTTCATTTTTTGGTTAATTTTTCTTCAGAATTTCATATATATGGTAAGTGAAGGTCAAAGGTCATGAGATCCAATCTAATGTATAGATTAATTAAAAGAAACCTTACTTAAATAGTAATTGCAATCAAAATGAACAAATTGAATTCATTTATTTACCCCCCTTTCCACAGAATATTTATTTACCATCCCTTCCGCTGGTTTAGATCTTCTCAATATTATAAGAGAAAAACGGATAAAAGTAAGGCTTAATTGCACTTTTTATCCCTCAGGTATCACGATTGTGCAATTTTGGTCCCTCGGGTTTTAATTGCGCCAATTGAGTCCTCTAAATATCATAATTGTGCAATTTTGGTCCCCTAAGTTTCAATTGTGCTAATTGGGTCCCCCACGTATCATGATTGTGCAATTTTGATCCCCAAGTATCACGATTGTGCAATTTTGGTCCTCCAAGTATCACGATTGTGCAACTTTTAACATCAACAGCCTACGAAGCACATATGCGATTGATTTGACACTTAATGAGACTAGTTTGACAGCTTACGTGTCATTCTTATGTGACATTTAATGACGTGCATTTGACCATTAAATTGTGTGATATGGCAATGTTGTCTTATAAGAATATCCTATAAACTGTCAAGTTGACTTCACTAAGTGTCAAATTAGTCCCACGTGTCCTATGTAGGCTACTGAAGTTAAAAATTGCACAATCGTGATAATTGGGGGACCAAAATTGCACAATCATGATACGTGGGGGATCCAATTGGCGCAATTGAAACTTGGGAGACCAAAATTGCACAATCGTGATACTTGGAGGACCCAATTGGCGCAATTAAAATCCGGAGGACCAAAATTGCATAATCGTGATACCTGGGGGACCAAAAGTGTAATTAAGCCTAAAAATAATTATAATAAGGCTCATTATTATTTTGACATGGTTCATTAAATTTGTTTTTCTTTTTCTCTTTCATAATATAAGACCAAACATAAAAGAAAAACATGACATACCCAAATCCATGCCAATGAGGCTCAACAGAAACACATAATGATCTAATTCTTTTTCTCGTTTAGGAAAAATGCTGAAACTCTAGAACTTGAAATTGGAAACTTTAGAGGAAAGCATAACAGGATCACACCTCCAAAAGTAACGTAAACAGTTGCTGAAAATTGAAGACAATAGAGTTTTGCTTTTTACGGGGAAAACGTAAATAAGGGAAGAAGAAAGAGGTCTTTACCGGTGTTAAGTGTGAAGTCTCATGCCCGTTAAGTATATAAGCAAATAATTATTTATAATCATTTATGCCATCCTTCCTTCATGAGTTACCTTTTGGAACGAAGTTAGAGACTCAATTATTTTAACAGTATCATAACCTATCAGTATGTTAGACCAACCACAAATGTTATTCTATGAACGAACTTTTGAAGTGGAACTGACCCAAATATTTTAAGAACTAGCTTGGATCAAAATGTGACGGTTTGATCCTTGTCGTCTTATTTTTCATTCCGGTTTTGAAGATTGCATCTCCCTACTCGAATAAAATTTTAGATAATAGGAACTCGTTTGATGGTCAAGATAAAATAAGAACGGATAGGATATGAGAGTTGGATAAGGATATAGCAGGATATGAGCATAATAAGCCTTTATCTTATCCGATGTTTGATGCGCATCATATAATGACAGGATATGATATAATATATCCACAAATAATAAAATTACCTTTATATCAAAATTATATTTTTTTCAAAAATAAATTTTAATATTATTTGATTTTTATATATTTAAATTAAAAAATATATATAATATTTGATAATATATATTTTTGACAATCATACATTAGTCCATTTTTTAAATTGTAAAAAATTAACTTGTGACAATAATATATATTTTTGGCAATCATACATTAGTCCGTTTAAATAGTCGGAATATATATTGCAAGAATAATATATATAATAAGGAGTTTAATTGCTATAAATTTTTACGCAAACAACCAATCAGAAATCATGGTGTGTATGACTTTTAAGGTAGTTAGGATAATAATCAAACACTTTAGCTTATGTGACAAATTCTGATTGATTGTTTATGTAAAAAATCTTTACACCGACAGTATATAATAATTAAATCCTATAATAAAATAGCAACGCTACAATATATATTAACAAAGAAAAAAAAATTGGGGGAGCCATGGCTCCTCCGTGTCACTACAAAGATCCGTCCTTGAACTCAACCCCTCCCGCAGAATAGAATTATAACTAAGTAATATGATATAATAAGCTAACAGGATAAGTTTATCCTATCCTGCTGGTTCACCAAACTACAGATTAAAGTAGGATATGATAGCTTATCATATCATGCCTCCTTTATCCTGACTATCAAACGGGGCCTAAATTTCAAATATCGAAAGAGGGCATGTCACAAGGGTCGTTTTAAACTGAATATTGATTTTTATCGTGGTACGAGCTATTTATTTATAAGGAAACGTCATCGATAATTGAAAATTTTAAATTAAGTATTGATAGGAATCATGAAATCCATAAAAGGATGAAAGAAATTTCGAGGAATGTAAATATGAAATTGATAATATAGGAAAAATTATTACAAAATGATTATATCAAGTCTTTATATAGGCTAACAAACTGATAACTGACTATCAACAAACTAATAACTAATTTCTAACTAACTATATCTCTAATAGCTTCTTGCAAGCTGGAAGTGTGCATTAGTAGGTCTAGTTTGAAATGAACAATACAATGCAAGTGAAAAAAAAAAAAGAACAATCGTGAATAAAAAATTACAAATATACAAGTCGTAATCACATCAGCTAATCAAAAAAAATCTAACAATGATATAGATAAAGATCAAAATTTATAGATCTAAGAAATCTTTGATATTCTTTTGGATCACGTCGATTTTCTTTTAGTGTTCCCACTACATTAATTTCAAAAGCCAACAAATTAAAAATTGGAAAACGTGGTGCACTAGTCAGTAAACAAAGTGAAAAGTATAAGAAATGCAACGAGTTGTTCAAAAAAATGATCATAAGAAAAATATATAAAAAAAAATGAACTTGGCTCCCAGATTAAAAGTTATGATGAAAGTTATGAATTGTATGAGGAATGCTAACAATATTTTTTTTCTAGACACTATTTAATACACGTTTTAATATTATATAGAATTGATATGTGATCCACTAAATGGAGAATATATTTAATATACGTTTTTTCTAGACACTATTTAATACATGTTTTATTATTAATAATAAATTTTTTTTTTTGAAACCACATATTTTTTTTTCTAGACACTATTTAACAATTTTTTTTCTACACACTTTAATAATAAAGAATGTATTAAAAGAGTGTATTGATAATATTTTTCACAAAATTTTATCAAAGAATCTAGCAGAAGTTCCAAGCTTTTCGTTCATAATGGAGAGCCACATTTTTGAATGGAGAAATACGGGTAAAAATAGGTTGGACCACTCATTAGGAGTTAGGGGTGATTATATTCAAACTGATCAAAACAAAAATCGTAAATCGATCTAAAATAACTGAAAAGCCTAATAAAATCAATATCTATTGGATTTTTTTGGATCTTATTTTGTGAAAATCGATTGGATCAGATTTCGGATTACTTTTTATAAATCGAACCAAATCAAACCAAATCGCATATATAAATTTAATATATCTTTATTCTATTTTTTGAACTATTGATTTTTTATTTGTTGATTTTGTTTCTAATAATACTTACTAATTTGATTTGACGTAATTTACTGCTACATGTTCCAAATATAAAAAAATGCTCTAGAATTAGATGATGATGATGACATCTATTTATTTTAGACACATTTTATGAAATGTTATTATTTGAACGTATCAACAAATATATTCCAATTTAAGATTTTATTCAATTTAGCTTGTCATCTTGATTCTTTAATGTAATATAAATATGTAATGATGTGTCGGTAAAAACCGAATCAACCGATCTAATCCAAACTGCATTTAACCGGATCGGATTGGATCAAATTTTTTGAAGTAAACAATCCAAATCGAACTGAATCACATGTTGTTTTAATATTTGGATCAAATGACTTTTTGTCTCAAAGTTGATCCAAACCGATCCGTGAATACCCTTATCAGAGGCCTATGGTCTTGGATTATTTAATAAAAAGGATCACGTCTTGGTTTTTCGAAAAGCTTGTTTAGTTAAAGAGGTTAGACTTGGCTTATGGAAATGTCTTTTAAGCCTAATAAACCGATCCGTTTATAAATAAAATCATTTTTTAATAAAATATATAATATATAATATTATTATTTAATAATAATGTATATAATATTATTTTCTTGACAAATTAATATCAATACGAAAGGTGGGATGTTGGCCTATTTAATGAACTTATCTATTAAATTTTTAGCATATTGACATACTTAGAGATAGCTCTATTGATCTATTTAAAGGCCTTAATGCAAAATATGTCTTTAAATATATTTTCAGACTAGGTCGAACTTCTAAAAAGATAAAATTAGATCTTAAAAATAGCCTATATTAAATAACATGACAGATTTAGAACATATATTTTTTAAGTAGATAAGATTTATTTAACTCAAAATTTTGACTTGACCTAAACTATTTTCACCTCCTGCAAGAATGGAAAATGGACCTTGTTCTCATCTTGTGCCAAGCCACCAAATGTATTTTTGTTTTTAGGAGAGTTATATTTTAGAAATTAAAATCTAAATTTATTATTTTAGAAAATTATAATAATCTTTCAATTTCAAGTTTAACGGGCTGTAGTATAATAATCAAATTATTATTAAATAACAAAAATTTAGCCTTGTTAACTTTTAGCATAATAATTTAGTCAAAAAAAAAATGAGCATAATAATTCAGTCAAAAAAAAACTTTTAGCATAATAATTAATAATCAATTTTTTTAACGTCGATGTTAATTCTCTCGTTTTCTAAGAACTAATTTCAATGGGAGTTGCTTAACATTAAAATATTATTTCGATGGCATCACATATGATTTTGAGTTATTTATAGGTTACTTAAAATTGAGGAGAATTGCTTATATAAGCAATTATATTTTATAGGTTGCTTAACATTTGATCATTTATGTGTGTATATTTAAAAGAGAGAATATGAAATATTAAAAAAAAAGAGAGGGGATATTTGTAAGTTAAACAAATTGTTAATAAAAATTTATATCCGAATGAAAATTAATTATATTATTTAAAATTGAGATAACTAACTTAAAAAAATAAAATGAATTGTTTATATAAATAGCCTCCCAAATGGTGTAAGCAACGATTCTTTCTTTGTTCGGTTGCTTCTTTCTTCTCTGATATGATCTCAGGCGTCAGTTTGATTGTTGCTCCGTGAAAAAGAAGTTGAAAAAAAGTCAAGTTTGGTACGCGGAAAAGCGGTGCCTTACTTTTTTTACATTTTTTTAAGCAAGTATTTTTTTTACATATAGAATAACTATATTAAGCATGCGTGTTATTTCATATTTTTTATTGTAGATAGAATTAAATTACTTTTAACGTTCAGGAAAAAAAATACTTTTTAAGGTATGATGATTTAAGGGTTTTTTTATTCTAATAATCAGAAAAATATTAAGCACACACTGTACTTGTTTCGGTAGAATTTGAGAAGAGAGAAGTAGGAAAAAAAAAAAAAGAGGAGTGAAAAATTGATTTTGGATTGTTTGAGGACGGAGAGAAATAAGGAAGAGAGAAGAAAAGAAGTGGGATCCACCGAAAATAAAATCTCAACCTTGGTGATGAGAAGAATGTTTGAAGAAGGGAGGGTTTTGTGTGAAATGACATCACTGACGTTGGCTTTTCTATCTCTCCCGTCATTCTTTAGCATTCATCTCTTCTACTAGAGACTCGTCATGTCTTTCTCGCCAACGACACCACCAACTCGGAACCACGCCGCTAGTGCCACCGAAGTCGCTATCGTTATGTATGAGCTCTATTTTCTCTGTTATTTATGATTTTTTCAGATCTATTTAACTTCATCTTTTTCTCCTTCTTTTTGTGGATTAATTAATATAAGGCTCTTCACAGTGTTTAGGTGTGATTTTTACACCAACCACTAGTGTAGTTGTGTTCAAAGATGAACAGATTCAGAAAGCAAAGAGAGGGAGAGGAAATGAGGATGCTTGGAACCCATACTACGAAAGATATGATTGTGTCCTATGCATTATTAAAACCTTGTTAGCTAAAACAAATTGATCCACGTACATGAATCATGATAAATGTTTCTTCTTAATTTGGAGAAATTTATTTTATTATTTTACAGACTGAGTTTCCTTACACAAAATGGGTAGATTTAATAAATAGAATTTGATATACTATTAATTTTAAAATTAAATTTAAGAATTTAATTACTATTTTTAGTGATGAAGTATTAGACAAATAAAAAATTAAGAATTTAATTTCACACTCTATCATTCATTTATAATTATATCACAAGAAAATATTAGGAGGGGCAAATTTTTCTTTATAAACAAAACTCATTTTTTTTCTTTCCATTTTTCTATCCAACCAAACGAGTGGAGAGAAAACTCAACTTTTCTTTCTCTTATATTTCTTTTCCACTTCTTTTAATCAAAACAACTTAAAAATCTACCTATTTTTTACTTATTCTCTCTTTTCTCCTACTTCTTTCCTCCTTATTTCTTTATCTCCTTATCCAAACAAAGCATCAAAACCCCGGAATACCCATCTCCCTAAACTATTTATCAATATAGTCATTGTTTTCTCAACATCATAAGGCCGACTTGTAAAAGTCGACTACCCTTAGGTTCCAATTTTTATTTTTTTAGTAAATCCTCAATTTGATATTTGAAATTATAACACTTTATCAACTTCGTCTCTGACACTAACAAAATTTCAAAAATGTTCTGAAGTTATCAAAAGTTAATCAATCTAGTCTGCAATCTCATTTAATTTAGTCCTTGACATTATTGACGGAAAGACTAGATTGATGAATTTTTGACAATTTCGAAGACGTTTTCGGAATTTCATTAATGTCAAGAACAAAGTTGATACGATGTTATAATTTTGGGACCAAATTAGGATTTATTAAATTTTTTTTACTGTTATAGTTGGGAAGTCGACTTTAACCCCTTATACTTCCCTTATTCGTTTTTTTGTTAATTAAAATTTTAATTGAATTTTAACGTTCAAGGTGTTGATTTAAGGTTTAGAGTTATGCTTTAAAGTTAAAATCGTGTATTTTTAATGTAAAATTATGATCAAATTGTATTACATCAATTTAAAAAATTAATTAGTATTTTATTATACACTAATATAATAAAGGTGTTCCAACACGATTAGGATAGTTATTTTTATTATGATCTTTATTTTGATGTTTGTCGACATTAAGTTCGCATCTAGTGAAGAATGATTTTATTAACAATTTGTTTAGGGTAAATCTTGGAACCTCATAGTTGGTTAATGCTTATTTGCAATTTTATATTATTATACACTAATATAATAATTAAAAATTTACAATTTTTATATAATATTGTGATTGCAATACAAATATTATACCAAAATTAATCTCCTAAATAATGATTAGATTTATATTATGTAGGATGTCTCTTACATGCAAGAAGTTGATGCCTACCTCACACTTGTTATTCTTGATCTTTGGTTAAACTTAATATTTTTTATTTAAGATATTAGTTTACAATAAAATTATTAATCAATTTTTTACCCTCAAATAATACTATTTAATCATATTTTTACACTGAAAAATACACCATTTTAGTTCTAAAGAGTCACCCTAAAAAACCTTAAACACCATAACACGAAATTTTACTTAAAAAAAAAAATCGAGCTAAGAGAAGTCGGCTTTCACGAATTGGTAACTTCTTGAACAAAATGATGAGCATTTTGGTACATAAAAAGAAGCCATGCGTATATACGTATGTAATTGTTTTTTTACTCTGATTATTAAAATAAAAAACTGACAGCATAATAGTTTAATAATAGGAATCTTACTAACTAATGTATTAACGATATCGATTAAGAAATATATAAAAAATAAACTTTTATTAAAAATATAAATATTTAACATATCAAAATATTAAATATATTATTTTTAATAAAAAAAATTTCTTTTAATTTTTTAATCAATATCATTAAATACTGATTAACATTTTTTTAATAATAAAAAAGGTATAATATGTACGGATACAGCCGTAAAAGACAGCACATGCGTTGTCTGCTCCATCATCCGGCAATCCAGCACGTGAAAAGAACCTGTGATTGTGTAGTGTGTGGCTGTGTGCATCGCGTGGCCCATCATAGCGATAAGCCGATAAGCAACTGAGTTGATTATTTGCCACAATTTTGATTGATAAGATGCCGCGCCCATTATAAATCAACAACGAGACGTACGGGACTTTTTAATATGAAAACACATTAAAACAATGACTTATTGTCACCAAGCGAAAACACATTCTATTTTCTTTTTTTAATATGAAACCTATTATAATTACATTATTATATTTTAAATTATCAAAAAATATTTATTATATTTTTAGTCAATTACGGTTACCACCTCTAATAAAGATAAAGGAATAACTAAGTTAATCAAAATTCAATATTTTTTTTAGATTAAAATAATAATTTAATCCCTATACGTGATACAGATTCTTCATTTAGTCCTTATATGTAAAAAAAAAATTGGAAATGAATGCCTGCATGTGTAAACGTTAGCAAATTTGGTCCTTACATACGCAAACGTTAGTAGATTCGTCTCTGCCGTCAGTAAATTAGTCATTATACGTGACATAATTTTTTGATTTGATCCTTAAACTTGAAAAAAAAATTAAATTGGTCCCTATATGTGCAATCGATAAGAATTTTGTCCCTATCATCTGTCAAGGAGCTCGGACCTAATTAAAAATTCTTTTCGTATCGATTATTTTTCATATATTATATCAATCTATTTCTTATATTGAGAGTCAACTTGGATAATTTCATAATATAAAATTATTTATGGACCAAATTATACAACTTTTACTCTCAATAGAAGAAATAGATTAATATAATATATATAAAATATTCAATACGAAAAGAATCTTTAGTTGGGTCTGAGCTCCTAGTAGATGGCAAGGACAAAATTATTATCGATTGAACATATAAGGACCGATTTAATTTTTTTTTTTCAGGTTTAGGGACCAAATCAAAAATTTGTGTCACGTATAAAGATCAATTTGTTGACGGTAGGGACAAATTTGCTAACTTTTACATATGTAAGGACTTATTTCAAATTTTTTTACGTATAGGGACTAAATGAAGAATTCATATCACGTATAGGGATCAAATTATTACTTTAACCTATTTTCTAAATTAGTTATTAGTTAATTATTTGTAAATATAGATTTAACTGTTTATTAAGTATGATAGCCAGATCTAAGATGGAGTTATATTTTTAGAGTTTAAATATTTTTTCTGTTTGTTTTAATTTTATGACCTCATCTAATTCATGCAGATCATCACGTAGGTAGCTCTATATAAATTAGTCAAAAAAAAAAAAAAAAGCTCTATATAAAGAGTAACTTTTGTTAGTTACTGTATTAATGGAGAAAGAAAAAAAAATTGAACTTCATTTTCTACCTTTGATGAAAAATTAGTCAAATGGCCGTTCAGAGTTTCTTCGATCTATGTTTTCTGGTAATACATACGACTTGTATTTATATTTTGAGAAATGATTTTTGAACACATAAATAATGATAACATATGGGGTATCTTTATTTTTTTGACGTATTTTTAAAATATATATATAAAAGAAGATAAAAAATAAGTGAAAAATAAAAATAAAAAGATACGATATTATATACGATATCCAAATTTTTTTTTTTTATGAATGAAACAATATCCAAATTCTAATATTTAAATAACATAACTAGTGTATTTTTTAGTATTTGATAAAAGATTATGATTGTTGAGTGCCTTAAAAGTACTCTTTAAGGAAATAAAAAAAATAATTTTACATTAAAAAATTAAATATATCATCATTTTTAATATTAAATATATTAATTTTTAATAAAATTTTTTTTTTTTTTTAACAAATACCCTAAGAACATTAGTTAGCCTTCTCTTTTTATAAAATAACGTGAAAGAGGAAAGCACGGGCGTTTCATATCTTTGACAATAATATTTTTTTAATATTTGATTTCAAGAGATATTGTATTTTCATGTGAATAAATTCCATAATTATTGAATCAAAACAACTCCAAGAAAGGGAAAAAAAGTAATCCTTTTATGTAACAAAATAAACTAATTTGATAATATATTTTTTTGATATCACCTATTTGACAATATTTACGATTAGGATGACTCGTTTTTAAATTATGGACTAACTTAAAAAAAAACATTTGTAAACTTTAAAAACCAAAATTATATTTTTACCTTCTTTATTTTAAGTAAATGCTTTCTTATTTAATATTTGCTAATAAAAAAATCATATAATATTTAATTTTTATTTGTCTAATTTTGTAAATATTTAATATTTATTTAAACTCTTAAAAATAAAAAACTAAACCACTTTTCTTTTTTAGAAAATCCTCCATCCAAATATATCAATCAATTTTGGTATATAATTTTATGAATTTACTTTTGATATACTATCAATATAAATCAATTAATTATAAATTATTTTATGGTTGATTTTTTATATGATAAGGATCAAATATTTCATATAATATATCAATGTTTGATTGATTAATAATATAAAAATTGTTTACATTAATCATATATACCAGTTAAATCATAATTTTGTTCCTCCTTGTTCTCTTTGTAGAAGCTGTTTTATTTTTATTTTGTTTCTTCGTCCCCATCATCGTTGACGCATTCAGTAACTCTGCTCAAGCGCTCCTGCATGTTGCGACAAAATTGCTTGCTTGCTTGCTAGCTTGTTTGGTGGGAGTCTGTTTATTTTAAATTTTGTAAAGATAAAATTATATTTAAAAATTAAGTTAGAAGAAAGCTCATGTTATATAGTTTTTAAAATAATTATTTTTAAAAGTGTTATTTTTATGTTTGTGTTGAAAATATTCTAAACCAAATAAACATTAAATCATGTAACTCTTCAATGGTTTTAACTTTTTTTATATGAAAAATGTCGAGAACCCTCTTTAAAAAAAAAAAAACAAAAGTTTTTTATGAGTTTTTCAATTAAAAATTATTTTTTTAATTTTCTTAAATAGTATCCTTAAGGCATTAATTAGCATCACCCTTTTTATATGTGTGTTGCTAATCAGTAATCAGTGTCATTAGAGCATTGGTTAAGGATTTCAATAAAAGCAAGTGTTTATTAAAAAACTAAATAGAATACTCCTTCAAATATTAAATGCATCATTTTTCAATGATAAATTTCTTGTTTTGATTCTTTAACCAATATCCTTAAAGTACTGATTAGCATTTTCCTTTTTATATTTATAAAAAAACGGTTTTAACTTTTAACTTCATTGTTTTTTATTAAAATCATCATCTGACAACAAAATAAAGATGGAAGATTAATTGAGATTGGTGTAAGTGATTAAAGATCTCTCCTCCCTTAATCAAGATCTCGAGTTTAAGTCTTTGGTATGAAAAAATCTCAGCTGGCAGAGATGTCACTCATCAAGGTGCCGAATAAATTTCAGCGAAAGATATCGGTGAAATACTATTTGAAATAGATAGGAAAAAAAAAAAAATAAAGATGGAAAAGCAGCAAGAAGGTTTCTTCAGAGAATATGCCCCCGTGGTAAAAAGAAAACGCTTTTCGTTAACAATAAAACAAGAAGTGTGGTCCTTCACCGCAACGAAACTTTGGCTGCCACTACTTGATGTGCGTCAAACCTTGTTTATGGGCAGAAGAAGCCAATGATAAAGTGCATATTTTAATGCATGCAGTTTTCAAGCCCGTTGCTTGGATCCATGGTATGCGGAGAGTGGAAATCTTGATGCAATTGCAAATTAATTTACTGAACCAGTGTCAATTGTGTGGTTCTTTTTACTAAATTCGAGTCAATTAGAAAATAAATCACCTGTTAGGAGAGTTGATAACATGACTTTTCCACAAGAAAAAAGAACACAAATTCGATTCCTGAACTTAAAGTTGCCCATTTGGGAGCCAAAGACCATAATTACGATAAATTCCAAACCAAAAACACAAAAAAAAAAATCTTAGAACTATTCTAATTTTTTAGAATGAATACCCAAAATGGTTCCTCAATAAAAATGGGGTACCCAGTTTTGCTCATTAGAAAAATTAAGTCCTAAAATAGTCTTCAAGAATTACAAATGAAGGACACGTTAATCTCTCTCTCCAACAAATACCGTTAACTTGTTAATGTGTACCGTTAAATGGTTGATGTGTCCGTTAGTATATCTAGCATGTTTGATTGTAAATACTGAAAACAAAAGTGTCCAAATTGGTCCCTAATAAAAATTGAAACACCTAAAATAGTCTTTAACACGTACGATATGATAACATCCAAAATAATCCTAAGTTGGTCCCTAACAAAAATTAAACACACCCAAATTGGTCCCTAAGAGACTTATTTAGTAAAAAGAAATTGGATAATTAATATGATAACACTTTAATTTTTGAGAGATTAATTTAGTGACAAAAATCTTTCAAAGATTAACATAATATTACACTAATCGGCCCAATTGAGAGTTTATTAAAATATCATACTAAACTGTTTTTTTTGTCCTGTATAGACAAAGGCGTGTTGTATAAGTGGGGTCAGAAACTTAAATAGTCAAGCACCTTCTCTTTAAAAAAATAATAAAGTGCCACATGGCAGCGTCTTCTTATTTAGTGTAATGTTAACATGACACCTTTACATGAGGTTTGTTTTTTATTTTAACTAGCTGTATATTCGTGCATTCGCACGGATCGCGTTATATTGTTTATTATAATTTTTTTTAAATGTAAAATTAAAAATTAATCCATTTTTTTATCAAGAAAATAAGTGAATAAAGTAAATTATATACCAATATTGACATAGTTGTAAATCATAGAAATTGATACACACATTATGATTGTTGCAAAATAACTCCACAATCCATATGGTTTTGCCTTCTAATTGAGTTTTCATTTTTAAAATTCAAAATTTATGACTCAATGCTTGCACTTGCTGACAAAAACAATCATAAAAATGGAAATCTTGAACACTCATAAAAAACAATGCTAATAACATTGAGTTTCTTAAAACATTTATGCGAAGAAATCCAATCATACGCAATGCACGCGAGGATTAACATAGGCTCAATAATCTAATTAGAACTTTCATACAAAAATAATTTTTTAAACTAATTACAACATAAAATACAAATTAATAATAAATCAATTATACTATACTAATTAACACATAATTTGCGGGAAGGTAACATCAAAACTTAAATTTTTATGCTATAGTTGTATACTCGTGCATTCGCACGGGTCCCGCCGTGATACTTACTACATTTTTGCTAAAAGTTAATTTGTAAATTATACATTTTTTTATTCCAATAAAAAAAAACTAAATATATTAAACCATATACTAATATTCATGCTTTTATAAAGTATAGAAATTGATTTATATAATATTGAAAATAGAAAATTCATAGATTATTTTGAATTGTATATTTCATAAAGTACATATAAATGTAAACTCATTTTGTTCATCAGAAGGAAATACAAAGAAAAAAGATAAGGACTAAGCTTAATAACATCATTTGCATCAGTAAGTAGTTCTCCAAAAGAATGAAGTCCAAGTGACAATTGTGTATGCATAAACTGAAAAATAAAATTTCATGCAATTGGAATTTAAGTCCTGTCAACAAAATCTTAGTGCAGTAATTGTTTAACTACTTAATCAATAATTTATGTTAATAATTTTAAACATAAATTGTTGCATATAAACATGCATATAAGATTCAAATGACAACAAAAAGTTAGATAATATAACTACTAAAGTATCTGGCATAATAAGACAACCCGTGTGATCTATGAGATCACCCGTCTATGATAACCCATCTGATAAGAAGAGTTATCATAGAAGTGTTATTATAGACGGGTGAGCATAGACAGTTTACTTCAGTTGGGTTGTCATAGACGGGTGATCATAGACAGTTTACTTCAGTCGGGTTGTCATAGATGAGTGATCCCATAGACGGGTGAGAATAGACGGGTGAGAATAGACAGGATGCAACGTGTATATGGGGAAAACTGAAGGAACCTGTCTATGATTACATGTCTATGTTCACTCGTCTATTCTCACCCGTCTATGAGATCACCCGTCTATGACAACCCAACTGAAGTAAATTGTCTATGATCACACGTCTATGCTCACCCGTGAAGGAACCTGTCTATGATAACACGTCTATGATAACCCTTCTGATCAGACGGGTTATCATAGACGGGTTGTCTTATTATGTCAGATACTTTAGTAGTTATATTATCTAATTTTTTGTTGTCATTTGAATCTGATATGCATGTTTATATGCAACAATTTATATTTAAAATTATTAACATAAATTATTGATTAAGTAGTTAAATGTAATGCACTATGATCACATAGCTATGCTCACCCGTCTATGAGATGACCACACGTCTTTGATCACCCGTCTATTATAACCCGTCTAGACAGGTGATCAGACGGGCTACCATAGACGAGTGATCTCATAGACGTGTGATCATAGACAGGATGCAACTTGTATAAGATCACCCGTCTATGGTAACCCGTCTGATCACCCGTCTATGGGATCATCAAACGGGTTATCATAGAGGGGCGAGCATAGACGTGTTATCATAGACAGGTTCCTTCACGGGTGAGCTCATAGATACGTGAGTATAGACGTGTGATCATAGACAGGATGCAAATTGTATATAGGAAAACTGAAGGAACCTGTCTATGATCACACGTCTATGCTCATCCGTCTATGAGATCACCCGTCTATGATAACCCATCTGATCAGACGGGTTATCATAGATGGGTGATATCTTTCTTATCTACAAAGGTAAAATCATGGCAAACGGGTGAAGGTTATTATATCTTTCTTATCTACAAAGAAATGTACATCAGTTTCCTTATCATCCAAGGGTGAAATAACAGAAAGATATTCTACGTGTTCAATTCAAGATGAAAGTTCTAACTGATGGAAAATAATTCAAAATGAAGGAAATTAATTTAAGTGGTGGAATTTATTCCTCTTATATCAGTTCTGAAATTTTGGAACCCACGTGTTCTTTGTACTTTGAGACTGAATAAACAAACTTAGATTTCTCGAGCATGCGTTTGAATTTCTTCTTCACTTTGTTTAATTGCTTCATGCAACTTCAATTCAGAGGCCTTGACAAAAATATAGAAGCTAATTAGATACAATATTATCACATAAATCAGGTTGGTTTTAAGTTTTAACCAAGAGGTATAATCCATGTTACTAAAGAAAGCAAAAACTCATATATGTCTTCATTCTAAAACGTATGTACATTCTAACTATGCTGATTTCAAAAGAAAAAAGGAGGTATGAGTTTCAGGTTGAGTTATCCTTATTGCTAAGCTTAGCAATAGTTAGTTTGGCTTGTTGGCTCTTGAATAAGCTGGAACAACATATATTGGATTCTATCTTAAATAAATTGCATAATTATGAAGAATAAATCTAAATTATTACCTTCCCAAATCATGCTCTGCACAGTCCTTGACCATGCTTTGCAGTCTGCACAATACCCAATAAACTGAAGTAACTCATCATCCTTTTGGTAATCATAAGCTCTCTTGTCTAGTTTCTTCACAGCAAGCATTAAAAAACTTTAGTCACACATGTATCTCAGTTTCGTTAGAGCTTCTTGAGAAATGTATAATAGTTTAATACATGCAAAGAGGTTTTGCTGCGAAATGGCAACCTGCAGTATGGTTTGGTGGAAGGTTGAAATATAATTAGACTTTGTTGAGAGCTTATGATTGAAATACAACAGAGACATTCAAGTTCACTGGCTTACCATAGGCATGAAGTTATTCTAGTTTAAATGACTATATTTATGTTACAACCTTCACATGTTTCACATAATGCATGGATTCTGTACTTGAAGATCTGTCTTTTGTTGAAGACCTCAGTGGTTGTAAAGGACAATATTTAGGCTAGTAGAAAAGTATTGATTAGGAAGAAACAATATTGCACGAACCCTGAAGGAGCACGGCATGTAAAATTAAAAATCAAACTATCTATTATCCACCAGCTAATGAAATTACCCATATAAGAATTGAATCTAATAACACCATCCTTAATCCTAATAGTGAGCTAAAACAACCAAAACAATAGAAAGGTTGAGATTTTTTTTTAGAATAATACCTCAGATTTTGTGATAGTGGTGACAAAATTCAAGCACTAAATCCAATTGAAGCACTGAATCCCAAAATGACATGTGCCAAAGATTTAAAACTCGTGTAAATTTCACTGATTTAAAACTCACTGAATCTCACTATTCGAATAATCAGGCACCCAAAAAGCCATAAAAAACTTAAAAACCACCAAATATATAAAAAAAAAAAAAACTACCTCAGATGATTCTGTTAACAGTTCCACGCAGGTTTTGTTAAGGAGGAGGTACATGTCTCTATTAAAGAGGACAAACACAGCAGTATTTGTATAATCCTCAACCAAAATCTTTACCTTGAACCTGGAAAAAAAAGTCATTCTTGATTCCAAATAAATAAGGACATTGATCTAAAAATAACAAACAGTCAATTGCAAAATAATGTCAAGTGAGCCGTACTAGAACCAAAACCCATCTCTAATAACATCCACAATTTTGCTTAAAACAACAAATGTTCCATTCGGAAAACAACATCAGAAATCATCAAATCATATATTTAAAAGCCGTTAACAAACTATCAATTGGACAGAATATATAAGCTTCATTTATACTGCAGCCTTTACAACCAAAAAAATAATATGCACTAAATACCTCTTTGATTTCTTCAAGCTGAGAAATGTTTTTCCTTGGGTAATGTTTCATGAAATCAGCCTCAAGACGCTCCCTTGTATGAAATAATAGAGGTCAGCAAATGGATTGTGCTTAATAATAAAGGTTGTGAAAAAGGGGGGTACCATGTCATATTTAAAGTTTTGATGTGAATTCAATAGGATAAAAACAATATTATGTCGACATTTGATATGGACTTTATATATTAACTCACTTTTGATACTCCCTACCAAGTTGATTCCTTGCTTCTGAGCTAAACTGAATATGTTATAGATGAGAACCACAATAAAATATATACACAACTTGTGATAAGGGTCAAGCACATGAAATGGTCTAGATCAGCTTTAAATAAATGGATGCAATTACTGAAAATGACACAATTGCATACCATAAATGTCCTTCCCGGAAACCATTTCATCTTTCAGTTTTTCCTGAAAAGACAGGCCATTGTTAATATCTCAGCATATTGACATCAAATACATGAATACTGCTTTTGCAAATAGGGTTGTTCTCATCTCTACCAAAACAAATGTGTAAGGCATAAAATTATTAAATTAGGACTTCATGACAGAGGATTGTCATTAAATCAAGCTCCCGACCTTTACTGTCTTCAAGGTAACCAAGTCTGTTTACATAGTTATATTTTTCTTTGACTGATAAATCATTCTCAGTAAATGAAAAAAAGAGAAATTCAGAGAATATAGAATCTCGTGACTATGACTTCAAACCTTGGAGTGCAGCTGAAGAAAATGCAAAGCTTCTCCTTCATTTTAACTCATCATTCGTCGATAACAATCCAGCCCATTAAAGGCTAATGGTAGCAGATGACCCCAACAATTTGTGAGGCTATCTCTCCACCTATTGTGCAACCTGCAAAATCGAAAAGAAAAAACCATCTGAGAAAGGGTAAAATCGGAGGGAAATTGGAAATTGAAGGTGAGAATACATCACCATGGCAATGTCGTTGCTGAGAATGGATGAAAAAACTGAATAGAAAGGTGAAATGGGAGAGGAGAACGAAGCCGAAGAGATTCTCTTCATGAACAATCTGACATAAAAGGGAGAGGAATTGTCAGATTCTCAAACAAACAACTATGGAAACTATAAATGGTCTTGATTCGATTCTCTTTCTGGACCGTAGCTTTCGTTGTAGTGTGGGTGAGGGAGAAGAAAACCGAGGCGGGAGAAGTTGTTCATCAGATTCAAACACAGAAGATGAACCCACCGATTCAGACACAAAAGATGAAGAAGAGGACCAAGTAGATTGCGGGAAGAGTGCGTGAGGGATTGACGGGAGGGTGGCAAGTACCAAGATGACCCCACTCTGCTATGAGACTTGACAGGAGAAGAAGCTATGCAGTGAGGGATTCCTGCTAATAGACTAAAGTTACAACATTAACCTCAAAAAAAGACAGGTGTCACAATTATAGAAAGGGTATTTTTGGTTTTTCCCCAGGTATTGAAATGTATATTTAGATATTAGATTTATTTAATGTCGTTAAAGTCGGATCAGACATAAAAACCAAAAAAGGTTCCTATTCAAGTTCAATCGATTCAACCGGTTTAACTGGATGGTCTGATCGGATGATGTCACTCACACACACACACAGATATATATATATATATATATATATATATATATATATATATATATATATATATATATATATATATATATATATATATATATATATAAGGAGGGATCAAGTTACTTTAAGAGTAACTTTAAGAGAGTTATTCTCAATTTCATCCATCCATTTATTCTAATCCAACAAAGCTCATATGATTTTTTTAATGAATTAATATAGATCTATTGGATTAGAATAAATGGATGGATGAGATTGAGAGTAACTCTCTTAAAGTTACTCTTGGAGTAACTTGATTTTTCCTATATATATATATAAACATACAGTTTCTCATAAGTTGTAACATGCAATACAAATGAAAAATGTAAGAAAAATAATCAAAATACACTTGATTAAATAATCATGACTCAAATCATAAATTATAATACTAATAATTAAGTTTCAAAGTTGGACATGTGCTTAAAAAGTTAAAAATTAAAAGAAAACTTAAAAATAATAAGATGAAGACAAAATAACCCCCCATATTATTAAGGTTAAAATATACTTTTTGATCTTTTATCTTATTTTTATAATTCGATTTGGTCTTGTATTTTTAAAAAAAGATCTATTTTAATCCTTTATATTATAATCTTACACTATTTTGGTTATATCCGTTAGATCTGTATTAACTGTGTTAGTAAACCATCTCCATCGTCGGATTTTGGGTTCCCTCACCTGAATCTAGATATTAGAGAGAGAACAAATCTCTTCTCCTTTTCTCTTTCCCTTTCTTCTTCCTTCCTTTCTCTTCTTCTTCCTATCTCTTGCACCCACATTTCCACAAGCAAAATCTATTCCTAGTTACAACTGAACCGAAAGAAGAGGAAGAGGAAGAGGAAAGGAGAAGAAAGGGAAAGAGAAAATGATGAGGGATTTGTTTCCTCTCTCTAATACTCAGATTCCGATGAGGGATCTCGGAATTCGACGACAGAGGATAATTTTCGGTAATTAATGGTGGTTTACTAACATTGTTAGTGCAAATTTAACGGAAAAGATTAAAATAGTAAAAACGTTATAAGATAAAAGATTAAAACGAATGTTTTTAAAAATAAAGAATCAAATCGAATTCTAAAAATAAGATAAAAAATCAAAAATATATTTAAACATATTATTACTTATGATTGTGAGAGTCACGACGTGAGCACCCGAATGCCAGGAGGACATGTTTTTTTTTTTTTTTTTTGAGTTAAAGTTTAAGAAAGTTAAAAGGTTATTCTTGAGTCCCGTGATTTTGATTTTTCTCTATCTGTCTCAACGTCACTAAGACACAGCCTCACAGAGGCACAAGCACACATAAGTCGCAACTACTATCTCGTGTGCGACTGGGAGCGATGGAGCGTGCGACGTTCTACACCGATGAAGAATAATGAAGACGCGGACAAACAGAGAAGACAAAGAACTGAAGAAGACGCACTATAAGGATGATGTGGAAGAGCACTGCAACGAAGACGAAGAAGAAGCATGCAGGTTACAATTCTAATAAGGATTTGAGATTTAGTGAACGATCTACAGTTTGGTTTAGGAATAACCGAAATAAGATTGAATTCTCTTTAATTCCTTATGTTATCTTATCTGATCAGTAACGACTTTGTTAATTTTTCCGTTTTTTTTTTTTTTAGAAAATCGAAATCCGACCGGATCTAATTTAACCCAATCCAACCCGAGTTTTGATCGATTTAAACTGGTCTAATTGTCGGAACGACTTTGCCCTCCAACCATGACGGGAACAATGGTCGGTTCACGATTAGACCGACTCGTCCAGTCCGATTTTGATATCATTGATTTTAATAATAAAAAATAATTATGGGTATTACTAACTAGGACTCTAGTTAAGTAATCTAATAAAAATAAATTTCTATTAGAAAACTAAACATAACATTTCTTAAAATATTGAATACATCACTTTCCAATAAAAAATTTCATGTATTGATTCTTTAACGGATGCACTTAAAACACTGATTAACATTATTCAAAACTTATTTACCAGAATGTTCATTGGTCCAATTTATGTATCAAAATGCTCATGATTTTGGTGAAGAAGAGAAACTTCATCTGCTAAGCCTAAAGTCGACTTCTCAAATGGCTGGAATTTTTTTTATATAATTGGGAAGTCGTTTTTTTGTTAATTTTTTTTTTATTTGTGTTTTAGTGTTTAGGTTGTTCATTTAGGATTTAGGATTTACTGTTAAAATTGTGTTTTTGAGTGTAAAAATGTGATCAAATTGTATTATATTAGTCTAAATTATTAATTGATACTTTTTTGGTTTAATGAATATTTTGGTCTCTGTAAATAGGACAAGATTTGATTTTAGTGCCTTTAAAATTTTTCCATAGGTTTTGGTCCCTGAACGTTTTAAAACTTTAAAATTCATCCCTGTCATTAGAGAACATCCGTTAAGTGATGACGTAACAGATGGAGTGCCACGTCATCAGTGCCACATGTACAAAAATATTAATTTTTAATTCCATACACAAATTTAAATAACTTTTTGGTTCCTGAAAAGTTCACCAATTTTGTTTTTAGTTCCTGTAAAAAAAACATTATTAGGATTTCGTGCTTGTAATCTTAATTTTTTTGTAAATAGTCCTTACGCTGTGGGATGTGTATCTTCCTCTATATTTATTCGAATTGAGTGAAATCATATTAGAATTAAAGCTAACATCCCCATTTAAGTCTGGTAAAATTATTATAAATTTTGGATGCATGAATTATTCCCAATAACAGCTAGAACACCGCTGGATTTCTGGAGAATTTAGTTGCTAACGACCTGTAAATTGTATCGCATAACTTTCGGTATATATATATATATATATATATATCCAAATTAAACGAAACTCCTACAGCACCCAATTTTTGGAAGTGATACCGACGTGGCATGATTGACGTGGTATTCCGTTTGTCACGTCAGCAATTAACAGAGAAAAGTGACGGTAGGGACTATTTACAAAAAAATTGAGATTACAGGGACAAAATTCTAAGAAAATTTTTTACAGGGACTAAAACCAAAATTGATGAACTTTCCAAGGATCAAAAGTTAGTTCAAAAAAATTTGTGTATTTAAAAATTAATATTTTTTACACGTGACATTGATGACGTGACATTCCATATGCCACGTTATCACTTAACGAAAGTATCCTAACGGCAGGGACGAATTTCAAAGTTTTAAAACATTTAGGGATTAAAACCGAAGAAAATTTTTCCAAGGGACTAAAACCAAATTTCACCCTATTTACAGGACCAAAATATTCATTAAACCTAATTTTTTTATACACTAATATTTTAATAAAAAAATATTACAATTTATAAATAATACAACAATATTAAAACTGTTTTTTTTTTTTAGTGCAACAATTTGTAATGATTAGTTTTAAAGTGTTTAAATTTTGTATTTCAAGTTCTCAGTGGATTTTTACTATTAAATTGTTTAAATTTAATATTTTTAATTAAGATATTAGGATATAATAAAATATCAATTAATTTTTTACATTGATATAATATAATTTGATCAAAGTTTTACACCAAAATTACACCTTTTTTTTTTACTAAAAAAATTACACAATTTTAACCTTAAATCCTAACTCTAAATCCTAAATTAATACCCTAAACACTAAAACATAATTAAAAAATTTAATTAACAAAAAAAACAAGGGAAGTATAATTGGCCAAAGCCTACTTCCCAACTATTATATAATAATAATAATAATAATAATAATAATAATACAAAATTTGCACTTGAGGGAAGATGGCTTTAGGGGATGAGATTTCTCATCTTGACAAAACTCATGACTATATTGGTACATAATGTTGTATGATGATTATTCTGATAAATAATTATTATTTTTTATTATTAAAATTAAAACCCTTTGCATGAAACAAAACTTCAAAAAATATGAAAATGATAAATAAAATGGCAAAACTAATAATTTAGTCCCTTAACTTAATATTTTTTTCAATTTAATCCCTTAACTTTTTTTATTACAAACAAATCCCTTAAGTTTACTTTCGTTATCAACGTTGTCTTTAACATCACTTTCCATCAATGTAATAAACAATAAATAAAATATTAAAAGAGGAAAGTGTAGTGGTTCGCACAAAGCAGGCCGAATGTCTTATGGTGGTTTTGCTATGATGCATTCCAAGCGTTCGACGCTAGTGGTTCGAAGACTGGACTATGATGGTGGTGACGAGATGGGAGTGGTCTATGTCATGTAATCAATTCCCTAGATTCTTAGAATGAAGTTGAAGGTGAACTTTGTCATGATCCAAATTTCATAGTCATGACTAGACGAAAGTGAAAGACTCTTATTTCTCCTTCGCAGCCTCATAAGTATATATAAATCTGTTTCATCCAAAGTAAAAGATTATATTCATTAATTACAACATAATGAATATAATACATTAGAGTAACCAAACAACACGAATTATAAAATCCTACTAAAACTAGATACAACTTAAACTATGGGTACAAGCCCATCCAAAAACAGTTCACATGGCACCCTATTGCTTCGCAGATTCCTTCAACTGAAATATTAAACGACGTGGGTTGAATCCACCGACTCAATGAGAGTTTCCCACAAATACATGCATTCACACAATCATAAGGGCGAAACAAAATCACACACTCATGCAATCATTTGATAATACCAACACATAATACATTTCTAATCAAATCTCTCAATCATGGATAAATGGATAAACATATATATATATACACACATTTATACAATAAACAAAGTATCATGTGAACATCTCATCCCTCAATGTACTACTTTTGGAATGACTTGCACATAACTATTTTCTCATGATCCAATTTCCGCTTATAAAGGGAAACATGACATACATATATATAATAGTCGAGTCTTAAGAGTTTCAATTGGGGTTGTCCACTCAAGGTCCCCCGCCTCAACAGTTTTAGTTTCGTACCCCAGAGATACTATGCCCTTCGGCCAACATCAACATCTCTCCTCAACGCCCAGGTGACTCACGGGATCCTTCTCCCCGACAATGTTATTTATATACCGAAATCTCTTGCTCCCCGGTCAGCCTACCCAAAGATTCATATCATAACCATGATAGTCCATTCCACAAAGTATTGTTTTCAATGTTTAATCACAAACATACATAGGCAATCATATAACCATCAATTAAATCATGTTACCTACATACTCGCAATGATTAGTCTCCACAATATACACATAAGTCAACCCATTACATAACTCATCACTCGACAACACATAATATATATTTCCAAGCATTTAAAATAAAAGTGAATAACCATCAACATGCAACAACTTTTGAAACCATTAATCATCACAAAACATCTCATAGACATTGTTGGGATTTGAACACAAACCACCATAATATATCATTGATATGAATGTTATTTAAATACAAAAATAAAATAACTGAATTCCTAAAACTTATCCTAAGATATCTACTGATAAAAAACTGATAACAATCTAATCAGTTCTCTATTTTATTGCTTATCTAATCTAATCAAAAACTAAAAACCAAATAACAACCCACAAACAGGCCCGGCCCAAGAGTAAAACAAGTGAAGCCCTTGCTTTAGGCCTCTCAAAATAAAATAATTTTTTCTTTAAAAAAAAAAGGCCCATTTTGTATTTTTTGTATATTAGTTTCTTGATATGTATAATATATCAACAAATATAAGTTAGCCCATTTGGTATAAAAACTTACCATTAGTTGAAGGTCCAGGGATCAACTCCTCATTGTGCACAAAATAATTAATTTTGTATAAAAAAATTATTGGGTTAATTTTTTAAAAAGGCCTCACCATAAAGTTTGCTTTAGGCCTCAATAGGTGTTGGGCCGGCCCTGCCCACAAATAACAAACTACTTCCTAAAGCTTATCATTAAAAAATAGATACTGAAGCATTATCTCAACACTCCTCCTTGCTTCAGTAGCTACAAACTCCAATTTTCTTTCTTTTGTCTTCAAACTTTCCTTTATGAAGTGGCTTCATAAAAATGTCTGCTAGTTGATACTCAGGCACCAATCAACCAGACTTGAAATGAACTCCACAAGCGTTGCATAATATCTTCGGTCCAACAGGTCCAAACCTCCATTGTGGTGTCTCTTGAGCCACTTTTTTTCGAACCCACTTTTTGTCATTCAAAAGCAATCCAAATTTATTAGCATTATTAGGCTCCTTAGTTTTCGCATGACGAGGATCAGATTTACGAGATTTTTGCGGTTTCCTCCTCCTTGTACCTTTCAGCCAATCTACACCTAGATTCTCTTTTTGTTTGTCTCCCATAACTATTGCATCTTCATTAGCACCAACTGAAACTTTGTGACGCAATCCTTGCAATAAGGATTTTGCTTGACAGGTGGCTTCCATGGTGATCTTCTGCTTGGCTTGTATTTGCTTCAAGTTTAACGAAAAACTCTTGTTTTGCATCTTTACTGTAAACAACTCATCACCATTTTGATCATAAATCACACATGCTTTATCCTTAAAGAAAATAGCATAATTCTTTTCCAAGAGTTGTCCCACACTAAGGAGATTTTGATCAATTTCAGGCACAAACAACACATCTGAAATTAATTTAATACATAATGAAGTCTCAATTGCAACAACTCCTTTACCTTTAACCTCTATAAAGCCTCCATTTGCAATTCTGATTTTGGAGATTTCTGACTTATCCAACTCTCTGAATTTGCTCTCATCAAATGTCATGTGATGAGTACAACCACTATCAATCAACCATGCTTCATTTGTATTTTTTTCAACTAGCCACAAAGAGACGCTCTTCTTCTTACATCTCATTCTCAGCAACTTGAGCTTGTTGACCTTGTTGTGAATCCTTGTTTTTGCATACCTTCTCCACATGACCAAATTGCTTACATAACCCACACTGAATATCAGGCCTATACCAGCAATATTTTTCAAGATGAGTTACCTTTTTACAATGAGTACACGGAGGGTAATTCCTTCTTACTTTGGCTTGAAAAGCTCCTTCAATTTTGCCTTCTTGTCTCATGAGTCTTCTATGCTCCTGAGCTTGTAAAGCACTCAACACTTCTGCCAAGGTAATGTTTGTCAAATCTTTAGAGTTCTCTAAAGAAGAAATTGTGGACTCTAACCTTTCAGAAAGAGTAACCAAAATTTTCTGAACAATTCTGGAGTCTTTGAATTCCTGACCGAATAATCTAACTTGATTCGCAATGTTGAGAAGTCGATCAACATACTCCTTCACTGTTTCACACTCCTTCATCCTCTGCATCTCAAACTCTCTGATTAAATTCAGAGCTTTCATCCCTTTGATCCTCTCATCGGCTCATATTCCTTCTTGAGAAAATCCCAGATCTCCTTGGCTGATTTTATCATCATGATTCTGACAAAAATTCCAGATGATACAGCATTGAATAAACATGCTCTTGCCTTTGATTTCATTTGCTTCTTTTCCTTATGATTTTTTATTTGAGCAACTGTTGGATTGTTTGGCAAAGTTGGAACTTCATAGTCCTCCTCAACAACTTCCCATAAATCATTTGCCTCTAAGTGTGCCTCCATTCTTGCTGCCCATATATGATAATTATCACCATCAAACACAGGTGTTACTAGTGTTGTGTGGGGTGTTCCAAAATCTATTTATTATGGTGGATTTCACTCAATTCACTCACAAGTCCCTTTAAGAAGATGGCTCTGATACCGCTTGTTGGGATTTGAACACAAACCACCATAATAATTCATTGATATGAATGTTATTTAAATACAAAAATAAAATAACTGAATTCTTAAAACTTATCCTAAGATATCTACTGATAAAAAACTGATAACAATCTAATCAGTTCTCTATTTTATTACTTATCTAATCTAATCAAAAACTAAAAACCAAATAACAACCCACAAATAACAAACTACTTCCTAAATCTTATCATTAAAAAATAGATACTGAAGCATTATCTCAAGAGACATAACCACAATACCATTGTCATATAATCTCCTTGTCAATAATAAACCACCATTACATGAATTAATATAGTCTCATCATCACTTAAATATTTTTTATCAATCTCAACACTCTTCAATAATATACTATTACTATTTGTAACCTAAAACATATTTCCATAGTCATTGAATTTAAATAAAATAGCACTTACACTATCTCGTATGCATGCTACATTATCTCAAAAGGGGGCGTACACATGATTTCATTGTTAAAATAATTCGTTACATGGATGGAGGGTTCAAAGCAACTTAACCTATCCAACTATTAGTTATATTAAGCATACTCATTATTATAGACAAAGGCTGCCATTCTCTATCGAAAGATAATGCAATACAAAAAAAATGCACTTACACTGTAACCGATTATGGATCAGAGTGGGTTCAAAAGTTTAAACAAGGACATATATTCTCATGAATCACATAAATCTAAAGAAACAAATGTTAATATAATCAATTTACATTGACAATTGATATCACTAATTTGTGCATATGAGGGATGACACCACCATGAGAAATAATCCCTGGAGGTCAAGTCATTGTTGTATTGCCTCACATCAATGTTCCAATTATATTTCAACTTGCACTTTGCCAACATGAACAAGCCACCAGACAGCTAAAATAATAGTCATACCGCGGCCACCATTATTTATATGTGCCCATGAACTCTTTTTATTATTATTTATTTGTGTGTATTGAAAATTACAAGACTTCTACATCAACCAAATCAAGACGTTTTATGTGAAGTTGCATATGCAATCATGCAATTAGAAGACAACTCTATAACTAAATTATTAATAATTAAAAAACAATTCTAGTAGAAACTATATAGACAATGCTTAACTCTAGCATTCATCAATGCACGCCTCTAGAATTCTATATTGATAATAGTATATATAAGTACATGTGTGCTTACATGTATTGTATAAAGACAATACAATATGCATAAAAGAAACGGTACAGGCAAGCAAGTAATATTAAATTTAGATAAAACATAAGAATCTACTTAAGCCTATGGAATTAATTTTAATTTGAAATAATTTACAATACATTTTCATGTTAAAAAAATGTGAAAGCTAACAATGTGATGTGCTTAATTTGGTAGGTTTTAGACATGTTTCAGATATATTTATTTCAGCCAAAACAATGAACAGAGAAATATGGGACCTTCCGTCCTATAAGCTCACCAGTATAGAGCCTGCTAGCATATTAGAAACTCTTACAATTTGGGCCTTATGTCTAACTCAATCCCAAAAACTAGCTCAAGAGATTAAGATTGTCCAAGTCTTAAAAGGACTACTATAGTCATATCTCTAGTCGATGTGAAATCTTAACACACTCCCTCAGACCCAAAACTGAACATCTGGAGCGCTGACAAATGAAGACGGAATAACTAGTCCTAATAACAAATACTTCCTCTGGGCCTATATATAAGCAAAAAAATACTTAAATTTTTTGGAGTCAAATATAAGTAAAAGTCAACCAAATCAATCCTACTTAATGTCAGCGTTTCAAAAATACCCTTTGGTTAATAATTTTTTCATTTTCCAAAAGCATTATACACTTTTAAGACACAACATCCAAGAGCATTATACACTCTTAAGAAAGGATCGTTTAGTAATTATAACTTATTTTTTACACAACTCAAGACAATTAAACTAATATAACTAACTTTCTTAATACATATGAAGTATGTTTTTTTTTACTTATATATAAACCCGGAGAAAATATAGGATAAGCTTTGATACCATCTTAAAATTTGGGTTCGTCGCGATTTCTCTCTGTTATATTTTTGGAAGTCGCCACCAAATTTTTTTTTTTATTGACAAACATTGGGAAAACACCCTTTTTTGAAAAGCAACTAATCCTTATATTGAAATAAACATAAATACGGTCTGTGAGTCAATTATGTGGAAGACATAAGAAATTTCCCCCACGCCACCCTAGAGTAGCCACCCTAGAGTATCCATCGCTAAGGATGGTTTACCTTGGATTGTGCATTTTTAAGATTACCCCTTTTTCCAAAATATTACTATTTGGCTTTGAAAATTTTAGAAAAGAAAAATTAGTCATCAAACTATCACATGGATTGTAGGATCAACAAGTTGTTGTAACTAAATTCATTCTTTTTCATTTTTTTCATGAGGAGGCTTTCATAATTTTATATTTTAGTGCAAGGAGAATTTTTTATTTTCTAAAAAGAATTTTTGAGAGATCAAGCTATACAAACTTAGACTTCCCTTGAATAATTAAGGAAATGATAAGTCGTTTAACTAAATTAATTCCCTATTTATTAAATATTTATTATTTTGGAAATTATTAAAAAGGAATTTTAATAGCTATTATTTTTTTTATTTTTAGTGTAAAAAGAAACTTTTTTATTTATAAAAAAAGCTTGAGAGACCAACTTGTAGAAACATTTTTGAGAAATCAATAAGCTGCACGACTAAATTGATTCCCTTTCTATCAAACTTAATTTTGAAAAGCAAATTACTTACAAAGAAATGACCTTAGTTTTTATTATTGATTTCCTTCCAAAATAATTTGTGATTACAAAAAAGGGTAATATTTGAATTTTTGAAGAGAACTAGTTACGACTGAAAGGTAATACCAAATTTTTTTTATTGTTTTCCTTCAATTAGTTTCCTATTTCCCTGTAGTGCCCCTTTTTTTAAAGAAAATTTTACAAAATCACAAAAAAAAAATTACTTCGTGGATGCCCAGATCAAATGCATCATGGATTATATAATACTAGCAAATTTCATCTAACTTTATCTCGCCCATAATATATGCAGAGGAAAAAAAAATTCAGCAATTTAGACAAGTTACCAAAAATAATCACCAAGGCCATTTTGACCAGAAAAAAAAAAAAAAAAAGCTGACACTCCTAATGCCGAAACTCATACCGATACCAAACTGAATCACAGAAGCATATTAAACCCAAAATGCAGCCAAATTTCATTCCAAATGGCACTTACCACTTCACATGAAAATAACATACTTTTGATTCAAATCTAAAAGAAATAAACTTCAAACCAATCTGTATGTCTAAGACCATTAAATCAACATGAAGTTATTCAGATCTTTCATCAAATAGACAACCTGCACATAAATATCAATACAGCCCCGACAATAAATGCTACCAAACAAACACAAGTGGATATATGCCTCAGGCTGATTTTGCTATTCTAAATCCAAACCCATTTTGCTTCTTTGAAAAACGAACCAACCTTGTAATGCTTTGAGCAAACTAAAATAATACAACCAAGTAGCTTCAACAATGCATGCCAATTCAGTTATTTACTCCTTACTTAAGCATGCCAAAAGAACCGAAGGTCATTTTGAAACAAAATCAGATTTAAGTGAGGGTTTGTGCAATGGTACAAGCTGTGTTCATACTCCAATTCAACTCATTCAGCAAAAATGATAGAGCAGAGAGGAAGTCACGCAACCTATTACAAGAATTAAGATAGCAAGCAAACCATATCAAACAACTTAAACACTCAATAACACTCAAGAAGGAAGCAAAAAAAAACTGTCTAAACATGACTATATGCAAACAAGTACATGCTGTCCAAAAACACAAGAAAATAGACCGTCTTTAAAAAAAACTGACACCGACTGAGATGGAGTTTTGGCCTGAAATTTTTATGACTAGAAGATTTACATGTTAGCTTTCAAGGGAAAAAAGCGGTGCTTGATTCCAAGTTGTATAACTAAAGTTATAATTTAAAGAACACCTGCTGCCAAGAGCAGTCCAAAAACTGAGGACCCGAAAACAAACCGTCTTTAAATGAAAAATGACACCTACTCAGATGAAATTTTGGCCAGAAATTTTCATGACTTGAGGATCTACATGTAATCTTTCAAAGAAAAAAAAACTGAGAGTGATTGAGATGGAGTTTTGACTTGAAATTTTTATGACTTGAAGATTTACATGTTAGCTTTCAAGGGGAAAAAGTGGTGCTTGATTCTGAGTTGTATAAATATAGTTATGATTTAAAGAACACCTGCTGTTAGGAGCAGTTCGAAACCTGAGGACCCGAAAATGAACCCTGTCTTTAAATGAAAACTGACACCAACTCGGACGAAATTTTGGCCAGAAATTTTCATGACTTGAGGATCTACAGGTAAGCTTTCAAAGGAAAAAAAAAAAAGGTGTGCTTGATTTCAAGTTGTATAGCCAAAGTTATAATTCGAAGAGCTCCTACTGTTATATGCTGAAAATAATCAGGGCAGACATGTATTTTAACCACGAAAAACTTCACCCAAATTGCTAAGAGATTTAATCCAAGACTTTTGCTTTGAACACATTGTATCTCTAGTTTTTAACGAGAGAATCGGAACTCAAAACCAATTTTTCTAGCTCAAATTATGAACCAAAATGCAGGGGTTGCTAGACAGTACAATATACAAAACAACACAAAATATCATTCAAATTCACATGAGAGACATCATAGTCTGCATATTAATCCAGCTATGAAATCAAATAACAACCATTAATACAATGAGCATGAGAACCAACTTTACAACTTAAGCTATATACCAAAATAGTGCACAAGTTAATCCTTCATTAAAGGAATGCAGAGGTTAATAAGGAAGAATGCAGGAACCTCCCAATTTTACAAAAAAAAATGCAGAATGCATCAAACAGTAGGCATGTACATCTCTAAATATACCTAAATGCATACCACCTTGTCCTCACCATTTGTTTGGTTCAATTTTAATCACCAACAACATCATAACATTTTGCATCAAAGAATTTCCTTATGCCAGATTCACAGAAACATTAGCATATGAATCATCAAGTTGCCAGCGTAAGAGGTATCAAACTTAAAAACAGAATGGCAAAATTCCTGGACAATCAACAAATTGAAATAGACTAATTAGCAAGCCAAAATCCAAAACACACGTGCAAACAATATACACTAATACACATATTGATTCAACATACCAACATATAATTTCAGGAGAACGCTAAGTAGAGGAAAAACTCATGCATTTCATCGCACAGTTAGTACTCCATCAAGATACATATCAAATTACAAGGAGAAAATTAAAATGATGTAAAGCAACAACATTATAGCTATCCAAATAAACATATCCAGATGATTCATAATACGGGTAATTACGGAAAATTATGAATTTGCATAAAACTTTTTAAGTTCCTCAATGCAGCAGAAAGTCAAGTAAAAATTACCAAATAGAGATTCCAAATGAGCGCAACAGTTTTGGATCTCTGTTGATTACTGATTACAATCAGACCCTCGCGAACAGCAAAAAAAGAAAAAGAAAATACAGAGTTCTTTCCTAATTTGTTTCTGAACTTTAGAGTGAGAGAGACAGGGCGGTGCTGAGATTTTTTGCAGGTGGGAAGGGCGGCTAGGGATGTAGGGTGAGGAAGAGAATGGGGAAAAGAAATGGGGCATACCGGGTCATCCTTGACCCGGTTCGGTTGTGGGTCTAGGAGGGTTAGGCCCCCTTTTTTAATTTTTCCCTCTTCTTGTAGGATTGGGCCTAAAATGGGTGGAGCCCAACTTCCCTGTTTTTCTTCTGATTGCTCCTCTTCTCACCCTTTTTTCAGTTTTATTTTTCCTTCATTTTCCTTCTTCTTCGTTTTTTTTATGAAGTGAAAAATAATGATAATAAAAAAAATTTAAATTAAAATGAGCTAATAATAATAATAATAAAATAAAAGAATAACAAAATTAGGTGTTCACACTTCACAGGGCTTTAGGCCTAACTCATCCCAAAAGCTAACTTAGGTGAGGATTGTCCAAGATGTCTTATAATGACTACTTTGATCATATATTTACTTTTTGATGTTCTGGGCAAAAGGTGTTCCTGTTATTATTGGTCATAAAGGGAAAGACTCTTGCTCTTTTATTACCAATAAGGTGAGAAGTAAATTGTCCGGATGAAAAACTAAAACTATTTCTCTTGCTGGGCGCATCACTTTGGCTCAAAGTTGCATCCTTGCCATTCCTACATATGTAATGTAGTCTACGTGCATTCCTGCGTCAGTATGTGATGAGGTTGAGCAACTTTGTCGCAACTTTATTTGGGGAACCACAACATAGGCTAGGAAATGTCATCTTGTTTCATGGGACATGGTTTATAGACCTAAGGAAGAAGGTGGCCTCGGGTTCAGAAATTTTCGGTTAGTTAATTCATGTTACATGTGAAAGCTTGGTTGGGAACTTATAACTAACAGAGATGCTTTATGGGTACATGTCATTCGGGCTAAGTACAATTGTGGCGGTTTGATAATTCCAAATGTGAGATGTGGTTCCAAAGTTTCTCATATTTGGAGAGGTATAACGAGGTCTTGGAACTTAGTGGAAAAATTTCTCTTTATGATTATTAGGTATAGTCAAAGTGTGAGGTTTTGGCAGGATCCTTGAGTTCTTGGTGTGAGACCTCTAAGTGAGTTTGCGGCTGATATCCCTGACAATGGTTGGAACTTCTCTGTCTCAACTTATGCTAGTGAGGAGGGTTGGCCTTGGGATGTTCTTAAGAACCTTTTGTTGAGTCTCCAAAATGTCTGATGTGCATTTACCATAGTTTTGATGAGATTAAAACAGTTATTCAATGATTTAATTGAACCTGTGTGTGGTGATTAACTCGTCTACTCAATGTGCAAATTAAAAGATTAAGTGTCTATATGAACTGAGCTTTAGCGTGTTATCACCCGTCTGAACTAAGGAAAGTTCACTCGTCGGAACTATTAAAAGTTCACCCGTCTAATGAAGTCTTCACCAGTTTGTTGACCAACGTTGAAGAAATCCCTTCAACTCGTCTAATGAAGTAATCAACCGTCTGATCAAAGAAAGACTCATCTGTCTGAAAGACTACGCAGCTGACGTCATCTCTTTATTAATAGTCAACCCGTCTAATGAAGTTACTCACCGGTCTGGTGACTAACGTTGAAGAATATATTGGATGAAAGCTGTCTCGTCTTTGAAAAGGAAATCACAACAAAATGCTTTACCTGAGTACAACTGCAACTTACACTAAAAGGGAAAGTCTTCCCTCTGATGGCAAAAAGCAAGTATAAAGACCTGCTAAGACCAAAGGTGTATCAGAAGTCTTTATCATTCTGATGATAGAGAACAAGCGAAGTTTTCAACGCTTTAATGGCTGACCAGAACGACTCTTTTGCATTTAATGAAGATCTGCAAAAGGCTAAGCCTTCAAATATTGTGTCTAACGGATTTAAAATCTTGAAGCCTATTTAAAAAGAAGACTTTGAAGATCCAAGCAGAAAACGATCACAGTATTCAAGAGCATTTACTCTGCACATTTATATCTTCATTCTTTCATTATTTATTCTTCAATCATTTGAAGTTATTATGCAGTCTTTTAAAACTTCACATTTAATACACTCATCTGAGTGCTTGTGAAAGACTTGCAAAGTGTAATTTATTTACAAACTTCTCTCAAACAATACTCGTCTGAGCCTGGAGAGGCTAGGTGTGCAAACAATACTCGTCTGAGCCTGAAGAGGCTAGGTGTGCAAACAATACTGGTCTGGAGCCTGACAAGGCTAGGTGTGAAAATAATACTTATCTGTCCTGTAAGCTGATTCAGTTACAGTGAGAAAACTTGGTGCTGCCAAGGAATGGACGTATCCTCATTTGTTAAGGGGTGAACCAAGATAAAACCTGTTGTGTGATCTCTCTCTTTCCCTTAACTCTTTAGTTTGATTATTTATCTTAACTATCATTTAAATAAAGGGGTTATAATTGTGTTTATCAAACTATTTTCATCTTGCATGATTGTGTGTTTTCTTTGAAAACTTTCAGACGAGTTATTAGTCTGATTGACCTGTCTTAGTTTACTCGTCTATTCCTTACACCCGTCTGTGCTTGCGAAAAAGTTTCTTAATTCCGCTTAAATTTGTCAAACATCATTCAACCCCCTTCTAATGTTTGCATCTGTCTATTTCAGTTGGTATCAGAGCTCAACCTCTGAGTTAAGCACTTAACAGTGTAGAGGAAGATCTTGAAGAATAGACAATGACTTCTGGAGCAAGCTCAAGTGAGAACCCCCAACCTGGAGGAGGCTCCATGACCAGACCTCCCTTTTTCAATGGTGCAAATTACAACTACTGGAAAGAAAGATTTCACTGGTTCATTTTGTCAACAAACTCTGATCTCTGGGATGTCATCACCGATGGTCCTTACACTTCTCTAAATGATGATGGCTCAAACAAGCCAAAGTCTTGGTGGACACCTGCAGAAAAGACAAGATGGGATCTAAACTATAAAGCCAGACATTCTATAATCTGTGCTCTCAGTCCGGAAGAATTTGAAAAGGGTTGTGCTTGTGATTCTGCTAAAGAAATGTGGGACTCCTTATCTGTCACACATAAAGGTACTACTAAGGTAAAAGAATCTAAAATTTCTATGCTTGTTAGAAAATATGAATTATTCACCATGGATGAAGGTGAATCTATTACTCAAATGATTGGAAGATTCCAAACTATTACAAATGGTTTGAAATCTCTTGGTAAAATATATACTAATGCTGAGAAAGCTGCTAAGATTCTCAGAAGTCTTCCAAGGCAGTGGAGACCTCTTGTCACTGTTATATCTCAAACCAAGGATCTCACTTCCTTGACTATGGATGAACTTCTTGGCACACTCATTGTTCATGAGCAAAAGCTCAATGAAGATGTGTCAATCAAAAAGAGCAAAGTCATTGCTCTAAAGGTTGATCTAAAGGCATCTAAAGCCTTAAAAGCTTCAAGGGCATACGAGTCTGACTGTGACACAGATGAGTCTGATGATGAGGATTCTGTTGGTAATGAAGAGACTTCTCTCATGACCAGAAAGATGAAAAAGCTCTGGAGAAAGAAGAAGTTCAGAAAGGAGAAGCCTTTCAGAAAAGTCAATAAGGAATCCACCTCAACAGATAAGACTCCTATTGTCTGCTATGAGTGCAAGAAGCCTAGTCACATCAAACCTGAATGCCCTCTTTTAAAGAAAGCTCTCAAAAAGAAATTCTTCGGAAAGAAGAAGAAATGAATGATGGCCACATGGGAAGATCTTGAATGTTCATCTTTTGAAGGAGAAGAGACAAAAGAGGAAGCTAATCTCTGTCTGATGGCCAACACAGATTCAGGACTTGAAACTGAGGTACATTATGAACTTGAGGATTTGCATGATGCTTATGAAGAGCTGGTAAAGGAATCCAAAGGCTTATCTAAGGCCTTCAAATCCCTCAAGAGAGATTATGTTAAACTCCTCAGTGAGCATAAACAAAAATCTCAAGAGTGTGAGATGCTGGTCAAAGAGAATAGCCAGCTGAGGACTGAAAAGTATGATGAAGTTAGGATCTCAAGTGAAATATCACATTCTGAAGAAGTTGTTAAACTTCAACAGAAAGTGAAGGAGCTCAATTCTGATCCTGCTAGATTTGTTAATGGCAGAGATAATCTGACAAAACTGCTTGGATGTCAGAGACACTCTCTTAACAAAAAAGGCATTGGATATGATCATCAAGCTGATCATAAAGTATTAACAAAAACCTCAACTGTCTATGTTAAACCCACTCCAGTTAGAATTAGACACGTCTGTAACTTCTGTGTAAAAGCTGGACATGTTATGTCTAAGTGTCTTAACAAGAAGAAGAGGCGGTCTTCACAGACTCCCAGAACTAACGAAAAAAGGACCCAGAAAAATATGGGTACCTAAAGATAAAATAATTTCTGTTGTAGACATCCTTAATAGGACAAAGCAAATGCCTCTGCTAGTACCTGGACAGTGGCTGCTCGTGACATATGATAGGGGAAAGGCCTATGTTCCAAGACCTCCAGTCTAAAAATGGTGGATATGTTGCCTTTGGAGGTAACCAAAAAGGAAGAGTAATTGGTATTGGTACAATTGGTGGTAAACCTCCTTTTCCCTCAATCTCTAATGTGCTTATGGTTGAAGGACTAAGCACAATTTACTTAGTATAAGTCAATTATGTGATAGTGGATTTGATGTCTCCTTCACTAAAAATGAATGCATAGTCAAAGACAAGAGTGGCACGACCTTCTTTTCAACTAATAGATAGCAAAATCTTTATAAAATTGAGCTAACTGAACTTTCAGATCAAAGTGTAACCTGTCTGATGTCCAAAGAGGATGAAAGATAGTTATGGCACAAGAAACTAGGACATGCTAGTATGAAACTTATTTAGAAATTGAAAAAGGATAACCTTGTGAGTGGATTGCCTAATATCTGTTTTAAGAAAGATGTTTTATGTGATGTATGTCAGAGAGGTAAACAAGTACAATCAAGTTTCAAATCTAAAAATTTTGTATCAACCTCTAGACCTCTTCAGTTGTTACACATGGATCTGTTTGGACCCATTAGTGTTGTCAGTTTAGCTGGAAGGAAATATGGATTTGTCATTGTTGATGACTATTCTAGGTTTACATGGGTACTTTTCTTAATCTACAAGGATGAGTCTTTTAAGGCCTTCTCGGTATTCTGTAAGAAAGTACAAAATGAGCAAGCTTTTTGTATTTCTACCTTTAGAAGTGATCATGGGGAATAATTTGAAAATGAGCAATTTAGACTGTTCTGTGAAGAGAACGGAACCTCTCACAACTTCTCTGCACCTAGAACTCCACAACAAAATGGAGTGGTTGAGAGAAAGAACATATATCTGCAAGAGATGGCTATGTCAATGCTCAATGAAAATAATCTCCCTAAGTACTTCTAGGCCGAAGCAGTAAACACTGCATGTTATGTGCAAAACAGAATACTTATAAGGTCTATCTTAAAAAAGACTCCTTATGAACTGTGGAAAGGTATAAAACCCAACATATCTTACTTCCATGCATTTGGATGTGAATGCTTCATCCTAAATACTAAGGATCAACTTCGAAAGTTTGATTCCAAGGTAGACAAAGGTATCTTCATTGGATATTCTGAAATGTCTAAGGCATATAGACTTTTTAACTCTAGAACATTTGTTGTTGAGGAATCCATTAATGTAAAATTCAATGATAATCTAAAGACTGATAGGGTACTATCAGATCTAGAAGGTGATCTTGCAGGACTCGACCTTACCCAGCATATGAGTCAACAGCCAGGCGAATCTAAAATTGAGTCTGCTGAGGAATCTGTCAGACAAGTGGAGCAGACGAGTCAACAGTCAAGTCAACATCAGCATGATGATCTTAGAAGAGACTAGAAATTTAAAGTTCATCATCCTGAAGATCTTATCATTGGAAGTCCTTCTGAAGGTGTTAGAACCAGATCTATCTTAAGAGAGTCAAGCAATATGGCTTTTTTATCTGAAATTGAACCAAAGCATATTGAAGAAACTCTTGAAGATGAAAGCTGGATTCTTGCCATGCAAGAGGAACTTAATCAATTCAAGAGGAATGATGTCTGGAAACTTGTCTCCAAACCAACAGACAAGTCTGTTATAAGAACAAGATGGGTTTTCAGAAACAAGCTGGATGAAGATGGCAAAGTTGTCAGAAACAAAGCAAGGTTAGTAGCTCAGGGCTACAACCAACAAGAAGGTATTGACTATACCGAGCTTTTGCACTTGTAGCTTGGATAAGTTTAAATACATAAGAGATAACTTGAATATACACTGCATTGTTGAATAACCTGTCTAATTAGTTTTGCATTACCAGTCTGTGATTAATCGTTTGACCCTATGAGTCATACTCATATTTGAAATAATCTTTTAAATGGTTATTATCCTTTAATGCCGGTTTGTTATCTGAGGCAAAATGTGTATATGGCTGTTTTGTTTTGTTTTAAATCTAAACCGTCTATCTTAAAATCTCCATCTTTAAGCATTCTAAAACCTCCGTCTTTAAGTGAGAATGTCTCTAGTCAAGAGGATGCATCTGCTCAGGGGGAACAGTTGAGGAAGCCTTTAGCCAAACCCAAGGACAAACTTGCATTTCATTTTTTTGTTCTTTTTAGTACTCTTTTTTAAATAAAAATTACCTTGTACACAGCCAATGATGGTTAAATAAAATTATCTTCTCTGTTTCTCTGTTTTTATCTTTTTGCTTATGTCAAAAGGGGGAGAAAGCTAAATGAAAAATGTTTTAATAATATAAGCTAATATGAACAAATGTTTATCCATCTGATATGGAAATATGATAAATAATAGTATCTTTTCTTTTTTCTCTGTCTCTTTTTATTGTTTTTGATAATGTCAAAAGGGGAAGAAAATACTAAGATAAGACTAAGATAAAAAGATCATAAGAACAATGGTTATCTGTCTAATGCTTATCTGTCCGAGTATGTTAAATAATGGAACAACGTTTAATCTGTCTGATAATGTGACAATTGTCTGATACATATACCTGTCTGCTTTACGTGAATTTTCTTAAGTTCATTAAATCGTGTAACATGTTTTGTCATCATCAAAAAGGGGGAGATTGTTGAGTCTCCAAAATGTTTGATGTGCATTTACCATAGTTTTGATGTGGTTAAAATAGTTATTCAATGGTTTAATTGAACCTGTCTATGGTGCTTAACTCGTCTACTCAGTGTGCAGATTAAAACATTAAGTGTCTATATGAACTGAGCTTTAACATGTTATCACCCGTCTGAACTAAGGAAAATTCACTCATCTGAACTAAGGGAAGTTCACTCGTCTAAACTATTAAAAGTTCACCCGTCTAATGAAGTATTCATCAGTCTGTTGACCAACATTAAAGAAATCTCTTCAACTTGTCTAATGAAGTAATCAACCGTCTGATCAAAGAAAGACTCACCTGTCTGAAAGACTACGCAACTGATGTCATCTCTTTATTAAGAGTCAACCCGTCTAATGAAGTTACTCACCCGTCTGGTGACTAATGTTGAAGAATATATTGGATGAAAGTTGTCTCGTCTCTGAAAAGAAAATCACAACAAAGTGTTTTACCTGAGTACAACTGCAACTTATTCTAAAAGGGAAAGTCTTTCCTCTGATGGCAAAAAGCAAGTATAAAGACCTGCTAAGACCAAAGGTGTATCAGAAGTCTTTATCATTCTGATGATAAAGAACAAGCGAAGTTCTCAAAGCTTTAATAGCTGACCAGAACGACTCTTTTGCATTTAATGAAGAACTGCAAAAGGTCAAGCCTTCAAATATTGTGTCTAATGGCTTTAAAATCTTGAAGCCTATTTAAGAAGAAGACTTTGAACATCCAAGCAGAGAAGGATCACAGTATTCAAGAGCATTTACTCTGCACATTTATATCTTCATTCTTTCATTATTTATTCTTCAATCATTTGAACTTATTACGTAGTCTTTTAGAACTTCACATTTAATGCACTGGTCTGAGTGCTTGTGAAATACTTGCAAAGTGTAATTTATTTACAAACTTCTCTCAAACAATACCCGTCTGAACCTGGAGAGGCTAGGCATGCAAACAATCTGGAGCCTGAAAAGGCTAGGTGTGAAAATAATACTTGTCTGTCCTGTAATCTGATTCAGTTATAGTGAGAAAACTTGGTGCTGTCAAGGATTGGACGTAGCCTCATTTGTTAAGGGGTGAACCAGGATAAAACCTGTTGTGTGATCTCTCTTTCCCTTAACTCTTTAGTTTGATTATTTATCTTAACTATCATTTAACTAAAGGGGTTATAATTGTGTTTATCAAACTATTTTCATCTTGCATGATTGTGTGTTTTCTTTGAAAACCTTCAGACGAGTTATTAGTCTGATTGACCTGACTTAATTTACTCGTCTATTCCTTACACCCGTTTGTGCTTGCGAAGAAGTTTCTTAATTCCGCTTAAATTTGTCAAACGCCATTCAACCTCCCTTCTAGTGTTTGCATCTGTCTATTTCACCTTCTTCCTAACCATATATGTCATAGGATTGCGGGGATAAAACCTCCTAGTATCGGTTCTAATGACTTTCCCATTTGGAACCACTATCTGGATGATTTTTTCTCTTTTAAGTCGGCTTATCAATTTTTTACAGGGATTGGCAAGGTCCTTCGCCGATTCAAAATTTTGAAGTGATACGGAATTGGCAAGGTCCTTCGTCGATTCAGAATTTTCTTTGGAAATTAGCACATGGTAGGCTCTTTACTAATGATGAAAGATGTAGGCGAGGTATGGCTGACTCTAATATGTGCCCAAGATGTCATCATCATGCTGAAACTATTTTACATGCCTTAAGAGACTCTGAAATGATTTCGGATCTCTGTGGTAAAGTTATCAAAGGGGATCTTTGGAGTAACTTTTGTAGCCTAGGCCTTGACCAATGGTTACTTTCCAATATCAAATCTCTATATTATCTGGAGGGTATTCTGCATTGGTCAAGTTTTTTTGGCTTCATGGTAAGTATGTTTTGGCAAGACAAAAATCAAGTTGTTTTCGCGGAATCCAGGCTTGATCAAGTACAACTTCTTGAGAGTGTGATCAGACAAGCTGATTATTTTCATGCTCAGTCTTTTGCTATATCTTCTAGTAAGGATGGGAACTCTAAAAAGGTTTTGCAGATTCAGTGGAATACTCCCCCGCCTCATACCTTTAAGCTCAATACTAATGGGTCTTATAAGCGGGGGTCTAAGCTTTCTACCTGTGGTGGGTTGATAAGAAATCATAATGGTCAGTTTATTGCAGGTTTCCACTGCAACCTAGGAGTTTCTACCTCTGTTTTTGCGGAATTATGGGGTTTAGTTTATGGCCGTAAATTGGCTAGAAGGCTCAGCCTTTCTTTGGTTATTGCGGAACTTGAATCTGCAGTGGTGGCGGAAATGATTCAGTCGCGACATTCTTCTTCTTTATTCTTAAAGCCCTTACCTGAAGAGGCTATTCAATTACTTGATTCTCCAAATTGGTCTTGCTCTATTCAGCACATTTTCAGGGAGGCAAATCGCGATGCAGATTTTTTGGCCAATCTTGGCCATTCTGGTGATTTTTTCATGTTCTCTGGTTTCTAGTATTCTTCCTCGGCTGGGGTTGATTCTGGTGGAAGATGTCAGGGGTTATTGTTCCCTAGGCTTGTTAGTTAGTCTGTTGTCTTTTATTTTTATCCTATGTAGCACAAAAAATTATTTTTAAAAATATCAAAAAAAATATTTTAAAAATAATTATTATGATACTTAAACATGCAAGCATATTATTAAAAATAATGTAAGAAATTTATATAACAATAGATCAAAATTAATTAGGTCTTATATTATGTCCCTTATTTCATGAAATTAAGGAAATCTTACATGCTATCATTTTAGTCTTAAAAAAATTGAGTAAATCTCCAATTTTGTCCCCGAAATTGTACAGTCGTATCGACTTGGTCCTTGACGTTTTCAAAATTCCAAAAACGTTCCTGAAATTGTCAAACGTTAATCAATTCAGTCCCTCTATTAGGAACTAAGCTTATACGAACCTTATCATTTTAGGGATCAAATTAACACAAAATTGACATATGGATCAAATTAATACGACCGTACAATTTCATGGATCAAATTGGAGATTTACTCTGAAAAAAATTCTTCCATGTTATGTGAGACTGTTCCCAATTAACTGCAGCATCTAGAGCTGTCAAAACGGGTCGGTCCGGTCCGTTCGGGCCGGCCCGGTCGGGCCAAGGTACTTTTCGGGCTGGGCCGGACCACTCTTAGAATGGGTCATCAATTTGTTAGCCCAGCCCAGCCTTTAACGGGCCGCGGGCCAAACGGGCTAACCCATGGACTAGTATTTTTTTAAAAAATTATTTTGTTTTTTAAAAATTCCATTGTTTACATAAAAAATTCAACCATATGCTATTCTTAAATTGAATCTCCCTAGTGACCAACATGCAACGCAATTTCATAAATGAAAAGAAGGCACTAAGTAGGTGATTGCAACACAATATTCATCTCTGAATATTCTTTCTCAGCACAAAATACCATATAAGCTAGAGTTAATGCCACATAAACTAAACCAAACAATTCGAAATGAACAACTTAGTTTCACTTTCCCAGTTTAATTCAAAATAGTATATTCCACTTCAAAACAAAATAAAACCAATGCAAATAAGCACAATCCACTTCTCCTCAAAAGAACTCTTCATTCTCATTCTTCTTCTTCTTCCTCAATCAAATTGTTGACATTAACTTGGGTTGTCCTTTCATTCGCTTTCGTATTGTCATTAACTTGGGTTGTCCTTTCATTGGCACCATCAATAGAACTCAATCCTCCTACACATAATGTAACATCCTAAAATTTCAATATAATTACTGTAGTGAAAATATTAAGCTATTATTGAGATTTAGTGTAGAACATGATTAGTATAATAGTTTATTAGAATTATCTCGTAATTATAAAAGAAAGCAATAGTTGAAAGATTAATAGGAAAATTAAAAATAATGCACACACACAAAAGTACAAGGGAATCCACGTGATTCTCAAATTTAGATTTGGCTTTGGCCTAAATCAAATCATACGGCAACAAGAAAAGAAGTCAAGGGGAATTCTTATAAAAGGGATAGCGGGCCCCACAAATAAATCAATTTAGTCAAACTAGATAGAACTTTCACGTGGGCTTTCTCTTGATAATTAGGGTAACAGAAAGCAAGTTTTAGAATTACAATAATAAAAGGAGATGGTTTGGTGGGTTTAGCGCCGGTAACAGTAAAAAATCAATAAATAAAAGTCGGGCACTGAACAACGAAGAGAGAAGAAGGAGACTAGAGTGCTTCACTGATTCAAGATCGTAGTGAGAAGAGATCAAAGATTTTTGATGATGCGTTAGGATTTGTCTTAGATAATATTTGAGGCTTTTTGAAGATCTATAAGAGCTGAGTAGAAATACTATTTCTCACCCTTTCCATGGTACAATTTGTATGGGGTTTGGGTTATGCTTTATAAACACGTTTTTTTTGGAAAATAATTCTGATTTGGTTAAATCCTGATTTTACAAATTTGTGGGGGTTTCCTTCTAAGGTGTTTCTGCTGTCAATTAAATGTTTATTACTGAGATTGGTGACATGATATATATGATAAATACGTGATTTGGTTGAATTGACATGCTATATATGCACTATTTGATGATATTTGTGATATTGATATGATTCAATAACTGTTAATATGTTGGATGTTGTTTGCTGCAATACCGCCTATGATAGGGGTATCGAAAGTAACACTGTCAACGATTTGGGGTGTCGAAATATGAAATATCGCCATGAAGGGGTATCGAAGGTAACATCGCCACACGTTGGGATGTCGAAATGAGTAATACCACTAGTGTACAATGGTTGGTATCGAAATGAGTAATGTCACTGAAGAGAAGGTGACATCGAAATACCTTCATGAGTAAGGTAGACAATGGGACGCCATTGTTATATGCAGTTTGAGAGTTATATGACCTATAATTATGTTGAGAATATTTGATATGTATAATAAGTTATGATATATTTGTTTATGATGTGCTGCTAAATTTTTATGGTCATTATTTGAGTATATAATATTTATTTAATTATTTTGAAAATAGCGGGTACCATGGTTAGTTTTTCCGGTTACCGCGCCGGCTGAGAACAACGCTTTTGTGAAAACCTTTTATAAATGTATTTCTATTCATTGGGATTATAAATCTCATTAGTAGTGCTGTTTTCAGAGACTGGGGACGACCCTGTTGAGCAGCCAGACGCTTAAGGATTTTGTTCTAGTAGTAGCTTGGGTTAGTGTGTCATGGCATATGCCATGAGGACTTTTACTACCATTCATTTATTTATTTATGCGAGTTGTAATAGACGCCCAGTTATTTGGTTTAAAACTTATTATGTATTTTTGTTTATTGGATTGGTATAAACAATTATTTTGAATTAATATTATATTATGAACTTATTTAGTATTTATTAAGGATTTTTTTTTATTACATTGTTTTATTTAAATTATTATCTTGGATTACTAATGTAACGAGGGACGTTACACATAAAAATATACATTTAACCATACCAATAACACATAATAGTAGCTACTAGGTAATAACTAAAAGTCTATAACAAATAATTTTATATAAGAGACTCAAAAAATATATTCTTACCATTTTGTGAGAACCCAAGTAACCAATTGCGAGCACAAATGAGAGCTTCCAAATTTTTTGAAAGTAAAGAGCTTCTATACTTACTCAAAATACGACCTCCAATGCTGAAAGTGGACTCAGATGCCACCATGGTAATTGGAATAGTCAATACATCACTAGCCGTCCTTGATAAATCACCAAATCTACCACTATTATCCCTCCAATGTTCCAAAACATTTAAATCCTTGTGACCCACAAGTTTTGACTCTTCCAAGTAGGTGTCTAGTTCAGATTTTCCAGTTAACAAAGTTTGTGCATTCTCGTCTTCTTCAAGATCCTATCACAAAAGTATACCTAATATTAGGAGGCTATGTTTCATAATCACAGATAATCTTGCATAAGATAACTAGAGATGAAAAATATGATGCAACATAAATAAGATTCAATGAACTTACATCATAATCTGATGTCAGTGTTGAAGTACCTTCTCCTTCTTTATAAGTTCCCGTTGAAGTACTTGCATCGGTCATAGAAGGAGGAGCTTCCATGTTGTTGACATAATAATTGAAAAGTTTATACAAAGCATTCTTCACAATGCTCAACTTCTTATCAACTATGATGTTGTTGAAATAAAATTTAGAGTAAGCATATTTTAGCCATTTAAGCTTCATCCTAGGATCAAAAACACATGCCATGGCAAGAATTGTGCTATGCTCGCTCCAATACCTATTAAACTTGTCCATCATATTTTTAGCCATCTCGCTAATCACACGATCTTGACTTGACTTATTATTTATCAATAGAATCTCAAACTTCCATACCTGCATGAAGTACAAATTGGATGTAGGATATTTAGAACCGGAAAACATATTGGTGATTTCATAAAAAGGCTCTAAAAATTGACGAATCTTCATTCCTCTTTTCCAATCTTCATTTGTTGGACAATGCTTATAATGCTCATCTTTTATATCCAAGCAAGCAAAAGCATGACTATACACAATTGCACTCTGAAGCATTAAATATGTAGAGTTCCATCTAGTGGGCACATCTAAACGCAAGCCAACACTACTATCAATGCCACCAATCTCTTCAACACATTGAACAAATTGTATCTTTCTTGATTCTGAACCCCTCACATATTTTACACTTTCTCTAATTTTGTATAATGCATTACTTGCTACCTTTAATCCTTCTTGAACTGTGAGATTTAGGATATGTGCACAACATCTAATATGGAAGAACTCTCCATTGCATAACAAACTACTTGACATACAAAGTGATTTTTTCATAATGCTTTGCATGCTAGTATTAGAGGTAGCATTGTCTAAAGTAATTGAAAAAACTTTTCTTTCAACTCCCCATTCTTTCAAAAGTTCAAGCAACTTTCTTGATAGCTCATGACCGGTGTCTGGGGGTTCCAAATGACAAAAGCTCAACAATTTACTATTTAACTTCCAATTCTCATCAATAAAATGAGCAGTTAAAGTGATATAATCACAAGTGGTGCAAGAAGTCCAACAGTCAGAGGTGAAACACACTCTCCCATTATGTCTAGCTAATTGACCTTTCAATCGTTGTTTTTCATGCATGTAAATCTTCATTACATCCCCAGAAATGAAATTTCTAGAAATATTAGTAGCCTCACCAAAAGAAAGATATTGACATAATGATCTAAATCCTTGCCACTCAACACATTGAAATGGAAGATCATGCAATACAATCATTTGAGCTATCATGTCACGAACAACCTTGTCATCAAGTTTTCTAGACCTCATTTTACCAGTATAGTCAAGCATCCTAGTCCCCACATTATCAAATTTAGGAATTTTTGTACACCTCAAAATATGACGATTTAAGTGAGATGTACCTGCAGTACTTGAACAAGTGAATTCCTTCCCACAAGCTTTGCATTTACACATTTCCTTTCCATCCTCAGTCAGAGGAAGTCTGTCAAAGTGCTTCCAACATTCTGAGGTATAAGTTTTAGCTTTTTTCTTCTGTGGTTCAACATTATCATCCTCTTTGACAATAGCAGCAGGTGCTTGTGGATCATTTCCCTCTAAAATTATGCAATCCTCTTCAAAATTAACCTCAGCATTACTCATATTCAAATACTGCACCTGCATCAATGATTTAAGAAACAAATTAGAAAGAGGAAGATGAAACCCATAAGCATATTTTGGCCTTAATTCAAGAAACAGAAATAAGAAAATGCAATAATCAATATCAATGATTTAAAACAAGAAGAAGAAGTAGTACTAATCAGTACCAAAAGACACTGATATCTGAAAAGTTTAATCCGTACCAAAATTTTGTCACAGGCAAACAGGAGTAGTAGTAATAATAATTAACAACAAAATCTAAAATCTAGGTCACAAAACACAACTTATAATAAGAGCTAAGAACATCAAATTGAGAACTTGTTATCAACTGTATCCAAAAAATTTAAAAATTGAAGGTAAAGAACAAACACTATCTCGTGATGCAGAGAAGCAGAGGCGCGCGACGGCCGAGAAACGATGCAGAGAAGCGTGGCGATGGCAAGGACGGCGGTGCGATCCAGAGAAGCAGAGGCGCGCGACGGCCGAGAAACGAAGTAGAGATGCACGGCGATGGCAAGGACGGCGGCACGATGCAGAGAAGCAGAGGCGTGCGACGGCGGAGAAGAGAAGCAGAGACGCGCGATGGCCGAAAAACGAAGCAGAGACGGGCGACGATGGCAAGCACGGCGGCGCGCGATGGCAAGCACGGCGGCGGCGAGCTCTAAACTTCCAGTGGCTGCGCAAGTTCACTATTCTAGATGGAGAAGAGAAGAGTGGTTAGGGTTCATCTCTAAGGAAAACTGAAAGAGTTTAGGTTTTTCTCTCTTTTAATTTTGTAGCCATATTAAAATAATGAAATTAAATTAATAAATTTTGTTTTTAAAAATTTAAATTCAATTCACGGGCCAGGGGGCCAGCCCAGCCCGAAACGGGGCAACACATGATGGGCCAGCAAAATTTCGGATCGGGTCAGGCCGGACTAAATTTGTTCTGGGCTAGCATTTTATCAACCCAGACCGCCCATTTTATCGGACAAAATAGGCTGGCCCGTCGGGCCGGATACGTTTTGACAGCTCTAGCAGCATCTAATGAATAAAATTATTTTAGTTCATTAATGAGTTTAATTGCAATTTATATGATTTTAAATCTTTCACCAAAAAAAATATGATTTTAAATCAATTAAATAAATAATTTTTATTTATTTCGTGTTTGTGAACTGAAGTTTGAGCAACTTCGCACTGGGAAAGTTCAGGGATTCAACGCTTCCAAGAGAAACCCAGTAAGCTATCTGGCATGGAAGATCACAAAGTTTCGATTTTTCTTTGATTATCCATAACTGAGCATAGAGGGTATTGAAGCAATGCGTAGAGAGATCTCGTTTCTCGTTCAGCCGCGATGCCTTCTTCTCTTCCTTGTTCTCTCAATTTTCATCGTTTTATCATTCTCTGGCTTTAAACGGGTATGCCCTTTAACCCATTATTTGTATGCTATTGGACCGGGTTTCGTGCTGCAAGGTGTTTGATGTGAGATTGTTTATATTACCGTGAATTTGTTGGGTTTTGGTTTGAATTTGGTTTTTCACTGATCCGAATGTTCGATTCCAATCCCTTTACGCGTGTTCTCTTCTTTTCTCTCTAAAATTTAACTATCACTTTCTGGATTTACAGGATGCAGTCAAAATGTGAGTTTGTGTCTTTAATTTTTCTTATGTTGTCTTATAATTATCATGAGCCAACTCTTTTAAAAGCTTAAGCTGCTAAACGAACCTCATGAATTATATTTCCAATATGCCTCTCATGCAAGAGCCCTTTTACCTTGAAGCGTGGACAATTGTGTAGACCCATCTTTCCTATGTTAAGAAACATGGCAAGAGCAAGAGAAAATTGAGAGATGATGTGAGCTGAAAATATGAAATTGTTTGAAATAGCAAAAATGTGTACTATAAGCAAATCATGTAGCTTATATAAGCCAGGAAAAGTAACTAACTAATAACCTATTTGTTTGCTCAGCAAACTACTCTAACTAACTATTAACTTAGCTAACCAATCTCTAACCATATTCTAACATTTTAATATGAATTGCATGTACTATTTAGAGTCGGTTTATTCATGTATATAACATTAGAAGTTTGAAATTAGTCAATGGATTCAAACTTACAACTGTAGACAAACAGGAATAGTTGAGAAGCTCAAGCAGAAAATTGGGGGGGGGGGGAGTAAGGCACACAATGCTCTGAAAGAGGGAGCCGTTCCTGAAGGCCAATTCTGTGTACCTATTCCATGTAACTCAGCTTAAGAAAGTGAAGAGGATAACAAGGGCTTCAAAAGGAGGGAGGAGACACGGAATGTGTTAGTTCCCAAGATTCCCTTTCTGTACCAATGAGGGGTGTCTATAGGGTCCAAGGTAAGGGACACATTTGACGCTTATAGGAGCCTATGCATTAAAGAGAAATGTGATAGAAAGTGATGATATAAGACAAGGATACTAGGTTAGGAGTGCGTGTGGTCAGCAGGACATGACATAAATAGAAAGAGGATGGTATATTGACACCGCAAAGATTATAGGGAAAAAATTGGTCTCAGGGTAATCAATACTGCAAGGGTTTTCTATATCTTTGATTTCAATTCGAGTCCAAGACTCATTTGCTTTTGCTGAAATAAACCCATCATGTTTACTGTTCAAACTTTCCCTTTTCCAGCTCATTATGGGCATTCCCTGCTTCTTGGAGTGATTTTGAGAGATGTTGGAGTCTAGAACTTTATCTATATTTGGAAAATTTGCAGTTATATTTTGTAGCATTAAGATTGAAATTTGCTTCAATGGTTGTGGTGGTAACTCTATCTAATGCAGACTCATTGGTTAAGACATATAAGCACCATTCTGAATATAAATGAAGTTCTTTATCGCATTATATTATGAGTGTGTTTGGATTGACTGTGAAAAATATATTATTTCAATTTCAATAATCGATTATTGTTATAATCGAATCAATTTTATGTTTAGATATATTTGCTGAAAAATGATTTAACATAATCTATTTTGTTTTGATGGTATAAAAAGAATTGCTTTTATGTATTAAATGACCAAGAGATATGAAAATGAAATAATTGAAAAAGTTATCTGATTAAGGATATATTGGTGTTTATATTTCAAACTTTTTGAAATAAGCTGAAATAATCAATTTAAGCTATAATCTTTTTTTTTTTTTTATAAGCAAAAAGTATATTGATAGGAGTACAAGGGGTATTTAAACCCATATACAAGCACAAAGAAAAGAAACAAAGATAGAAAAAGAGAGAAACAAGCCAAAAGTAAATACCATACTAAGTCCAAAAAATAGACCAGTATGTTCTTTACAAAAGCCATTCCCCCACCCAAAAGAAAGAAAAGAATGGAAGAAAACAGAACCAATACAAATCACTCCCCATAAAAAGCCAAAACCAGTTTCCCACACCAATCCTTTGCCAAAAACAAGGATAAAACAATCCTCTATCAAAACTGCCAATGAACAAGAACAAACTAGCCCAGTCATCCCCTGACCAAAAAACCTTGGCCCTTGCCGCCCCTCGAAAAACTATCAACATAGGGAAATAAACCTTTATCTCTTGCAGCCCCTCCATTGTGTAGAAAAACTTCAAAGAAAACACAGAACTGATAGGGATTACACTGCAAAGCTACGTCCTCAAGAAAACACAAAGAATTGAGTTATTTCCTCCACCGTGACTTTGAGAGAGAAACGGAGCTTATCGGAAAAACGGTTTTTGTGCAACAACTTTTTGTTCCATTTACCCAAACATATCTGATTATAAAAGAAAGTTGTTTTTGTTATAAAAAGTTGTTTTTCTTCATAATTAATCTGAACCAACCACACACTATGTGTGTATGCGCGCGCGTGTGCACCTGTATTGAGAGAACTATCTGACTGTATGTTATGAGTCTCAAATTGGGGAGCCTCACCTAACAAGTGAAGTTTATAAGCCTAGAGGTTCTCCCATCTAATGGACTAGTCTTTTGGGATGGGCCCTCCCTAACACTTCACTCAACCTCTTTGTTGATCAGAACCCTTCACCGGTCAGAACCCTCCGTGGGTAGCCCTTTCCGAGAAGTCAGCCTCTCAATGAAAGCACCAATGTTATGAGCATATGCCCAAAGGGAGGGCCCATCCCAAAAGACTAGTCCATTAGGTGGCAGAACCTCTAGGCTTATAAACTTCACTTGTTAGGTGAGGCTCTCCAATTTGAGACTCATAACACAGTAACACTAAAAATATATACATAACTACTCCGATGTATCATTTGATTGAAAATTGATGGTTACATCATTTGTGAATTTTTTCCACTTATAATTTCCATCTATATTGCTTATTGGGTTCAGTCAATAATAAACTTCCGCCTTTTTCTGATGTAGGCTGAGGAGAAAATAGAAGAGGAGCCTGAAATTACACACAGAGTATTCTTGGATGTTGATATTGATAAACAGCATTTAGGTGTTGAGATTTTTTTTTGAAATTTTACCAATTGCTATGATTTGAACCAATTGACTTACTCAGTTAGCTTTAAAAAAATACACACTATTTTTCTTTTCCTGTTTGCTATTAACAACCTGCAAACACAATAACATCTGCAGGTAGGATCGTGATTGGATTGTATGGCCAAGTTGTACCGAAAACTGTGGGTAAGTTATTGGTCCTCTATTTCAAGTTATTTAGTCTGCAACTTAATTTCTTTTAAATGTGTGTGTAAAATTCTATTTTGCATGAATCAATGGTCAAACTCCTGAATAGAAATGGTTTGTGGGCAGTCCTTTTCTTTCACAGTTAATACAGGGTGTCTAGACTTCAGTCGTTTCAGTAAAATTCAAACTTAACTCTGCCTGATGAAGCTACCTCATTGGTTATGCATGCCATTTACATACAGTCATGATTATCTATTCTTATAATGTTGCAATTTTTATTGATTGAATATTTTCTGTCTGCAGAAAATTTTAGAGCTTTGTGCACAGGTAGTTGTAATCTCTTCTTCATGTTCTTTACTATTTTAACCCCCATTTTGTCCTTGCACTGATAAGGAGTGTTCCGTGTTGTGTAGGGGAGAAAGGCAGTAGTGCCAGTGGCTTAAAACTTCATTACAAAGGAACACCATTTCATCGGATAATATCTGGTTTTGTGATTCATGGCGGAGACATTGTTCTTCATGATGGCAAAGGATCTGAATCTATATATGGTGGCACCTTTCCTGATGAGAATTTCAAGATAAAACATTCTCATGCTGGTGTGCAACATCATATGCTTGCAAGCGTTCCATTTTTTTTTTTTTAATTTTTTAAACTTGGCTGTTTTTCTTCATTTCTTTGACAATTTACTCCACGGTTGTAGGCGTTGTTTCTATGGCGAATTCAGGACCTGATTCCAATGGCTCACAGTTTTTCATTACAACAGTGAAGGCCAGTTGGTAAGTTATTATGCCCTGACGGTGCATGGTTTGTCTCCTCCCCTCAAAAAAAAAAAAATAGAACCGTTATTCTTGTCTATAGAGCCGGGGTCAAATGCAGTTATTTAGAGTTCGCATAACTTGTGAACAGTCTTTTCAAGGCAGCAATTATGTAATTTGGCCAAATAATGTTTGATAATCTTGCATGTAGAAAGACACTGCTTTTGAATTTGTTTTCTGAAAAGCAAAATATATGATCATTGTGCCATCATCACTAGTGATGATATATATTTACATGCAAACTTCCAGGTTGGATGGAGACCACGTTGTCTTTGGCAAGGTTGTTCAAGGCATGGATATTGTGTTTGCAATTGAAGGGGGTGCTGGAACCTACAGTGGAAAACCCAGAAAGAAAGTAGTTATTGCAGACTCTGGAGAGATACCCAAGAGCCAGTGGGATGAGGAAAGTTGAACTTCTTCGTTACAGTGACAACTTGTTTCTTGACTTAAAAAATTGGTTTAGATATGTGTTTTACATTCAATTTCGTCTGTGAGATGTCTAGGAAATCTCACAAGTCCGTGTCTTTTATATACGAGTCTTAGCAACTTTTTGATATTTTATAGTTTGTTTTCATTCTTCTTCTGTGTATTGTTTTTTTTAATCAATTTTGTGTATTTGTATTTCACAACTTATAACACAAAGCTGTGCTGTAGAGAAAGGGAAAGAAATTAAAGACATTATCTTGTTTCCGTTGAATCTTCTATGTTACACAATATCTTGTTTTCTAAAATAAATAACAAGAGGAAAGAGCCGCATGTATCTGATTTTGAGCTGGTTATTAATTTATTAACAATAGGCGGGTTGGCAAGAGGCAACAAACAATATAGAGAAGGATGAAGCATAACGTGCAAAGCCAGAACGGTATTGAGCTTTCAAATAATGTGGATGGCAGCTCAAGTATTTTTTAACAATTTCTGCCACAATAATCCAAAAATGATATAATAAAAAAGAAGGATTTTTCTATTATATGCAAACTTGTACATATTAAAAAATCAATATATAAAAAGTTTTTATGAAAAATCACACTTTTAATTTTTTAATGCATTGAATGTAATATTTTTTAAGAAAAGATTATTATTATTGATTCTTTAATAAATGTAAATTTGTATATGATAGAAAAACCCAAAAAAGAAAGGATCACATTCACAATAATGTGAACTCTATTGTTGTTAACTCCCCCAAAAAAACTTTGTTTCTGTCTGACCCAATATATCATAAATGTAACTCCAAAAAAAATAGTATTAATGTAATAAGTAAAGATATTTTTTGTTGATTTGAGAAATGTTTTGAGGCCGAGGAGCATTTCATTGTAGACGTTGTTTACCATACGCACCCCTAGTTAGTGAGTATTGATACTTACTCTTTTGACATGTGACAACAAGTTTTTTGGAATTAAATTTAAGAACATTAACTATTAATTTTTTTTAGTTTAGCCCTTCTCCTCCCTCCCTTCTCACGTAGGAGGTGGGTCACATAATGGAGGAAATCGACCAAAATGGCAACGGTTACATTGATGTCAAGAAGTTTGCCGACTTTCATTACACCAACGATGCTGACGAGTTCAAGGAGCCCTAAGACACTTTCTATTATGTTTGCAAATATAATTTTTCACTTACAAATGTCAGTCTTTTTTTTTTTTTACTTTTTTTTTATCCACCCTTCGATTAACAGTACACACCAATGCGCACAAACATGAACTGTGTTACTGTGTAATGTGAAACGCACCTTCATTGCACCCATATGGAAGGAAAAGAAAAGCATGGTAATTTAATAACTTGCCGTAAAAACTTTAAATGCATCTCTTTAATGGTCGATGCTAGCATGAACTATCTCAACATGTGGCACACCGGTGAGAGAGTTTTTTGACCGTATGTAGCCGGTTTATGCGGTATTTGTAGGTAAGTAAAATTTAAGTAATTGCAGACAGATCCTATTAATATATGAGAGGAGGGACATCCGAGAAAATTTGGGCAGCTGCCACCACAATTTGTAATCGATTACCTATTGAAATTGGTAATCGATTACCAATTTCAATGGGCAATCGATTACTTATCAAAATTTGTAATCGATTACCTAGTGAATCGGTTACTCCTCTTGCGAGTGAATCGATTAGGGCTGTTATTTGTTTTGCACATGAATTTACCGCGATTCAATTATTTGTGTTGCAACTGAATATGAATCGGTTATTTTTATTTTCAGTGAATCGATTATGTATATTTCCGCTACTGAATCGGTTACTTGTCTTGCGAGTGAATCCATTCTCTTGTGAGTGAATTGATTATGGATAGCTTGTGAATCGGTTACTTTTTTTTCCAGTCAATCGATTCTCTTGTGAGTGAATCGATTCTCTTGCGAGTAATTACTTATTTGTGTTGCAAGTGAATAATGAATACCTTTATTTTATTCTGACTGAATCGATTATGGACGTTGCTTATTTTTCTACTGAATCTGTTGGGTGAATCCATTAACAATAACTTGTAAGTGAATCTGTTGCTGTCGTGAATCAGTTAATAGCATTGAATCTGTTACTAATATGTTCAGCATCTATTACTTCATTATTTTTATTTTTATTTTACAGAAAAGATTAGCATTCATGGAAAAGACAAAACTTTGAATTTGCTTGGGTAGGCAGCAAGTTATCTGACCAGATGCACACCTTCTTCCCATTACCAACTGACCATCTATATCCAAGCTCAATCATTTCCCTAGCACAGATAATGCTCCTCCAACCATAGCTTGGTTGGAAACCTGTTGGGGCTGCCAAAATATTGGACATTGGGTAATATTTACTCTTTAAAACTTTTGACATCAGAGTGTTCTCATTTGTAACGATCCTCCACCCTTGCTTACCCAACAAAACTTTGTTGAACTCACTCTACACAAAATGCACCCTTACATGAACGATGAGTCTACACACAATGTGCCCTTACTCAACCAAGAGCCATCTACAAATTCACTAATATGATGACAAAAATGGGTAGCTTGTCATTCCAAACCATTAATTCTGTGGCTTTACTCAACCAAGCAGGAGGTGATTTTTTACTGCAGCCATGGTGCCATCAAAGCCACAGACCTCAGTTCCGTCAACTATATCTAGTGCTTCAATCAAATCCACAAAAGTCCAACTCATTCCTCTATATATCTTCTTCTTACACAAGGACGTAATCTTCCTAGTCTATGTCAACATCTTCACTTTGCCAAACACCCTCTTCACTGATCAAATCCCAACAATTACCTTCTTCTGTCAAAACCCCAACAATTTTACTTTCATTACCATTCTAACATTCAAATAATCAACACAACAACTAACTGTCTCAAATGAGATTCCTCTTCTTTTCACCCTATTTTTCAATATGCATAAATAATTTTTCAATACCATAACCATCAAGGTAAAGACAATAATTTTATTTAGATGCATACAAGCTGTGTTCTGCGAAACTGATGTCTGGGTATACACTCAACTCTACATTTCAGTACATCCCACAACTGCTTACGGGCACAAGGTATGTTGTTTACCAAGGATAATGACGATGAATGCATGCGGATCAATAATAAAAATCAACAATTTGCCTAACATTTATAGCACTAATTAAAACTTGTACCTTCGATAATAGAGGCTTATTCAAATTAATATTAATAAATAACACAAAATAAGCTCCAAATAAAGCTGATTCTACACCACTTAACAACAACATCAGTATTCCAAACCAAAAGAAAATTCAAAATTCAATTTTAGGAATCACGGAGAAAAATATGATTCGAACATAAAACCCAAAATTACCTCCCCTTCTTCTGGAACAGGTGGAATCGAAGGGCGTGGTGCTTCCCCGTCTTCACGTCGACGCGGTTGCCGAAGCTTCCGCCATCGAATATGACGGTGTGTCAACCACCACATTTCTTTCTGGTGACATCTTCTGGTTAACGACGACATTTTTTCCTTATTGCTCGGTGGAGGATGGAGATCGGTAACAGAACTCACCGTTTGAGGCGGTGGCGGTTGGCGGAGCCTTCAATTGCAGTGATCATGCCATCTTCTTCCAACTTTCACCCCGAAGCAAACACAGTGGGATGAAGGAGGAGATAAGTCCCTATCTGCAAAAATAGGACAAAACACAGGGACTATATTATAATTTCCTAACAAAGCACCACAGCAGGTCTCCGGTTAATTTTTTTTTTTTTAAACAAAATAATCTCAACCATTCAATATTATACTAATAAATCTAACGATTGTTTTAAATGCCTCATCTATATACCATATTCTAAGATGCTTCATCGTAGACGTTACCCTCTTTAATAGAATTTAACTAGTTTACTACATTTAACGATTTAACGGTATACTAAAAAATAAATCCTGGTTTAAGGCTTGTTAGAAATAGTGATATACTCAGTCTCAAACCATAGGATTCAGCGGTTCTTGTGAGAAACCTACTGCATTATATCTTTTTTTTTTTTTTCGCCCCATCACACAAAATTTACAGCCCCTTGTTTTTTTTATCTTGACAGTTTGAGACACCAATTTGATTTCTGTTTTTGGATTGAACACAACACAACAAAAACAGGACAAAACTAGATATAGAAGATTTACAACAATATATTAACGAACTATTTTTGTAGCCAATAAAGCCGATACAACGGCAGCAAAGTGACACACTCAGCTGAGGTATGTGGGTGTTTGAATCCCCCACCCAGTCCCCAACATTACCGCAGCCACCATCTCCTCCTTGAAAACTCCTTTCCCCTTATGAATATGATGGGTAGTAGTAGTAGTAGCGAGGACACCAACACCAACAAACCCAATTCTCTATACGACACTTCCTCATCACACCCCCTCCTCGCCAAGCCCCCATTCCCAATCGAAGAAACCTCCTCCGTAGAACCCGACTCTATCCCTTATCTTCACATCTCTTACAATCACGGCCCTCGCTCCTTCAAGGACCTCCCTTTCCTCATCCTATTCCTCCTCTTCCTCCTCTCCACCTTCGCCTTCGGCATCTTCGCCATCTTCCACCGCAACCCCAACTACAACACTCTCTCTTCCTACACTTTCAACCCCAACACCACCTCTTGTGTCAAATCTTCCATTTCCACATCATCTTCCAACTGGGTTTTCCTCAATTCTTCCTCTTCTTCTCATATCGTCAAGGATTTGACATGGACACTCGTTGCTACCTTCATTCTCAGCTTACCCATTTGCTGGTTTCTTCTTCTTTCACTCAAACATTACACCAAACAGCTTGTCTACGCTTCGCTCCCTTTCTTCATCGTCATCCCTATCTTCCTCAACGTGTATTGGTTTGTTGCCTGCACCGTAAGCTCCAATTGCAGCCACGCGTTCCCTCTCGCGTATAGGATTCTGGTGCTCGTGTTCATTTTCTTGATAATTGGGTTGATCGTGTGGATCTTCGTGGTGAATTGGCATCGGATCGAGCTTACCGTGAGCATAATCGGGGTGGCTTCCGACGCGCTTTCGTGGAACTTGGGGTTGTTGGGGGTGTTACCTTGTTTGACGATTGGGCTGGTGGTGTATTACGTGCCAATCGTGTTGTTCATGGTGTTTGCGAGGTTTAACGGGAAGGTTGTGCCGAAGTATTTGCATGGTGGTGAATATGGTTGCGTTTGGAAGGAGGATAGTTGGGTGCCTGCTTATTTTGCATTGGCCATCCTCACCATGCTGTGGTCTGCAACGGCTATGGTGGAAGCCCAAGTTTATGTTATCAGTGGGACTGTTGCTCATTGGTATTTCTCCAAGGACGATGAAACCCCTAGGCGGAGTATTAGAACTTCTCTAAGGTGAACATCATTCATCTTTTTATTTTTCTGTTCTTTTATCCCTTTCTTGTTCGTAGTTGTTGTTGCTTTGCATTTGCTTACTTGCTTAATTGCTTTTGCTTATGATGTTCATTCTGAGCATATTAGATTGTGATTACAATTTATTTGACATGACTACAATTGCTATACAACAACAAAAGCCGTTTCCTACTGGTTACATGGATCAAACAATGTCATTGTGTTCTGTCAAAAACCGATTAATCATAAAGGCCATTTACTTTTCCATGGTTTCATCTAGAGTTTTTCTTTATCTCTTTCTACCCTCTAACTATGCAGTGATAAAGTAATTATTAGACAATGCACACAAATTTTGGTGCGCTCCTACATACATGGACAGAAAATACTCTCAATGGTAGAAGCAAGTAATCATACTCTTCTTTCATGGTACAAGCATCATATCAAATTCACATGTCCTTTGTAATTCATACATACTATCTATTAGATTGTGCGCTTTGATTCTAATATATCCTTGTTTACACATCAGTGCGTACTTCATAAATTTTGCTCCAATGTTAAAATGCTTAGTTTGAGAATATTTTCATTCATTCGATTCTCCTCATTATTTATATCAATGACTCAAATTGGTTGCTTATGAAATTTCCATAGATCAAAGTCAACAGTGGAAGACAGCAAGTTCTTTGATGTGTCTTATTGCTTCCTATTTTAGTCATTCCTAGTAGCATACTCCTTGGTTGGTAGATAGGGACGAGATGGCCAAAGGGTTAGGAAGGTAGCAAAAGAGACACTCGGTGAAACAAAAGACTTTGTACCTAAAATTAGAGAATCTCGGTGGTGGGAATAAGTGTGCAAGATAAGGTTAAGGTTAAAAGGGAATGTTATAAAACATGATCATGATCCTTCTGTAAAAACGCTGAAAATTAGGAAAAATTGAGGTAGCTAAGAAAAAAACCAAGAAGGCGGTGAGTGAAGCGAGAGCTAGAGCATTTGATGAGTTATAGCAATCCTTAGGCACCAAAAATGGGGAAAGAAGTATATACCGACTTGCTAAAGGTAGGGAAATGAAGGCAAAAGACTAGGACCAAGTGAAATGCATTGAGATTGACGAGGGTAAAGTCTTGGTTACCAAACAAGATTTCAAGGAAAGATGGAAGAGTTACTTACTTTCACAAGCTATTTAATGAATGACACCGGATCTTATTGCACTTTGATAGGCTAAACACTAAACGAGATGACCATCCAAGGTAAAAGAAGCATTGAAGAGGATGGATAATAGCAAAGCAGCTGGATAGGATAATTTACCTATTGAGGTATGGAAGGAGCTAGGAGAGAAAGGCATAAGTTGGCTCATTATGTTAGTTAATGTCAAATGAATGGAGAAGTACTTTAATCCCTATAAGGACTAAGAACGAGACATACAAAACTATGCAAATTATAGGGGGTTAAGCTCATGAGCCATACTATGAAGCAATAAGAGAGGGTAATTGAGAATGGATTAAGACAAAAGTCTCACATTACAGAAAATCAAATTGGGTTTCATGCCGGGGAGGTCAACTATGGAAGCAATATATTTACTACAAAGATTGATAGAGCGATATCGGAGAAATCGAAAATACTTACACATGGTTTTCATTGATTTGGAAAAAGCGTACAATAGGGTGCCAAGAGAGGAATTGTGGAAGGCTCTGAAGAAGAAAAAAGTTTGTATTGCCTATATTCGAGCAATCAAAGATATGTATGATGGGGTCACGACTAGTGTGAGAATACAAGGCGGGACCACAAAAGATTTTCCTATAATTATAGGACAACGCCAAGGGTCAACTTTGAGCCTCTTATCTTTTTACCTTTGTCTTCGATGTGCTTAGTGAACATATCCAAGAGTCGGTGCCACGATGCATGCTTTTTGTAGATTGTATAGTCCTAGTGGGAGAGTCAAGAGAGGAAATAAATGGAAATTCAGAAATGTGGAGACAAGCTTTTGAAGCACATGGCTTTCGTTTGACTAGAAGTAAGATGGAGTATATGGAATGTAAGTTTAGCAAGAGGCACACTAATTCTGGTTTATAGGTGAAAATTAGTGACCATGTCATACCACATGTCATACAATTTAAGTACCTTGGGGCCCATCATACAAAATGACGGGGAAATAGAGTGAGATGTAAACCACAAGATTCAAGCGTGGTGGATGAAATGGAGATGTGTTTCGGGTGTTATCCGTGATAGAAAAGTATAATTCAATCTTAAGGAAAAAATTCACTGGACAACTATAAGATCTGCGATGTTGTATGAGACCGAATGTTAGGTTGTGAAAAGCCAACAAGAAAATAAAATCAATGTAGCAAAGATGAGAATGTTGCGTTGAATGAGTGGATGCACTAGACAAGATATGATTGGGAATGCATATAGAGAGAAAGTTGAGGTAGCACCTGTTGTAAAAAAGATGGTAGAATCTCACCGTAGGTGGTTTAGACATGTGTGGCAAAGATCTGAAGAAGCTTTAGGAAGAAGAGTAGGTCAAATGGAGGGCAGTCCAATTGCTAGAGGTAGAGGAGACCATGAAAAATTAGAGTTGAAACCATTAAGAAGGATTTAGATGTAAATGGTTTGTTTATAGACATAATTTATAATAGGATATTATGACATTGTTTGATCCGTGTAGCCGACCCCACCTAGTGGAAAAAGGCTTCGGCTGTTGTTGTTGTATTGTTTTACATTTAGAAAGACATTAACTGTGAGAATTTGGCTTGCAGAAATGCTTTTGGTCCTTCTTCTGGCACAGTATGTTTATCAGGACTGCTTATCTGCATTGTTCGAATGGTGCGATCTGCGGTTGAAAGTGCAAGGCAAGAAGATGCTAATGGGATAGTGAATCTTGTATTACGGTGCTGTGTAAATGCCTTACTGACAGCAGTTGATTTTCTTAATAAGTTTACCATAAACTTCGCTGCAATAACTGGTGAAGCTTACTGCTCATCTGCAAGAATGACATATGAACTTCTAAGACGTAATCTTCTCTCTGCTGTTTTTGTGGAGACCATCTCATCTCGCCTCCTGGCTGGAATTATCTTTGTCCTCTCAGCAATATACACAATTGTGGTACGTCACAGTTAATATTTCTCTTTTTGATCCTTATGCTTTGCATTATAGATTGCTACTATGTGTAAGTTCTTAGTGTAGCGTAGACAAAAACTCCAACAAGTCCTCTTGAAGCATGAGATAATTTGTATAGCTATTTATGGTTGTTAACCTGTGGATGTGGAATATTGACCGGTATTGCGAAATATTTTTTTTATAACCCATCTACATATTCACTTGGCTGCCATAAATTATGGCCAATTATGTTTCTTTTCTCTCTTCTTTTTTGTATTTGTTTTGAGGTGAGAAGGAGGTTGCAGGAGGATTTAAGTTGCCTGAAACTTCATTTTCTTATAGAACTCCTGGCATATAATATCTTAAAAATTATAAGAACCATTTTTGAAGTCCGAGGCCTGTCTTGTTTGACTTTTGTGGGAAAGAAAGCATGTCAGTTCTTTGGTGGACTTGTTTATTCTGTTTGTTTAGTAAATTGTTACTAGTTTGTTTATCTATTATGCATTATTTTCTGTTTTTTCTATTTACATTGTCCTAATTGGTTATGTATAAGCAGGTCTGCGCTATCTTAAAAGCTGTGACTAATCTTGGGGCTGATTCATATTTCGTGGCTGCACTGGCTTGGGTGCTGCTGATATTAGTGCTGGGTTTCTTTGTGCATGTGCTAGACATTGTAATTGACACAATTTATGTATGCTATGCGATAGACAGAGACAGAGGAGAGGTTTGTAAACAAGAGGTCCATGAGGTTTACGTTCACCTACCCATTAGTAGAAGTCTCAGACAATCTATTACTACAAGAACTCTAGGTGTGTAAATAATTCTTAGGATTCAAATGTTTTCGAGTCCTTGGATTGCTATTTTGTGGACGGTATGGAGTTGGAATTGTCTGTCAGCGTGTTGTGCATACTTCTGAGTGTTTTTCTATAAATTTTGTTTTATAATTTACGGAGTGAGGGTAATTTTTAGTTAATCTGAAAGTTGACTTCAGTTTCCAATGTAACCTAATCTTGTATATTTTGTGGGATGAAGAGGCACGAGTTTACACTCCTATTGACAACAATTGTTTGAGGACAAACCAAAATCTGTATTGCTTTTATAGTGCTTTCGTTCCCTTTATTTTTTGGGGCCATGATTTGCTTTTCATTCTTGTTTAGGCGGTAGCATTATCATTGTCACGAAGCCATCTGAAAACAATTCCAAGTATCTATTATTTCAGTTGCCCCTTGACCCTCGTGTAGAAAAACTTGTTTGACATGGACATGTAAAAATGGGCTAGGCTGGGCCAGTTGGTCCCTGTGCTTCGAAAATGACTGGGCCCAGCCTGGTGTATTTCTTGGGCCTGATATTTGTTGTCAGGCCTGCCTGGGATAACTAGACGGGCTGACCTAATTTTCAAGCGCTAGTTTGATTGCTGTAAAATTTCTAAGAAAGAAGGAAAATGACATGGTGATAACGACCATGTTCAATATTTTTGAAGCTCTAGTTTGATTGCTGTAAAACTTGTTTGGTATTAAGAGCACGGGCCTTTTCACCTGCATTTTCGGTTCCTGAACAGGTCAGTTTGTCTCTTATGGGAATGGCGATGTACCTTCCTGCTGATTGGTCCGATACTCTTGTTCAAACTTCAAAGCGTTCAGCGGGATCGTATCCTGCCAAGAATTGGCCACACCGTACTTATGGTTGATGCTCCATCTATTTTATAATTCATTTTATCTGTTTAAGAAAATCATGACATTAATTATTTTTTCAACTTTATCCTTATTTCTTGTTTTTTCATTAAATAAAATAAGAGATATAATTAATATTTTGAATATTTCATTAAATAATAATTTAGTTTAAATACTCATTTTTATTGCAATTGATGTTATTTATTAATATTCATTCTAGGTGTAAAAAACTTAATCCACATAACAATTTTCTCAGTAGAACATGCTTATGAAATCAAAGTAGTGACTTGAAACTCGCACGAAGAATTCATGGCTGCAGAAACTAAAAAATATTTGTGTTCAGTAGATGCTCCTCACGAAGAATTCTTAGTATCTAAAGAAGGATTAATGTTTGCTTGGGAACTTAAATTTAAGAATGTTCCCCTAGAAGGATTTGCAAAGTAAATTTGTGACGTCATTGATGGAAGTGATCAAGATTTGCCTTTCAACAGTTCTATTTTTACATGGATTATGCTAATTAATTCCCTAAGGACACTTATATTCATGTAATTGTCTCGTCGTAATGTGGCTGATTGTTTAGCTCATAATGCGAGAGTTGATAACCCTTTGGTATTTGGCTACAAGATTCACTACATTGTATATTTGATTTGTTGGTCTCAAATTTAATAAATAATATATGAGTGCAAGCGTTGGATATTAAAAAAATTACAAATAAAAGAGAGGTAGTAATATCTTTTGGAAAACATAAATCCAAGACAATGAAAAAGAAAGAAAAACATTTTGGGCCTAGCTGGTTAACTGGTTTCCTTTACAATTCAAAAGGGGTGTTTCTTTTTACACCACTAAAGTTTTTAATACATCACATATCTCATTTTACTTTTTTTCTTTTTCTCTAAAATACCCTTTTCTCTTAACTTCCTCCTATTCTCTCTCTATTTTCATTTCCTTCAAACATCTTCCTTCAAAAGTTTCCTCTATTGAAAACCCCATCCATTTCCACGCCTTCTAATTTCTTTTATTCGAAGTACTTCTTCGACTGTATACTATTGAAATAGGCTCAAAAGCTTCAACATCAATAGTCATGGAAAAGTATTAGTTTGGAAACTAAGAAACAAATACTAATAATCACAAATACTATAGAATTATTAAGCTTTTAACTAAACTTAAATTTCATTCTAAGGAGAAATGCAGAACAATAACACTATTGATATGCTTATAACTCAAAAGCTAAACTAAAATATGATTTGAATTTGTAAAATCAGGAGGCAAATACATTCATTGCAAATGAAATGACATTAAAAAATATATGATGACCCGAATAATTCACAAAAGAAATTATAAAATCAGATCTGAAGCCCTTTCTAGAAATTGAAGAGAGAATGATTGAAATACCGTGAAGTGACGAGGTTTTGAGGGAAGGCGTTGAAAGAAGTGGCAATGGAGGAGAGTTAGGGTTCGAAGGATAGGTGGAAGTGTTGGTAGGAGGGATGCTTTTGGTGGAAGGTTTATTGAAGGAAGAAGAAGAGGAGTGGGAAGTGTTAGTGCAATCGGAGAGAAGCTTTTCTTCTGCGTATGAGAACTCGTCTTCTTGGGTCTGCTTCCATTGTTAGGTGAGAGTATTGGTTGCCATTGTTGTTGAAGTTGAACAAGGTTTTGGGAACAACAAGAGAGATTGAAGAAGCTTCTTTTGTGTTCAACTTCTATCTTTTCCATGACTGAGGCAAGTCACCAGTTCGTTCTATTTCTTTTTTTTTCAATTTTTCATACTCACCGGAATTAAGTTTCCACAATACAAAACTTTAAACTACCGGAAACTTAGAGGGAGAAGTATGAAGGAGAATAAGAAGTTTAGATATAAGGGTATTTTAGGAAAAATAAAAAATAAAAATGAGATATATCATATATTAAAAATTTTAGTGGCGTAAAAAGTAACGTCCTTCCAAAAGTTGTTTGTTTCGTGGATCCCATCCCATGAAAGTGTGAGGTCCCTTTGAAAAAAAAAAATTAACAAGAAGAAACATAGCATTGAATTCAAATCTGTTTTACTTGAGCTTTCCATCACCTGCCCCCAATAGCAAACCACTTGAGTTAAAAAGTTTGACCTACATGGAGTTGCAAATCTCAATGCTGGTTAACATCGGATAAAACTCTTTTAAGGTAAGTTTGAATGTAAATTGAACAATTAAAAATGTATCCATCCTTAATTAGCGAATATGAATTGAGATCTTAATACATTGGTGATTAATCAAGGGTTGATGCACCCTTGCTTATTCACTTTATACTTAAACTCACTTTAAACGAATTTTTTGGGTTTGTTAGTTGGCTCAAGCTCTGAATGACTGAATAGCAAAACCCTACTTTATTTACTCTAATTTCTCAGTCTCCTGCAGTTTGGTAGGTGGCCGTATTCAACAAAAGCTTCTGATCTTTGCTTGGCAGGTTCGGAAAGGAATGCGATCAACTGACAATACAATCATAGTTTCTATATGTGCAGTGAGGAGCAGTGAAAAAAGAAAGCCTGCCCGTACTCCATTCCAATAGCATTTAACTTGGAGAGTACAATAATCTTTGAGCTGCAAAGTTTTATGGATTTATGTAAGTTCTGTACGTACTAGTACTACGTACTATGGCCAAAATAATTTGTGTTTTTTACGCTTCATAATTTTCAATGGTAATTAGTTAACTTGAAGGAATGGAGCTTTGTGGTTTTAACAAGTACTGCTTCCAGATGCTGATGACTGAATGATATCTTAACTAACTATATGCCGAGGCCATGTAATGTGTACTAATTAATGTAGTCAAAATGAAATAATGAATAATAGAAATAAGGTATATCTGGTGGTCTACTAGCTCTGATGCATTGGTTCATTGTGTGTTCTGTGACAACGGCTTCAAGGTTATGCATTGCCATTGGTTTAGTGGGCCTTACTTGGTGCACCACTTCTACCACAGTGTAATTTGCTGAAAGAAGCTAACCAATCTGGCTCTGCAATGAATCCAAAACTGACTTAAAAGACAGCAAATCTGAATGCTTTAATTTCTAAATTCAATTTCATCCAAATTTGTTAAGCTATATGATTTGCTCTGACTGGTCTTGTTGTGTATTAGATCTAGAGAATAGAGATAATGCTGAATCAGAATGTAAAAGCAGCTAGCGTATAGCATAATTAAGGATTATATGTAATGATGTCTCTCCCTCCCCTTTCTCAATGTAAACAACGATATAACTGTTTTGCTATCCATTGCCCAATAAGAAATAAAAAAAAAAAGTAAGCTTTTATTAAAAAAAACGAAATATATCACCTTTTAATTTATCAAATACATCATTTTCTTATAAAAAATTTAGGATTTCTTAACCACACTGTTAGCAAATCCGATAATAACACGTGGAGTCCAGGGTTGTATAACCTGATAAATGCCTAAGAATATTGACAAGCAGACATACATATAATCAAAACAAGGACCAAGAAGATAGAGTTAGCGTATATTATATGCTACTTTTTTGTCAAATCCCGAGGATCAATATACACCATGAATGTGAGTACTTCCATGCAGCTCTTATAATATAAAGTAGTCCAACTTGATTCAAGTGGTCTACCTCAAGAGTAGGTAGACATCATGCACGACCATATATCCTCTGCTCAACATTTATTTACTAGTAGAGAAAATCATGGGTTATAGCACTTAGGAACAAATGAATCAAGCCATGCCACCACAACTTGTGGGCCTAATCAGGAGTTTATGAAGTCAAGGAGCGGGCCATCCGATTGATGGAAATGCCTCCTCATTCACCTGCATAACCTCTCATGCTGCCAATTCCCCTGGATTTTAGTGTTTGTAATCTCCATTTCTCCTCCCTAACAATGATCTAGAGCAATGCATTCGGAACCATATAACAGTGTCAGGAGAAATAAATGTGCTACTGACTTAATTTTAAATTAAATCTGAGTCATTGCATGTGTAAGAATTTCTATCACTGTCTCAATATCAACTACAATTTGGTACGACATTGGTTGCAGTGTTAACTCTATCTGTTTCGTTTTCTTAGACAAATGTATGGGAAAACTCTAGTCCTTGGGGCGTGAAATCTCGAAGTTGAAAGAACGCCAGGAATATAAAACAGACATGCGATCGATGAAAGTTGGCAAGGGAACTGAACGGTGATTGGCGAGATGTACATACACTGATTTGTTACGAGAAGAAGCGCTTTTTTTCTTTTTCTATGCTTTGCTTTCACGCAAAGACTATTTCAGAAACAGTAAACAGAAAAGATTCTGAAAGGGTGTTTGGATATGTGGGGATGGGATCCGAGATGGGACCATAATATACTGTTGAAATCTACGAAATATTTGTGTGTTAAAACTTAAAATACGTTGAATAGTGTATTTGTGTGTCTAACTGAAAATATAAGGACTGGAATCGAAATTGGTACTAATATAAAACAGTCACACAAATGCACCAAGTAGCATTAGCCATTGAATATGAATTAGAGTGGGTCAACCCCTCAAAATAATAAATTGGTATATGCACGACAGGTGAGTTTTGAAAGGGATTACCAACACGGTTTGGATGAGTTTAATAAATAATTTATGAAAATAATTTATGATCTTTCTATAAGCTCTTTTTAGTTTATTTCAGTAAGCTTGTCAAAAAAACTTATGAAAATAAACTATTTTTAACTTATTTGAAAAAGCTTATTGAATAAACGATTAATTAAATTGTTTACCCAAACGCATCCCAAATCGTTAATTACTCTTGCTTATACCAAAAATTACTATTTTTTTCATTATTTACCACTTATTAACTTTTCAGGCGAATTTTATTTAATTTATGATCGGTTAATTTATAATTTGATGTCAAATGGTGATTTATGTTTAGAAGAAAACAGATAAATTTGTTTGTGTTTGTACCGACATTTTTTAATAAAAATATAACATGTATATTATTTTCTTATAACTCATCGTAAAAGCAAAAAAAAAAAAAGTTATGACTTGTTAGTTTTTGTTCAAGAACAACATCATAAATAACAAAGAACTTTATCTAAGTTTTGTACTTAAGTTTATTTTGTAATGATTAAAGTTTAAGTCATTCATCGCTTTTTTTACTATTTATAAATTAATCACAATTTATTTATTTATTTTTTTTATGTCATTTATTATTTTTCACCTAAATTAAATGAATTTAATTTATACCAATATGTGATTGGTCCGAGTGGTAACGAGCTCGGGCCCCTTAAGTAAGTGGTCAGAGATTCGATCCCTGACTCTTACGTATGGAAAAAATTGGTTGGAAGAGGTTAGCCCTTAAATGTTGTCCACTACCTCGTGGGATTAGTCTCCGCAGTTGCACGTGAAGAATACTCTGGGAACAAAAAAAATATTTATGACTTGGTGCATATGATTAGTACTAAATGGTAATTTAAATTTGTTATATGGTGATTTAAGTTAATTTTAAGAAATTTATCACTATTACTCACACATAAACCTCGAATTATGAATTTTTTGGTCACCATTTAATTAAAGGTTTTTAAAAAACAAAACGAAAAAATAAGAAGGGGTGAACCAATATTACATGTTATTCCTGGTGCATATTCTTGAGAACATTGATGTTCCAAAACGTTTTATAGGTATAGGTACCGCTAATAGAAATTTTCTGATTACTTGCGGATTTTTCTGAGAATTTTAAACAAAATTTCACAGAAAATAGGTTTCCTCCAGTTTTTTCTATAACTTTTTGTCCACAGGTAATATCTTCCTGAATAATTTTTTTCTGGAAATTTTCTTGAAAAAAAATTTAAATTTGTAGGAAAATCCATAAGAAATGTTAAAATTTCCTACAAAATTTCTTACAAATTTGAATTTATAAGAAAAAATCTTATTTTTATAAAAATTATAAAAAAATTTATAAGAAATTCCTATAAAAAAAAATCCACAAATAATTTATGAATTTCTACTAATTACGTCACACGTGAGCTTTTTTGAATTTTGCTCCTCTGCTTGTAATTTATTTTAACTCTTGGATTGGATCGATATGCTTTTTACAGTTGTCCATTTCATTCGTTTTAATTCTTTCCATGTAGAATTTTGCTACCCACTCATGCAATCTAGATTATAGACGCAAAACATCACACCATTATAAGAGCGATCAATTACTACCATGACCATTTGGCGGGTTAAGTCCTTCTCTAATTTTCTCTAACTTTGTTGTCACTTTTTGTTACAGCTTTTGGCTCGTCATTGTCACGAGAGATCAAATGGTTTACCAAGAAATAAAGGTCAGTATCCGATAATGTCACGAGCCATAGCTGGCTTGGTCACCCATAGTATTTCCCAAATGATAATTTATTAACATTTAATATTAATGAAATTATACACTATATGGCAACAAATAAATATATATCTCATTCTTTTTGTATTTGTTGATATATCATTGGCAATAATAAGTAATTAAAAAGAGAATAATCTATATCCTCCTAAAAGTCTAAATAAGGAAGTACTAAATGAGTAAATGTGTTTTTATGTTTTTATTCTCAAAAGATATTTTTGCTTTCTATTTAATGTTGTGTTTTAAGTAAGTAATTTGAAAAATGTTTAAAGGATTTTTTTTGTAACCATGCTATAGGTACAGAGTATCCACCATCGTTAACAGTGACTAATCTCCGTCAGAGAACCTGTTGGGCACATAAGGTGGATTCTCTTCTCCCAATCAGATTTTCTTCATACACAAGAATCGAAATTCGAACCCTGACCATTAACTTAAGGTGTCTGAGTCCCTTACCACTCGGACCAACCACATGTTGATAAAATGTTTAAAGGATTTATGACAATAATATAGCATTCATATAAAAAGAAGGATAAATGAATATTCTCCTCGAGACCCTTTGACATGTGAAATTGAAGATGTAATTGGGGCTTAAAATTGGAAGTAGGTTTTGGAATTTCAAGTTTGGAAGTCCTTTTATAATCAGTTAAAATCATAATCAAGGATCATTTTCATGGAATTAAAACATAACCGACTTAAATCATTTTCAGTTTTTAATGGCCACCCTAAAGAATTGTCAATTTTACACATATCAAGTGATAATATAAGCATAACAATATAACATAATCACCGTTGTCACTGTCGCTGCCATCGCCAGTCACCACACCTCCATTGTCAATTTTAGAGAATTATATTTAGAGTTATAATTCTACACCCTAAATATAGAATTTATGATTCTGAACCAATTTCAAATCAAACATAATTGGATTAAAATTAAAATTCTAAACTAGAATTTCAATTTCATCATCCAAGCGGATCCTTACTTAATTAGCTTAATAATCCTTGTAATGAATTAAAGAAAAAATATTAAATGATTTTGCGTTTTTCTTTTTGTGGTGAAAAAAAAGGCAAGAGGAGGTTTTCTCTATGTTAAGACAAAACAAATTACAAATCTTGGTGAAATTTTGGAGTAGATTTGTAGATACTTTACTAATGAAATAATTATTGGAGCCAAATCATTTCATTGTGATTAGTGAAATATTATAAATAATTCTATCTTATTTTTCGTATAATTATATGCTAATTTTACTATGTAGATAGATATGAATGATACGAGCTAGCTTTCAAATAATGCGTGGAAAGCATTTTACATTTTCAATTGGAGACAATGTATCCATTTATTTGACATTGAATTCCAAGTGAGGTGAAGTGCGTTATCATTCCCCCATCGTACTTATCACGTTTCAGCACTCATGCTTTAAACTTCAGTTCAAGATTGTATATCGAGTGAAATTTCAATCTTTTCTGTATGTATAAAGCCTTTTGTAGTTAAAGCCAAAAGGTATAAATTAGTAAAAGTATAAAATTGCCATTAAAAAAAAAAACGTAACAGTAAAAAATATTAGGCATAATGTAGGACAAAAATGTAAATACGAGGAAACACCAGTGGCATTCTCAACGAGACCCTATTTTTATATATATAGACCCAGGTACCACTCGACCCTTTCAATACTCAGAAGAAAAAGAAAAAGTTAAGACCACCTTGGTTCTCCTCCTCAGTTGACAACAATGGCGATGGCTTTCAAAATGGTACTGCTTCTATACCTTTAGTCATCGTGTCTACTAGATTCTGATCATCTACACCATAAGTGTATGTGACTTGTTTTTAGATACATGTTAATGATCATGAATTTTGGGATGTAGCGTTGTATATATATATTATATATATAGTGTATGATATGGTAATTAATGAATTGGTTGTGGAATTAACACTTTTAATAACAGGCGACTACTGGGATGTGGGTGACGGATGAGTGTAAGAACTCTTTCATGGAGATGAAGTGGAAGAAAGTGCACAGATACATTGTGTTCAAGATCGACGAAAGGTCCAGGCTCGTCACCGTTGATAAGGTGGGTGGTCCCGGTGAGGGCTATGATGATCTCGCTGCCTCCTTGCCCAACGATGATTGCAGATACGCCGTGTTCGACTTCGATTTTGTCACTGTTGATAATTGCCGCAAGAGCAAGATCTTCTTCATCTACTGGTATAATTAATTAATAACTCTAATCTCATCAACCATCCCTCGATCTACCCTACATTAATTAATGTCATGGCTATGGTTAATTATATTAGGACCCAACCCTGTTTGAATGTTAGGTGCAGATACTATATATTACTAGTATAAATTATGATGACTCTAATGCTAGTAATATTGTAGAAAATGGTAAGCGAAATTGACCCACTCCACTAGTATGTATACCCACCCAGATGAGCTACTAAATGTTCATGTTAGCTAGGCACAATTATTATTATATTGATTAATGAATAATTGAATATTGATGTTAATTACAGGATTATTTTACTAATGAATTTTTCAGGTCTCCAACAGCATCAAGGATAAGAGCAAAGATTCTATACGCAACATCGAAGGATGGGCTGAGAAGAGCTCTGGATGGAATCCACTATGAAGTCCAGGCCACCGATCCAACCGAGATGGGATTCGATATAATTAAAGACAGAGCCAAATAGATGCTGCTCATGCCCCTTTTTTCAGTCCGAACCTGATTTCTTAATTATGTGTTAAGCTAATCAATTAATCCGCCAATCTTACTCTCTCCTCTTCTAATCAAGTAACTCCAATCCAATGACTGGGTGACATGTGCTCTCTTCTTTTCTGGTTTTCTATGGTAGTTTAATTATGTTGCTTTTGGCACCATTGTGATGTAAGTGGGGCATCTAATCTTCAATCTTTAGTTATTATATATAAGGGTAATGTCCGTAATATATTTTTTAATATTTTTTTTATTGATTAAAATTTAAATGGATCTCATTAATTCATATGATTCCCACTTGAATTTTGTAGGAGTTATATGAATTTTTAATCAATAAAAAAATATATATTAAAAAGAATGTGTTAGAAAATGTATTAATAACATTTCTCTTATATATAATATATATAACTGTCCGGCGTATGATAAGTTAAGGACACCAAACCCTTGTTGTGTAATAATCCTTTTTTGAATGATTGAAGTTGTTGAATGGATTGGATCAGATCAACTTTTAAGGAGGAAAGCTGACGTGTTACCATATATTTACTGAGGGCTTTCACATTTTACTTTTACATCCTTATCTTTAAGGATTGTTATTCAAAATTGATTTGTATACTTATTTTTTTTTATTTAAAAAACACGTTTTTAAAATACTTTTAAAAAAATTTAAAATAATGTGGTGGTGGGTGGAGGCTATCTCGGCCAAGGTGGTGGTCAACTGGCGACTACAATCAAGGTAGTAGTCCGAACTTGCAAGAAAAGTTGTTTGAAGTCATTGGAAAGTTGTCGTAGGTGGCAAGAAAGTTGTTTCCGCCGCAGGTAGTAGTAGGCTGTGGTGTTTTGTCAACGATAGTGGTGGTGGTTGCCGGCGAAAACAAGAAAGGAATAAAGGAGAGAAAAGAAGAAAAAAACATACAGAACTACCGGATAATTAAATGAAATTACTATATAAACATACGGTATTTAATGTACGATGTCCAAATCCCATTGTCAAAATAATGGGATTGTGATTAGGCATTTTCTTTTGTTCTTTTTCTTTTGATATTTTCAACGGCCAAGAGAATTGAAAAGGTGAGTTGCCGTGTAGTAATTTGTAGGATTTTGTTATCATCTGGGTGCATGTACCAACATTGTGAAATTTCTTGACTACACCTTTCACGAGTTTTTGTACCCTTTCACTAGATATTTCTCGTGCTTAATAATTAATACGTAAGGCATCTCAAATAGAAAGACACGGAGAGATTAGACTATCTCATTTGGGGCCAGCAGGTAAAGATTTTTCCCGTCAAAATCTCTCCAAAGGCGTGTTGGGGGCGTGGAAGGGACCATACTCTCCACCTTGCAGACAAAAATAAATATATATATATATATATATATATATATATATATATATTGTAATTTTATATATAAATTATTTATTTGATTAAATCAATAAAAAAAGCTTAAAGTATAATCTTTTTACATCTAAAGTTGTAGTCTCAAACACGGTGACCAAATATGTTACTCTATTAAAGTAAGTCCCTTCATAGTTTTTTTTACAAATTCTTGCAAAAAATTCGATTGCCACAACCTGAAATCTCATGTTGTGGCAGCGAAGCTTGCCATATCCACATTGGCACCCATATCCACCAAATATCCATCATTTTTGCTCATTTTTTTGTCTTCTTCAGAACCTTCTTAATAGTGTCTGATATGTCAAGTTTGCGAAAGGGTTTCCCGTTGAGCATCCTCACGATGTTCTTTTGGGATTTGTTAGGTAGGGTTCTGGAATTTAAAAGCGGGTGTAGAAAGGAGCATCGAACGTCTTCCACGATGTTGACAACAACAAGGTGAGACTAAGGGGATTTCATGCAATCTAAAAAGGGATTGCCCTTTCGGGATCCCCGCGATAACCACGGGGAGGTGGGGATGAGGAGGGAAATAGGGGATGGGGACGGGGAGCGGGAGGGGGAGCGGGAGGGTACTCTCTACCCTAATGCCATCCCTAATCTCAAAACCAAATGCCCTGATTTTAAATTTTTAAATTCGTCTTTTTTAGTACAACAATGAAACCCAAATTAAAATATACATGAGATATCAAAAAATATGAAGATCTGCAATTATCTAACGAATAAATCTTGTATGGACATGATCATTAAGTATAGGCAATAAAAATCTTAAGAGAACTTTGAAATAAGTTTGCTAAATGTTTTGTTATCTTTTTAAATTATTAATTTAGAGTGTATTTATTTAAGATTATTTGATGATAAAAATCATTTTTAGTGGTTTTAATTGTGTTTGTTTAAGATTTTTTATGAAATCATTTAAAAAAAAAACATTTTTATAGCTAAAATGAGAAGTTATTTCATTTAGCTTCTAACTAAAATTTGATTTTATATAGGAGAGAAAAGATATGTTTGTTACAAATTATGAAAAAATGATTTTCATTTAATCTCTAAATTAGTTTATATAAAAATCATTTTTTTATAATCTGTAACAAACCGTGATTACTGAAAATTTAATTAGTTGTTACTGGTGATCGTGTCCATACAATACCTTCTTTTATGTAGCGCATGCTATGCTTTAATAATGGTGCCATTGTAAAGATATGGTTCATACTTCGTATACCATATGAATGTGAAGATATCAATGTAATAAACATCTCTAAAAATTATGCAAATAAGCCTATTAATATTCCTTGTATATATTAGACTTCACATTCCATGCGCAATGAATGGAGATTCAAGCCTAACTTCGATTCAGGCACATATGCATACGGTTTTGTCTGGTCCGTAATTTTAAAAAAACCAGCAATCTGTAAACAAAGGTAACGCATGTACCTACTCTTCATCGGTTAGGACTTACGAGCTATTAGCTAAATTTTGACTTGTCCCAAAATGGGACAGTTATTGTTGAGTTTCTAACCAATAAAAATTGTATCTAATCACATGCTTCTATTCATATATAATCGAAAATTCCATATCAATTCATGATGAAAATAGAATACGGAAGCGTACCTGAGTTTGTCATTGGGAATCAATGGTGGTGAAGAGATTGAGAGTGGGTATGTAATCTTCCAATTGCAGAGCGTCTAAGGTTCCCTTTTCAGGATTTTTTTCTGATGGGGATAAAAAGAGATAAGAACAGAAAACTTTTCTACTGCACGTTCTGTAAGTCCTCTGCAAATTGGGGACCATAACCCCTTTATGTAACTTCTGACAGTTACATCATAAGTTTCAATATTTCTAATTTGGCCCCTCATCAAATTAGAATATTGCTTATGATATCTATACAATAACTTTCATGACAATTATGCCCTTAGCCATAAACTTTATATTAAATAGATCACTTTAATTTTGACTAATTAAATAATGATCCTAACATATTTAAACACTACGTATGTGAGCCCAAAAATCTAACAGTTATGGTTGGTAGATCGAATTGGGCTTATAGTTCCTCCATTAGCAAGGCGTTGTGGCCGTATCATTTTCGTGCTGCTGTGGAGCCATCAACTTGACCATGGAAGCTTATCACCAATTCGTCTTTTAATTATTTGTTAGCCCCACCTCTACCACTCTCTTCTTTATTCGCTAATTATTCTTGCACAATAATGGTATTATGTCATGCCTTTTTAATCATTTGTTGAGCAACAAAATTAGATGATTGCTTCAATCTAATAGTTGAATTTTATTTAAAAAATTATAAAATCATTTGAACCTACACTTTATGTGCAAAAGCTGCTGGGAAGTGTTGCTGGCGATCAAAGCAACATGACACGACGCAACCAGATCGAAAATTGTTAAGATTGCCGACTATCTTTCTTAGTAGTTATTGGTACTGCAATAGGTTATTCAGATAGAATGTTCCAGCAATAAAGTGTGCTAACACTTAACTGGTTAGTGATTAGTACTCAAAGTCTCTCCATGGGATGAAGATCTTTTGTCATATTTTCTTGTCTCATTCTATATCTCCCTATCAATAATAATTTATTATTTAATAAAATAAAATCATAATTTCTTAACACTTATACACATTTGTTCCTTTGCATGATGTTCTGCAACAACTAAAAAACTTTCACATCCCCATTAGCCCAATCATGGGCCACACCCATTCATTAACTCTTGCAATTTGCGGTCGGGTAAAACAACATTAAAGCAACCTTTATCGGATCATGTTTTTAATCTGATTGCTTTTTATTATGTTTTCCGGTTTTACCATAGTTGAATTATTGATATAATTAGTTGAACTAATTGAGTCATGATCTAGAGCTCTCACCGATTCTTCTATTCAGGTTTTAAAACACACTTTTTCCTAAAACCTCTGTGGTTGTGTCTCATTTCTTAGAACTAATTGCTTTTTCTTTTCTTCGAGGTGACATCACAACAGTTGTAGCATTGGTGAAGGATGAATTGTTTGGTTGTATATCCAAATGGCACCAAATAGCCAATTTGCCTGGGTATTCACCATTGAGTATATTGACATGGACCACAACAAGAAGACAAATCAGGGGCATGATCCTTTCGAATTTTAAGTGGGATAGAATTGGACCGAGTGTATCATGATTGGGCTTGGCTCATAACTTTACGGTGCGTTTGATTCTCATTGAGGTACAGAATAAGGAGAATAGCACATGACAAATGCTTGAGTCACAGCACAGCTTTTTATCCCGTATATTGTTTGGTGGACAATGAACAACACAAGTAAAATAATGTAAAATTTACAAAATTACCATTGATAATATATAATATTATATTAAATAAGTATTATATATAATATATACTATTATGTTATATAATATATATATATATATATATATATATATATATATATATATATAATATTATATATGTACGTTATATAAGATATGTACGCTAGAGAGAGAGAGCATATGTAATAAATAAATATGAATAATTTTATCTTTTTGGATAGTATGTCCATGTGATAAAAAGTTGTCACATGGTTTGATAAGGGACAAGATTTTGGGTTTTTGTTCAATCCCTCATCCCCTTTTTTGTCCTGTTCCGTGATCACTTTACAACTGAAACGTGAAATAATTATTTTTGTGTTGTCCAGTCCTGTACTTTTTTGCAAATCAAACGCACCCTTAGAAAGTTGCTTTTTACAGCCCCTGATTTTTCAAATACAACTCCTCCTTTTTTTTAAACTTTTTTCTACCCAAAATACCCTCTATTATTTTCAAAACTATCTATTTCTCTGTTGTGGATTCAACCTCTTACATTTTTTGACATAATAACCATCTTTGTTGAGGTCTGCTCCACTCTGCCTCCTTCCCTGACAAGGTTGAAAACAAGTTGTCATTCCCAATTGGTTGCATAATGCAAAATAATGGACAAACAAAATCATAACTCCTTCAACTTTCCTAGATAAAAGTAAAGTATGCCATTCTAGCACTGGCACTAACATATATTGACCTTCATGCAAGATTCAGATTCACTTGCAGATGTGGTTGTCTCAGTTCTTCCTTCATTCACAATATTCTATGATGGCATGCTAGTAGACATGTAGCCATAAAAACAAGAGGTCGGTAATCACTCATTCATATCAATAGTATCGGCATCAATCGATACCAATACCCTAAAAATAAATTTGAATTGTTGAGGGAAGTGCACCTAAAGAATGTAACAATAATTGCTTTAAAAGGATATGTGGGTGGTCAATTTATGCTGCAACTGAGTGGCTGGTCAGACTAGGATTTTCATGTGCAAAAAATGCGCAGGGTTACATTTAATTGAATTAAATGAGGGAGAACATGGAAATAATAAAAAAAGGGTTTAGGGAAAAGAAAGAGTGTAGTTACGATGGTGGGGAATTGTGATGAGGGTTTAGTGAAAAAATATTAAAAAAAGGAAGGATATTTTAGATAGAAAAAAGTTAAAAAATGAGGAAAGGTTGTATTAGAAAAATTAGGGGCTATAAAAAGCAACTCCCTAATTTTAAGCTACTGTCTAAAAGATCCATTTTATCGGGGGCCACCGCCATAGAGCTTGTGGACAAGAAATCAAATCTTGACCCCAAGGGGGAAAAAGAAAATCCTTAAAATCAAACTGCTAAAACAAACTGTAAATTGTAGACCCAAGAAACAAAAAACTTGTGTTTACCAAAAAAAACATTCCGATTTCTAAATAACTATACCATCATGTCAAACTAGTGCTAGATTGAAAATAGATTTTATATTTTTTTGATTCATTTTTGAATTTTGTTTTTCATAAACACTTTTAAGAAAAGTTATTATCAACCTGAATGGACAACCAATTTGATAGGTAAACTAGTATATGATATATGGTATTATTTAGGATTGTCAAAATTAGTAAACTCGACTCACTTAGACCGGTTCACAATAGGTCGACTAAAAATTGAGTTGAACCGAGTTGATTCATTTTAGTGATGAGCCAAATTTTGACCAACTTGTTGGTTGGTGGATTAAGCTTATTGACCCATCACAAATTAAAAGAAAAACTGAAAAAAAGCATATAAGAAAAATAATTTGGCCCGTCAAGCTATGACCTAATTGCCAAGCATGCACTATGAAATTGGCCCAAATTGAGAACCATCAACTTGAGACATTTGGAATCCGCCACCTTCCATTTGGAACATAACACATTCTTTTCGTGTAAAGAACAACTTCGTAACTTACAGTTTTTTTCTTGGACAAAAGACCATGTATGTGTATCGTCAGGGTAAAGAAATTTTTCATTTCTTATGATAAATGGAATATTTCATTATTATTATTTTGGGATGTATAGAAGATATTTAAATATCACTCAATATTATATTATCATGTTTATATTATAGTAATGAAGAGGGTAAATGAAGAGATCAGCATGAATGATGCAACACTTACCAGTAGCAGACTCAACATCGAGCAAGAAATATGGGCTGGCAGTTGCATGCATGGGCTTGTTGGGCCAACTCCTATTTGATCAACTTCCCGATTTTTAACTTTTTTGTAGCTCTCTCCACTTCTTGTACGCTGTTCTTTCCTTTTCTTTCTTAAACAGAAAGTAACTGTCGGTCGCAAGTGGCACATTGAGAGAGGTCCACATCCGCGGTTATTACACGTCTTCTATCTCCACCACCGCCACGACATGTCGGTTTTTTGTTTTTTAGTGTGTTTGTTTTCTTAATCTGAATCCATCCTCATCCTAGTATATATATTTACATTCGTCTTAGTGTTCGTGTTCGTGTTCATCTTCACTTCACAATCAGTTTTTCACAACCTCTGCTTCTTCCCAATATTTCTTGTAATTCTTCCTCGACGATGTATCCCTCAGTAGACACTGGAAAACCCTATGAACATGTTCTTTTGACGGTTCCCGGTGTCATCTTGCATCTCATAGAGAAAGACTCCAGCGTTCAGCTTGCTTCCGGCGACCTCACCATAGTGAGTCTCAAAGAAGAGGACAAAGTCGTCGCCGTTCTCGCTGGCATCGGCGACCAAATCCAATGGCCGTTAGCCAAAGACGTGTCATCAGTGAAGCTCGACGAGTCGCATTATTTCTTCACGCTTCGTGTTCAGAAAGAAGCAGAAAAGGAGGAGGAGGAGTTTGAAGTGTTGAATTATGGGTTGACCATCGCGAGCAAAGGGCAAGAGGGAGTGGTGAAGGAACTAGATGAAGTTCTGGACAAGTACAGTTTTCTTTCGGTGGAGAGAGTGGAGGGTGTGAGAGGATGGGAGGTGTTGGATGTGAGCAAGGAGACGTCGCCGGAGGAGTTGAACGATTCAGGTGAGAGAAGGGAGTTGGTGGAGGATACTTCCGCTGCTTACTGGACTACCTTGGCGCCAAACGTGGAGGATTACAGCAGCCGCTTTGCCAGGTGGATTGCTGCAGGGTCAGGGCAGATGGTGAGGGGGATCTTGTGGTGTGGGGATGTCACTGTAGACAGATTGAAATGGGGGAATGATTTCTTGAAGAAGAGAATGCAACCTGGTTCTCAATCACAAATCACTCCACAAGCCATGCAGAGCATGAAAAGGTTGGAAATCTTTTCTATCTCAGCTTCACTCTCAATTCAATGAATGGTTGATTTGATATACTTATTTCTTATGTTGGAGCTTTTCAGGGTTAAGAAGTTGACCAAGATGTCAGACAAAGTGGCCAATGGCGTCCTTTCGGGGGTTGTCAAGGTGTCCGAATTCATCACAAGTTCTGTGGTGAACTCTAAACCGGGCAAGACATTCTTTAGCCTTCTTCCAGGAGAATTACTCCTTGCTACCATGGATGGATTCAGTAAGTTTTATACATATCATATTGGCTTCAATTTTGATTTAACCTATTGTTGCTTTTGACTTGATATTTTTCTGTTATTGAGTTGGTTCTGACTAACCAATTACCATATTGCATATTAGTGTGTCCCAGACGTATTTTATGAACTCATGTTTAGAATTTAGAAGCATTAGTTTCATACATCACGTCATGAGGGATTGTTTCATATATTCATAAATTTATTCAGGTACGTGGGCTGCCATAATTTATATTGATAATTAAGGAAGCAATTACTTATTATTGTTGTGAGAACTCCTCAGCATTTAGATATCAGGCTTCTTACATCAAATCTTTGCTAAAATGGAACTTAGAATCTGTTATAACATGTTCATGTGAAGTATGAGAAAAACAAATTGATAATTTTTCCTATAAAAAATCCCTGTCTACAAATGCGGTTTTGGTTCATAACCTCCTTTTGATTATGTATGCATGGAAGGCGGGACTTGAATCTTTTCAGTTTTCTCTTATTCTTTGGCTGTGTGTCTATATATGTATGCAGATAAGGTCTGTGATGCTGTAGAAGTAGCCGGAAGGAATGTTATGTCTACTTCATCCGATGTGACAACCGGACTTGTTTCACATAAGTAAGTTCTATCTCTATGAAGTTTAGTCCTCTATTCTTGCATGTAATTAATCGGTGCAAAAATCATCCTTTGCTTTTTTGATTTAGTATTGATTGACTTGCCTTTTCTTTTCCATTATTTTTTGGTCATATTATTAGATATGGAGAGGAAGCAGCTCAGGTAACAAACGAAGGCCTTGGCGCCGCAGGGCATGCAATTGGGACAGCTTGGACAGTTTTCAAAATTGGGAAAGCACTCAACCCGAAGAGCGTGATCAAACCAACAAAACTAGCCAAAGCTGCTGCTAAAGCAAATTCCGCTCAACTCAAGGCTAAGAAATAAGATATCATGCCAAAAAACAAGAATGAGGATCTCCCATACCCTTGACTTTATATAGAAATAATAGATGAAAGATAATACGGGACATATATAGTTGTATTGGTTAACATATAGTTGTCTTGGTTTATTTGTATTGAATAGTTACATACTTCCCTAACAGAATCGAGGCAGCCTTATGAATGTCTCAGCGGTCAATAGGTGTCTATTTCAGAGATTGTATTGGGCGTCAAAATGTCTTTACATGTAGTCCGCTTCATTGGTTCTGACGCTCTTGGACTAGTGGATTGAGAAGCATAATCGTCAGACTCACAGCTATCTTGATAGGGTATGAAGCTGAAGTGGAATATTCTAGATGCTTTAGTAGCTATGTAGTACTTTGTATGTACTAGTTAGTTATACCACATGACACATAATCCACCATATTAGGAAATAGAATATTGTAAGCCAATTTGGTTATGTAAGCCAATGATGAAATGAAATGAGGAAGCAAAGAATTAAACGTAAATCTTCTCTATTCTTTATTTTCTTAGGAGTTTCCCTTGACCTCGAATCAAGGAAGATATTCATTCCCTGTCAATTAGTTCGACCTGCCACCACCACCAACACCTCTGCCACCTCTGTCTTTTCACCTCCTAATATTTTGGTGCTTTCATTCTTGAACCATGCCTCTCCATTTTCATCTTCCCCAGATCAAAGAATCCATCAACAGTCTCACTACTGGATTCACTGCCCTCAAAGCTTCACAAGATCAGTACCATGAATCCTTCCTCCAGACCATAGAAATTCTGAAAATCGAACTCCAGGCCCTCACAAGCTGGATTTCACATCCACACTTTCCACCTCTACCAGTAACTGGATCCACCATCCCCGATGAGCATGACCTAGCCACCCTGGACAGTTTCTTCGCCCCAGAAACCGACAAAAGATCTCCCATAGTTCCATTCACACCAGTCACCGGGTTCACCATCACGATCTCTGAGAAGGATCCATTTTCAGTTGTAGCACCTCATCAAGATCTTCTAGCAATTGCTTAGATGATTCCTCGGTTTTCAGAGGGAGGAGAGAAATCAGGGATGCTCCCCGACGTTGAGGCCGAGATGGGAGCGGAGCTTGTCATGAGAGAGCAGGAAGAAGACGAGTTCAACAGTGTCATGGAGCTCTGGCTTTGTAGCACTCCGGCGAGGCCTCCGTCGCCGGACCCGCCCCAAAATTCGTCCACACAAGATTCCCGACCTCAGACATGCCGGTCAGGCTTCCCCCGCCAGAACCGTCGGATTGGGATCCTTCTATGACGGCAAGCGGTGCTCTTGCGGCGATTGACCCACAGTTTCTCCGTGGTGACTGCTACTCCGTCGTTCGCCTGTTTCTCCCCCGTCGGAGGTTTTCACCATTTCCACCGAGAGAGTCGTCACCAAATGCGTTTTCATCTTTCTCAGTTCGTCTAAGCCCAACGTCGACGACAATTTCCTTCCAGGCAACGACGTCGTCACAGGGACAAGCCTTATGCCGGCCATAGGTGCCTTGGTGGGTAGGAACCCAAACTGCTCTTAGGGTTTCGTTTGGGATGGGGCTGAATGTAGGGTTTCATTTGGAGCTTGCAATCATTTTGTGTTCTATTGCGGGCTGGGCCCTATTACTCCTAATTGAAATTAAGGGTTCGTTGGGTTGGGTCAATTGATGAAGGAAATTGACTTTCAAATGGTCTCACAGGGAATGGGCCTCTTTACTAATTGGGCTCTATTTACTATGCTTTTTCTACTCCTATTCATGACCCTTTTTGCCTTGTGTCTTTCAATGATAAAACATCACAAATTTTTATTACAACCTTGAGGACAAGGTTGGTCTTGATGGGGTATGGAATGATAGGGTATGGGGCTGAAGTGGAATATTCTAGATGCCTTCCTAGCTATATAGCACTTTGTATGCATTAGTTAGTTATGTCACATGGCACATGATTCACCATATTAGGAAACAGAATATTGTAAGCCAATTTGGTTATATAAGCCAATGATGAAATGAAATGAGGAAGCAAAGAATTAACTAGAAATCTTCTCTATTCTCAATTTCCTTAGGAGTTTCCCTTGAACTCAAATCAAGGAAGATATCCATTCCCTATCATATATCGTTGTTTCCCTTATTCTAGTCCAGTTCAAAAATAAAAGTGAAAAAATCTTTAAATTAAAAGGTTGCCGGAGGGATGGAACCTAAGTAACATGACTGGAGAAATAAAATGACAGAAGGTAGAATACCAGACGGGAGGAAGCAAAGTAAGACCATTTCCATCCCAAGTTCCTTAACTGGGTTTTTAAGTTAAGAACCGGTCCTTATTTTTGCTCAGCGTTGGAGCATGTCGACATGAAGGGGAGATGTAACAACCGTTCCTTAGCATTAAAATATTCTTTTCCCAGAATTAAAATATTCTTTTCCTAGCAGAAACAACCCAATTTTAATATACAACAATTAGAAAAGCACAATAGTTTCCAGTAGCATAGTGGTTTTTTTGAAAGAAATGTGAGGGCTGATGGGTTTTTCTGAAGAATTGAAATGCTGAAAAAAATATGTCCGTTGGAATTATCTATAGGATAACTAATGTCGGTTACTCTCACATATAGTTTAATCCAAAGGATAACAAGTGTGTTTCTCACATTTTGTGTACAATTGAAATGAAATATTGGATAAAAAAATAGCCATTTTTATCCATGTATAAATTGGATAAAATGACATGTACTTTTGCACTCAACTTCTCCACTCAAATGGATCTCACTCGATATAATTTTTAGTCTTTCTTAACTTATATGCAAAATTGTCAACCTCTTCCTACTATCGAAAATTTTCAAAATCCTCCATTTTTTTCATGTTTCCAACATCACCAATAACTCCACCATGCCCACAATCATGCTTAAAGCAATGGCATCACAAGACTTATGTATTTGTCATGCATTTTTCGGCATTGCGAGTTCAAACCATGATATTAATGTGTTAAACCAATCAAATGTGTTTAATGAAGTTTTGGAAAGACAAGCTCTCACGGTGTAATATACGGTGAATAGAACCACATATAATATGGGAAACTATCTAACAGATGGTATTTATCTTGAATGAGTTACCTTTGTCAAGACTATCCCAATGCCGTAAGAAGAAAAAAAGTTATTTGCCCAACAACAAGAATCGGCAAGAAAGGATGTGAGGCGAGCGTTTGGGGTGCTTCAATCTCGATTCGCGAATGTATGTGGTCCAATGCGTGCTTGGCACATGGATACAATCAAGCATACAATATATGCATGCATCATATTGCATAATATGATTGTTGAAGACGAACGACACACATATAGTGATAATTTTGATTATGTTATGTAGATAATGACATTTCAACAGTTGAAGTATCTAACTGACATCATCCCGATTTTGCAACATACCTGCAAGGAAGAGCACATCTTCATGAAAGACAAATTCATCGACAACTTCAAACAGACTTGATGAAGCATATTTGGGTAACTTTTCGGATATGAGAATAATAAAAATTAATTTATTATATTTTTGTAATGTTATGTATTTCTCATCATTTTAACTTTTTATGATAAATAAAATAAATTTGTAATATTTTTTCTTTTATTATTTTTGGGTATTTATTTTTTTATTTAAATTTAATTTAAAATATATGAATTAATATTTAATTCAAAATAAAAATAAAAATAAATAAAAATATAAAGATGTGTGGTCCATTGTAGGACTCACTGTAAGTAAGTTAAGAACTAATGAGTGATTCTTAACATTAGAGCAAAAAATGATACACTTTCCTTAAATCTTATGTGATATCTGTAGTCCTACTTGGTTTTAGTTAAGAACCAAAGAACAATTCTTGCTTTGTAGATGCTCTAATATAACTCAAGAAATAAAATGGCAAAAAGTAAAAGTACAATTGTTGTCTTCTAAGGTATACACATATTAGGGATATTAGCAACACACTCTTTTTTCAATACAGTCTCTCCTATTGGTTAAAATTCAAATGGGTTCTACTAATTCATGTGGCCCCCACTTGAATTCTATAGGACTCACATGAATTTCAATCAATAAAAAAGAGTGTTAAAAAAGAATATTAAAGAGTGTGTTGCGGATAATTCTGTAGGCGTTATTCCTTGTAACTTCGAAGTTATACTTGCACATACACATAGACATACCTCACATACGTCCTGATCAGAGATATGTCTAAATCCCGCTGTTCTAACAGCAGCAGGTACTGAGCATATATAATTATATGACTTGTTATAATCTCATGCTTAAAATTTACGCGGCCCTCATCTCTCATGGTCTTCTTCTAAGTTAATAACTAGTTTTAAATGGCTTGTAAGTCTTGAGATCCAAAACCACCCCGGCCATGGATCCAACGGCAGCTAATACTGAAATGATGAGACAAGCGACGCTAAGTATCTGAAGTCCAAGCCACTGATTAGTCCATCGTCCTATCTTCTTATGAGAAATATACATTTCGATTGGGAAATAGACAGTTAAAGGCCAGAACCCAAAAGCTCCAAGTAGTCCAACCACATCGTTGAAGAAAGGCATGAGCATGGCTACGATGGTCGTCAACAACACAAAGATGGTTCTCCATACTACGCGGAAGAAGTTGAGTTGGTACACCCCGAGGTAGGGAATAGGTATATCATATTCTGCCGTGACGAAATTATTCTTTGGCCACTTTCTTGCACTCCATTTTTCAACAAATGCAAATAACGGCTGGGAAAAAACCTGGAATAATATATACAGTTCATATAAGTAAATATACAAGTACATTTCTTTAGCATGCTCCAAGTTTACATTTATAATTAAAGTGGATCACACAAAATTAAAGCAACTCAAACCAAATGGTAGTGACAAACTTGAACATGATAATGTTCTGAAGTTTTTAGAAATAAGTCACAAAGTAACTCTTCATAAATTAAGGCTTTAGATTCTTGAACTAAGGCACTAAGACATTAAGTCCTTAAAAGAGGATATTAGCCATTCAATCCTTGAAACAACGTACTAGTCATTAACTCCTAATATGGAACTAATGTGGTTTCTAGTTAATTCTTTTTTAGTTACAATACTCTCTAAAGGGTTTCTAAAAATATATATATATATATATATATATATATGAAATGCAAGACATGGCCTTAGACAAGATCAATACATGTTAATATTCAATTCTCTCATATTTTCCAGTTTCTAGTCTATTATTGCTTGCTCAGAAAATCGTAGGCCTACAACAATTCTTGTTATGCAAATTTCAAGATTTCAGGAAAGATAACTATCACTTAAGGATAATATAATATAATACCTGATATGCCCCAACTAGGTGCACAACAATTGCAAGGTTGGCAATGTCCAGAAGCCAGTAAGGATTATAGAACCCAAAACCAGTCAAGAGGTTTCCAGGTGCATTATCTCCGAAGGCTGCATAACCCATGCATCCACAGAGTAAATAGAACACTGTGGTAATCGTGATGCTCAACGTAGTTGCCTTTTTCATGGTTCTGTGCTCTGCAGGAGGAGATCTTATGGTGTCCTGCAACACATCCAAAATGCTTTCTTATTGCAATGTTGTGCATTGTGTGAAGAATGTGTATTATCGTGATAGGCCATTTTTGAATTACCTGAATTTCAATGAGGATAATGGAAAAAGAGTATGCAAAGGCCATCGCCCCAAGAGCTTGTAAACTCCTCCACGTTTTCTGTGTGCTAGTGACTTTTCCTGCTTGTGTCACTGTTCCAATGCTAATTCCCATCAGGCTTCCTTTGAGACTTTTATTTTCTGCAAGATGAAAAACAAGAATAAAAAATTGCACAACGAACTAAGTAATAGTTTAATGCTGGACATAAATGGTATGCACATAGGGTTAAGCTACTTGTACTTGTACCTGTTACTTTTGCCACGCCAAGACCCAAGCCAACTGCAGAATAAGTAAAGGACATGATAGCTGCAACTATGGATAGCCACCATACTTGATCAAAGTCTGGGATTTGGGAAAATATCACTTCTGCTATACCAAATGTTATCATATATCCATTGCTTGACACATGGCATGGATCTTTTCCAAGACTCTTATGATAGCAATTTGACCTTTTTATGGCCCTGAGATACAGGCGGAAAGATAAAAAATACACACCATAAATTTAGTTAAATGAAGCTCTGCAGTTTTTTTTACTGGGCTGGTAAGATCATCATTCATTTTTACTTAGTGAAATAATTTCCAACTTCTAACAAGTTAATTCATTTTATAGAGCAAGAAAGAATAACTAAGGCCTAAGGGCACTTATGCTTTAACTCACATCATACTGACTGAGGCAGCAATGGTATAACCAATGGCAACTCCAAACAGATTCGCATATTGGATCAGGCCACATAACTTGACCTTTTTACCTCCTGAAACCCCAAAAGTATGGCACCATCAATTTTATAATTAACAGCAATGCACTGACTTCTCTAAGATGCATATTATTAATGGTTCTTAAATTTCTTACCTAAGATGGACTTTACTGCGTCCATGTAGGTGTAATTTCTCTGTCCAGTAACAGGGTCACCCGTCCGGTAACACTGTGTTAGTAGGTTTGAAGTGTAGAAATTGACCACGGCAAAGAGAAGCATGACAACAGGTCCAGCAACCCAGCCAAGCTGAGCTATCGCCCATGCTAGTGAAAGCACTCCGGATCCTATGACAGCAGTGATAATATGAGCAGTTGCTGTCCAAAATGTCCCTGCAATGCCACATTAATATAGAGAATAAGTGAAGGAATGATTTTCATTTATTTGAGAGTGTTACAACAGCTATACTTATACACAACAGTATTTGAAATACTGTTATACATTTGAATTTAAAACAATAACAGAAAGATAAAGATAACAAATGATAAGATTAGAATCCTAATTAGTGATAGCTTCTACAATTAATACATTATTTCTTTATCATTTCCACATGCTGCTTCAAGTATGTTAGTGTCACTAAGTGGAATGCCACCAACTCCTTTGAAGTCTATTAGTTATTTTTAGAAGTATGAGAAGTCTATTATACTAGACTACCTTCGCTTTGATAATTGACATAAAGCTAGACCATAACCTGTTCTCTTCAAGCGACCATCATCATCGAAGCACTGGGAATAGTTAGACTGAATGTCCATAGCTTCAGTCTCCCTTTGAGCTTTCGGCTTTAATTCTACTTGTAAGTGGTGCTTGATATCATGCCTCCCTTCTATCTGTTGTAAACGATTGAACATCAATCAACATAAATAAAACAAGGAAACAGAGAATGATAAATAGAATATTAGTTAATTTGCTCTTACAACTCCTTGATGGAATCTGCTAGGAAGGGTTCTACTTCTTGGCAACATGGCTGGCTGTGAATGTGAAATATAGCAGAGTACTCTGAGTACGTGTCAGGGAGAAGCTAAGAAGAAAATTAAATGGGAGGGATACTTTTCGGACGAAAATGAACGGTTTATAGGAAAAGACTGTATATTGTGTAAACTGAAGGATTCATACATTATACTGTGTATGTGTACAATCCTTTTGAATCACGTTTGCATTATATCTAGAACAGTATATTTCGAAGGAGCTGGAGCTGGAGCTGGAGCACTATTATACGATTTAATCTTACTCGTTTATTTGGAGAGCTAAATATCTGCTTGCAATCAATGCCTTTTTGGACTTTATGAACACGTTGCATATATGAGATAATAACCGTACGAGTGCATGGGGCCGGCCTTGACAAGGTCGAATTGGATACAAATTAATACGTATGTAAGGGACCTCCAATCTCATTTTAATATATCATATCATGTTCCAATCAATAATATCTTATCATTTATTATATTTTTTTAATATTAAATAAAATTTTAACTCAGATAATAAGATACTATTAATTGGGACATGATGTGATATACCAAAATGAGACAAACGATCCTCATCCCTAAGTAAGATATGGTGTTGGACACCCCATTCTCCTTTACAACATCAAATTTTTATTCATAATAAAGGACATTTACCTCTTATTAAGTATATCAATTATTAGGTTGCTGATAATTTTATTTATCTTAATACTACGTACTAATGGCTTGACTGTAACTAGGATCGTCGACTGCGAAGGTTGACGGGGTGAAGAGGCGGATGGTGGTGGTGGTTGGTTGGGGTAGCGGTGGGAGAGGTTTGTTGTGGTTAATGTGTAAAAACAAAAAAGAGAGTAGTAAAGAAGCGATCACTGAAAATCCCATAAATTAATAATAGGATGTATGATAGTACACCCTAATTTACGAGGATGCGTCATATATAAAATCATCCCTAGTCGTACTAGTAACATGTCGTGATTGCACAGAAAGATCGATGCTGCTTGATCGATGTTGGTGGAGTAGGGATTACAATTTAGATAAACACTGATGCACAACTGTGAGATGATGCTAATGATAATTAGTTTCACGAAATAAGGCAGCACAGGTCTTGGGTCTTGTCATTGGGATTCCTAGTTGACAAAGAGGTCAAGTCCTCAAGTACATTTCCAGTGGATCAAAGCGTGTACGTGCGCTTACCACTCACTCGGTCCATTATAGCGCCCCTTTAAGCTGGCTATTACAATTCATACGGAATATATTTTTGTGATTTCTCATAGGAAATGCCCGTAAAACTGCATATTTTAGGAGAATTTTCATGAAGATTTAAAGGTTTTGAAACAGTTTTTTATTAATCAATAGATGAATAGTAATATATTTAATGAAATTAAGTTGAAGTTTTGTTTTTTTAATCTGAAAGTTTTATTTTTACAAATTTATCCCTATTAACTAAATATGTTGGTTATCTTAAAAAAAGTTAAAGTTTGGCATTTTTTAAAAAAATTTAAAAATTTAATATTTTTTCTAAAAAAATATTTTTTTCTAAAATTTAAAATAATTATATTTTTGAAAAAAATTAAAGAACTAAACTTTTAAAACCAGTTTTTTTTTAAAATTCCTTGTATTTTTTTTATTTTTTTATATTTATTCTTTATTTTAAAAGTTGTCATGCACCTCTTATTAGTGGGTTAAAAAATAAAGAACATGTATTAAAAAAATAAAAGAATTAAAAGAAATTCCAACAAAAATCTAGTTTTAAATTTTTTATTAATTTTTAAAAAAATGACAGGTGACATTAAAATATTAAAAGTAAAAAGGTTAAAAATAAAAAAACTGGTTTTAAATATTTTTTTTTAAAACTTTTTAAAACAGTTTTTTTTTTAAATGGAATGTGGGATTAAAATATTAAAAAAAATTCTGGTAATTAATATTTTGATTTATCAGACTACATTTTTTTTAGTGAATGATTGAATCGTAAAAGAAGAAATTTAATATACTGAATAATAAATGACATAACATTAAATCATTAAATGATAGCTCTTCATCTGTTGGTCCAAACCAAACCTATTCCAAAACAGTTAGATTATCCAAGGTACCATAGCAACTCTCATATTTTAGGGGTGATTCTAACATCCTTCAACGTGAGTGTATAGGTTGCGTCCTCCCCTGTATATGACTGGTTACAGCAGGTTATTCCGTAACCAATTAATTTCAGTTAATTACTATTTTAATATGAATCGATTGAATTTTGAAATTCACCACCATATTGAACAGGTCAATGCTTTTACTATTCAACTTCTCAATCTATTTACTAGTTTCAAAGATCCAGCATCACCAAGCATTTTAACATCCCACTTGCATCAATCTCAATCAATTAATCATCCTTATTCCAGGGTACACCTCTTTGACGGCAACAGAATGGTTCACGCGGTCATAATCAATGGCGGCGCCACTAAAGCGTGGTGATTCGCAAGTGAGAGAACTTCGTTGACGGAGACGATGGTGGCCTGAGTGAAGCGTGGTGGTTCGCTGCTGGACGGAGGCTGGATAACACATTGGTCGGCTTTGGGCTAGTTTGGTTCGCGGCTCCGGTTCGTGGAAGCCGTGTGGCCAGACTTTAGATAGATAACAAAATGACTTCCTTGCAGGTGACAACACGTAGAAGTGAAAGTCAGCATGTAACAATGGATGGAATCGATTACAAAGTGTAATGGAATCGATTCAATATTGATAGGTTCCATTATGAATCTCTCGATTGTCCGTGATAAATCTCATTCATTCTTTTATTTTAATATTAAATCTATAGTTTAAAAGTAATGGAGGATGAAAACTCCAAATTTTTATGGGAGGATTGAAGAGGTCAAGCATTTTATTTGTTTCGTTGACGTCTATGCTTTTAGGTGCAGCAGCATAGAGTAAATCATCATTTAGGTCCCTGAAAGTATGAGCCGCTGTCAATTCAGTCACTGAAAGCAGTTAAATTATGAAAAAGTCCCTCAATGTTAATTTTGTCAGTCAAATTAGTCTGTCAATGTTAATTTAACTAGTTAATTTAGTCCCTGTCAGGAATTAATTTTACTAAGGAAATTAACATTCAAGGACCTTTTCGTAATTTAACTATTTTCAGGGATTGAATTGATAACGCCTCACACTTTCAAGAACTAAAATGATGGTTTACTCTAAATAAAATTTCAGAGTTTGATGAATGATGATGTCCCTTTTCAAGTATTGCTTCAATCTTGTTTTACTCACCGGCACAAACAAAATTAAAAGCTATAATTGAGCAAGGTGTCCCAATGGAAGCAAACCATTTACCACGCGATACACAATAATTTTTTTTCAAATCGTTCCTATATCTCAATGTTTAAGAAAAAAAATTTCTCTTTGCCAACAGACATGCTGTCGCATTTGGTCAAGCCTTCTATCTACATTTATTATGGTTAAGATTCGATTCTCAGATTTTTCCTGTTGATAAATTTCATTATAAATCTTTACTGAGTTTGGTGTCTTCCCTGGTCTTATAAGGACACATGTCTTTCCCTAATCTAAACTTTTATGTATAAAAAAAAGCAAAACATTCTCTTTATAGTCATAATAGATCTTAATCTTGTCAAAAAAAAAAAAACTTAATAGATCTTAATATCTTTTTTAATTTTATAGAATATAGATCCTAATATCTTAATCTATATTAGTAAATATCTCGTGCATTATATGGATATTTTAAAATTTAATTAGAAACTAAATAAAATATAGATTGAAAGAGAAAAATATTCAAAATTTAAAAATAGGTATACATAATTAAAACTATAAAAAATATACACATAATTTACTTATTTATATTGAATCTAAAAAGATATAAATTAAAAGCAAGAGTTTTAGTACACCAAAAAAAAAAGAAAGAGTTTTAGGAATGAGATAAAACTAGTAGCTCCTACGGTCTTTTTTATCTGAAAATTTATTTCCTTACTATTTATTAACTAAATATTTTTTTTTTCCAATTTAACTAAATATTTAATATCTATTAAAATTAAAATTTAATATGATATACACATATAACATATTATAAATTTAAAATGATTGATTTGTTTTTTTTTTTTGACAAAATATAAAGTTTATATATTAATCAAAATATGTGTCAAAATTGCATAAATTAAGACGTATTAATTATAAGATTTAATTTGGATGTACTTTCACATTAAAAATTTTTCGTATTGTCAACCAATCATAAATTGTGAAATTAAACTCTTAATTATAATGTTAATTGCCATATGTAGTTGAGATCTGCTAAATTAGGGGGGATATCTGGACCATATTGGGATAAAGCTAATATAAGCGTAGTTTAATTGTTATACGCTGTCAGTGTAAAGTTATTTTTACACTGACAACCAATCATAAATCATGGTATGTGTGACTTTTAAGATAGTTAGGATAAGAGTTAAACACTTTAGCTTATGTGGCAATTTCTGATTGGTTGTCTGTGTAAAAAATCTTCACACTGACAGTGTATACCAATTAAATCCATATAAGAGTAATAAAATCCTAACCATGATTTGTTTTAGGATTTAATTGGTATACACTGTCAATGTAAAGATATTTTACACAAACAACCAATCAAAAATTGTCACATAAGTTAAAATATTTAACTCCTATCCTAACTACCTTAAAAGTCACACACACTATAATTTTTAATTAATTGTCAGTTTAAAAAACTTTACGATGATAGTACATTGGAGATGGAAGGAACTAATATATTGGAAGCGGATCAGACTCATAAAGTAGGGTAGAGTGTTTCAGTATGTCGTACACCAAAGGTTGTGATGGTAGTGGACATGGGCCCGTTAACCATAATACTCTGATTTGGGCCCTAAGTCTTCCTTGAATATGACCCACCTTCGGCTCTTTAAGACCAACTGACATAGACCTCTATCAGGCCCAATTATAAGGTACATCTCTAGACAAAAAAGGTTGCTTATAATCATACTTTGCCTTAAATAAGTACAACTTCTACACCTGGCCATTTGAAAAGAGCCCAGCTTGTGATGATTGGGATCAATCTGATGTCAAAAGACCAGCAAGACCTGAGCAATATGAAAACTTCTCTTTTTGTGCCCAAAGGCCAATATTTTTTTTTAACCACCATCCTAAATGCTAATGGCAAATGCTAGTTAAGGAATAAAAAAAAGTAAATTTTTATTTAAAAATACTATATTTAACGTATCAAGAAGCGTTGTTATTTTTTGTCCCGCTAATAGAGTTTGTCCCGCTTACTAACTCTCACTGCTATCCTCAACTTGGAAGTTAAGAGGCCTACCTTGATTTTCAAGCATTCCAGAGTTTTCACAGTGCTTTATGGACCTCTCTCTCTCTCTCTCTCTCTCTGAAATAAATAGTGAAGTCTGTGGATCAAATGGGAAAGTTGTTGGTTGGTCTGTAGAGGAGTTAGAACTGAAAGTTCTTAATTATATTCTTTATGGAAATGGAAAATCAATTCCGGGAATTTCTGACACAAGCATTCAATTAGTTTGGACTTGTTTAGTCTTGAATTGGGATCAAGACAAAAAAAGTTCTTCTATAGAAGAGGCCCTCGCTTCCGACAGAACCAGAAGCACCCCTTGTTTCAAAGAGGGGAGGACGGGTTATTCACATTTCATTTGATGGTCAGAGGCGAATTGAAAGCTAAGCAGTGGTAATTCTAAGGATTTCCCGGGGGAAAAATAGAGATGTCTCCTACGTTATCCGTATTATGTGGAAGTAGCGAATGTTTTTCCAAAGTCATCCAAAACCCAGTGTCACATGGACATCTAAGCAGCAACTATAATAATATCAAGTTTATGGATTGTGCTAGTTGGTAGAAACGAGCTAAGTTTTACCAAAAAAAAAAAAAAAAGAGAAACGAGCTAAGACCATATTAAATTTGTCAAACTCAGCTGTGGTGGTTGTTAAATTTAATATTATATATTCTAATTCTAATTTTAAATATACATATTCATTTTTCTTTAAAAAAATTATCTTGTCATGGGGGATTTGGATTCTCCTTTTCTATTTTGCTTGCTTTTCTTTCATGTTATGAGAGATAAAAACATAAAAACATATTTTAATGAGTCCATAAATGCAATTTTGTTTTATATCGTTCTCTCTAATATAAAAGGGGAAAATGAGAGAATAAAATGATAGAATTCAAATCCATGTGAGGAGCAGGTCGAGCAGGTATTGAAGGTATTCTTAGAGATGATAAAGGTTTGGTGAAAACTTATTTTGATACATCAATAGGAATAAGGGACTCAAATGAGACAGAATATATGGCAATAGTTTTTGTCTTTGAGATGTCCACACAAAAGGAATGGTTGAAAGACAGAGAAATTATTATAGAATCCGATTCCAAAAATGCCTTAGCTTGGATTAATAAAAGAGAAAAATGCCCTTGGGGCTTGAGGTTCTATTGCGACAAGCTACATAACTTATTATTGGTGCTGAAAAATGTTACTTTTATTTATAAAAACAGAGAAACTAACCATTGTGCAAATGAGTTAGCAAAAACAGGGTCAGAAATAGTGGGCACTTGGATGCAATGGACCTAGCAAGCATTTGGAAGGCTGATAAAGAGAAGAGGTTAGTACCTGGGGGATGTGATATAACATAAGGAGATATAGCCTGGAGCTTGGTTTTACTATGTGTTTTTTATGTGTCTGTTGTAATTGCCTTTGCTTTGTTTTGGATTTTGTTTTGCAATATACTATTTGCTAGCAGCATGTGTGAGGCTAAATGACAGGGAGCCGTGACACTGGATCTTGGGTGTCAAGGGCTGGGATATTTTGTAAGGGTGTGTTAGCTGTTTTTATGGTGTGTATGATGTATTAAAGACTTTGGTGTATTTTTCTTTCCTTAGTTTTTAAGCATATGATAGGGTGTGATCCCTTCAACCCTTACTAACAGGTGAGGAGGAATAACACTGTAATACTGAAACTAGTGGCTCAATAATATATGATCTAATTATCGGGGAAAAAAAAAACGTGTGAGGAGCCCATAGGAGTTGGGATTGACTCATAGACCTTGTAAAGTCTATTCCGAAGAACAAGTTTCTCGGACTCTTATAATCTCATCTGTTTCTGGGGGTGTGAAATTTCAGGACTACGTGAAAGCGGAGAAACTGAGAAAACAAATCCAATAACTATAGCTTACTGTTTAAAATGTCAGTATCAAATTTAAGATTAAGTATAAATTGGTATGTCTACGATTAAGGGGCCCCAACACCATGTGATGCCAACGCCATGTCTAGAAAAATCATTCACCAAATTCGTAATTTTGGCCAATACTATTTTGGAAGATTGCTGAGATTTGGAAATCTTTGGAATGTTCTGAATGGATGTTTGGTATAAGTTTTCCTCTCGATCATGCAACGCAGGTATTTATTTATCTTTCCGTAAAGTGCTGGCATAAATGGCCAGAAGCACTGAAATACCTTCTAATTATCTGTGCATATATATTCAATTCAAAGCAACCCTCGAGCAAGTCAAGTATACATCCAACACTAACATTGAAAAGGAGTGCTCTATGGTTTGCAGTGGTGGAGATGTTAATAAGGAACGAACACTACGACTATGATGCATGTGTTATTGTGAATTTGACCCAGCAAAATAAGCATTCAAGTATCATTATCTTTTTTAAAAACAAAAAATTAGTTTCAACCTAGTTCTTTGTCACACTTCGTGTGTGTTTGGAAACACAGTCCAATAGGAACACTTCTCCATCATGAAAGTTACTCACAGTAACTTCTGGCAAAAGTACTTCAAATCCCTTAACTAAGGGTTTCTAAACACACACTTTTTAGTTTATCTTGAAAATAATGACATATCACGGATACTTGACCAAACTGACTCACTTTTAGAAACTATTTGTCAATATAACTTTGTTTCGAAACTATTTACCAAACTAGCCCACTTTTAGCCACGTGTCATATTTTATTAATTTTTTTCTGACTCTGAAAAATGCTACTTTGACTAGCGTTTTCTAAAAACGCTACTCTCAGTAGCGTTTTTACTAGATTATGCTACATGGCTCAATCTGGTTTGCTGTAAAAAAAATTTAAAAATTTTACGTTTAGCGAGGCCGACTCTAGAGGTGTCACCTGTTTGAAGCTGAAGATCTTCACCCGTCTGATGACTATCAGTGAAGAAATGTTCACCCATCCGATGACTATAAGTGTGATCGTCTACTCGACAGGTGTCACCCGTCTGATGATACATTTCTTCACCCGTCTGATACATTTCTTCACCCGTCTGAAGCTGAAGATCTTCACCCGTCTGATGACTATCAGACGGGTGAAGAACTATCTCGGTGAAGAAATGTTCACAGTCTGATGACTACAAGTGTGATCATCTACTCGAGAGGTGTCACCCGTCTGATGATACATTTCTTCACCCGTCTGATACATTTCTTCAGTGATAGTCATCAGACGGGTGATCATTTAAAAGGTTCTTCACTGATAGTCATCAGACGAGTGATCATTAAAAATGTTCTTCACTGATAGTCATCAGACGGATGAACATTTCTTCACCCGTCTGATAGTCATCAGACGGGTGAAGATCTTCAGCTTCAGACGGGTGGCGACGCTAAACGTAAAATTTTTAAATTTTTTTACAGCGAACCAGATTTTGCCACGTGGCACAATCTAGTAAAAACGCTACTGACAGTAGCGTTTTTAGAAAATGCTAGTCAAAGTAGCGTTTTTCAGTGTCAAAAAAAATTAATAAAATATGCCACGTGGCTAAAAGTGGGTTAGTTTGGTAAATAGTTTCGAAACAAAGTTATATTGGTAAAAAGTTTCTAAAAGTGAGTCAGTTTGGTCAAAAAGCCGACATATCACTATTGAAATGTGATGTTATCACCGTATCATCATCACTAGTAGCAAATATCACTTCTGTCAGTGTAATGATTTTTTACAATGTCAATCAATCCTAAATTGTCACATGAGTAAAAATGTTTGATTTTTACCCTAGCTACCTTAAAAGGCACTCATACCATGATTTGTGATTGTTTAACGGTGTAAAAACTTTACACTAACACTACACACTAATTAAACTCATAAAAATAAGTGAGTGAAAGAACTATTTGCTTAAGAAAAAAGGGTTTGACTTCATCTCCCAATTATAGCTATTGTTTTAATTGGTCCTAGATGCAATGAACTTTCAATTAGGTATGTTTGGTAAATCATGTGAACACAATAAAATTTGGATTTAATTTGTATGCACTCTCAATGGAAAAAATTACGCTATCAATCAATCATAAATTGAAACATCATTAAAAAATATTTGACTCTTATTCTAACCACCTTAAAAATCACTCGTACCATATGACTTTTAAAGTGTACAATGATAACATATTCAATTGTATTATTAACATATATTTTTATCAGATGTAAATTGCAATTTTATTATTATTATTATTATTATTATTATTATATATATATATATATATATATATATATATATATATATATATATATCTATCTATCTATCTATCTATCTATCAGTATTTTAAAATTATTATTTGTTTGGAGTATTAAATTAAGCAACCTTATTGACCATATTTAATAAGTTTGGATAAGGTTTCTATAAAATGAATTTCTCTTTAAAGTGAGTAAGTAAGAGTGTTTTTACCCTTGATTTAATAAAGTGCATAGAAATCTTAACTCACTTTATTAAATTAAGGGTGGAGGAAATACCTTTTTTGCCCACTTTAGATACAAAATCAATTTAAAAGAATTTTTTCCAATAAGTTTAATGCATTTAGTGAGTTCTATACGATCACCTTTGATAAATATGATGCATTTAGTGAAGTTCCTTTTCCGATTTAGAACCCCTATCCTCCAAATTTAATTAGGAGGATGTTCCTCTAAAGGAAGTTTTGAAGATCTTTATACATTTTATTAATTGATGAATATCTTTGATACGTTTTATTGCATGTTCATTTTAGATACAAATTCACTTTAGAGGTGTAGCCAAATTTATTACTATTATAGGTAAAAGACTCCGTGAAAATTTTATTTATTTGTATTTAATTATTTTGTTGCTTTTCAATCTAAAAAATTGTAAACTAAAATCTTTTATATTTAAGTTTATTTTAAAATTACCTATGACATGATTTTAAAAAGTAATATTTATTTCATCCTTGATACACTATATAAATATAAATACGTAAATAAATAAAAATTCGTACTTTGTGTATTTTACTAACATTTACTAAAGTCTTAAATACTGTTAACAGTTCAAATTTTTTTATATTTTTTTTTTTTGTTTTTCTGATAAATTATATTTTATTAAATTAGACTTTAAATTTCTAAGCAATAATTTCACTAGTGAGTATTACGGGTAAAGTCTAATTTTTTTTTTCATTAACGGGTAAATTCTAATAAACAAGGAGAAAAATAAAGTACCAATGTTCATAAATAATCTAGAAACTAGAAAAGAAGAGTTTTTTTCAGATCAAGTACCATGATCGATTAATATAGGCATATAGCTCAAACCAATGTATGGTTTAAAAGGCCCCAAACCCAAAACTTGCCAAAATTCGAAGGACCAAACTGTACCGTTCAAACCAATGTATTGTTTAATTTACAAATAATCTTAATTAATTATTGCAGCCTTGCTAACTAGTATTTTTAGGTGGATGATTAATTGGTTATGATGAATTTAATATTTTTATTAAATCACCTTAACTATTTAAAAATAAAATATTAAACACTTTTTAAATTCCAAAGATATATATTAAATATTTTTAATTTTCATTTTAGTATATTTATTTTAATTTTTATCCAAAATCCTAGAAGACTTATTAGTAAATTATTTAAATTAAAAAAATAGAAGATTTTAATAGTTTAAAAATACAAAAATATCTCCATAAAAAAATACAAAAATATTAATAATTTTTATTTAAATAACCAAAATAATTTAATGGAAGATATTAGATATTTTTTAATTGGTGCTTAAATTAGTTAGCAAGACAATTAATAGATCTTTTTTTTTTGTTGGCAAGCAAATTTCTAATATCATGCAAGTATATCCAAACAAACTTCTGTAAGAAAACTAAAGAGTAAATCATCATTTTGGTCCCTGAAAGTATGAGCCGCTGTCAGTTCAGTCCCTGGAAATAGTTAAATTATGGAAAAGTCACTAAATGTTAATTTTGTCAGTCAAATTAGTCCCTCAATATTAATTTTGTTAGTCAAGTTAGTATTTGTCAAAGACTAACTTTATTAACGAAATTAACATCCAGGGACTTTTACGTAATTTAACTGCTTTCAAGGACTGAATTGACAGCGTCTCATAATTTCAGGGACCAAAATGATAGTTTACTCAAAACTAAATTTAATGATCATTAAGGAATCAAAAATAGAAAATTTTGGCTGAAAAATGATATGTTTAATGCATTGAAAATAAAAAATCACTTAACAAAATACTTTTATCTTTAATTCCTAAATTCATGTTCGGACACTAATTAGCATTTTTTTAATAAATAGAGTCTTGCTAACTGGTTAGGGTACTTGTTTTAAGGAATCAAGTAAATAACTCCAATTCTTAATACATTAATCATATTACTTTCCATAAAAATTTACTTTTTTTAATTCTTTAAATAATGTCCTTCAAACACCCGTAACATTTCCCTAATAAATAACAGTAAAGAAGTTAATAGTTCAAAACTTTGAATTCAAGAAAGAAACTGTCAAGTGGGGCGACGGACTTGAATCAATGTGCAAAGAAATCCTCCATCTTGACTGCGCAAAACCAACAGGACTTTTCACGTGTTAATGTGATATTACTTAATTAGCCTTTATCCGTAATTTTTATATGTCCATAATATAACTAACGTGATATTAGCGTCATTGCACCACTTCGTTTCATTGATTAACTACTACGTGTATCTGACCTCGGAGAAAATCTACAATATAAAATAGCTTTGTGTGCGTATGGTTAAAAGATAACGTTGGCAAGATATGTTGGGGGATATTTGTGAACAAAAAGAGAGAGATAAGATAGACTTTGGATTAGTAAGAGAGTAGATGATACAATAATTATACGTAGTAGTTAGTTCCTTACAAAATGATATAAAAAAAGGTTTTTTGGGGTGAGGCCTGAGGTTCAGTTTAGTGAAAGGGATAGATAGTTGACTGATAATGGACTACATGGGATAGATGGGGAAAGGATGATCGACTTTGGGATCTCATCTCATTCACAGCAATCATTATCACCTAACCCCAAGCAACCACTGCCTAACAATATGGGCAGCCATCCATGCTTGTCATCCACACACACACACTTTCATATTCTTTCCCTTCTCCACCCTCTTATGCTCTAGACCTATTTTTGCTTTTCTTTTCCCTCTACCTTTTCCCTCTTCTTCCTGTGCTTATCCCAAATCTCAATCCCCTCATTATTTTGTCACAGACATCTCACCAAACTTTGTGAACTTTTCCTACCAGCTACATTTTTGCTATCATGCGCACTCTGCTCATTATCCTGTTTCTGTGAACCAGTCATTGTCACGGTTTGGTACACTGAGGCCCAGCTAAGGCCCAAGTGAATTCACATTAATGTGTTTTACACTCGAATTTAACACAGCCATCGTATTTTTTATGTTTGTGGAGTTGAATACTGTTGTAAATCCAAAATAAATATATTATATATAAATATGAGTAAAATATTGTTTTACTGCTGTATTCTATTTATTCAAATAATAAAACTGGTGAATCAAAGAGCTCCTCTAGTAGGCCAACAAAGGCTGACGTAATTAGTAGGTAGTTCGATTCATTAAGCAAATTGTTAAGGGTTCGATTTCTATCGTATGTATGAAAAAATTTTATTGGGAGAAACAAAATTCACTTCGATGATCTTTACGTTTCGAAAGGAGTTAGTCTCTGATCATCAATTGAGGAATATTTTTGTGTACACACAAAAGAAAAAAAGTCTTACCCAATGACCTTCTTACCAAAATAAATGCATTAAAATTGCAAACAAAAGGAAAATTCATCAGAATTTAATTTGCCAACTATGACTCTATAACAAACCAATAAAAACATATAGGTGAGGGGAACTCGTGACCGTTTCCAAGTTTGCAAGTAAATGATTATACATGCAAGCCAGAAATATGTGAAAAAATCTTATATCAACTTAATATAATATGAAAGAACGAACTTCTAAAATCATTTCAAACAGGAGCGTTTCTTGCATTTAATATCAATCAATCAGGCAGGGAAGGGTTGGGATGTTCCTTTAAGTCTATGACAAGTGGCCTAGCTTGGCAACTAGCAACTTGTTCATTGCATCACAAACTTGGACACTGTTCATTGTTAAAGAAAGAAAGGTCATTGATAGTATTTATTGTGGATAGTCATCCAATTTGCCCAACTGACCCCAACATATAAAGTAGAAAAAATTGGTACCAACCAAATGCCAGAAGCAGAGCCTGTAAGTAGGTTTGTAGTACATTAGAGCATCTCCAATTCTCCGATGTACAATGAGTTGGCTAATTTCATTTTTTATGGGTTATATTACGTTATTTCATCATTTTTTACTTTATATTTCTTTAAGTAATTATATATTTCAATGGTGTGACTCTTAAAAGTTCATTAAATGGGTCTTACAAATTATCTCACATCTTTATCTACCTTTTTTTGTTTCAATTTAAAGTATTAATTCATTTGTGATTGAGCTGCTAAATAATGTGGTTCTCTCTTTTTTTTTATTGATGGTCCTTATATAAGAACCGGTTGCTTATAGAAGCTAGCATCCATACATGTAGCATCCACATCAGATTACTACAATGGTGCAACCCATTAAGAATCTATTCTTAATTTTAAGAACCTGTTAAGCAACTCCCTTTGGAGTTACTGTTAGGTCTGAGTATTATGGTCCTTAGTAAATGGCTATGTCCCATTCATGTCTTGGAAATAAAAGAAGAGGGAAATGCTAACATGCCAACACTGGTTAAGGAATTTAATGGGTAAATTTTGATGGGAAAATGATATAGTCAATGTATTGTAAAGTGTAGTTTTTAGGTTTCCCATAAAATATTATCTTTTCTTGATTCCTTAATCAATACTCTTAGAGCAACTCCAATGGAAGTTGCTTAACTAGTTTTAAGAAATTAATAAGAATTGATTCTTATTACATAACAGATATGGCGCCTAGCTGTAAGAACAATTACTTCTATAAGCAACTAATTCTTATAGAAGCACCTAATAAGAAATCATGATAAATATAAGTTGAAACAAAAATAAATATAAATAAAAATGTGTGGTAACTTGTGTGACTTATTTGGTGAACTTTTTAGAGTTATATAATTACAATAGAGAGTTGTTTAAAAATAGTATAAAGTAGAAAGTGATAATATGATATAATCAGACCCATAAAAAATGAGTTAAGTAACTCTAATTGCGCTATTAGATATGCTCTTAAGTGTTACAACACTGATTAACAAGAGCCAATACAAGATAATGTTGCTTTTTAGATTCTTATCACGAGAATCATATGCTAATATACATTGGACTCCTCGGTTTTTTTTTTCACTGTTTTTTTTTTTTTAAATTGCTTCAGCTTATCTTATTGATATCAACTTAGAAACTGAGACGATCCATCATTACCGCATATTAACTTCATTACGGTTATTTTAAAGGAAACACTTCGGCTTTGTATTGCTATAATCACGCGGGGGAAGTATATAGATTCAAAGATCGTCTAGGATTAAGTTCACTGGAATATTGCAAAACTAGTGAAGAGGACCACTTATTGTCGTTTAGCAATTATTGCATATAATAAACGATTGTAAAAGAATGAAAGAATTGATGTAATTAATTTATATTTAATCCATAATCTTGGATCGGTTCTAATTTTTCCTTCCTGAGGTCGTAGAAAATAACCAAGACTAGACAAATCAAGAGGAACTTTTAAACCACTACTACAAACGTTGGAAGAGTTCATCATTTTAATAAGAGAAATAACCTAAACAAAAATTAATCTTTTTTGTAACTGATATCTGATTACATCACCGAATCCATCAACTTATCTGCGTGTGTTCCATCATTATGTATTATAGAGTAGAGATAACAATTAATATCGTTTAAATCAATCAATGAACTTATGACTTTTCTTAAAACCAAGACTAGCTAGTGTTGAAAGTTGAAATATAGGAAGGCATGCAGAAAACAAAGAATTAGTTATGTTATGTGGAGTTGATTAGAGGCGTATCTTGATTACGGTAAGACACTGGAGAAGTGGAGGGACCCAGCGGTGATTGACAGTGGTTGAGAGAGGACCCACCGCCGCAGCAGCGCACATGTGGCTACGTCGGAGGGCTACCAACTACCGCCCTCAAAAAATATTATACACGAGTTGGTAGGGTTCAGAGCACCGTCACATAGTTCTATGCTTTATATCCTTTCTTTTCCCCCTCTTTTCACTGCAAATTCATCCTTCACTTCAATTCATGAAAGAAATGAGGTAAGATAGGTTAATAGGCGAAAATCTTAAAATTAAAAAAAAAATGATTTACCAAAATATACATTTTCTCTCGTTATTTTATTTCTTAAATTACTCATCTTTTTTCAATCATTGAAAAGTCATTTTTTTATTATCAAAATTATTTACTAAATTTTAAAATTTAAAAAAAGGTAAGAAGGGTAGTTGACAGCTTCCCAACATGAAATGGCAAAAACAATAGACAAGGTTACAAGGGAAGTCGACGGAACAAGAAAAAATAAAAACAAAAAATAGTAGAAGGGAAAAAAAAAAGATGAGTTCTTTGAGAAATAATGACAAAAAAATGTGTATTTTGGGAAATATATATTTTTAATACTTTTACCTATGATAACGCTATGGATTTAACTGATATACACTGTTAGTGTAAAAATTCTTTACGCCGTCAACTAATTATAAATTGTCACATTAGCTGAAATGTTTGACACTTATCCTAACTACATTAAAAGTAAGGATGACAAAGTGGGTCAACTCGTCCCGCCATTAACCCACCTTAATCAGAGCGGGGCGGGCCAACCCATTTTAGTCGTGTGGGTTGAATCCCCCAACCCACCCCGCCTAATGATGGGTTGGCAGGTTGGCCAGCCAAAAACATGAAACCTCAAGTTGGGTTGGCGGGTTGACTCGCTATAAAAATAATAAAATTAAAAAAAATCATATAACATTTCTTTTTTTGGGCAATCTTCATGGCCTTTCTTAAATTATTATTAAAAAATTGAAATAATCTTTTCTTATAGCATACAATTCGTGTTATAAAAATAAAGATATTATTTTTTTAGTATGAAATAATTTCAAGTAATAATTAAATTAAATAATAGTAAATAATTAATAAATTAATAAAAAATTTATTTTTTAATATGACGGGTTGGCCCGCCACCAACCCGCCACCGACCAATTTTTGGGTGGGTTAAGCGGGCCAAGTCAAAATGGGTTGGCGGGTTGACCCGCGGGTCACATCCAACTTTGCCACCCCTAATTAAAATTCACCTATACCATAATTTCTAATTGTTTGACAGTGTAAAAATCTTTACACTGACAATGTATAACAATTAAACTCTAACGCTATTTCTAAATGATGAAATGAATATTTATTTTTTGTTTTCCAAGGTATTCTCTGCTCACCATTGCAGAGACTAATCCCTTGAGGTATTGGACGACAATATTTAAGGGTTGACCTCTCCCATCCCAATCAGATTTTCTTCATACACAAAAGTCAGGGATCGAACCCCTGACCACTTACTTAATGGGCCTAAGCTCGTTAATACTCAGACCAACCACATGTTGGTTAAGGATTTAATTGATATCTAATTGTAAATATTTTTTATATTATCAATCAATCATGAATTATCACGATATTAAAAATGTTTGACTTTTTTATGATAACTACCTTAAAAGTCATACATAGAATGATTTGTTATTGATTGACAGTTTAGAAAACTTTAAAATAACAGTATATCAAAATTAAACTCATATATTAATTTATAATTTATATCCTACATATAAACATTAACTTCCACTTAAATTTATATTAAAATAAAAGACACTTTATTTGTATATCAAAATACAATATGAAAATCAATAACAACCAGGTGGTGAGTGGTGTTAGGCAATGGTATAGGAAGAAGAAGGAAAAAAACGAGACTCCATATAAAAATACGATGTTTCATATGGTGTCCATTTTTTGTGTATAAATCATTGTTATCAAAATCGGATCGGACCGGTCGGTTGAACCTATTTCACCAGTGAGCCAGATGATGTGTGAAATCGCAAGTGCACGGATTCGTCATTAAGTAATAAAAAGATCAAATCCACAGAGATCGTGATTATAGAAAATTGATTAACTAAACAAGAAAGAATAATATTTGTGAAGAGAACGATTGTGACAATTCAAAATAGAAAACGACAATCAAACAAGAATTCGGAGATTTGCAAAGAGGTTTCCAGGATTGGGGTTACCATAATGATCAATTATGAATCCTAATTAACTATCCTTTTTATTAATATCAAACTCATTTGAAGGTGAATTATCCTAACTTAGTTAATGCTTCCTCTTGAGATACAGGAATCATGCCTAATTAAACCAATTCCTACTCTCGTGGTAATTGTATTTAAATTGAACCCATGAAGATTTATGACAATTCAATGGAACCCTCGAAAAACCAAATCTAACTCTTTGATTTAAGTTTGAAGTTCAATTCCTATAGATCCAATAACTGAGTTCATCCTGCGTTACATCTCTATTTATCTATGACATGCAAACATGTGGCCACCAAACGCAAGGGTTAATGCACAATAGAAACCAAAATGAAAGAGTTTAATATTAACAAAATGGAAAAGATCAATTCATAATCATGTCACAGGGCATAGCCCAATCCTACAAACTAACCGATCTACTCAGCCATAATGAAAATTAAAAGAGTCAAAGTGGTAAAAAACATCATGAATCCAAGAGAGAAGAGAAGAAAAGAGGGATGAGATAGAGCAATCTTAATCTCCAAGCCAAGCCTCCAAAACCAATGTGTCGAGCCCTTGATTTCGAGTCCTATTAGTTTATTTATAGATTAGGGTTAAAAAGAGTCCAAAGCCCACTAGAATTTAAAAAGCCTAAAATCTTTAATTGAAGAGTGCATCACAGTCGTGGCACGTGCCACGACGAAGTGGTGGTTGGCCCTGATTAGGGCGCTTTCTTGCAGTTTCTCCAGACCACAACTGTGGTGGCCTCCACATACGTCCAGGTTGTGGTTGGGTCTGTTGGTCCTACCTTCAATTTTTTCATTTCCTCGAACCATGGTTGTGGTTGAGACCACACCTAGACCGTGGTTGATTTTGTTTTGGCCATTTTTGATGCATTCAACTCCTAACTTAATATCAGTTCCGGAATGACTCCATTCCACTCTTCCATGCCTCAATTCGCTTAATTTATGCACCACAACACACCACACGCCTTAGTTATCCAAACTAATGCAAAATGGACAATTAATCAAACAAATATGCCTATAAGAACATGAAATGCATTCAAAATAGAGATTGAATCTGATGTGGATTCATACACATCACCGGATCTAGTATCGGTCCAGATAATCCTCAAAACCGTCTTTGATTGAAATCGATCGAGAATCAGTAAAACTGGTTACAACCGATATTGAATCGATAAACTGGCGGTCCACCAATTTTGCTTCATACGACGTCAAACTTTTGAGCTACTTTTTTTTTTTTCATGATTCAAATTCAAGTTTCAAATGCTCATCTAAGCTGGATCGACTCATTTGCACCCGTGCTTAAGAGCACTGCTAAGTAATCTCCTAAATCCTAAATTATGTACAACTTGCTCTGTGCCAACGCCACTTTCAGCGAGGAAGAGATAGATGCCTAACTCCCACTTTAATCTCGTTCCTGTTTGTTAATTACGAAAAGAAGTACCACTACTTTTTGGAAGTGGTACCGGCCATTAGGCAATTGAAGGAGGGGCCCTCACATTTTGCCCAACCCCTTACCATACGAGAAGTGCATGTTATTTTCTCCCCTGGTATGACGTTTTCATTTGGTTGAGAGTAAACTTTCTATTTGGTCCTATTAATTGATTTCTTAATAATTAAAAAAACCATATATATCATAATTATCTTTCAATACAGATTGCTAGTTTGAGGAGAGATTCTTGTCTTGAATATATATACACACACCCTCACGTCTAAACAAATGATCACATCCGTTAAGATATAAATAATAAGTTTAATTTATTGATACATTGTCAGTATAAAAAAAAAAAAATACATGTCAATGTAACTAATCACAAATTAATCATTTTATATATGATTTTTAAAGTAATTATTATAAGAGTCAAAAAAATTTAATGAGGAAATTGATAGTGTTTGATGAGGACCTTTGATTTGTTTTCTATTTGAATTTCAATTAATGTGTTTTTCTTAATATTTATAAAAATATCATGTTATTTTCATTTTATTCTATGTTTTTACACTTTTATGAAAAAAAGTAAAAATATCAGAAATGTTTAAAAATATAAGTCAAAATACAATAAAGTGATATTTTAAAATTATAATAAAAATGTATCAATTAAAAATAAAGTCAAAAAATAAACCAAACACCATGTGGCGAAAGTACTAATTTTCTCCTTCAATACAGGAAACATTTACAAAATGTATTTTAATTAAAACCTTCTCTCCAAGTGAATTTAGACTTTACGTCAAATTCTTGTTGCCATTAAAGGGCAATGGGCGATGCAAGTCAGTGACTCAGAATTAGTAACACAAGTGGGAAAGCAAAAACAGAAGAAACGATTAGCAATAATTACCTAGGGCCAGTTTTACCAGCAGGTATGACCGTAAAAGAAAGATTTGATATTTGAACAATCTGTACCAATAACGGACCACAGAGCATGGTCCTAAAATGTACACATGTGTGCCGATTATGAAGTTGGTCAAGGCACTATCAAGGATCAACATTATGTGATCCATATTTATATGTACACACATGTATATCCATAATAGTGTGTGGATAAAAGTACTTGTACCAGACAATCGCCTATGCAAGGCATCTTTGTATCTATTATTTAATTTATTAATCTCCAAGGCCATCTTGAATCTTGATGGGGCGAGGATCTATAGATGAATCCAAAAGGACCCACTACAAGTCGTCCATGTGATGTTGGTGGAGATCCATGATAATTTTTTGGGTGAATTTTTTTTTACTTTACTTATATAAATAAGCTTTTAACATGAAGTTGTACATATCATGTTAAAAACACATATTTTTAATAAAATGATTTCTCCGTAACCCTAATAATTTTAGGATAAAAATTATCTTGTCCAATCAGAATGCATCATCTCAATAAATGAGTCATGTTAATTGATTAAGTCAAATGACTATCATCATTTGATTGGACCATCTAGGTAGGGTAAGTTACACTTGAGGTACAAGAGAATTCACCTTTTAATAATTTAACTTGGGAAAATCTATGGTATCTTTTAGATATCATATCCCGGGTTATTCAAATAAGTTGTGTTTTCTGTGGTTTTCCCATGTTACAACTTCCGTACCAATTCGGTCGATCCGGAATGGATCGGTTAAACATTCCATTAGGGAGCCTGGTCTTTACTCTTCTGTGAGGATTTACCAATTTAGTCCAATGTGATATTGATATGACTATTTCATTAAGGTGGCATATTCTGATTGGACATATGATACTCAAATTCTTTATTTTACAAGGATACCATAACAATGGCCATTTAACTTTGCACACGTCAAAGAGCATACATAAAATAGGAAGTTCATTAAAGAATTTCTAGTTGAATCGGTTTAACAAGTGAGGAAGTTGAAAGTAGAGAAGTCTCTTTTTGGCATGTCTAATAAGCTAGTTATAGCTTATTTGAACAGTTTATAAGTTTCTTTAATCAAAGTAGCAATGTTTAGTAAACAAGCTTATCGCGTTAGCTTATAGTTTTTTTTTTCCATAAGCTAATTTATTTAGCTTATCGCTTATCAACTTTTCTCTCATTTTTACCCTTTTTATTTTAAAGAAATTCCTACCTTAACAAACCCCACCTCATAAATTAAATTTATATATAAAAAAAAATTATATAAACATGTTATTTCATTTATAGTATTTAATAAAAGTATTTAAAAATAAGTAAAATTAAAAAAATAATATTCTAATTATAAAACTTTAATTAGAATTTAAGAGAATATATATATATATATATATATATATATATATATTATATTAAAACATATAAAGATATATTTTTATATCATTTTATATATATTAGTTAATTCAACAGTTAATTATGTCAAATATTTTAAATTCAATCACCTAGTTTTTTCAATTATTAACTACTAATTATAAACCATCAACTAGAAATTAGTTTATTAATTATAAACTAACTTATCAGCGGTTATTTCAGATAAACAGAACAAACTCCATTTGACACGATAAATTGAAATCACAAAACTCCCGTCCTACCCCAATGGCACTCCCTTTTTTAAATTCAATCACCTAGTTTTTTCAATTATTAAACCATCAACTAGAAATTAGTTTATTAATTATAAACTAACTTACCAGCGATTATTTCAGATAAACAGAACAAACTCCATTTGACACGATAAATTGAAATCACAAAACTCCCGTCCTTCTTATTATGATATATTATATTTTAGTTTTTTATTCACTTATACACTTTTTCTTAATTGGGAAAAGGATCTTGCTAACGAGTATCCTAAGAACATTATTTAAGAAATTATCAAAAAAAAGTTTATCTTGAAAAATTAAATAAAACATTTTTTAATTTATTAAATATATCATTTTTTATATAAATTTTTTTTATTAATTTCTTAAATAATATTCTAAAAACATTGGTTAGGATTCTAGAAATGTGAGAAAAAAGTAACCTTGAACTGGCATTTTTCAATTTCTTGAGTCCCGAGAGCTGTAAAATAATACACTACTAACGAAGAAATAAAAATATCTTATGGAAGCTTCTAATGTCTCTACCTACCACCTTTGGAAAAAGAAAAAGGTGAAGGTTGATGGTTGAAAAGTGACGCTCCCCATTATCTGTGGGAAGCGCATTGTTTTTGGGATCTGCTTGAAAATTAGCTACCACCATTCTGTCCTTTCTTCTCATCATTTTCAACTAACAACTAATATCTACGTCTTACACTACTTTTTAGAAATGCGATTCATTTCTTTATACTTTGGGGATTCTTTTCTAGATTTAATTATCATCCCTAGCCTTCTGTAATCAAACAAAGAAAACACAATTATCATCCCTTCTAATTATATTTCTCGTTTCTGCTACATCTGCATTTCTTTATACAATAAGTTGTTTTAGTATTATTAAAAGATATCCTTACACCCATGGTTAAGATTTATTTATGCATAAAACCTACGTCTATAATGAGTCTTTTATATAAAAACAAAGGGTTTTCCTAATTGATATTCCATCTGATCTCTATTATAAATAAAATTTAAATAAAACATACGTATTAAAAAAATTGATTAATCTTATTTAATATTGTTAAAAATTAAGTGTATTATCTAAAATAATCTTAATAGAAAACTTCAATTTTTATTAAATACATCTTACATCGAGTTATTGAAAAATAAAATTGATATTAAATGAAAGATATTTTAAGAACAATATCATTAAATAGGATGAAAGTAATTAAAATTTATTCATATATTTAATCAAAAAAATTAAGACTTTTTTATTTATAATTGTGATGAAAAAAAGTATGATGTAAAAGAAGGATACTTTGAATCTTTGAATGAGAAATAATATATCTAATGTATTAAAAATTTATATTTATCTTTTTAATATAAAATTTATTTTTATTGATTTCTTAATCGAAATTTTAAAAGCACTTGTTAGAAAAACTCAATTATTAAAACAATAATACACAAATATCTTGGAGTCAGAAGTCAGAACCGGCCATGACCCCCCGGATGCACAATGCTCAATCCCATCAAGCTACTCTCTGATCCCATGATACGACCCTCACTTAATGGGGCAGATAAAATTTGGTTGGTTGGTAGGATCAATTCACTACGGATTTTATTTTAGTTGCTACTACCGTTTAATTTGATTTAGGCTTAATTGCACTTTTGGTCCTTCAGATATCACGATTGTACAATTTGGGTCCCCCGAGTTTTAATTACGCCAATTGGGTCCTCTAAATATCATGATTGTGCAATTTTGGTCCCCTAAGTTTCAATTGCATCAATTGGGTCCCCCACATATCATGATTGTGCAATTTTGATCCCCAAGTATCACGATTGTGCAATTTTGGTCCTCCAAGTATCACGATTGTGCAACTTTTAACATCAATAGCCTACGAAGCACATGTGCGACTGATTTGACACTTAATAAGACTAGTTTGGCAGCTTACGTGTCATTCTTATGGGACATTTAATGACTTGCATTTGACCATTAAATTGTGTGATATGGCAATGTTGTCTTATAAGAATGTCCTGTAAACTGTCAAGTTGACTTCACTAAGTGTCAAATTAGTCCCACGTGTCCTATGTAGGCTACTGACATTAAAAATTGCACAATCGTGATAATTGGGGGACCAAAATTGCACAATCATGATATGTGGGGGACCCAATTGGCGCAATTGAAACTTGGGGGACCAAAATTGCACAATCGTGATACTTGGAGGACCCAATTGGCGCAATTAAAATCCGGGGGACCAAAATTGCACAATCGTGATACCTGGGGGACCAAAAGTGCAATTAAGCCTTTGATTTATGCCATTTATCTATTAAAAAGTTCTTTAATCTTTATAGTGAAATGTTATTTATGCATCTAAAATGGGATATTTATAGTAAATATCTTATTTTGCGGGTATTTTTTTTAACTTCAATTATAAATTTAAAATATATTCAAATTATACTCATTCAAAATGAAATAACTATTATAAGTATATCATTTTGGATATACAAATAACTTTTCCCATCCTTATATATAGTTAACATGCGACAAGGCTAGCTTGTATCAAGAAAGAATACTTGCAGCAAGCAAGCATGATTTGTACCATACCAAAAATAAGAAGGAAAATACATTTGTGCAGCTACCATTATATTAACAAAGCCAGCACAAAACATTCTTTAAATACCAAATTGAACACAATAAAAATTGATCCAAGGGTGTTTAGTGAATTAATACAACTTAGAGAGTTGTTGGGTTTGAGTTTGATCATTAACATGATGAAAACAAGTGCCTAGTACTAAAATGAAGTTTTAATAACTTATCGGTTTTACTAATTGTGTTTCATTTCTCTAAACAGGGGCACTAAAGCTAGAGTTTAATTGAGTTTATGAAAATAGCTTATACAAATAATATATTATTTTCCTATAAACTCTTGTTAACTTTTTTTAATAAGCTTATATATATGTTATTGTCAATATCCATTTCAGGTAACTCGGATCTGGTAATCGAACTCTCAATAATGAGCAATTCATAAGGCATAATGATTTTGTAATCACTCTCGTCAAAGACGCTCATAATCACTCATAACGGTTCATTACCCTTATGGCAGTTGCCTCCCTCATGCTATATATGCATGCATGACTCTCAAGTATTAATCGTCTCCTTCTTACACTTACAAATCGAGTACACTCACCTCCATCATGGGAGCTACCGCATGGAGGAAATCGCCTCCGATCACCCCTCATACTGGACCTGTAGCTCATCCTCGAAGTCTAAGTCAAAACATTAATTAGAGAAGTATCTTCTTAACTTATTTTAAAAAAAATTCTTAAATAACCACTTAATTAAATTATTTATTTAAACATATCCTTAATTAATTATAAAGTTTTATTATATAAAATCCCGAACGTACAACCAAATTTAGAACACCATGATGTGTAGTGGATCTCCTTAGGGTAAAAGAAAGAATGGCAAAACCTAGGTAGCTAGGTTCATGTTTACACATTCCAAAATTTATGAACTTGGTTGGAGCAAGACCGAAATAGATAAATGTTACGAGGTTGGTAGAATGATGGATGTGGTAACGTTATACTACGGACAACGCCAGTTAAATGGAGTAAATATTCAATCTAATCCCTAAAATTATAGGATCATATCAACTTAGTCCCTTATATTATTAATATTATAAAATGATCATCGGAATTGTAAAATGTTAATCAAGTTTGTCCTTTCATTTGGATCCGTTAGCAAATATATCATTGATATTATTTACTTAATTTCAAATGCATCCCTGACATTACCAATTTAATATCATTATAGTCCATACAAATACTAATGGAGGGACGAATCTGATTAACTTTCTACAATTCCAGGTATCATTTTGAAATATTGATAATGTGAGGGATTTAGTTGATATGACCCTATAATTTTAGGGATCAAATTGAATATTTACTCTTTTATATAGTGTACTCCCTCCGGATCTATATATAAACAAAAAAAATTAATTTCACAAGTATTAAAAAATTTAGTTATGTTGGTTTAATTGTCTTGATTTGTGTAAAAAAAAAAGTTATAATTACTAAAATACCCTTTCTTATATTCTTTGGAAGTTTTTTTTGGAAGTGTACAATATTCTTAAAAAAGTAAAAAAGATAATTAACCAAAAGGGTATTTTTAGAATACTGATATTAAATAGAGTTGAATTGATTGATTTTTATTTATATTTGAGTCTAAAAATTTTATATATATATTTTTTTACTTATATCTAGATGGATGATAGTAATATACTCGCATGTATTAGCACTTGATATGTATTGACTATTGAGCTATCACTACGAGTTATTACTGAGTGGAAATGAGGAAGATAAAAATTAATTAGGTACCTACCGCCTTTCCATCTCAATAATTTATCATCCTCTCACGGCTTATCCATTCACTCTTTCTATGTACATGAACATATCTATCAACTTTGTTTTTCCCACATATATATATATATATATATATATATATATATATATATATATATATATATACTAGTATAATATAATATAATATAATATAATATCATGATAAAAACAAAATAAAGAGAATTAGGACTCAGGACCAACAAGATTTATATTTTGAAGCTGCGATTAAGTATGTACCTAAACCCCGGCTTGCTGATGCCCAGGATGTAAATTAATTCATTAAATTAATTCATTAAATTAATAAACAATGCAGAGAAGATTAACTATGACTGTGGGATGTGATGATGCAGATAAATTATTGAACTTTATAAGTAAAATACATACAATTAAAAGAGCGGTCATTAGTAGGATCCAATCCAACATATAAAATAAGTTTGGGAACTCTTACATGAACTATACAAAATTTGGATCCTCCCATGTTGAGATTCAACATAAGGGTGCAATGTAGGGATCCCATCATTAAATCTTCTTGATGACTCTCGCTTAAAAAATATGCAAGTGAGATTTAATTGTGAGATTCCCAACATGACCCCTCATATTGAATCCCAACATGAGAATATCTAAATCCTGTACTACATCTAAATCATGATATCTTATATTTCGGGATCCACTAATAAAGAAAATTGGCAGGAAAAAAAGAAACAACAAGTAGAAGAAAGTAACAACAAAATGGAGGCAAAAATTGGCAAATGATATGTTCAACTGTACTGATTCTATATCTTATGGATCAACAACTAATTATTTATACAAAATAGAGAAGAAAAGAAATTAAGAGAGAAATGTCAAAACTAACTAATTTCATTCTCTAATTTCTCTCCAACACTAGCTATTTAAATTCTGAGACACGGTCCAATTTAATTTCATTTCATTTCCAAGCTTCTGTAATCCCAAACACCAGTTTTCAAGCCCAAGAAATCATAACCTGCAGTAGCAGTGCTATTCCTGTTCCCACTACTACCAGTACTGTTGCCAATGTTAGCAACCCCACAGCTGCAATCCTTATTATTCTGCAAACCCAAACTGCAAACGAAGCAAAGGCTTCTCTCTATGCTCTTGAATGTCTGATCAGGCTCGTTCTGACGGGGAGGACTAATGGTTAAGTCAAGGTTCAAGTCAGGGCAACGTTCTAACATAGACCCTTTGCCATCTTTATTATTCTCCCCAACTACAAACACGCTTGCCTTACTACTAATACTAGTATCTTGTTCTTGTTTAGCAGCAGCAGCAGAAGCAGATGAAGCAAAAGATATAGTGGTGGCTGCAGCAACTGCTTGAGCTTCTTGATCCTGATGAGTATGATCAGCCTCGTTAAGAGGCCTATGAGTTGCAGGGTCAATTCCTCTGCTCAACAGCTTCCTTCTTATATGAGTGTTCCAGTAATTCTTTATCTCATTATCTGTTCTTCCAGGCAATCTTCCAGCTATCAGTGACCACCTAAAAGAAATTTATTTTAATCATATATCAGTCAAAACTGAAAACCCATTTCAAAAGTCATTGATGTTTTTGGATAAATAATTTAATTAAATATTTATTCAATAAATTATTTTTAAATAAAATAAAAATAATTTAAGAAATTATAAGAAGATAGTAAGCTACTTGTATAAACTATTTACCTAAATTTATTTTCATACGATTTTGTTATAAATCCAAATAACCTGTTGTGACCTCTTTCAAATGCATCTTTTATTTTGTTGGGTTTATATTGAGCTTACTTGTTACCAAGGAGACTATGGAGTTTGATGATGAGTTCATCTTCTTCTTCAGTGAAGTTGCCACGTTTGAGGTCAGGACGGAGGTAGTTGATCCAGCGGAGACGGCAGCTCTTGCCGCATCGGAGAAGGCCAGCGGCTTTAGGGAGAGAGCGCCAGCTTCCTTCACCGTGAGCACGAATATAAGATATGAGTCTATCATCTTCTTCTTTGGTCCATGCACCTTTGTTTGTGTGAGCTTTCTCACAGCAAGGGGATCTTCCCATACTGACTTGTTGATGCTGACTACAAGACACAAAGTGCCAACTGAAACGAGTTGTTTATGTGTTTCACTTTGGAGTTTAGAGTGAATATTAATGAGAGATATGATACGATGTGGTATGGTATGGTATGGTATGCTAGGATTGGGATTGGGATTGGAATTGGAATTGAAATTTGGAAACGGCTGCCGTTTCTTGTGTTGCTGTGCTGCAACAATAAAGCCGTCCCAAGGTGGAGTTGGGTTGTGATTTTTATAGGCTTTTGACCCAAAGTTAGAGGGGGACAGAGAAATAGAGAGAGAAGCAAGACCCTAATTGCTTCTAGATGTGAGTTGGTGAGACAGGTAAAAGGGAGTGGCTGTTGGCTCTTTCCTTCTCTTTCTCTCTCTCCCCCTCACTGTATGATGATGTATTATACTACTATATTTGCATCGATGATATAATGAATCAAAAAGACATTAAATATGGGTAACCTTCAGGTTGGTGTAAAGTAGAATATATTAAAGTATGGGCAAGGCAAGACAAGATGTGATCTCTTGCCCCTTTTTAGATAAAGAGAAACATATTTATATCTCATACGCTTTACCCCCAATATAATAAAATAAAACTGAAATTTGTCCATTTAATCTTGTACTCAATAAAAAATTCAGTCCCCAATTCTTTTTTCAATAATTGCTGCATAAATTGTCAAGCTGTTGTTATGTAAGGAGTAAGGCATCTCTCTGTATTTAATCGCTTCGAATTAGAGAAATGGCTGATATCATTTACACTGACATGTGATCAATGGAATCAAATTGAAGCTGGAGATCACTTTTATTATAGTGAAAGTTGACTTAATTATAAGATTCGACATTTTTTAATTTTATTATTATTAATAACTTAGTATGATCTGGACAATTTCTCAAACTGCAATTTAACATACATCGTAATTTCTTCATGGTAGTTTAATTCGGTGTCCAAAATTTCTTCATTTATTCGGTCATCAATGATTCTTATTTTATCACAAGCACAATTTTAAAATGGACGTTGCTGTGGTACTCTTGGAAAGTAAAAGATTTGGGTATCCTATGTCCAATCAGAATACGTCATCTCAATTAATTGAATCATGTAAATATCACATGAGATTAAATTCTCACCATCTGATTGGACCATATAAACAAAGGTATGGTACCCAGGGGGTACCATAGAATCTTCCTTTTAAAATACTGTCATATATAACAGTTGGGCGAAGATCTGAATTTTCCTGAACTTCACAAGTGTTCCCTAGTTTTATTTTTTCTTGTTCCATGAAAATCACCATCTAATGCAGCAATACAGTAAAATATTCAAAAATACTTATGGATAACCTACTAATACCTTGCCTTAGACATAAGAGCTTCACGTGGGTTTAGTTTTCAATATAACAATTAGGTAAGTTAGTTGTAATGGGCAATTCCCTGAAAGAAATGTATCAGTAGTTTGGCTATTCATGTGCGGAAGCATAGAGATGGTAATGTTAGTTGAGGTTCTTTATTCTATCAGTGCATTATATCATGCATGAGAGAGAGAGAGAGAGAGAGAGAGACAAATTTCTAGAAGAGTTGGAGGTTGGTTTCAAGGAACGATGATGAAATAAGATAAGGGCTTTGGTGGTTGTGGTTGTATATGGGCTTTGGTTCACCTTCCACTTTCCGTTTTTCTTTTCCCACAAACCTTGTGGTGCAAGTTTAGGAAAGGTAGCAAGGGAAAAGGTTTGCATTGGGGGGGGGGGGGGGGGGGGGGGGGCTCATTCACCTTTTTATTGTCATCTTCTCCCCCAAATGGATATTATTATAGTAGTTATCTACCATCGCATGTATATCCATTCTCTTTCGCCTTACCTACGAATGTCTAGTGGATGGTAAGAGTTAATGTCATGGGTGCAAGTTGCTTTCAAGGAAGGAAAGCATGAGAGGGGGGAAAAGATTCAGTCCACTTGGGTAATTATTTGGGAGTATTTCACCCACCTTTTCCACTCTTTTATGACTGTACTTGCAATTCTAGTCCAAATCCTCCCTCAGTTATATGTTGATCGAACACCTGAACTACTATGTCATGATTTACAGTACCACTCCCAACTATCTAATGAAGTTCTTGTACACTTCACAAAACCCAACTACTTTTTTGTTTTGTTTTGAGGAATATGCCAGCGAGATTTTATCTGCTCTGCACAAACACAACTTCTATACATGCATTCAGGACAACCTATGCCACATCGAAACTTGAATTTTTTAGTAATTTCTCCTCTCTACTTGCTTTTAAAGAGAATGAACAACTCAACCAAGATCATGATCATACAATTAACATTTATTAAATGATCTTTTATTCAGTGAGGCAACAAAACTACCTAACCCTAGCCATACTGCCATAGGGTGCCCAAAAAGATGCAATGTGCGTATAATACTAAAGTTACCAATAATAATTGATGGATGAAATGCATAACTGCACACATCAATGCATTGATCATCACCCATGGTCGCTATTAGTTGGGTGCAATTATTAGAAGAGATCATTCGGCCGGTGTTTTGCTTTTTTAAAATGAGCTTATCGCCAAAGCAAAAAAATAAGAATGTATTTACTCTTAGATCTTTTAATAAGTTGAGATTTCAATACATTTTATTAAATCAAAAGTGAATATACGTTTACTTTCTTATTTTATAAACAAATTCATTTTAGAAAAGTCAAATCCGACCTTCTCATCTAACCCAGAAAGGAGGAACAACCTAAGGGCTTCTCTCCCCAATTAGCCTTGCATACCAAATGCAGGCACCGCCACACGGGGAAATCTCAAAATTTGAATAAGATAAAAATTGAAAGGAAAAGGGACTGAACCCAATAACCCATGGATAGCAGGAACCAGGAAAAGAGACTGGCGTACGATTTGCATTTACATGATTTTTTCTGCATGGTAGCCAGCACAGCAACACGAGTTTATCATGTGCTTAGGTACTTGTGGGAGGCTGTCCTAGCTCCTAAGAGCAGGGGCGGATCTGTATGTTCTTCATAGGGTGCACTTGAACCCCTGCATCTTTAAAATCATTTATTTATTAATACCCTAGTAAAAAAAAATGCATTCATAATTATTAAAAATTGCACTGATGTCCTTGGATCTTTTGACTCTTTGACCCTCTCTCACACACATTCTACCTTTTGACCCTCTCTCTCACACACTCTAAAATTGGGATTTTGAATCAAATTGTTTACTCTATTGTTATATGATTGTATTTACTATTCTTCCTCTGTATATTTACAAAGAGATAAGATACGAAAAACATATTTATAAAAAACATATTTACAAAGAAGACTGTGCCAATCTACTTAACATAATTTTTCCCAAAGAAAAATTGTGAAAAATAGGTTGCGTAATCGAATGGGAAATACATGGATTAACGATTGTCTAGTGACTTATATTGAAAGAGGTATGTAATTTATTTGATTATATATATTAAAATTTTATGTCTTTATCTTTATATGTTTGATAGTATTTTTTATTGATGTTTTTGAAAATAGATTGACCCCTTATCTCCGGGTCCTAGATCCGCCACTACCTAAGAGCCCTAACCTACCTCTTAGGTTGTCCTCCACATGATGGTCTTCCTGAACTTGAACTTTTCTTATATGGTGGATAAGACTTAAAAGCCATTATTTATTGCTCACAAATGAGATTTTCTTTTTCTTTTAGTTTTGTAACACTATTGACAGACACCAATTCCAGATACAGATCATCTATCTCAAACTCTCTCACGTTGTTACTTAGGTCTTGCCTTTTTTTTACTTTTACCTCTTCTCATTTGTTTCCTATTTAAATAGGACAGCTTGTCCTCCAGCCTTAATATATGAGGTACTAGAGTCAGAGCGAGGTCATCTGAATCTTCGTAAAAAACATCCAAAGGACAAGATGACTCATCTAATTCGATTAGTGATTGCCCTATCAACCACCTTCTCTGGTGTTTGCCCAACGATATCTTTCTTTACAGGAAAAATTAAAAATTAGTCCTCTTATGTTTGTGCTAAACTTGCAGAGTTAATGCACCGCCTTCTATGATACCTAACTATATTATAAATTATAAATTCAGTACATGCATGACTCGTATGTACTAATATTAAAAATATTGGTTCTCCTACTGTTTGGTATATATAGTGCATTATAACTGTTGCTAAACACACTTACTCATATCACATCAAACGTGTATAATATTTATCGTCTAATTATAACTAATCCCACTCTATATTTTTAAGCACTTTGATTTTTTCACCTAACATAAATGTAATATGAAGTGATGTGCTTGATGAAGATGTGCCCAGTTAGTCCATTCTTAAAATCAATTGACATTAAGTGAAGTTGCTCAACAAATATATAAACCGCAACTCAGGAATTGAGTCAGGCGATGTGGGACTTCCAACACCGTCCCTCCACAAATGCCTAACAGAACAGACGATGTCAAACTGACAATAAACAACGAAAGATGGGCTCTGACTCTGATATCATGTTAGATTTCATCCTAAAATTAATTTGCATTAAGTAAAATTGTCCAACAGATATATAAACCGCAACCTAAGAATTGAATCAGGCGATATGGGATTTCCAGCATGTACAAAACATTTTCATGCCATAAATGGTGTACAATTATTAATTAATAAATTAATGATCCAATATTTAAGATTTCAGTGATCAAAACTTGCAATTGTTCTCCGGCAAGTAGAGTATGTTATAATTTAGAGCATGTCACAGAGCTGAGGTAAAAGGCATAAAGGGGTCATTGAACCTCGGGTGTAACAGTTACTTTTCCAGATTATGTTCCCAGGTTTTCATAATTCTGATTTATTCGCACTTGACATGTATACAGTTAGTCTCTGAGCATGTCTACCCTCTCCTTTTCTAATTTTTTCAGAGAACAGGAACACGTAACTAGGACTAGAGATTTTGTATTTACATATTATAATGTTGCTCCCAAATGGAGTATTTAGTTGTATCTTTAGTCTATTCATATACTCAGAATGGCTGTAGCATTACACTCTTATTGGTAGTAAGAAAACATATACTGAAACTGCAAAAATGATCCCAATATTTCTCATTATGGGTCACACATACGTAACATCCAAGTGAGATGAACAAAGGCCAAGTCTACTTCCCTCTTTTGCGAACTTCATACAGGTAACTGAGAATCACCACAGCAGCAGTAACCACAATTCCAACAGCACCTTGCGCCAGTACAGTCGCATCCTTAGGAGCAGCTGCCTTTGAGGGCACAAAGCCTAGCTCTGAAAGTTTCTTATGCGATTCAGCATAATCTCGAAAAAATGCATCCTCGTCCTGCCAGAGGGACAGAGTTTAGAAATAAGAGCCAGCAGACAGATTCAACTAATGCAATGATGCATAAATATCAGTCAGAACTTTGCTGCAAATAACTATTCTTTTCTTTTTCTTCAATGGATTTCGAGCAAAACCGAAACTTACCATGGATATCTTAGGTAAGCTAGTCTACATAAAAGTAAGTGCTAATAAGCACAAGATATTTGGTTTACTGTAGATGTTAGCTTCATTAGTTATATGTTGGGCAACAAGCAAACAGGCTTCAGGGCGTTATTTAGTATAGAGACTTATGAAATGCTATTGAAAAACATTAAATTGGCTAGGCACAGGACCAAAAAAATTCAAATTGGGATTATGTAATGGTCATTTGAATTTAAGTAATCTCAATTACCTTCGCATACAGCTCAACATAACGGCGAAATTCAGGATCCTCCAATAAAGCCTTGTCTGTTGGAAGTTTAAGCAGACCCGCAGAATCTTCTTTTAAGAGTTCCCTGATATCAACAAAGATATCTAGCTTGTAAATAAAAATAAGCTCTGTCCATATTGGGAGACGAAAGTGAAGCTCTACGAATGTTATTGTAGGAAGGCTAAAATGAGTAGTAGTATTGCACGAAGTCTTACACGAAATACGAGTTATCAAACTTCAGAGGATCCTCTGTCCAAGGGCCATCAAACCCTGATCTCTCTGGATGTGCTCTTCCCTTATAACACCATAAAAAAAATAAAAAAAAATAAGAATATCTGGCCATAACCACCGCAAGTAATAAAAAGATATACACAAAAGGAGAATCACCAGCGTATGTCCCCCAGACAGTGCAACAATATCCTTGTCAGACAGACCCATTCGATAAAAGATATCACGCAGATGTGGCACACCTACCAATAGCATTCACATATTATGTTTTCATATAACATTCTTAACCTCGTTGATGGTGAATTTGTAAGCTTAAAACAGAAAACAGAACAGCTTTCACAGCTCCAGTAAGATATTTCCCCTGCCCATGAAGGGAGAGTTGTAAACACTGACAAAAATTTGGGAACTCACCTTGTTTAGCATCAGGAAGCCGCCCTTCTTTGGGACATGTTTTTGAATCCTACAAGAGAGAGAGAAAATTACATGAACTAACAAGATTCGGTGGTTTAATAACAAGCAATATTCTAGTATGGCACAACATACCCTTCTTCCAGGAACAAAGTCAATTGTGGGACCCCCAGTAACCTCAACTGCAACAACACCCGCAAGCTGGAAACACAGAAAAAGTAATTTTAATTCAGATACACATAATCTATATGGCAGTGGGTTCAATTATTTACTTATGAATGCATATCTTGTTTTACATTAGGCATGCCTTACATGCAGGGATAATCCTCCCTCTCCCCTCTCTCTGTTTCAATAGAATCTGGACTCAATGTGCACTGGGTTTCATCAGTTTGTGATATACAAGAAAATCCAGTAAAATGTCTTGATTCTGATAGAAATTAATACAGTAATTGTTTAACGGAAATTTTGTTTTTCAGAAATTCAAATTGCTCATATTTTAATGACTTTTAGCATTAGTTTTATAGTATCTAAGATAATCTAATGGTGTTCAACCTCATTGTAGAAATCTTAGGAGCCAAGGTTATATGCATGTCATTCAAACACTAGTTAAAAGAGAAGTGGACCTCAACCAGGTAAATGCTTAAGCTGTTGAAACTTGAAACTCACTCATTAACTGACACAGGAGCTTGAACTTCAACGGTACTATTGTACATTTCTTAACTATAAACCTTCAGGTGTACTTTTGCACTTATTCCAATGTTAATATACCTATCTGGAAATCTCTCGTTTTTTTGGTTTTTTTTCCTTCCCTTTTGTGCCCAGCTGGAAAGGTCTGGGTTGTAAGAAACCGGTCACCAGTGTCATTTAAATAATTGAAAGCAGGACGTTTCCAAAAATAAGAAATCACAATCTTCAGATAGTACAAATGCGTATGCTCTAGATCACAAACCAACTATCCAAATAAATAGTTGAAAAAATGAAGGTCTGCAAAAGAGTGAACAAATTAGGGTTTCTCCCTTAAAATGATTCATTGTAGAAAACTCCCCTCAGATCTTAACCAAATTTATTAATAAGGCATAACCCTTGACACTTTGTTAAAAACCTTATATAACCTCACAAATTAAAAATTAGGCCAATACAAGCAAGCCTTTATCTAATTAAATAGAACTAGCAATCCTATTTTTTTCGTCTTCGGATAGAGAAAGGAATTTTGTTAGAGACTAGAGTACAAGTACAAAAAAAAAGATAAAATGGCATCCTAATTGAGAACAGAGAAAACAAGGAGAAAACAACCCATACAATCTCTCTTCAATTGTATTCTTCAATGATTAAAGGTTGAAGTTGTCAATGTCAAACACTATAAGAGGATAGGGTTTTGATTTTATATATTATGGTCCACTCATCCAACCCTGAACAGACAAATGTAACATGGAAGTACATCTCTGGGCATGTTGAGTCTGTATATTTAAGTTTCATTCATGCACCTAATACTGAAACTCAGTCATGATCAAGTAACAAAATAGAAACAAGAAATGAATAAACTAACTCCACTTAAGGATCTAGGAAAAAGCCTAAGCACAGCATCCATATAAGTTTTGAGAATCATAAATCATAAATAAATAATATATAAACAGAAGAATTTGAGTTGCAAGTGGCAGAAAATGGAACCACGAAATAAACATGAGATAAATATTGATGCAATCATACTCATACACACACTCCAGACAAAATTGAAAGCCCATCAATTCCATTGTATGATTTCTGTTCTGAAGGCATTTGACGAATTCAATACAAAATTAGCGAATCATTATAGATTTATATGATAACTGAATGAAGACAAAGTATCACCTGGTACAGGTCTGCATATGTAATCTTAGGATGTTTTGCCTTCACTTCTTCTGTGACATCAGAAAACAAGACAAATCTCAGAAAGACTACGAGAGTGACATATTTGCAACCAATGATTCTACTTCTGGCAATAAAATTGTAATAAGAGGTAAAGAAATGGAAATTGGAACAGATCCTATTCTAACACAAAAGGCATGAACATGACAAAATATAAATCAAGCGTATATGTAAAATATGTCTTGTTAATTTAATACTCCAATTAACACGAAGTATATTCAGATAGAAAAGCATGGAGAAGCAACATAAGATATGATAACTGTGGCAGTGCTACGAAAATGAAAGTGATTGTTAAAAATGAATGATAATTTTAGGAAAATAAGTAAAAGGCATAGAAAGATAGATACCACAGAAATCAATAGCCTTCTTCAGGCCATTGTTGGAGCCATGAGAATACTCTTCCTCGTTCCTGATGGAACCATTAGGTCCACCGGTCTTGGTCTTAGCATCGTAAGTGCCGGCATCGTGCCAGCTGTAGATTAAGCAAATTGAAACACGGAAAATTGCACGATCATATCGTTGACCATATATAAAACGAAAACTAAGCAACACAACTCATGATGAAACCTTGAAATCAAATCAGAACAATTGTTTGATTGAAGAATAAAAGAGTGAAGAAGATAGAAGATGCGATAATATATACATACGCCAAGCGAAGCATGAGAGGAGCGCAGTTTCTGCCGGCGATGAGTGCGCGGAGATCACGGCGAGCCTTGTCGACCTCCTTCAGGTACTCTGAATCCACCACTACCGGCAACGCCATTCTCAACACTCACGATAACTGATTTTTTGATTGCTGGATAAACAAAACAAGAAACGCAACTCTTCAATTGAATGGATAATTGGTTGTATGGGGGGGTGGGGGTGGGTGTGTTCCTTTCCACTCCTCTCTTGCTACGTGTCATTATGTTATTGGCACACATGGCACGGCTCCCTAGGAAATGTGCCTCACTTAACCTCCTATACTTTTGTCTACTAGTACTAGTACTAGTACTAGTACTAGTCTTTGCTGGTTGGCGTGGCTGGCTCAGTTCACGAGCCTATTCCGGTATTTTTCGCATAAAGGAGTAACTCATTAAATTGATGACATTGAGAGAAGGCAAAACTCACCGACTATCTTGTTAATCATGCAATATACATTATGAAAAATAAGGTGTAAAAAAATTGCTGTGTGTATATCAGATTATCAGTACTGCACTCACAATATGGGGAAACTATTAGACATTTTAGAGCGATAATATCAGAGATTTAGGGTCAATTTGTATCCCTTATCAAAAAATGATTTCTATATAAAATAATTTAAAAATTATATAAAAATCATTTTTTCGTAATTTTTAACAAATATATTTTCTCTCTTCTATAGAATCGAATTTTAGGAAAAAGCTAAATGTAATAACTTCTCATTTTAGCCATAAAAATGATCTTTTTAAAAAATCGATTTCCTAAAAAATCTTAAACAAACACAATTAAAATCACTAAAAATGATTTTTACCATTAAATAATTTTAAACAAACGCGCTCTAGATTTATTCTATTTATATTTTGATATTTTGATTTTAAATAATAATAAAATCTATCATTCAGTTTAATGCTTAAACTAATCATAATCAACAATTTTAATTAACTCAAGAACTTTAAAGGTTAACGGTAGCAAGCCCATGAGTTCAAGTAAATGACAAACCAATTATTATTTAAAGCGAGTATAACTTTACCTACATAGGTTATTGACAATTAAAAGGGTTGTTATGATACCCTTGGAAAGTAAAAAGTTTGGATATCCCATATCCAACCAGAATGTGTCACCTCAATTATTGAGTCATGTCTAGGTCACATAAGGCTAAGTTCTAACCATCTGATTGGGTTACGTAGGCAAGGGTATGATACCCAAGGGACACCATAAAATATTCCCAATTAAAAATGAATTTAATTACTATACACGATAAATGTAAAAAAAAATTCACACGGACATCCAATAATATTTTGACAAACCAACATTATTATTATTTCTCAAATAGTTATTAAAATGAATGCAAACATGTCAAAATGTTAGTAAATGATACTGTGAAACTTTTTGCAATGACAGTACATACTACTTTAATACATTAAAAATTACCCTTTCTTATTTAAGAAAGTGACCCAAATGCATTGCCTTAGAGTGTAGCTTATGCCTACCAACAATACCCGGCATAGTTGGTAGCTAGCTCCTTTAACATGCTATCAGGGATTCGATTTCTGTCATATGTATGAAAATGACTTTGTTGAAATCAGCAAACTCACTTTGAGGATCTCCATGTCTCGAAAGGGATTAGTCTCCAACATAAGCTCCTTGTTCATATGGTAGAAGAAAGCTAAGATTTCTCATTATATGAAAAGGGCTTTGTTAGAAACGACAAAACCCACTTCTAACTTATGCCATGAATAATTCCCTCTCTTTACATGCAAGTACCCTCCCACTTCACAGAGATTAATCTCTCAAAATACGATTAGACACACAATGACACAAGGACTTCTTATGTGTATTTTTTCCATATACATGAATCCAGGTATCACCCAAATGTGTATTTTTTTTCATATACATGAATTGAGCAACCACCCAAAAGGCTTCTAGCTTCCCTGTTAGCTTTTTTCCATCTTTCCTTTGTACACTCAAAAGGCAAATATAACAAATCCTTTTATTATTCCCTCCACACACCGACTTAAAACTAGTAAATTCTTGGAAGTGCCTATGTTCACAGCCAAACACACTAGCAATACCACTCATGTGGCTACCCCTCGTTAGGATTTTGTATTGCCTCTCGAGCTCCGCAGAGGTTTCATATTATTGAATTTATAGTAGTCGACACTTAACACACTAAAAAATCCGAAATGGAAACAATTAGAAAATAAAGATACATGACAAAAGTGGGGGCACAAGAACACAGACCAAACCACAGACGGCTGGGAATGCTTCGTCACCAACTTCTGATTCACTTGACACTATGGTTCAAGCTGCAAACTGAGTTGAACATCATATAGAAATAAGAATCAAGTCTAAGTGGAACAAAATACGTATCCACACCGTCTCTATCAGATCATACAGTTTATATCCAAACAAAATCATATCTATGCTTTTGCTATTTTTAACTTTTTTATTACAAGCATGTACATGATTGACAAATACAACCATTCTACCTCACGAGAAGAATACAAGAAATGCCGTCTCAGCTTTTCGTTACACTGCATGGAATACTCCACTTTTAAAAGAAGAAGAAGAAGAAGAAGAAGAAGAAAGCAGTACAGAGCTATGGAGAATTTTTCATCGTGCCTATGAAGTTCTCCACTGCAACTCTATCTGGATGCGACCATTCTTGGAGTCTATAAGATGGAACTTCTCATTGATTCTCTTGTTAGAAACAACATCCGCTAGACTGATGTCGGCATAACCCAATGATTCCTAATGCCAAAAGAAGCGGCAGAGAACAATAAAACTCAATCATATAACAAACCATTGGGCATATTTTCAGGGCAAAGCATTTTTGTTTTAAAATAACATATTCGTGCAAGTCAGGAATCATCAAGTATCAACAGAAAGTTGGCATGTGTAAGCATATAAATTTGTATTTTAGCAATAAAAGGCAAATCCAAAAAACACTTCGGAAACAATGGTGCTCCATAAAGTATACAATAGCGGAACACGCGTGTACTTTGATAACACTTCTCCAATATACCGCAGAGCATAGTAAAGATCCTCTACCTATCTCAAAATAAAAATAATGTTCATATGAACTTATGAAGTCAATTTCATATGCAATAGAATCTAGAAACACGAAAATAATATTATCTTGCAACATACATTTTTAGCTAAATTATATATTATTTGGGACATGTGCGAAAGCAATCAGCCCCTTATATATGTAAGATTGCGCAAATCACTCCTGTTACGCTTCCCTTAAAATAGATAACTGTGAGCATGTCGTGAGAAGCAGGCAAATCGCACATGACATGACCCAAAGTTAAAGAGACTAGTGTATAAGCCTACATACTTATATTTGGATTTTGAATCACTATATGTTTGTGCAGATTCTACGAGTATTCTAATTCTTTTCAACAATTTGAGTCTTCCTAATCTAACTTTCACTTTTGTAGACGACAGGCTCTGAATAATTTTAGTTTCAAAAGAGCATCATCATATTACTAATAATGCATTACATAATTCAGAAAGGTGAAGTTGATAAGATTTATGTACCTTCTGATGGAGCAGGTTTCGTGATGAAGTGCTGACAACCTCCACATGTAATTTGTAGTTAGTGGGAGGCTCCTCCACCATAAATTGGAATTCTTCTTCCCATCTTGGATCTCTGTTCTTTTTAATGCGCTGTAATAGTTACCACAGTATCAATAACATTCCATACAAAGATCAATTTCAATCTGAATGCAAAGCACATGTACCACTCCAATCTTTATTTGTCTCTGACATCTGCATATCTTTTTCTTTTCTTTTTTTTTTTTTTGCTACATTAAATCACTTACATTATTCAACTCAAGAAGAATAAAAATTTTATGAAATTCTTAATCATTAAAAAAATGTAAAAACGTGAAAAATTCAAAAGATCACACCAACCACATCATTAAACACCAGTTGTTTTAGCATCCTCACAAACCAGTTCCATATGCTGCTTAGAATGGCTAAACTACAATATATTTTATTAACAGCTCCAGGGGATATCATGATCCATAAGAGATTGTCAAGTTCGAGTCTGAAGTCACAACCATCCCCTTCTCTCAAGTAGCATCTATTAGTTAAGGGGATTAGTTGGGTTGAAAAAATTTCAGAAAACTATCGCGGCCTATTAAAATTCCAGCATGCAAAGAGGCTTTTCACTAACTTCCAAGAGAAAAGGTTCAGAAGAAAGAAAGGGTAGAATGCAAGTTTCATTGTGATCTTGTACCTTAGTCTTTTTCTCCTCCCCTCTGAAAATAAGCCGTACATGTGGATTGGTGTGGTGCTTTCCTTCCACATCTTGAGCTTCATGGACTATAACTACAAGCAGACCTCCACCAGATGGAGTACCTTCCGGAGCTTTTCGTACTGTCTGTGTCTCTTCAAAACTCTCGGGCAAATCATCCTCCTTGAAGGGTTTATATGTCAATTCTACAACAAGCTGCCCACGTAGCTTCTCATTTTGGACATCATTGGTATCCATATTTTTTAGGAGGTCAAGAGTAAATTCTTTAGGCTCTTCTGGGGGAACTTCTTTTAAAGGGATCACATTCATACCCATCTTGTCATGCTTCCCAACCTAAACAAACATACAAATATGACCTTCAGTTCAGATGGCACAATAATAAACTAGAAGATAAAACTTCCAATTTAATATGTATACCTGCTCCCAGTCGTAAACATAAAACTCTAAAACCTGGGACTCAGGATCTTTAACAACCAAATTAAATTCCTCATTCCATTCAGGATTCAAGTTCTTGTGCTTCACAGTAGTCTTTTTTGATGGCATCTTATGCTCAGTAATCTTTATCTTCACATAAGGGTCGGATGCACCAAGAAGATCTTTCTTCTTTAACTTCATTGCTCTCAAAACCTTTACGTGTAAAATTCCAACAGGCCTCTTCAAGGCTCTAAGATTCCCAATAAATGTTACAAGAAAGAACAGAAAGGTGTTAAAAGTAATTTACCATTATGACAACTACTTTTGAAAAAAGCAAAATCATACTTTGCTGGATCTAGTATTTGCACTTCCAGGGTTTTGGGCCATAGATACATGTTTGCAACCTGATCTTTGATAAGCTCCTGAAAACAACACTCTTCAAATTAGTTTAGAAGCCACAAATCTTTCAATAAAATACTAGTTAAGGACAATAACAAGAACATGGATACGTTATAAAGGATTTTGGTTTATCCACTATGAGCCATAAACCACAAATCTACACCCCAGACCAAAGAATATGTGATATATGTGCCACACAATATTACCAGCAATTTTCCATTTTCTGTTTTCCCTTTATTTTGTAATGATAAAATTTCATAAAATAAGGTAGCATAAAATAAGAGAATGGAAAGCATTTATATAATCATCAAAATCTTCCAACAGATGTGCCCAATCAAAAGTTGCTTCTATAACTAATACAGCAAATATATGACTATGAAATTTCAACTATACCAGAGAAGAAAGTGTCCAGCACAACCTAAAGGCTGGCTACAATCAAAAGGGTAACAACACCCAACTGACACCACTGGATCACTTTAATCTTCTAGAAGACCCAACAATTTTACCCTCAATGAACAGAAAGTAAAACCTAAAAAACCCACAAACCATTCAACCTCAAACCTTTAAACTGCGTTTCGTTTTTCTTCATGTTCCCCTTGATAATATACATGTCATTTCAATTACTAACATGCCAGTTAATCTTTTTTTCTTTATTTTGGATGGAAACCATTTCTTATTTCTTTAGCCATCAAATTTCTATCCATTACATGCATTCAGCAACTCCAGCTTAATGCAAGAAATTGTTCCATGATAATTTTCTCATCATTCTGCAGGCAAGATGTTTTGAAGATAAACAAGTTCATACACAAATCAATAGTCTGTGCAGAGAAGATCACATATCTCAAATAAGATCTGCCTAAGCAAACATTGGTTCATTTTTACCACAGAGGACACTATCTATTTTGCAGGGCAGTGTGACCACTCCCGCTTAAGGGTGGAAGATGAATTAAGCAACTTTAGACCTCAAACATTAAGATAGGAGAAAAGGGGGGAAAACAAACAAACAAATCAAACAGATAGTCTTATACCTGAACAATCCTGTAGACGCCAGGAATAGACATAAGATCAGCCCCTACAAGCTTTAGCCCAAAGTCAACATGTGGCTGCAAGATAACATACACCAAAAAAAAAACAGAGAGAGAGATAGTGAGAGAAAGAGAGAGAAGATAAATGCCATACATCAAAGCAGAAATGCTCCGTGTATCCTTAAAGTGTTATAATAACAAAAAACCAAACGAACCTTAACAAGAATAATTACAAGTAGGTATGAAAGTTTACCAAAGTTTCTACTTCAACAAGCATTCGATACAAAATAAAAACAAGGAACAAATTATGCATAAGGAGGGAGTAAAAAGGTTAGAATTTCAGCATCACCAAAGTTTACCATAAAATGGCACCAATAACTTCAGATATCATTATCATAAACATCAACTAAAATATGCCTGCAACTACAAATCATTTACATCAATTATATAAGGAAGAAACCCACCCGAGGAAAAGCATAATCACAATTACCTTTTGAGTGGTTAGACTATTAATAAAGGAGGAAAACAAAGTTATTTGAACAATATACCTATGTTGACAAAAGCTCAAACCTTGATCAATGATCATTGCTACAATAGTCCTAGAGTCTCTCAAGAGATTTTGGAAGTCACCTTTCAGTTTTAAAAGTGTTTAAACACCAACAATTCTGATGAGTTTTCTTTATAGCCAAACATGACAATTGCAAGGTTTGTCTCTGTCACTCAAGTTATGTCAAATAAGAACGGAAATGTGATTTCCAGATGTTAATGGTCCTTACAAGTTTAGTATTCCTAAAAACAATTAATGGTCCAGTAAACTAAATTCTTAAAACTTTCAAGACATTATTATAGGGGAAAAATATCAATTCTAATATACATGCAACGTAAGAAGGCAGAAGCATATCCTGAATTTAAGCATTTGCAACGGGATGACCATGAGTTGTATTTGTATATAACTAGGTCAGAATGAAAGACCATCAACTGGTTTGGTTTCTGTCAACATTAATTCCAACCAGCAACTACTCCTTTGGTGTTAGGTTCGAATCGGCTCTTAAACAGGGCTACAGTTGACTACAGCCATGACAACGCTATCAAATCCTCTATTCCTTGTATCTTTTAAATCATCTTCAAATGGTCAAGCAAGGTAGGTGGGAAGTAATACAGTCACCTACCTTCTCCATGAGAGAGACATAGATGTTGGCAAAGCAAGGAAAGCTTGGAACCAAAGGCTTCAAAGTAATACGAGGTGCAAGAAAAACTTGCAAATCCACAACCTGAAAAGATAAAGAACTCTTCGCATGAAAAATACTTATTCTCTCTCTCATTATCACACACACAAGTTACCTGAACGGTTGCTTTCAGCCCAAATGCTTTAACAGATAAAGTGACATTGGGATTTCCAGCCCATTTTACGGAAGGCTCCATAATTAACTCCTTCTCATCAGTCACGTAAACTTTCATTCCTATCAATATGTATTTAACAAAAAATATTAGGAATATTCATATGACATCACAAATAAGTTATCAAGACATAAACCAATCACAAGCATAAAATAGCAGAGAAGGAATTATCCTTTCTGAGCAGAGTTAAAGTCAGAAAAGAGTAATCTTTAAGACTTCAACAACTGCCTCGTGCATTACAAGTAAGGTCCAAAAGGGGTTCTTATGGGGAAATGCATCATATAATACATCACCTTTTCTTCAAATTCTAAACAGAACCCATTTTCCAACTAGTCTGTTTAAGTTCAAGGAAAGTACGAGCATGATAGAACTCAGTTTCAAACCTTAATATTTAAGAGAGGGGTAGCAACATCTATCTACAAATAATAAGAATGCATCATGTCCAGATCTAGTAACCTTGAAAAGTTGGGGGCAGGGAGCCCAGTGTGAGAGTTTCAAACTCAACAGAATCAATTTTATACTTTGGAATCTGCTCAGCAATTATGGGTTTTGCAATGTTCTTCGCAGTCTTGCAAATTGCCTAAACAAGAAAAAAGAAAGCATATATACTCAAAGTCTCAAACAAACAAACAAGGAAAAGCAAGAAAGTTAGAGATTCATTGAAAAGGATTATACCTTGTCAAGGTAAGGCCACATAGATTCGATAAACTTGTTTAGCCAGTCAACCTTCATAAAAGCACAAACAAATAAAAGTGCATTAGTCCAAACTCAAAACCTAACTAAAGAAAAAAAAAAAAGGAAATGTAGTAGATGGGTAGTTGCTTACCCTATCAAAGTCAGGATTTTTAATCCAAAGAGGAATCTCAGGAAGCATTCGTTGCAAAGTGGTTGGGTCTTGCTCCACCAACGGCTTGATTTCAGGATCCTGTCCAAGAAATTCAACAGTTGTAGTAGTGGATAATGGTTGAATAATGATGTTAGAGACTAGTACTACATACATACATACATACATACCTTGACATCGGTGGGTTGAAAGTAAATGAAGAAAAAATAGCCAGCTACAAGACCAATGGAAATCCCAACTCCAAATCCGAAAAACCCCAATATAGTACTGAAGAAACCCATCTCAATTTTCAGCTACGCAGTCCCAGATCACGATTTCTTTCCTTCTGTCTCCACTACCAAAACTTCACTTCAACCTGACCTCGCTTCACCATTCAACTTTCGAAGAAATCAACTATTTTAGTAATATTTAAGAGGGGAAAAACTAAGAAAAAATTATTAGGATGTTGTTGCGTGTGCTTACTAGGGTAGGGCGTGGAGCAGATGGCCAAGAGAGTAGAAACGGGAACGGTCGAATGCGAAGGAGGCAAGCAATTAATTGAGCAGCGAGTGGAATGACGGACGAAGAAAGCAAAGCATCTATATCTACTATATTTATTAATATAATAATCATGATTTTTTGTGAATTTAGTAGTAATAAAAAATAAATAATTGTTATTACGGTAGAAATTATGAAAAGTGTACACGTGGCGTGGGTGGGAAGTTGTCGGCATGGGTAAAAGCCAGATCACCTGATGGTGACTTTCGTTGGGCAGGCAAGGCCTCCACGGGGATGGATCTATAATAATATATGGATGTATGGATGGATGGATACCGATTTGGCTTCTATCAGTCGAATTTTAAGGTAAGATAATAATAAGGGTTATTCACTATTGATTTAATTAAATATATAGAGATTTTTATTTATTAAATGATTTAAGGGTGAATAGTCCATTACTTTTTTACTTTAGAATTTCACTAAAGGAGCCAAATTCTAATAATATATTGACACTTAATATTTTTGGAACTTATTGAAAAAAAATAGATCAATTCAACCTGGCTTATATCTTGGTGAGTCAAAAATTAGTCAACCCGATTTGACCCACTACAAATTGATGGGTTATGCGGATTGCTCACTTTAAAAAAAAATGTTGGAAGATAAATAAAAAATAAAAAATTGTGAAAAGGATCCGGATCAAATTTCTCTACTCACCTACACAAAATCAAATAAGCACAAAAGTAATACAAATGTCCAGAAAGTGATCAAATTTAAATATTCCAGTTGCATCAATATACCACAACCGAGACTAAGGAAACATGATGTGTTTGGTAGGAAATACAATGCATCAGTATACGAAATGTCAATAACCTAGATTGGCAAGATCGAGTGTGGGTTTCATCTTGGGTTAGCATGGTACGTGTGCGTTCCACTTCCGACGATAAGGGAATGGGTCGGTTGGATGCGCCATGTGCGTCCCACTTCTTTCGGTGCGAGAGTCCAAGAAGATCAGAGATTCAAGTTACAGAGGGTGAGAGGGAAGGAACGAAATGTGTTTTCAGTAATGCACACTCTATTTTGCGTTTTTGCCTTTTTGGGTTGGGGCATTAGCATTCAAGTTGGGCCGTGCGGGTCTGGAAATCAATTTTCTTTCAAAAATGATGGAACCCGTGAGACAATCCGGCTCAATCCGGATCTAACACGTTCAACTCGCGGGTTAAGTGAACTGGGTCAAGTTAATCCGGGGTAAATGTGAGTTGGGTTTTGTCCAAGGTTATGGAAATCGGATCGGACTGGTCGGTTGGATTGGTTGAATAATGAACTCTCTTATCTGGTCCTGATCAGAGATCAAAATCGTTTCTATGGTCCGCTTTGAACCGATCAAAATCGATCAAAAACTCGGTTGGACCGTGTTAAACCGGAACTGACCAATTATCCGGAAAGAGAAAAATTTAAAAATTAAACAACGAAACAAAAAAAGTGAAACAAAAAGATAAAACCGAATCGACTAGCTAATCTTCTATTCAGATTAATTAATCATTCCTTCGTAATTGCGACAATGCATAACAACAAAAGCTTTTGGTCGGTCCATCCATTAATCATGTCTGATAGTGTAGAACAGCAGAAGACTTTGATCTTGTGTGTTTTGACTACTTTCCTTACATTTTTTTTTTGTATTGCATGTTATAACTTATGATAAAAATTTATGATATACATATATATATATATATATATATATATATATATATATATATATATATATATCATCATCATCATCATCATCATCATCATCATAATCCCGGCCAGACCATCTGATTGAACTAGTTAAACCTAGGTCCGACTTTAACAACATTGGTTTTTTCTAACCCAACCCACCAGTGAGCCGGGTTGGGCCAGGTTGGCTCGCGAGTTCCAACCCATATTGATAGCTCGCAATTTCCCTTTATAAATTTTGCATTCATTTTTTTAGGGTGCGTTTGGCTAGACAGTTTAATTAAACGCTTATTCAATAAGCTTTTTTCAAATAAGTTAAAAACAACTTATTTTCATAAGCTTCTCTAACAAACTAATGAAAATAAGCTAAAAAAAGCTTATAGAAAGATCATAAATTACTTTTATAAATTATTTGCATAAGTTTATTTTCATAAATCATTCTCATAAGCTCTTTATAAGCTCTTCCAAACGTACCCTTAGCCTCGATCAGTTTATATAACAAAAGCAACTCCAAAAGTTCAATTATGTAAAAACTCTCCCTGGTCAAGGCTAAGGTTGGAGCATTTCTGCTTCCATGGTTATCCCTAGAGCTGGGTATATGGGCTTGGGCTCGCGGACGGTCGGTTTAACTCGTGATCCGTTTGGATTAGGACCAGATAAAATATAGGCTTGTTTAAATGCAGGCCTTTTCAGCCCGATCCATTTAACCCGCGGGCCACTGTTTTTTTATTTTTATTTTTAAAAACAAATTATCCATGCTTGTGTTTGGATCCTTATGAAATTGGGCCAACTTAGTCAATGACCCATTCCAATTGCATTGCAATTTGTGCGGCTAAGTGCTAACCCTAATCAGTAATCTCCTCCCTCCTCCCCAATCGGCCATCATTCCTCTCAAGCTCTTATCCCTCTAAACCTCAAATGACTAATGAAACCACCGCTGACTTGCAGAGTTCGTCGTCACCATCTTCCTCTCAATCTCATCCCTCACTGAGTCCGTGACCACCGCAGAGCTTCTCGTCACCGTCCTCTCAAATCTCAATATCATCCCTCACTGAGTCAGTGACCACCGCATAGCTTCTCGTCGCCGTCCTTCTCTAAATCTCATCCATCACTGAGTCTGTGACCACCAGCCACCACAGAGCTCCTCAGTCCTCATCATATCACATATTTGTTTCTTATCTTTAATTTCCCCCCTCTTATCTCGTTTTATTTCATTTCTTCCCTCTTATGACTTATCAAATCTAACCTGTGAAGACTGCAACAGGTTCGAGATCTTCACTGAGTTGAGTTGAGTTCTTCACTGTGTTCTTCACAGGTTCGAGTTCTTCACTCTTCTTCTATTCTTAAAAATCAAATCAGATTTGTGCTTTCCCTTATTCTGTGGCTCTATGCTTTCTGTGAATAACTCTGTTGGTGTATTTCTGTGGGAAACCTCTGTGTTTTTTTACTTTTTTTTATCGTACTGTATGCTACTATTTTTTATCAGATTAGGTTTTTTTTTATGGTTTCATTGGTTTGAATAAATGTTACTGAATCAGTCCCAATACAAGGAAGCTTTTTATGTGAATCTTACATGCTTTACTTTGGGTTATTTTTTCCAGCTTTATTAATCAATTATGGATTTCTCTGCCTCTGCTCTTAATGAAAATGTTCATGTCGATGTTGATTGTTCTGAACCTGAAAAGTCACCCCAAATTAGTTCTCATGATAAAGAAGATGAACCTAAAATCCCAAATAAGAGATCTAAAAATTGCACATCTTCTGTTTGGAATTATTTTGATAAAATTCCTGTGTGTAGTGATGGTAAAGAGAAGGCTCGATGCAAGGTTTGTGGGACATAATATGTAAGTGGTGGTAGTAGATATGAAACTTCAACTTTAATATGTCACATGAATAAATGTGAGAAAATGCCAAAAGGGTTTGCTAATACTGAGGTTGGTAAACTTATGCTCGATCATAATGGAATATTAAAAGCTAGAAAAGTTGATTTTAAAGTGGTTAGGGACATGATATCCATGGCTATCATAGAGCATAACCTTCCACTCTCTTTTGTGGAATATAGGAGGGTTAGAGAATTACTAAAATATTTGAATCCCGAAGCTAAGGTACCTTCTAGATGTGCTGCTACATTAGATGTAATTTCCATGTATGAGAGTGAAAAGAAAAAATTGAAAGAAGCGTTGTCTAGGGTTCCAAGTAGAATATGCTTAACATTTGATGTATGGACTTATTGTACCACAGAGGGTTATATTTCTTTAACTGCACATTTTGTGGATGAAAATTAGAAGCTTAACAGTAAAATTCTTAATTTTTCCCATTTCCCCCCTCCACATTTCGGGCGTGAATTGGCTAAGGTTGTTTATGGTTTCTTGGAAGAGTGGGGTATTGAGAGGAAAAAAATTTCATTAACTTTGGATAATGCATCGTCTAATGACAACATGCAAAACTTGTTAAAAGATAGACTTCTTTTGCAAAATAATGGTTTATTATGTGGTGGTGAATTTTTTCATATCCGGTGTTGTGCTCATATTTTAAACCTTATAGTTCAAGAGGGTTTGAAAGTTAGTAGTGGTGCTTTAGATAAAATTAGAGAAAGCATCAAGTATGTTAAGGGGTAGGAGGCAAGAATGAATGCTTTTAAAGCTCACATCAATCTAAGAGAAAACAACAAGAAAAACACAAGAGATCAATTCAAAAGTTGCTAGCTACAAATCTCTTATTTCTTCTACATTCTTTGTAATATTTATAGAAGAAGTTTTTCTTGGTGCTGTCATACTTACAAATGAATTTCATATTCACTCCTTGAGTGTTATTCGGTTAACTAGCATACTGTAATATGAAGCTGCTGCTTTAAATCAACTCTGTAATATGAGAAAGGCCTGAAGAGGCTAACTGAAAAATACTTGTTGAGTCTGGAGATGCTAGGTGTGCAAATAATACTCGTTGACCTAGTATGGAGAGGCTAAGTATGCAAAGAATACTCGTCTGTAATCTGATAAGTTATAGTGAAATCTTGGTTAAGCCAAAGACTGGACGTAACCCAAGTATGGGGTGAACCAGGATAAATCTTGTCTCTCTCTCTTTGTTAGTTATAATATCATTCTATAATATATTTTCTTGTTTATATTTCTTTAACTAACAGTGGGGATTAAAAGTGTGCATATCTAAATATCATCTTTTGATAATAAGTTTTTTAGTAAACAGTTTTCCCAGATTTGGGTAAAATTAGACGGTTCATAATATTTGTGTCTATGATATGCTTTGAAATCTATTAAGTTATTTCTTAATATCAAAATTTTGTAGTACCTTCAGGAATTTGGAAATCGAAAAATGAGGATCTCTAAGTAGGGTGTTGAAGGATCTCTGAGTAGGCTATGGGTGGCACCAAGTGTCGGGGATGATATTATAGAGGATGGAAAAAGATCATGAAGGCTTCTTGTAATGTAGAACAAGGCCAGCTTCCACGACTATGGATGAAAACCTCTTCAAAATATCACAGATGCATTCAAAGAACTTACAAAGACGTTGAGGTTGCTGCTTTCACTCACGTTTGTTTTTTTTGGCTCTCTTTTTGGTTTGCATCGCTTATTCCACTTCATGTTTATAGAGATGGATTATGTTACCAAGGTACTCATTATGTATTTTGCAACATCGCCCTTTGCTCGCTCCTGTGCACCACTGCTTTGCTATGGAAACTATTACTTTCCGTGATGTGTTTATTTTTTTATACATTACAGAAACTATAGTTTTTGTAACTATAAAAACTAGAAAAAAATGCTACAACTTAGGGGGTGGGAAGGGATAAGGGTATTTGTGGGATTTAATTGGGAAAAAAATGGGGAAATGAGGTAGGAAAGTTCAATGATAGGTATGAAAAGCAAATGCTTTACAAAAGGTGAATTCTCTGGTACCCAGAAAATGGAAGGGTAACATTTTACCCTGCTTAGATAGCCCAATTAGATAATGAGAATCATTTGACATGACCAACTAACTTTGTTCGAGCACTTTTTACCTCGAACCTCACCTTTGTGCAAGAGGCTTTAGACTTAAGGATCGTCTACCTCAACAACCATGCAGGTGCTTGCGTACCCTTTACAATCAAATGGGTTTGAGATAGATAACTTCTAGAGATGGATATTACAATTTGAAACTTAATGCTGACTACTTTCTTATAGTGAGATTTTACAATAAAGCTCTAATGATTGTTTTGATGATTTTGGCTCAAAATACATCAAGAAAGATTATGCACAATCACACGCTGATAAAGAAGATGTTCATTGGTATTCTATCTTATTCAAAACGAGTCCAAAATGTGTTTATATAGTCATGTTGAAAAATATAGTCGTTGGACACATTCTGATACATATAAATGTATTGAAACTAGTTGTTGCCCGGTAAATAACTGATTACTTGATTTAGTTTAATCGATTATCTCATGATGATAATCAATTACAAGTTAAGTACTAAACTGCTATCTTATTAATGAACAATATAATCGATTATTAGAACCTCATGATATGTTATGCCATTTTTCCAAAAATATTAATTCATTAAGTTAATGGGTTAGATGCCTTGTGTAATTTGAATGTAAATATGCTAAACAATTATTCCATTAGATGTGATTGATCGGGTTCATTCTGTTTGAGCACAAAGTATGATGGAATACATTTAAAATCATTTAGTTTTCCTTTCGAAAATAGATCACCTCATTCATTTGTTTAATCGATTATATGTATTCTGATAATTGATTAAGTGCCTTGTGGCTTAGCTCATGTTCATTTGAAATGTGACTTAATCGATTATTATCATAGGACTAATTGATTATCTAATTGTGTGGCACTTAATAATAGATTTTAAAAAAACATAACTGCCACTAAATATATTTCCAAATGATTTTAATCAATTACATACCAAGCTTAGAAAAAGTATTTTTTTTCAATAGAAACACTTTGGTAAACAAACCGATGAACACATTTGTAAAGGTTGTGTGCAAGATGTGTTCATTTTTTAGACAATCTACCTTTTAAGTCTTACAAATAAAAAACTTAAGACCTTGATGATATCACCATGAAGTTCGTTGCTTAGTCCTGATACTCTTTGTAGTGTGCTCACCGTTTTAGCATATTCTTTACCCATCATCAAAACTTACGTCCTTGCGACACATGAATTCACAGAAACAATTGTTTGATCACTTAGAAAAAGGAAGAAAAAGAAAAGAAAGAAGAAAGAAGAAATGAGAATAGGAAGAGGGAAACAGAGTCAAAAGAAGAAGAACAATGGATGAAAAGGGTGAAATATTACACACAAAGGAAGGAGAAAAGGAGGGAGAGTGTTCTCTAGCGAGATTCCAACCACTAATGTTCACTAACATTAATAACTAAGGGGATCTCAACAAAACATTTATTACTTAGGGGTCTGAACTGAAACCTGAAATTAAATTAGAGGAACAAAATTGTATTTTAACCAATTTAAAATCTAGGAGTACTAGGAGTGAAATAAATTTGAAAGAGAATGTCATTGGAAACAGAAAATTAAATGAAAATATCAGGAACAAAAGAAGCTATTAATAGGATATGTGATCAAGATTGAAAAATTCCAAATATCACTCAAGTAGACAAACTATGTAACAAACTAGTGCTTTTGACCGTGCAATGCACGAGATAAAACAACTTCTAATATAATATTTTTTCTAATTTATAATTAAAGTAAAATTTTCATACATAATTATTCATTGTAATTATATTTTATCTAAAATGATTATACACAAACTCAAGTTATTTCCATTTCATCTTTAATGAAGTCCATGTCTAAACAAAATTCCAAACGGCAAAGTCAAATTGAACAGACAACTAATTTTATTTTAATTTTAAATATATAATAGATAGATAATAAACAATAGATTTGATGGGAACTCATTATAATTTCCGTGGTATATATAACACGAGAACGCTAACGAGTGTCCTAAGATAGCAAAAAAAAGAAATTTTTCATTGAAAATTGATATATTTAATATTTGAAAAAGTGACATACTTAATTTTTGAATGCAAAATTATTTTTTTTATTTTTTAAAAAAAATGTTCTTAGGACATTCGTTAACATAATCCTATAATTTTTTCACCTTTTATATTTATTTTATAATCATTGATTAACATATTTTTTTGTTTGTGGAAGAATAATGAATAAATCATCGATAGTCATAAAATAAGTGAAAGAAAAGTATGAAAAAAGTGTGAAAATATTATTAAAAACATAAGCACGAATCGGCAAAGTACACAAGTCTGAGCTGCATAGGATACTCTCTCACAAGCCACATAATATATGTATTTGAATGAGCGTTTGACAAATATGATTTTGGATAAAATTAATTATGTAGAATTGATTTCAATATAGTTGAGTTTGAAATGAAGTGATTTATATTTAAATATTTTTATTTTGAAAACAAGTTTGATATAAAACTTAATACAAATTTTTCAATTCAATACAAAAGTTATTATTTATAACTTCTATTAGAATTATGTTTAAAAATAAAATCAATTTTATTAAATGATAATTAAAGACTTTTATTTTTATCAAAATCAAGTTGGAGCACTTATCATGTTTCAAGGAAAGAAGCCAAACATACACACTACATTAGTGACACATGGCTTCGGTTTCGGTAAGCAGCTTCAGTATACAAATTTCGGGAGGGCGATTAGTTAATTGTTAACACGACGTCGTTAGAGATCAGTGCGTACGCACCACGCTGGGTAGAGCCACCGAGCGTCGTAGCGAGTTCTGTTCAGTGGTGTTTCATGAGAGTGGCCCATCCATCGACGAAAACAGAAAAACTAAAAAATAAAAATAAAAAGCAAAAAGAGGTAAAAATTGGCAAAGGAAGTTACATATAAAAGCCTCGTCTTCCTCTACTCCTTTTATTTTCCCCTTCCCCTTCCCCTTTCCCCCTTGCTTAGGGTTTCCAATTTACATGCACCAACCCTTTCTTCTTCTTCTTTCTCTCTATTGATTTCACTCTCCCCCGTAATTTCACTGAACAATTTGTTCAACACAATAGGCGCGATTCGATTCCTTCGGGTTAACAATTTCTAGGGTTTCGAATTTGGGGATTTTGTATCTTTCCGTTCGATGCGAGGGATTATTGGATCGATTGAGTGTGTGAATTACCGCTCGGTGGCGAGCGAGTCCGCAAACTGAGGGGTGGGTTGGGTTTTGTATGGAAACTCGGAGCCGTAAGCGGGCGGAGGCTTCCTCAGCTGCCCCTTCATCTTCCTCCTCCGGTCCAGCCACCCGTTCAAGCAAGCGCGCTCGTCTTTCTTCCTCTTCTTCTTCCGCCGCCACCGCGACTACCACTACTTCTCGTTCAATCAACACTCGTTCTCGCGCATCTCGTAGTAAAGAACCCTTGCCGCCGCCTAAAAACCCTCTTCCCATGGACTCCACCAACGAATCCTCTGGTTCGCGCGGTCGCCGCGGTAAGAATTCCGATAGGGACAATTCTGATAAGGGTAAGGAAAAGGAACATGACGTCAGGATTAGGGATAGGGATAGGGATGCGGAGAGAGGGATAGCGTTGAACATTGAGAGTGGCGGCGTTGGAGACGATGATGATAACGACAGCGAGGGTGGCGTTGGGATGATGCAAAATCTGACGTCAGCGAGCAGTGCTCTTCAAGGGCTTCTTAGGAAACTCGGTGCTGGTTTGGATGATCTGCTTCCCTCGTCTGCGATGGGTTCTGCTTCGGCTTCTCATCAGAGTGGCAGGTTGAAGAAGATCCTTGCTGGGTTGCGGGCTGATGGGGAAGAAGGTCGTCAGGTTGAGGCATTGACGCAGCTCTGTGAAATGCTTTCGATTGGGACCGAGGAATCGCTCAGTACTTTCTCGGTTGATTCGTTCGTTCCTGTTCTCGTGGGGTTGTTGAATCACGAGAGCAATCCAGATATCATGCTTCTTGCGGCCAGGGCGCTGACCCATCTCTGCGATGTGCTCCCTTCATCTTGTGCTGCTGTAGTGCATTATGGTGCTGTGTCAATTTTCTGCGCGAGACTGCTTACCATTGAGTATATGGACTTAGCCGAGCAGGTTGTTCCCTAGTTCATGACTTTTATATTATGATTAGGGAAAATGGAACAAATATTATATATTTCATGTTGAATTTTGATTGTGCATAATTGTTATTAGGAATATTTAATACAAGGTTTTTAAGTTATTATGTTATTTTCTGTTGTCGAAGGGTATGCATTTGTCTGTCAATGACCTAACGTTCCGTGAATGAGATTCTCATTGTTTCCTTACCATGGTTGTTGACATGAACAGTCTCTTCAAGCTCTAAAGAAGATATCTCAGGAGCACCCTACTGCCTGCTTACGAGCTGGTGCTCTTATGGCTGTGCTTTCTTATTTGGACTTCTTCTCAACTGGAGTTCAGGTGAATCATCAGTGAAAACTACAAATACGGGATGATTATAGTTTTGTACATCAATAATTTGTCTGGCAATGGGTATGAACAAGCCTTTATTGACATAATTCTATGTTTCAGAGGGTGGCATTGTCTACTGCTGCAAATATGTGCAAGAAGCTTCCTTCAGATGCAGCTGACTTTGTGATGGAAGCTGTTCCTCTTTTGACTAACCTCCTTCAGTACCATGATGCCAAGGTAAGGTTATATTTTGTTATCAAGCTTGTCATATCCCTAGACACCCACCGTTTTATCAATTGTATATCTTCACCATATGCATTTTTTATTTTATTTTTGTAGGTCTTGGAGCATGCTTCTGTTTGTTTGACTCGAATAGCTGAAGCATTTGCATCATCTCCAGACAAATTAGATGAATTGTGCAATCATGGACTAGTAACACAAGCTGCCTCCCTCATTTCTACCAGCAGTTCTGGCGGTGGACAGGCTTCTCTTAGCACGCCAACATATACTGTAAGTGCAATTTTTTGCTTTTAAGTCTGATGCTTTTGCCTGTGGTTATTACTTCTTGACTTAATATGCATATGCAGGGTTTAATCCGACTTCTTTCAACTTGCGCAAGTGGGTCCCCCCTTGGAGCAAAAACTTTGCTGCTCCTCGGCATTAGTGGCATTCTTAAAGATATTCTATCTGGTTCTGGAGTTTCTTCTAATGCCTCTGTTTCTCCTGCATTGAGTAGGCCGCCAGAACAGGTATATCGTACTTTGGAATCCTTCTGGCCATTTATGCATGCTTTGGGCTCTCTATGGCTCATTTGACAGATTTTGACTTTAAATCCATCATTCAGATCCTAGATATTTTTTCAGTCCTCTTTCCGTTGTGAAGAGATTAAATTATTCTAATTATGTTGTAATACACAGATATTTGAGATTGTGAACCTGGCAAATGAGCTTCTACCCCCATTGCCACAAGGAACAATATCCCTCCCAGTCAGCTTGAACTTGTTTGTGAAAGGGCCCATTGTAAAAAAGTCTCCTGCTGGCAGTTCTTGGAAGCAAGAAGACACCAATGGAAATGTTCCTGAGATATCGGCTCGTGAGAAGCTATTAAATGATCAACCTGAGCTACTTCAGCAATTTGAGATGGATCTTCTCCCAGTTTTAATACAGGTTCGCACTTGTTGCATTGACCAGTTGCTTAAATTTTGCTTCATAACTTATTTATAGTTTAAAAAATTGGTTTTGTTAAATGGCTCCTTTGCTTCAATATTCCCCCTCTTCTGTGACAAATTATTAGCGCTGGCTTGCTTTTGAAACAGATATATGGTTCTAGTGTCAATGGTCCTGTTCGGCACAAATGTCTTTCTGTCATTGGAAAATTGATGTATTTCAGCACTGCAGAGATGATCCAGACTTTGTTGAGTGTAACCAATATACCAAGGTACCTATAAGTTTAATTGGGTTGATATTGCTTGATTTTCTAACTGCTTTCGTGGTTTTAGAAAACTTATCCACTCTCGCTTTTCTTCATATAGTTTCTTAGCTGGTGTCTTAGCATGGAAAGATCCATATGTTTTAGTTCCTGCCTTGCAAATTGCTGAAATTCTTATGGAAAAGCTTCCTGGAACATTCTCTAAGATGTTCATCAGAGAGGGTGTCGTCCATGCGGTGGACCAACTTATTTTGGCTGGAAATTCAACCAATGTCTCCACCCAAGCATCTTCTGCTGAGAAGGATAATGATTCTGTATCTGGAACATCATCTCGTTCTAGGCGTTATCGGCGACGCAGTGGTAACTCCAATCCTGATGGAAATCCTTTGGATGATTCGAAGAGTCCAGTTTCGGTAAATGTTGGTTCACCACCAAGTTCTGTGGATATTCCAACAGGAAATTCTAGTATCCGGTTATCTGTTAGCGCAGCTGCTAGAGCTTTTAAAGATAAGTACTTTCCTTCAGATCCTGGGGCTGTCGAAGTCGGTGTTACTGATGACCTTTTGCGACTGAAAAGTCTCTGCATGAAGTTAAATGCTCGTATTGATGACCAAAGTACGAATGAAAAAGGGAAATCTAAAAGTTCTGCATTTGGTCTGGAGGAGAATTCTGCTAATAAAGAAGAATATTTAATTGGGTTGATATCTGACTTGCTGAAGGAACTTGGTAAAGGAGATGGTGTATCTACTTTTGAATTTATTGGTAGTGGTGTTGTTGCAGCTTTGCTGAACTATTTTTCTTGTGGGCATTTCTCTGAAGATCGAATCTCAGAAACCAACCTGCCCAAGCTTCGCCAACAAGCACTTACAAGGTTCAAGTCATTTATAGCTGTTGCTCTACCTTCCAGCACTGATGATGGTGCTGTGGCTCCTATGACTGTCTTGGTCCAGAAGCTTCAAAATGCTTTGTCCTCCTTGGAGCGTTTCCCTGTTGTGCTGAGTCATTCATCTAGGTCATCTAGTGTAAGTGCACGGCTCTCCTCTGGACTAAGTGCATTATCGCAGCCCTTCAAGTTACGTCTCTGTCGAGCCCAGGGTGAAAAGTCACTTAGGGATTATTCATCGAATGTTGTACTGATTGATCCATTAGCAAGTTTAGCAGCCATTGAGGAATTTCTTTGGCCCCGCATCCAGCGAAGTGAATCTGGTCAAAAGGCTGCTGTTCCTGCTGGGAATTCTGAATCTGGGACAACTCCTGCTGGAGCTGGTGTTTCATCTCCTTCCACTTCTATTCCTTCCGCCACTCGTCGCCATTCTACTAGATCCAGATCATCTGTTAATATAGGTGATACGCCCAGAAAAGAAGTAACTCATGATAAAAGCATGAGCTCATCTAAGGGCAAGGGAAAAGCTGTATTAAAGCCTGCACAAGAGGAGGCAAGAGGGCCTCAAACCAGGAATGCTGCACGCAGAAGAGCAGCTCTTGATAAAGATGCTCAAATGAAGCCTGTAAATGGCGACTCTACTTCTGAGGTATGCCGTGAAATCCTAGGCATGAGTTCGTGATGCTACTTTTTCCCCCTAGTTAGTTTATAACTTTGAATTATTTAGTCTTTGTTGGATAGTTTTTATGCATTTGATCTTCCTTTCGGTTTTTTCACGTCTTGTTTTTTTCCCCTTGTTGTGCACACGTGAAGGCAGGAGGTGGAGGTGAAAGATCTTGCTATTCCTTTTGATGGTTTTGTTTTGACTTGCATATTGAAATATAGAGGATAGATATGTAATAGTGCCAGTCTAATACACCTAATAGATGCTGTATTGCATTTTGCATGGCAAGCATGAAAAGACACCTGGAATGTCTTTGTGGATATTTGTAGCTTTGGACTCACTAGATTTCCTTGTCGTTGGATCCTGTAAATGATTTACCTCTGCTGTTCAGTTCCGTAGATGGCTGTTGATTGCAATTACTTAATCAAATTGTATTCATCCCTTATCCAATAAACTTAGCCTAATTGAGTATTTTGTTGAGCACTTGCTTTTCTCCATCAGCTATTCCTCCATATGTTAAAATCAAGCTGTTGTAAAAATTCACTGCAATAGTGTTGTTACTAAAAAATGCAGCAGAGCTCGCACAGGGAGGTCCAGTTTTCTATTTTGCATTGAATGAACATTGCTGGGTAACGGACATATTTGGTATGCAGTCAAAATGGATACTTCGAATATGCTGGTCCCTTTCCCTTGCACGAAATGCATATATGTTAGGATTATTTGCATAGTGCTATTTAAAAGTCAAAATAAATTACTTTATGAAGTTTACTTTTTGATTAATTTAGTCTGACATTGCACTTAGTCACATTATGAGATTTGAAGTGTGTATTTACTCTTATTACGGATTATTTCAGATGTATTTTTGGCTGGGTCACTTATTTTTCTGCCCAGATAATAAATTTTGTTGCTAGATTATGACAATGTTTACGTGCTAAATGTTATTCAGCTAGGTTCTTGTGATTGTTAAAAATTGGTATTGGTATATACACTGCTACACTGGTATGCAGTGGATCTGGCTTATCTTGGGTACCAAGCACATATTTTTGTTGTCTTTGCTTTGAATTAAAGTTATGAACTTAATTGATGTTTCCTGTAGTATGGTAGCATTTGCTGTGGCTATTTTCTGTTGAGCGTTTTTGTATCTGGTGACATTATTTTCCATTGCTTCTGTTTGCTAGGATGAAGATTTGGATATATCTCCTGTTGAGATTGATGAGGCATTGATGATTGAAGATGATGATATTTCTGATGATGAAGATGATGACCATGATGATGTATGTTATCCAGTGTTTCTTCTTTTTCTTTGGCTAAGATTTTCTTTTCTATCAGTATAACATTGAAATAGTTATTTTGTTACTGTTTACTTTGCTTGTCTGACCTATCATTTCTCTTTCTTCATGTTTAACTTGGCTCTTGATACGTTAAATTCTGTGTTGTACATCTTGGTTTTTTTATTACCAATGCTATCTCTACTGCTGTCCTTTTGTTTTTGTTTTAGGTTCATCAACTAAAATGCTGCTATTGTTTTTATCACAAATTTTAACAACCATTGCTAGTTATTGTTAACCAAGATTGAACAGGTTCAGTTGCATCTATTCTTACAAATTTTGTTTGTTTTAATTTTTCCGATGCAGGTGCTGAGGGATGTTTCTCTTCCTGTTTGCTTGCCTGACAAAGTACATGATGTGAAATTGGGTGAATCTGCTGAGGAGAGTACCGTTGCCCATGCAACAAGTGATGGCCAGGGTAATGCAGCCTCAGGTTCTAGCAGCAAAGTTGGTACAGTCAGGGGATCAGACTCCGTTGATTTTAGGAGTGGCTATTCTAGCTCAAGGGGTGCAATGTCATTTGCTGCTGCTGCCATGGCTGGACTTGGATCTGTTAATAGCAGAGGTATCAGGGGTGGCAGAGATCGGCATGGGCGTCCATTGTTTGGTAGTTCTAATGATCCTCCAAAGTTGATCTTTACTGCTGGTGGTAAGCAGCTTAATAGGCATTTGACTATATATCAGGCAATTCAAAGACAGCTTGTGCTAGATGAAGAAGATGATGAGAGGTTTGCAGGCAGTGACTACGTATCCAGTGATGGAAGCAGGTTGTGGGGAGATATTTACACTATAACTTATCAGAGGGCAGAGAACCAAACAGATAAGGCTTCCACTGGAGGTTCAAGTTCAAATGCTTCAAAATCTGGCAAATCTGGGTCTGTATCAAATTCCAGTTCTGAAGCCAAGCTTCATCAAACTTCTGTTCTAGATAGCATCTTGCAGGGAGAACTGCCCTGTGAGCTGGAGAAATCTAATCCTACATACAACATATTGGCACTATTGCGTGTGCTGGAGGGTTTGAACCAGCTTGCACCTCGTTTGAGGGCCCAGGTGGTTACTGATAACTTTGCTGTGGGAAAATTTTTGGATTTTGACGAGCTAGGTGTTACCACTGGTGCTAGGGTTCCTCTAGAGGAATTCATAAGCAGCAAGCTTACGCCAAAATTAGCCAGGCAAATACAAGATGCCCTTGCATTATGCAGCGGGAGTCTTCCCTCGTGGTGTTACCAGTTAACTAAAGCATGCCCTTTTCTGTTTCCTTTTGAGACCCGGCGACAGTACTTCTATTCAACTGCCTTTGGGTTATCTCGTGCACTGCATCGACTTCAGCAGCAGCAGGGTGCGGAAGGTCATGGATCAACAAATGAAAGAGAGGTTAGGGTTGGGAGATTGCAGCGCCAAAAGGTTCGTGTCTCTCGAAATCGTATTTTGGATTCTGCCGCTAAAGTGATGGAAATGTATTCTAGCCAAAAAGCTGTACTTGAAGTAGAATATTTTGGTGAAGTTGGCACTGGCCTCGGTCCCACCCTTGAGTTTTATACACTTCTAAGTCACGACTTACAAAAAGTTGGACTACAAATGTGGAGATCAGATTCTTCTGAGAAATATCAAATGGAAATTGATGGAAATGAAAACAAAATTAAAAGTAGTGAAAGCCCTTTAGCTGGACATGGAGAACTTGTTCAGGCTCCCCTTGGGTTGTTTCCTCGGCCTTGGCCTGCGAGTGCTGATGCATCAGAGGGTAGCCAGTTCTTTAAAGTGATTGAGTATTTCCGGCTGGTTGGCCGTGTAGTGGCTAAAGCTCTTCAAGATGGGCGCCTATTGGATTTACCATTGTCAGTGGCATTTTATAAGCTTGTTCTTGGTCTAGTAAGTTGTTACATAATGTTGATGTCTTAACCATTTTCATTTGTATAGTTGATCTAAATGCTGATTTTATTTTAGTCTATATATAATTTATCTTTTAATTTGTTGCAGGAGCTTGATTTGCATGACATTCTTTTCATTGATGCTGAGCTTTGGAAAACTTTGCAAGAGTTGAATGCCCTTGTTTGCCGAAAATATTATTTAGAATCTATTGGTGGTAGCTATACTGATAAAATTGCTAATTTATATTTTCGTGGGGCCCCAGTTGAAGATCTCTGCTTGGATTTTACACTTCCTGGTTATCCAGATTACATCTTGAAACCAGGAAATGAAATTGTATGCAGCTAAACTCTGAATCACCCCCTTTTTCTGGATGGTTTGTTTTTATGAAAATTGCTTTGAACTTCTTGTAAAATGTTCAGGTTGACATCAATAATTTGGAGGAGTACATATCAATGGTGGTTGATGCAACTGTCAAGACTGGAATCATGCGTCAAATGGAAGCATTTAGAGCAGGGTTCAATCAGGTTATATGCTGATCTTAATTAATTCATGTAACTTCTAACTGTGCAGCTTGTTTGGTGATGCTGAGTGAGTTCTTTTTACAAAATGGAAAATAGCTTCCTTTTTTGTTTAAACTGTGATTAGAAAGTGTCTGTGTCTGTGTCTGCTTATAGCATTGTTGTCTCTGGGGAAATTACACTGACCTCCCGAGGTTTAGTTTATTACACCCAGTATCCCTCGTGTTTTAAAAAACACCAACTTCTCGAAGTTTATGTTATTATTACACTTAATTTCCCTAAATAGTGATCTTGAAATTGGGCGTAACTTGAGTGTTTTTGAACCAAACCTCAAGGAGGTTAGTGTAATTTCCTCTTTATTTATACATGGCCCTTTTTTTTCTTCCACTTATTTCCTCTTATTTCTCTCTCAAACAATTATTTTCAAAAGTAAACTAGACTGGGGTTTAATTTGATAATATTTAGCATATTCATCCTTCAGCTTTTAGTTGATGAGATTTGTAGAGCTTTTACTCGATGCATGCCATCAATTGGGTAACATGTCGTGGAGATTCTTATGGGGAATTCTGTTCTAGTATTGCCTCAATATCATTCTTTAATATATCAGTTGATAAATTATACTTGAAAGACTATAGTTTGGACTAGATGATTGTGATTTGCTTGAGTCAATAGCACTCAACATACTTGGATATTTATATACACTTAGGAATAAATACATCTTATGTTTACTAGGCAATTAATAGAAGTGCTAATTCCTAAGTCCAGAAATGATATGATCTATGTACATGAACCTACAAATACATGAACCAGAATCCTTAATTGCTTGTTATTTCCAACACTCTCCTCAAGCTGGAGCATACAAGTCAGATGCTCCAAGCCTTAAGCAAATATGTTGAATTCTAGGCCCCCTTAGAGACTTTGTGAAGATGTCTACTAGTTGATTATTAGAACTGACATATTCGGTAATGATTTCCTTAGAAAGTACCTTCTCACGAACAGAATGACAATCAATTTCAATATGTTTAGTTCTTTTATGAAACATCGAATTGGATGCTATATGAAGAGCCGTCTGATTGTCACAACATAATTTCATATGTTGAGTGTCTCCAAACTTCAATTCTTAGAGAAGTTGTTTGATCCAAATGAGTTCACAAGTGGTTGTAGCCATAGCCTTATATTCTGCTTCTGCACTAGACCGTGGAACAAATTTTGCTTTATACTCTTCTAAGAGTCAATATTTTCTCCAATAGAAGCACAATACCTTGAAGTGGAGCGCTTGTCAATAGGTGAACCTGCCTAATCTGCATTTTTGAGTGTTTCCTTAGTCTTCATACAGCAGCCCTTTCTCGGTGACTGCATAATATACCTCGGAATTTGTATCATTGTATCCCAATGGTCAATATGAGGAGACTGCACGAACAGGCTTACTACCCCATCTTCAAAAAAATGTCAGGTCTAGTAATAGTGAGATAGATAAGTTTTCTTACCAATCTCTGATATCATTCTAGATCTGAATATGGCTCTCACTGTTTGGGTCTGAATAAGGCTCTCCATGGCAAAAAACGATTGAACAAGTAATATTTGCCATCGAGGAAAAGGTATCTCCGTACTCAAGACCATAAATTTGTGTATCACCTTCGACCACTAGTCGAGCTTTGACACGATCAATCTCTCCATATGGGCCAACTTTTATAGCATACATCCAGCGACACCCAACAAGTTTCTTGCCAGGAGGAAGTGGAACCAACTCTCAGGTACCACTATGCTCAGGTGCCTACATTTCATCAATCATGGCTTGTCGCCATCCAAAGTGATCAAGTGCGTCATGAAGATTCTTAGGAATCAAAACAGAAGATAGAGATGATGCAAAAGAAAAATAGGAAGGAGATACACAATGATAACTTATAAAATTATATAGGATGAGGGTTGCGAGTGGATCAGATACCATTCCTAAGGGCAAAGGGCAAGTCAGAATTTGCTTCAGGAAGGTCTGGTAGAGGTGGTTGAAGGAGTAGGACATGAATCATCTGGATGTTGAGCTTCCTGTACTACTGGATCTGCAGCTTGTACTCGACGTTGGTATGTGATGAGAAGTGGCCAAGACTGGGGTGGAGAATTGCTAGGAGCATTTCATTAGATTTGATAAGAGAATTATTTGGCTTTTCAGAATTTGCTTCAGGAAGGTCCGTGTTGGAGGTGGTTGAAGGAGTAGGACATGAATCATCTGAATGTTCAGCTTCCTGTACTACTGGATCTGCAGCTTGTACTCAACGTTGGTATGTGATGAGAGGTGGCCAAGACTGGGGTGGAGAATTACTAGGAGCATTTCATTAGATTTGATAAGAGAATTATTTGGCTCCTCTAAAGGAGATAGAGATGGATCAATGTAGGGAACCCGTAACACCTCAACTACAGTGTTGGACTCATTCAAGGAAGAAGGTGAATATGGAGTGTCTTCAAAGAATGTGACATCCGCTGACATGTATAAGCGGTTATTTGCTAGAGAATAATGATATCCTTTTTGTAGTCTGGAATACCCGAGAAACACATATTTGATAGCTCGAGCACAAAGCTTGTCCAAACTTGGGGAGATATCATGAATAAAGCAAGTGCATCAAAAAACTCTAGGATTAACATGAAACAATGGTTCCTTAGGGAATAAAATGGAATAAGGAATTTTATTGTTTAGAGTAGAAGAAGGCATATGATTGAATAGATAACAAGCAATTAAAATTGCATCACCCCAATGATGTGTAGGAACATTTGCATCAAGTAGCAATGTTCGAGCAATCTCAACAAGGCCTCTATTCTTTGGGTGGAGCGGTTTCCGGCGATGCATCTTTGGGGGCTGGCCAGTTGGTGGCTTCAGACAGGTTTTCTGGCGACGTGATGGGTTGGCCGGCGATAGTGACTTTTGGACTTAGAGACTGTGACTGTTTGGATCAGAGGCAAAAAATTCAAAAGACAGCCGAAGCTGGATGAACTGATAGGAATCCTTGGAATCAAAGAGAAATCTGGGAAAAGGGACTAATCGCCCTAGATTTTATTGAGAAAACTATAGGGAAACGGTTACACAAGGGGCACTCCCCTTCACACTGAGCAATTCTCAGTCGAAGGAACTAATGATCTCAAAAACTAACTATCCTAACTGCAGAAGTCTTATTTATAGGCAGGTTAACTACTAATCGCCCCTAACTAACTTCTGACCTCACTCTAACTAGAGTTCTGCCTCAGCTAACCGAATTAGTTAACTAAGGTTAACTAATGATTACAACCACACTCCTCCTATTCCATATTCCCTCTATTCTTTCCCTTATGCCACTTCTTCCTATAATAGACTCTCATCATTCGTGGAGTCTCTCCCTTATCAGCAGTATCAAGAGCCTCCCCCTTATCAGCAGTATCGGTAGCCTCTTTAACCTCTTTCAAATGCCTAACAAAATAACCCACTCTGATACCAACTTGGAAGACTGGAATATAGTTTGGACTAGATGATTCTGAATTGCTTGTGTCAATAGCACTCAGCATACTTTGATATTTATATACACTTAGGAATAAATACATCTTATGTTTACAAGGCAATTAATAAAAGTGCTAATTCTGAAGTACATGAATGATATAATGTATGTACATGAACCTACAAATACATGAAGCAGAATCATTAATTACTTGTTATTTACAACATACAATGTTTGTCTTCGATCTTTTAATTATGTTGGTTAGCAATCTCCAATCATCCTCCCTTTCCCTTGATCTGAAATATTCAGTAGATGTTTGTGAAATGAGTGGGCGAAGATGTGCTGCTAGTGCTAGCCTCTCTTATGGGGAAGAGATGAGCAGGATAATAGTTGGAAAAACTAGTTAGCTTATTTGTTTATTTGACTGAGTTCTGAAACTAAACAGCTGTCACTTGCATGTGGTCTATTTAGGTTTTTGACGTCTCATCTTTACAAATTTTTACTCCCCAAGAACTGGACTATTTGCTTTGCGGCCGTAGAGAGTTGTGGAAGGTATTTTTAACCCAACTTCATTACTGTTTATAACAATGTTTGAAATCTCACCATGGGCAATGTAATCACAAGTTTATTTATATTTTCTGCAGGCTGAGACACTGGCCGATCATATAAAATTTGACCATGGGTATACTGCCAAGAGCCCTGCCATAGTTAATGTACGATTCTTTTCCTTGTACTAAGACAAGTGTATTAAGGAAAATTTAGGCTTGTCATACTTGATGCTCATTCTGTTTGGTGCCATTTTCAGTTGCTTGAAATTATGGGTGAGTTCACACCAGAACAGCAGCATGCCTTCTGTCAATTTGTTACTGGTGCACCTAGGCTGCCGCCTGGTGGACTGGCCGTTCTAAATCCGAAACTAACGATTGTGAGAAAGGTATTAGAAAATATTTTTGATGATATGAGAATGGTATTAAAATATATTTTTGATGATGTGCTACGTGTGTTATAGTTCATTAACACCTTCATGTAATTTTGTACTTGATTTTTAAGTGTTTCTTTTCCTTGCGGGGAGGGGGTTATTCGTTCATGCTATTTGAACTTTGGCCATTGCTTGTGTTATTCCAGCTCATTTTTTTAGGCTATCATTTCTTCGAAAACCTAATTAAGTAACATGATGTCTTAGTTGGCTGCCTGTAAGAACAGAATCAGCATGATACACACAAGATTTATTTCACTTCAGTGAAATATAAGAAATGAAGACCTTGTTTTAGTTTTCCTTCTTGCATCTCAGTTTCATAGTTATCTGTTCATGTTAATGTGTTTTTTTGGAGGTAAATATTAATATTTGCGATGACATGTCTGGTGCAGCTTTCGTCAACTGCAGCTAATGTTTCATCCAATGGGAATGGTCCTTCTGAATCAGCAGATGATGACTTGCCAAGTGTGATGACATGTGCTAATTATCTGAAGCTACCTCCTTACTCTACTAAGGTACAACATAGCATAGCATTGTTGATTCATATGATCATGCATGTCAGAAACATCTTTTGGTACTGATCTTGATGTCCACTTTTATGCAGGAAATTATGTTCAAGAAGCTACTCTATGCAATAAGTGAAGGCCAGGGATCCTTTGATTTATCATGAGTTTCTGGAATTAACCAACCTGACCCTGTATGTTAATACGATGAATCAGGGTTTACTCGAGGCTTAAATATTTTTTGGTTGCATGTACTTTCCTCCTTTCTTCACAAATAATGGCTTCTTTTGGGGCGCTCTTCAAAGGCTGTGGCATAGTTCAGGTGAGTTTAACATTTGCTGTCAGTGAGATGGGATCTCGGTATTGGGTCTTGGTATGATTAGATCGGTTGTATTCTCTGTGCTCGTAGCATGTGCACAATTTGTTGATTACTTTACCAATGTAACTCTGACCTCTCTTATTCTTCATTTTCTTAATTTTTCTGATAAACTGATATGATTTCTTCCATAAATGACAGATGAATTGGATCGCCACATTTTCAAGGTGTAAAGGAATTTGCGGAGCTCGTTTTAGCATTTAGAATGTAAATAAAATAGGAACGTTGAGTTTTTTCTCCCTCTTAATTCTTCATATTCCGTTTGCAAGTTAAATTATGGCAGTTATTATACATGTATGGAAAATGGTCAGGGGAATAGAAACAATTTGAAATACTATGATTTATGATTTCATTATATTCCTGTTAGATCTGTCAAGTTGAGCTTCGTTGGGAAATTCTACTCGAATGATTTTATTCAGTTTGCTATTGCTGTCCCAAAATGGGTTATTCTTACATGACAGCAGTTATTTACTAACCACTTCGTAGGTTCAGAAATTTTAACAATTACCCAAAAGTATTGTGATTGGCAAAGCCATCCTATCTGAACACTTGACTATCACCCAAACTACCCTTACTCTCACCACTCCCACCACCAGTACCACTTTGCAATCGTCACCATCCCGCCCCCACTGTCATGTTCAAACTTGTGGTATTGTAGATCTGGAAGTTTGCTGGCTTGAAGATCTGGAAGTTGATTACCGCTGTGCCACCATCCAGTCGATGGTGGTGGACACGGGGTTTGGGTTGTGGTGGTGGCGGTGAGGGAGAAGAGGTGAAGGTGGAAGAAGATTGGAAATCACATTAATTTTGGATTCTTTTTTAAATTTAACAAAACCGATAAAAAAAAAAAAGTAAAATCGGAGGGTTAATGTTACACCCTAGTTACCTGGGTGTATTATAGAATCACTGTTACTTGTGTATGTATTCTATTTTGAGTTTGGCTGTATTCATGTAGGCGTGCAAATTTACGTAGGTCTTGAGGTTGCGTTTATTTGGAGAATGTTAGATTATAGGTAAGTGGTGAAGAGACTAGAGAATGTCTCTAGACATATTTGGTTGCATGTAAAATATTGATATCATATCTACCCCTACAAAATGAAAAGTTAATGATGTAAAAAGGAAGTGGTGGGTTTGTAGTTTGTACCCAAAAAAAAAAAAGAGGAAATGGTAGGTCAAGAATTCTTGTACAAAGGTCGTATATACTGGGGGCGCTATAATATGCATATCAATAGATGCTTTTATTTGTGGTGTTTTACAAGTCTGAATACTGTTATTTACAGTTCATTTCAGGGAAAGGATAATTTTTTTTTCGAAGATGAGTGACACCTTCATAATACCTAGCAAACAACTACTTTTAGCTCATAATAAAGAATTTGGTTTATTATTTTAATCGAATCTTCTAAAGATGTTACAATCAATTTTTTCAAAAAAATTTTCAAAGTTCTATTAGAAAAAAAGTCTATTTGAATCAATTTAATACATTGTAACAACAAATTTAACGATGGGATGATGGTGTAAAAAGGTTTTATAGTGGATCCAAATTAATTTCTTTTCAGCACCCCGAAAAATTCTTTTGTTTCTTTTGATTTTTTCGTTCCTAGTTAGTAAAAACAAAAGTGAATTAATTTTTGTCTTAATATTTTTATTTTCAGCCAAGATATCTATAAAAGTATTTTTATGAAAGTAACCCTATGAATGGCTTTTTTTTTTTTGCAGTTTGGTTGCTTAATTGCATATAATGTGATTTATATAAATTATAACGGTGCGTTTGGATAGACAACTTAATTAAACGCTTATTCAATAAACTATTTCTCAAAGAAGCTAAAGATAACTTATTTTATAAGTTTATCTGACAAGTTTATGAAAATAAGTTTAAAAGAGCATATAGAGATATTATAAACTATTTTTATAAATTATTTGCATGAGTTTATTTTCATAAGCAATTCTCATAAGCTCTCTATAAACTTTTCCAAACACGTCTTAAGGTTAAAGGCATATCACAGGATAATGAAGCAATATCATCCGTGTGAATCATTTTGGACATTTTATATGATAAAATATTTCTATGGCATGAGAAATATGATTTCCACAACTCATAAGAATGACAGTGTTATAATATTCGGCAAGATTCATTCTTGAAAATTATTTGAACATGAATTATTCTTTAAAATCTTATACCAATCACAAAAGTTCAGCATTTTCATCAAAGTATTCTAAATGAGAAACATAACAACTAACGAAATTTATATAAAAAGTGTGCGTAAATAATTTTACCTGTGTTGTTGGAGCTTCAAATCCTAAAATGGACACTTGTTTGTTTGTTTGATGTATTTTTTGAGTAAAGGGATGGGGATAAAACTAGGTGGCAAAATGGGCTACCAAATCTGCTTCTTTTGGGGTGGCTCGATTTGTGCCATAGACTATATTGGACCGAACCAAAAAAGTTCATATTCAATTTGGTCTATAAAAATGGGACATTTGCTAAGGGCACCCCCTTTTTATTAAGGGCACCCCCTTAAACAGTAAAATATCGAAAATGCCCCCAACAAAAAAGCTTTAAAAGTCATTTTTTTTACACTATCATTGTTACCCTCGCAGATTACCAAATTCAGAGAGTTGTAAAATTTATCTGGAATCTCGCAAATAACAGTTGGTTTTTCGCAAATACCTTGTTCACTCGCAAATTAGGGAATTGCGAACTTTTTTTTTGATTTCCTTCACTCGCAAATAAGATATTTGCGAGTGAAGGAGTTTTTTTTACACTCGCAAATAAGATAATTTCGAGGGAAGGAAAATTTTCATTCCCTCGCAAATACCTTATTTGCGAGTGAAGGAAAATTTCCTCTTCCTTCACACGCAAATACAGTATTTACGAGTGAAGGAAAATATTCCTCACTCGCAAATACCTTATTTGCGGGTGAAGGAAGATTTTCCTCTTCTTTCACTCGCAATTTAGGTATTTGCGAGTGAAGGGAAATTTTGCTCACTCGCAAATAATGTATTTGCGAGTGAAGGAAGATTTTCCTCTTCCGTCACTCGCAAGTTAGGTGATTGCGAGTGAAGGGAAATTTTCCTCACTCGCAAATACCTTATTTGCGAGTGAGGAAAATTTCCCTTCACTCGCAGGATTATCTTAAAAATATTAATTTATTCTGTCTTGAACTCATTGTTCTTTTTCCCTTTTTTTCCTTCTAGATGTCAGAAACATATTAGCATCGAAAGGTTTTAACGAGTGCGTTATTTTTTTAATTGCTCACTCGCAAATATGATATTTGCGAGTATGTGCATCACTCGTAAATATCATATTTGCGAGTGAAGAATTAAACAAAATAATACACTCGCAAATTTGATATTTGCGAGTGATACACGTACCCGCAAATATCATATTTGCGAGTGAGCTAAATTCAAAAAAAAAAACTTTTTGCGGGATATTTTGGGAATTACACTATTCACGGGGGTGCCCTTAATAAATTAAGGGTGTCCTTAGCAAAAGGCTAAAAATGGTACCCAAATTCGGCCATGTGCAAGTTGTGGGCTTGTTAAGACCTGTGCACCATGTTTTTTTGAAATCAAAATCCCCCCCCCCCCACACATTTAGTATGTTGTCCATTTCTCCTTTTCTATTTTTTAATACTTGTAAGATGTTTAAAACAATGGGTATACGATATGTAGTCGCAGCGCCGGCGATAAGGACGTGCAAGGAATATAACAGCACAACGCCTTAAATTTGGCCCAAAATTTATTTTGACCAAAAAAATGTGTTAAAAAGAAGGCTTTTTTTAAATAGCTAGAAAATTGATAATAGCTTGAAGTTGTATTAGTAGGATTTTAATAATCTTCTTTGTATTTATTGTCCTGAAATGAGTGTTTAAAATTAGAACAATTGTCCTTTTTAAAATAATATTTAAGATTGCCTTTTTTTTGAAATAATATTTTAAAATAATATTTAATTATTAAAATTATCATTTTTTTTTATTAAGGACCCAATTTTTACGATTAGAACATGGTCCTCAAAATGTTTAAGACGGCCCTATATATATATATATATATATATATATATATATATAGGAGGGTAACTTCTAGGGTGCCCCTTATAAAAAATGCTGCATCCATACATCATTTTCTTCACCGAATATTGATCAATAAAAATGACAAGTTGGCATGTGCTTTAGTTTTAATTTTCTTTCTTGATCGAAGCTCACTTGAACTATAGAATTTGTAGTTTTATCCCTCTGTATTTGCACATATTGTTTTCTGTATTTACACGTATGGAAAGAAATATTTTTTTATTATGATCTGTGTAGCCCTATCTCCCTTGCTCGGTTGCTCCGCTGGAAGTAACCCCGTCGGCGACGTCGCACACCCCTGCCTAAATTAATTCGTAATCTCACGCCGTCGGCCTTGGCCCCTCCATCCGCAACACGAACCTCATTGGAACTATGGCTTCGACGTCGTATCCGGAAGGGTGAGATCTGGAATGGCTTCGCCATTCGAGGCGGAGGAGTGGCGGAGGCTGCTGGATGGGGTGGATGCGCGGTGGAGGCCGGATCTGGAAGGCGGTGCGCGGTGGCTGGGCTGCCTGAGGGGACGAGATCTGGTGATGATGAGAGGGCAGAGTTAGGGTTTGGATATGTGGGAAGATCTTTCCAGAAGCTTTCCAATGAGCTTGTGACAAAGACCGGTGCTGCGCGCGAAGGAGAGCTCGGCGAGGTGGATTTGTGATGGGTCTTGCCGGCGGAGTGGCGGTGCCTGCTGTTTGTGATGGGATGCAACGCGGCCAATCTTCCTTGCTCGGTTGCTTCCTCTCTCTCTTTTGCTTTGTCATGACAATGGAGCACGTGACCCATCTTCAGTATTTCAGTATACAATTGATTCAATTCTAATGGTTTGACCGAGTCAAAAGTAAGTAAGGACATCTGTCCAAATGGACGGTCCGCATAGCTCCTTCAAAATGGTGCATGGATGCACTCATTTTTTGGAAGGAGCAACTTAGATGAAACCATCTATTTGTGGTGACTCCTATATCCCATCCCAATTCCCTCTCTGCAGCTTCCATCCCAAAAGCTATTTGACGTGCATGTGCCAAGGGTCAAGTTTTAAGGGAAAAAATTTAAAAAAACCATCAACTACTCAAGGGCCAAAGTTTTAGAAAATTTTAAAATAAAAGATAAGCGGGTTGTCCGGATCCGATCGAGCTAATCTAGCCTGAACCTGATTATAATGTGGACTTCATTGGATCGGGCCAAAAATGCTTGAATTTAATTTGGCTCAAAATTCGGAACTCAAATCCTATAGTTTATTGAGTATATTCTAGCGAACCTTGATGGCCGACTCTATTTTACTGAATATACACCATCAAATACTAGGTTTAAAATTTGATGTTTAAATAACAAAACTCTTATTTTAGAGTCCATAAGAACGATAGCAAATCGCTGGCGAATATGAAACAAAATTGAATTCCTGTCATTTTTTTTACTAGCATTTTAAAGTAAAAGAAACAAACAAAATGAAGTTGATAAATACAGACACCGATTTTATGTATCATTTGCTACAAAAAAAAAAAACTAACCAAACTTTAAGCTTCTGAACTACACAAATCAGATCACCAACTCAGCCTTTATCAGAATATATATTATATACTCAAAAAATAATCACGAACTTAGCCACCAAACTCTACCTCACCTCATTGTTTCAGGGTGCCAGTGCCACACATCACTTGGATAGCAAGTGCCTTCATCACACCTGGGCAAGCATCCTCACCATTTTTTATGAAGATTGATCTGTCCATTGGAACCGAACAAGTTTCTTTTCCCAAGCAATGCTGCTCAAAATCACAGAAAAAAAATGTTATCAGCTTCATATTTGTTATATCAGAGAACGGAAAGAAGAGAGTTGGTGTAATTTTGCAAAGAAATGAGAGCTATATACCTGCTCAACAGTCTGCTTGGTTGCAGGTGCATTACATTTGCCCAAAGTAAAGCCTCCACAGAAACCTGAAGGATCACCAAAGCTTGCAAACTCCACAGCCATAATTGTTTTGTGGTTTGGACATTTGAGTGCAGCTTCTGGCGCCAGTTTATCCGCAACAGGATGGAGTTTCATGTTCTTACTTGCCCATGATTTGATATTGGGTGGGTGATTCTCTGTAATGAAACTGCATATTGTGTCTCTGTTGACTCTTACGATCACAATGTTTTCTGGACTTGCTACTTCCTCCTCCAATATAACAAGCAAGTTGTCTTTTTCATTGAGGAAAGCTCTTGGGATGTGATACCTGAATACAAGTAACAAATGTACAATGGACAAAACAGAAACAAACGAACAAAGTTTTTCTTTTGGATTTCAAGGTCAACTATCTGTTTATCAGTTATTTACTTACTCTGACTGAGTAGGCTGTCCAAGAGGAGAGAGGTAGCTCATCCAATATCGACCAATGCTTTGACCATTGACCCAAATCATTCCCTTTCCCATACCATTCATCCTGATGGCAACAGGATCCCTTCCCTCTGGGGTTCCAAAATTTGTCTGTAAAATGAATGCACAATCATAAAGATTTCATAAGTGGAGTAATTCTGTTTTAGGCACTGCCTACTATATGGATTCCATTTAATATATATATTTTTTTTTTGATAAATTGGATTCCATTTAATATTAAACATGTATAAAATTGTAAGACCAATGTAAAGAATTAACCAATATCTAAAACAAATGTCTTGATACATGTCAACTACTCAATGGAATTTCTAGGTGTTTTTTGAAATTTTGGATCATGTTAGAAATAAAGAAATTATGATAGTTTAATCCAATAACCATTACCTTGTACCAGGAAAGAGCCGGTCCACGACCCTTGGCCTCCTTCCATTCTACTTTCTTTGATCCCTTCACAGTGAAAATGCTATGCTTCTCACCTTGGAGACCAACCTGTAAATTGGCACCAACTCAGTTATATAATAATCTCACCTGTTTTATAGTGATTTTATTCTATGCTATCTTTCATGCTTCCTTTCTCAAAATAAGTATGTCAATAATGGATGAAGATTTGCCATCTCACTTTGGTGTCACACCCTGTCCCCCAATAATATCTTGCTACATAAGTTTGCTTTCTAACATTACATGGAATTTTTAACTGATGTGTCAAGATAGTATTGGGGGACATGATGTGTGACATCAAAGTGAGACAGCAGATCTTCATTCTTCAATAATAGATTAATACCTGATGACCCCAGCCGTTACGAGTCAGATCAACTGTTCCAGAGTTCAGACCAAGGATGGTTATAGACTTGGGTCCAGAGAACCTGTGTTCCATGTATGCTCCACTGTCCTGTATATTGAAGGGGACACAAAAAGTGTTAATTTTCCTGCTTAAAACTTACAACAAGTGCTCGCAGAAGGAAAAACGTTGAGCCTCTAACCGGGAGTCCCACTGTGGCAGCCAAGATAGATATCTGGTTATCTCCAACCGTGAAGCTTATACGTTTCTGGAATTCAAAAGTTTTCTCCTCATGGCTACCATGACTAGATCCTTAAAACCATCAAGCCAATTACCTAAATATCAGCACCTAACTTCTCACAGAAAATAGAATGGAAGCACTTAATCATATAATATTATTCAAATTTCTGTGTGCTTACCAATGTATTCTCCATTTACAAAGACAAGCAATGAATGGCCAAGACTCATAATACGAAGAACGGGGGATATCTCATTCTTCTTTGGAAAGTCTTCTGGACCCAATTCCACGCTGCAGTAAACATATTTCACAAAGTCTCAGACAGCAGTTGTATAAGGGATAAAGAGAAAAACTGAAATAACAAAATATCATGGTGAAATGCAAGAATATAAACTCACCTTGTGGTGTACCATGCATAGTCAGTGGTGTCTTTAAGCAAACCATAAAGTTCTGCAGGAAAATTTTCCTTGGGTGGCAATTGCTTGGTAGTTGGAATGGTCTCAGAAAACACCTCCCACTTAACATTCTCGTTTGCAGCCTTTGACTTCTTGAAGTTTCTTGAATTATGTTGTGAAACAACCTAATTGTGGAGACAATGAAAAAAATAGTAGTTAGTTGCAAGGACTCTAAGGAGGAAAGACTTCAAAGCCCAAGAATGTGAATTCTCTACTTGTCGCCAATGTAAAAGGATAAACAAGTTACATTTTGAGTGTTGAAGACCACAGTCTTGCAATCAGGGAGGATGCTAATGGAACGTGGTGGCAAATAATAGTCCAAACCTCTGAATTTTATAGTTGCTGGCGTTTTGGTGTGGTTGTTAGTGATGAAAGCAGCACATACATCACTTCCAGGCTTCTCATACACTATAATCTGCAAAGTTTAAACTTCCACCTTAGCCTATTCTGCCTGTGACGCAGATTTCTTTCCTAGCAACATCCCTCTTGTGGGAATGGGAATTTTGAGAAGGCTGTGTCCAATGCTTACCTCATGCAATTGGTTCAGTTTGGTAGCACTAGACTGACCTGTGAGCAAAGCCTTCTTACATAGGTTTAGAGCCTTGTGCACGTCCCTCAGGTGACTCCATTTTGGTTCTCTCTGCAGACCGAACTCATCAAGAGGAGCTTCATCGTAATAACAAGTTGTGGAGAAGGCAGAGCTTGTTCTACCAAAATTTGTTCCACCATGGTACTACAACAAGAGTTTCAGATTAAGTTGAGTAAGAAAAACTATTCCTATGCAAATCGGTTTCATCAAAAGCAAGTTTGGATTGGATGATAAGGCCATTACCATATAGTAGTTAACCAAACACCCGTTCTTAGAAAAGAAGCGGGCGACTGAGAAGGCAATGTCTTCTGCGGATCTTTGGGATGGTGGATCTCCAAATACTCTATACCTGTAATTACAAATTACCAACTAATGTTCTTAGTGCTTGCTAGATGCCAAAATATGAACTATGTGTTAGAATCGAGTGTCCTTTTATCTTGCCTTATTTTAGGTGCAGCAAGGAGTCTAAGACTCATAAATTGGTCAGTAACGATAAGCAAGGCCAAGGGAGTATACTTACTGAGCTGTCCAGTTTTCAGTCCATATGGCAGGCTTGTATGGTTTGTTTGGGCCTGTGAAGGTATCACCACAATGCCTTCCATTGCATGCATTGATCTGCCAAATGAAGTATATTTTGTCAATTCAAAGCTATTAGGCATTCAGTTCTATTATTCTTACACCATAGATTCCACACCTCCTTGCATTGGTTTACTCAATAGTAAATTATTGATTGACAATTGTGTATTGATTGGTTATGGAACTGGTAATGTGTTCTCAGCTTATCAGTAACATATTACACCTCCTTCACTCTGGTTATCGATGAATGAGTTATTGGTTAACAATGTGTATTGATTGGTTATCGATCTAGTAATGTGTTCTCAACTTATCAGTCACATACTATTGGTTCGATAACTAATCAGCACACATTGTAAACTAATAATTTACTCGTGTATGAAAGGTGCAGAACCTTACGTGTACAAGAAACATTTTCCATAGACAATATCTCACCGGAAGGAAAATTATGCCTAAATAATTTCATGAACTTACCACTGGATCAGGAGCATCCTTTTGCTTGCACATAATCCATGGAACTCCAGTATCCATTGACACTGCCATTTTTGCGGCCCACTGGACATAATTATCTCCATCCCTATCATAAGCAAGTTGGATATGGTTGTACTCATTCTCAATCTGCAGTAAGTAAATAAAATATGTGTTATTTTTAATTTTGAGAAGTGAGCAGAAAATTAAATAGACTTGGGAGAAGGATCATGTAGAAAATTAGAACCTGTGCCAAGATGATGGGGCCTCCTTGGGTAGCAAAGAGCTTCGCCTCTTTCATCTTTCCTATAATAGTTGATACGTATTGTTTCATGTACCTCTTCAAATTAGAAAGGATTTCAATAATCTTAAATTGTAGCCTCAATTTCCAGGAACTAGAAGCTGGCTAGTTATATCTGGAGAACAGAACAGGGTTGATTACCTTGAAGGGTTCATTGTTAGAGCGGAATATGATGTCAGGGATCTCTCTTAGCCAATATGGAAGTCCTCTGATATATATATATATATATTAACATTGTAGGAAGCAGATTATTATGAAAGAGTGAGAAAGAGATAAACAATACTAAAGGAGTGTAAAATCTGTTGCATGTTGTTTTTTTGAACGTAATTGAGAAGATGCATTTGAGAAATAAATTAAGTTACCGCATACCCGTGATTCCATTCAGCTTGGATGAAAGGCCCAACCCTGAGGGTTACATACATTCCTTTCTCTTGAATGAGCTTAATAAACTTTATCAAATCATTCTTGCCTTCGAAGTCGAACTGCATAATGAAACAAACCAAGACACAAGTCGGGACATTAATTAACCGTGGAAGTGACAGCCACTAGGAATAATCAGAGTTTGCATGATGTACGTGGCATTTTACCTTGCCTTTCTCAGGTTCATGAGCGTTCCAAAATACGTATGTCTGGATCACATTTAAACCTCCACGTCTTGCCCTGTCAAGAAGCTCTGGCCACATCTGAAACAACCCTCCCCCCAATTCACACACGACACAAACATTAGTTGAGCCTCTAATGTTATGGAAAATGTTCATCTCACTGTTTTTTTATCCCACCACTATTTTACGTCTAAATCCTAATCATCTATCATTTGTTCATTGTTACTTTTAAAGCAAAAACGATTTTTAATCAATGATTATAAAGTAGGTGTAAAGAAGGTCTTCCCCAATCAAGAAACGTTAGACACATGTGAAGCATAGATGGAGATCTTCTATCCCAATTTCTTGTCACATTTTTTGTCCCCCATCAATAACAATTTGACATAAAAGAAAACAATATCACAACTCATTAAAATTTGTTTTTATTCCCAACATTTGATTAATAGAGGATATCGAGCCACATTTTTTAAGACTGTAGATTTATATCACTGCAACACCCCATTTCACACACATAACACAAACATCCGTTGAGGTTTAATGTTAATGGAAAATGTTCATCTCATTGTTTATTTGTCATGCGACTTTTTTTACATTTAAATTCTAATCATCTAGTATCTGTTCATTGTTATTTTTAAGGTAAAAGTGATTTGATCAATAATTATAAAGTAGGTGTAAAGAAGTGTGCGAAAAGAATTAGTGTGAAAATATTATCGTTTGAACATTAATTAATTCTAGTTAATAGCTATGATCAGTTAATATTTAATAATATATATAATATATATTATAGATATTATGTTACTTGATGAAGAAGGTACCTGTGGGGTGCTTCGTGTGTAATGGATGGAACCCGAGAAGAGAAGCTCCCGTTTTCCATTGATAATGAGTGACCTGCCGTCATAAGTCACATTCTTCTTGGTATTATCAATCTTCCTCTTGACATCATCATTATCATCACGGTCATGAGCGCTGCTGGGAATGGCCAATGAAACAATGATGGTAAGCAAAGTAATCACAAACACTTTGAGAGTTGACATTGAACCGATCGACAGAGGGGTAGCTAGGGTTGGAGAGAAGAAGGTGATCAAGGTGGTTAAAGTGAGGATCCTCCTTCCTTACAGAAACTGCATCAGCGACAGTACTACTAACGTGAGGTTAGTTAACACATTAATTATTGTCATTGTGTATAAGGGCTTAGAGAAAAGCTCGGTTTCCTGTTTTGAATTTCTGTTAGGAATCATTGGTCGTGGTTGCTTCGTCCTAGGTGTCGCACTTTCTATGTTACTTCTCCTTCTTTCACTCTCCTCTGCCTACGTACCTTTCTCTTTCTTCTCTTTGCTACTATCTTTGGAACATAATCGATCGAGGATATCCATCTTATTCTTTTATCTTTCTTCAGCTAGTATGATCACTTATCGTGGTCCACTCTACACTATATATCGTTTGATTTCAGAACATCCTAAACCAAATAGCTGGTTACCACGATTCTATACTACAAACAATTTTTTTGTTTTAAAAGAAAAGGCTTAATGCGAGGAGGAGACTATTGTCGTTCCAATGCCATACTATTAATTTTAGTATCAATATTAAGTTGGTTCTAGTGGAATTTGGCTCGGATCCCTTAAGCAAGGTCTCGGATTCGAGTCTTATGAAAAAAAAAACTTGATTGAGAGGGAAGACCCCACTAAAGATGGCCAGTCAAGTTCCTGACGAAGATTAGTCATGGACAAAACCGATGGATATTTCGCACCTATAACATGATAGCAAAAAAGAATATTATTAATTTTAGTGAAGATTTATAGTAAAATTATAAATATTTTAGGGATTCTAAAATTTGAACCCAATTGATGTCCCAAGCCATCAGCCAACTTAGTCAAATCCTATTAATTAGATAAACAATAAAAATTATCCTAACTTATTCAAACAATAAAATATATAGATAGAAAGGTAAAATGGTATCAATCACAAAAATAATAAAAATATCGTAACTTACCATGACTTAATTTTTTTGGGTAGAAAAGAAGGTGGGAATATCACTCAACAACAATAAAATAACAAGAGACTATATCACTCATTGATATCAAGCCACCCTATAATCAAATTTTTAATCACATATTAGCAAGTCAAGGAGGAGGATCGTTATACTTTTGCACACCAAAGTTGTGGAGATACCCCATATGTGCTAACCTATCAGCCGATTCTCAAAAAATATAAGAGATGACCAAAATATAGCCATATCCAAAAGAGAATCAATTCTTTGCATCATACATGCTGCTAGGTGTGAAAGTAAAACACAACTTTGAACTAAAGCTAACACTTTTGGAATCAATATACACCTATACCTGTCCATTTACCCTAGCTCCTACGAAAACTCCATTCCATAAAGTACATCCCAAAGCCCAGCTAGAGTTATGTAAGTAACTCTTACATTCACTGAAAAACAAACCCTAACATCATAGCAGTAGCATCACAAATAATTCTGCCATATGCTGCTTTACTATCCTCAACCACCGATCTATCCGAATTTACTTCTATACTCTGCCAAGCACACCATTGAAGCTTTATAGCATGTAATAAACAAGTGGGTTGGACTCTGTGAGTTATAGTCGTAACCCCTTTAGTCTTAACCAAAAGCAAGTCATAAAATCTTTTGGTCTATATATCATTTGGAAAGAAAATAGATTCATTTGAACTTTCCAAATTAAGAAAGTGAAGCACAATACCAAACAAGTAATTCCGTTAAAGTCCCTCTACCCTCAACTTGTTACCAAATTCTTTCAATAACCACTCTTGGATATAGGATTATGTACCATGTGTTGAAAATGTTTCCTCTAAAATTTTTGGAGACTTAAGCAATCACAAACTACACGCAAATTAGACTCCACAAAGCTCCCATTGTAATTGCCCTGTCCGACAATATAAGGTCGGCACAACCAAACTTAATGAACCAGATGAGCATTACCTCAAATTATACACTCTTATGAATTGAGGAAAATACCTGAAGTTTATGTTTTAGCTGATGAATTTCCTTAAAATATTAGACTCTTGAGTGTTGAGAAATATGTGACGAGATAGATGGAAATGTTGGTTTGGTGCTTATCTGATCCTGTGTTGGAATACTGTCTTATGTTAAAATTCTTGCACACCTGCGACAAAGGTATATAAAGATAACAATATTTTCTTAAGCATACCAACATATGAAATATATGCTGCATTTCCCCTGCAGTCAAATCTGTGGACCTATTTGTTTTGTTTACAGATTCCTCTTTTTCATTTCCTGCGGTCAAACCTTTAGGCCTGTTTTCATTTTAAAGTAATGAGAGTATCATTACTTTAAAATCTCAACTTACTTAATTAATGTTGCGGGTTTAGAAAGAAATTAATCTTTGTCCTATTTTCCCTACCCTAAGATTTGTTAGGAACCAAAGAAACTACATAAAAGAAAGAGTTTGGTAAGTACTAAGTAATTACCTATGGTCATGTAACCTTCTCGCTTCACCCTTTTCTTTACCCTACTGCACTTATCTATCTTATTGGGACTGAACTTAGTGTTTATATATACCTGTACATGTTCTTAGGTTGCTGTGGGTGCAGCAATGCCTGTTAACAGAATGACTATATCTAAGGAGGTTTGGTAAAGATGTGACAAAGAGGACTATGTCTACGAAAAAATTATAATTTTTTTGTAAGACTTACAATTCTTTTTTGTTATAATTCTTTTTAACAAATTACAGTACTTTGAAATATAACCCAAAAATTGAGTATAACTTATCTTGGTGGCTGTTTAAAATTTGGTTGTGGACTATTGATCACAGAGGTTTAGGTATTGATTAGACTGTGATAAATTGCTATTTTTAGATAAGTTCAGTTTAAAAATTCCAACAGATACCTACCATGTCCCTTGACTTTATTTTTTGTAATATATTAAGGAAAATGAATATTACATATCATTTCTTTTACATCATATCATATGTTACACTTCATTGGTTTAAGAAAAAAAAGAAATAGAGATGTATTAAGAAATATCTTTAATTTCTCTTATTTTATTATTCAAAAAGAAAATGGTGTAAGAATGATGCAGCGAAAGTGGTATGTGATTGTAAATATCATTGTTGATTTATTAATCGAGTAAATCGTCAATTTGATACGTGAAATTGTATAGCCATATCAATTTGGTCTTTGTGGCAATTTGGTCCCTGAAATTCTAAGGTTCGTATTAATTTGGTCCCTGTCGGAGGAACTAAATTGATTAACTTTTGATAATTTCGAAAATATTTTTGGAATTTCGAAAATATTAGGTATCAAGTTGATACGGCCTTACAAATTCAGGGATCAAATTAAAGATTTACTCTTTATTAATCAGGCTTTTTATTCACTTGTTGATTGGGCTTAATCTTGAAGTAGATGATGCCATAATGGTTCCTTTGCTAATCAGTGGCAGATGGACCCGAAACCACCTGTGCACACCCATTAGTTCCATGTATTTGTTGATGTTTTGAGATCCTCTAAATAATCTGGGTAGGTGGAAGGTACCACTAGCCACTCAACAACCTTTTTTATGCCATGGTACTCAACAACTATAGATTCCATGCAATCTTATGGGAAATGAAATTCGCATTCTTGATGTTAATTAGGTGACTGAGAAAAGTTTAGAGATGGGACTAATTGACATTTAAGTATGTTTGTCGGGGGTGATGAATCAATAATTAAGCTTACAAAAATAGATTATGCTGATAATCGATTATAATGAAAATTAGTTTTTGTTTGGGTATGTTTGCTGAAAAGCGATTTTAAGATAATCTATTTCATTTGGGTAGTGTAAAAAAAAATCACTTTTACATAGTAAATTACGAAAAAAGGTATGAAGTTATTTGTATAATTTAATAATATTTGTTTGAAAGTTAGTTTTGTAGTGGTAAATAGGGAAGAGAGTTTCTAGAATGAAAAATAATTAAATCACAATAATCTTAAACTAAAATAAATTAAATGACATAAAATAATTTTTTTCCTCTAAAAAAATCTTTTTTATAAATTTAAACTAATTATCAAATATGATATATTATGTATAAAATAACTTTTTAATAAAAAAAATAATTGAAATGGAAAAATCCACCTTTCTCAAATGTTTTAATACTGCAAAAGAAGTTGCTGGCTTGATCATCACCATTCACTATCACTAGTACCTTCCCGGGCCGGTTTAATTACATATAAATAAATTGTGCTCTTAAAGCCAAGGACGCTGTCCAATTGTCCATACCCAACTATAGAATATCGCTTCCTAACGAAGGAAAAACGTGGTCCATTCTCTTCGCAGTTGAGAATTGACATAATTGTAATGAGAGGTATTGCTTTCTTTCACATCATGCTCACTTTTGTCACTATCTTCCATGTGGGTTTAATGGAAGATGCATTTTCCATCCCTATCATCTTACTTCCTTTCACACATATCCCCAAGCTTTCTAAGCCCTAAATTCGAGGTCTTCAATCAAAATTTTTTTGTAGAACAATAAGTAAAGGTGCAAAATGCTTCCTAAGTTCTGAATTATAACTTTTTTATATCATTAAGTAAGAGTGTATAGATTTACTTGACTCGACTCAACCCAACCCAAAATTTTCTAGTTGAATAAGATTATTAGATCATATCAGATTAAACTCAATAGACATATCAACTGTTTGATATGTTCTTCGTGTATGGGAAATGTTGGATCCAAAGTAACACAAAGACTTGATAAATTCAAGCTTTTCCAACTTTCCTTGCTCTTTTCCCATAATTGCACTCATAAGTGAACCACTTAGCTCACCATGGAGAGAACATGGTGTTGGGAAAGCTAAGGCTTTTAGCCTCTTCCATTCTAACTCTTCTAGGTTTCTTGCCTCTATTGTTGCTTCCGCTTCTTCCTTGTTTTCGTTCTTCTTCCTCTTTCCTCACACCATTTCTTTTGCTTCATGTAACGTCCCTCGTTACATTAGTAACCCAAGATAAATAATTTAAATAAAATAAGGTACATAAAAATTTCTCAAATAAATAATGAATATTACTTAATATAATAATAATCCGAAATAATTGTTTATATGAATCCAAATAAAAAAAAAATACATAATAAGTTTTAAACCTCAAAACCGGGCATCTATAACTTCTCGCATAAGAAAATAACTAAACAATAATAAAGGTCTTCGTGACATATGCCATTCAATACTAACCAAGCTCTAAAACTAAAGAGATTATCTTCAAAAACGTCTGGCTGCTCAACAGGATCGTCCTTAGGCTCTGAAAACAATATTACTAATGTGATATAAAATCCCAGCGAACAGAAATACAGTTTAAAAGGTTTTCACAAAAGCATTATTCTTTGCCGGTGCCGTAACCGGAAAAACTGTCTATGGTACTCCCTATTTTCAAAATAGTTTATAATAAAATAATAATAATAATAATAATAATAATAATAATAATAATAATAATAAAATTATTATTGACAATAAACAGTCATCATCAACACATCATAATTCAAGTATGTCAAAGTCTCACATATCAAATAATCTCAAATATCCTCATATGTCATATGACTTCAAACTGCACATAACAATGGCGTCCCATTGCCTACCTTACTCATGAAGGTATTTCGATGTCACTTTCTCTTCGGCGACATTACTTATTTCGATACCAACCATTGTACGCTGGTGGTATTACTCATTTCGACATCCCAACGTGTGATGATGTTGCTTTCGATACCCCATTATGGCGGTATTTCATATTTTGACACCCCAATTCATGGGCAGTATTACTTTCGATACCTCTATCATAAGCAGTATTGCAGCAAACAACATTCATCACACTTAACAGTTATTGAATCATGCCAATATCACCAATATCATCATGTAATCCAAATATAGCATGTCAATCAACCAAATCATGTATACAACATACATAATATAACATCAATTTCAATAATAAACATTTAATTCATAGCAGAAACACCCCCAAATTTAAAAAATCGAGATTTGACCAAAAGCAGGATTATTTTCCAAAAAACATATTTTTGAAAGCATAACTCAACCCCAAAACAATTTGCACCATGAAAGGGTGAGAAAGAGTATTTCTACTCACCTCTTGAAGACCTCCAAAAATCTCCAAATGTACCCCATGGCGAATCCTAGATGTCGTATTCCTCAACCTTGAATCTCCTTCTCTTTCATCTTCATCTTCTTCCTCTACCTCTTCTTATTGTTGTGGTTGTTGTTGTTGTTGTTGTTGTTCTCCTTCCAAACTCATTGTTTGTTGCCACCCCATCTCCCAAGCATGAGGATACTCCACAGCCATTACTAAGGTGTTTTAGGGTGTAAAAAGGGTTTCTAACAGCACCAGGGTGTTATAAGATGGTATATATATAGTATTGCACTGTTCCCTATTTTTAACGTATCCTGACATAGAGCACGAGCGTGCCAATCAGCGTCAAAGTTTGCATAATTTCCGACACGGACGTGCTATTAATTAGCACGGCGCGACTCAAACCATGCTCTATGGGCATGAGTATGCCGAACATGAGCACGGGCGTGCCAACAGCATCAAATATTGTCCTTTTTCTGACACGGCCGTGCTAATAATTAGCATGACGCGGCTCAGACCGTGCTCTTTCGGCATGGGCGTGCCGACACTACTGTGACCGATTTTCAACTTAAAGCTTCTTTCTTTTATTCTTTTGGTCAATACACCACCCTTAAGGTTCGAAGTCAACCACTTTAAGCCTCCCTAACACTTTATTAATTTTATTTGCTAAGATTAAAGTCTCTTATATCTTTATTTAATTTTTGGGATGTTACACTTCGCTCATAGAGTTATACTTACAAATTTTTGGCACTTTGGCTTTTGCCGTTCAAGCACAAAAACTAGCCACCAGATCCTTTCAAACCCCGTTCAGGCGAATCCAGTCAAGCACAAAACACCAGTTCTTGTCGTTTAGGTGAGTTGTGGTGGAGGAAGAGGGCATTGGGGTTGCATGGTCTCGGTTGGGCCAATGGGTTGGTCGAAGAAGAAAAGTTAAGACCAAGATGGCTTAGGGTCATGTTGGGGAGTGAATTTCAGGCAAATGAGTGGGAGTGGGTGTTGCTCGAGCATGAAGCAAAGGTCAAATGGTGGAGTGTGCAAAAACCTACGGTAGCATGCAAGGGCATGTAGCAACTTGGTTTCATGAGGAAGAGATGGTGAGGGCCTGCTAGGGTTTGAGAGAAAATCCAAGAAAGAAATTCTGTGAGTGCAATGTTCTGGAGAATCAATTACTTTTGCACAACCCAACCTACCTGACCTATTTGATTCGAGTTTCCTAATCTATTTTTTCAATGCCCGGTTTCCAACCTGATATTTTTTGCTCAATTCGGATCATAATTTTCTCGATACTCAACTCAACCCAACTTGTGCGCGCCCCCTCTCAACATGTGCCCTTATATGTAAGTAAGCATCGAAGGCATAACAAAGGTGGAAGTAAAAATTATGGTAACAATATAAAGAACTCTAAAATTTATAGTTTATTTACTCCATAACTTCTATGTCCCCCTTGCTATTAGATAGTTCAAATGATCTGGATTCAAACTTGTAATGATCTTCTGGCCTTAATTTTTACTTTTTTTTAACTCATTTATGATATAGTTTGCTAAGCTCTTCATGAAGTGGAGGGCAGCATGCGTTGACTTGACTTTGCAATTGATTCTTCCACCAGAAGAAACAGTAACAGGGACAAAATAAATATATGCTGCATAGTTATACAAATTTACGGATAGGACTCTTCTAAAATGAGATATTCTTTAAAATGAATAAGTAAAAAGATTTTCATCGTTAGATAATTTAATAGGTTCGAATTTTTATATATTTTATCAAATCAAAGGTGAAAATCTATTTACTTATTCATTTTAAAGAATATCTCATTTTATAAGAGCTTTTTCCCAAATTTAAAGAGAAAAGGAAACTGTGTCTTTCCCTCTTTCAGAAGTTTATGACAATCGCTATTAAATTCACTGGCAACGTGATATTCCCAGAGCTTGCTATCTATATGTCCTGCTCACGTTACGGATTTCCCATTCATCAAGTACATTGAAATTTGACTTTAGAAATTTATTTATTTAAATATTTATCCACCCCAATCATATTAACACTCCTTCATATTTGCAGGGAGTAAGCTATGTTGCTCCAAGGGGACTGGGGAGGCCGTAGCCCCCTAAAATTATAATAAAAAAACTTTCAAGTTAATTGTAATTTATTTTTGGGTGGTTTCTAATATGAGGGATGGGGGAGTAACCAAGTCCCTCATCGGTGAGGGAGCCACAATAATCCTTGGATATATTGATAAAAATTGGGTGATTGAAATTTGTTAATGGTTACCTGAAGTACAGATTACCTCAATATTTATGAAACTGATCCATTTGATACCTTCTCCCTCCCACCTCACTATTCATTTAACACATGACATTCTCACTTTCCCGGTCCTTCTCCCTTTTTGAAGAGGGTGTTTTGACAGTGATCTTCTTGATTTTCGAATACACCGGTGGTGCTAAAAAATGATCTCTTATAATTGGTTTTGGGATTTACAGTTTAAGAGTTTTTTTTAAATTAACTGTATGATAAAACTGAATCCATTGGAATAATTTGTTTGCAAAAGAGTTATAGTAAAATCCCATCCCTTCTGTCTCCATCACCACCACCCTCATCCCATGTCCATTTCAGCCACCACCTGCACCGACGCCAGCGACCATTGCGGAGCTATCAATTCCACTGTCCAAGTCATGTAGTTTCTCACCTAAATCTGGGAGGTGGGGTGAGGGCAAGGTAGCATTTGACATTCTTGCCGCTGCCGACAGGAATGTCGCCATGAGTCCAGTATTGGCGGCATGACTTGCAAAAATGGCGTGGCTGCGAGAAGTTGTAGTTGTTGTAGTAGCATAACTTGGTGTTGTTGGAGTCACAACGAGGACACGGAAAGTGCTCTTGTTTTGGGGGCTTCGATGGTCGGTGATTCTCCTCTACTAGGGCCCTTTTTGATTCAATTGGCTTCCGGCCAGTTATGAGTTCCAATAAAACCACTCCAAAAGCATAAACATCAGTCTTATCTGATACTTACCCATGTTGGAAATACTCAGGAGCCAAATAAATGTTGAGAAAGGGGAGATATAAAATATTCGATTATCAATTATTAGAATATGAAGATCAATATGAAAAAAGACCAAAAAAGCAAAAAGAAAAATTGCAGAATTAATATAAAGGGGTTAAGTTCGTACCCAAATGTTCCAGTAATGGTACAACTAGAAGAGAAGGTTGTTGTCTTCTTCAACTGTTGGTGTTGGTTTTGAGGTGGTGGGGCGAACGGAGAGGGGGTTATCTTGGGGGAGAGAGAGAGTCTATGTTTGTTTGACAAAGAGATGTGGTTTTGAGGCTTATAGACAGAGTGAGTCAGCTTTACAGTATCCTATTAAGCACAACAATTAAATCTTACCTATCATTTTCGATCACTTTGGGTCCCTCACCCATGAGAGACTTGGTTACTCCCTCATGTTGGAAGCCACCTTATTTTTGAAGAAACAGAGCTTTTCTTGAGTTTAATGGCCTCAGCAATGGTATTGTTGTTTTTTGGCCACCCTCATAAATTATCTATCTCTGTCCTGATTTATAAATTGACAATGCAAAGAAGCCATCCATTTTCGGATTGCCAAGCACTTCCGTTATTTGCATTAATTTGAGTTTGCTTTTAAAATAAGATTTAATTGATATATATTGTTAGTATAAATATTTTTCAATCATATATTATCACATCAACTAAAATATTTAACTCTTATTCTAACTAACTTAAAAGTCATTCATTCCATAATTTTTGATTGGTTAACGGTGTAAAATTTTTATATAACAATACAAAATAATTAAACTTTTTAAAATAAGTAAGTAAATTCAATAAAATAGATAAGTATATTTACTTATTTTTTAAATTAATTTACTTGTTTTGTTTTTTTTTCTTTCTTTCATAACAAAAAATTTAATTTACTTGATAAACCGTTTTCTAAATGCACAAGCGGTTACATGTGACGGAAAGTGAAAGCAAGTATTTAAAACTTGGTTTAATTATGTTTTTAGTGTTTGAAAAGTGTGTCAGATTTGATTTTGATTCCTATAATCTTTTTTTTTTTGTTGGTTTTGGTTCTTGTAAGTTCTAAAACTTTGGTTTTGATCCTTGTCATCATTATCTATCTTTTAAGTATTGATGTGATTAAGAGACCGTAACATTAGTATTGTTATGTATGCTAATTTTATAATATGTAATGTCATCTAGGATTAAATATTAAATTTTTACATTCTTTTACAATATTTAATGTTACTGAAGTATTCGGAAATCCTAAAAATGTTCCGGAATGTTATTATTTCAGTCTTTCATTTATTTAATAAAAGTATGAAAAACAAATAATAATATTATAATAAAATAAAAATATTATAATAGCCTACATAGCAGTGTTGATGTCACGGTCTGCTTGTCACGTCAATACTTAATTGATGAATAGTAATGACAGGGACTAAAATCTAAGTTTTAGAATTTATAGGGACTAAAATCAATATAAAAAAAATATAAAAACCAAAATCAAAATTGATCCATTTTTTAGAAATTAAAAACTTAATTAAACCTTCAAACTTTTATGAATTGTGTGCAAATTTTTACGAAAAAACCGCCATTATTACTGTCATTTTACTTCAATGTGAATTTGTTGAGGTGAAAACGAACACCCACCTGATAGTCTAGCAATAAATTCAGTTTTGATCTAGCTGATAATGATTGAGCAGCTACTTTGTCATCAGACTTTCTGTAATTTTCTCTTAATTTTCTATTAACTTAAGACTTCACTGACCTAATGAGGACTGACATCCATCTTCTTCGGCTTTAATTCTCGTAAAAATGTTCAAAGATAAAAATGAAAAACAATTAGAGTGTATTTATTTAAGATTATTTGATGATAAAAATTATTTTTTAAGTTAAAAATCATTATTAGTGATTTTAATTGAATTTGTTTAAGAGTTTTTAAGAAATCGTTTTTATGGGTAAAATGAGAATCTATTCCTATTAGTTTCTCACTAAAATCTAATTCTATGTAGGAGAAATAATATATGTTTGTTGCAGATTATGAAAAAATAATTTTTATATACAGTCTGTTTGGCATGCCCATTCTATGAGCTTATAGTGGATATATAACTTATAACGAATGAGAAAGTAGTCCCGTTTAGCAAGCGTCTCTTTCACGAGCTTATAGTGTTTTTTCACGAGCTTATAACGTTTTTTTCCCGACGTTACTTGAAGTAGCGTTTAAACTTATAACTTATAACGTTTCATTTTTTTTCTACTTTTATCCTTATTATCTTAATTTAATTCTACATTTATCATCTTCTTTCTTTTATGTAAAATCATTAATCATTAATGAAGATGTACTTTTATGTCATTTTATATCGTTAATCTAGTTCAACCATTAGTTTTACCAAATACTTCCACACAAAATAAGCTAACTTATCCGCTATTCGGGCTAATTGACCAAACTAACCCATTTTTAGAAACTATTTACCAATATAACCTTGTTTTGAAACTATTTACCAAACTAACCCACTTTTTGCCAACCTGACATTTTTTATTATTTTTTTTTCTGACACCAAAGATGCTACTTTGACTAGCGTTTTTGAAAAACGCTAGTTGCAGTAGCGTCTTCCCCCTGAACCAGACAGTCACTGCCCAGGCCGCCACGTGGCGCGCTCTGGGCAAAGGCGCTACTGCAAGTAGCGCCTTTAGTGGCTGATCAGACGAGTGAAGATGATAGTCATCAGACGAGTGATCAGACGAGTGAAGGAAAGATCACCCGTCTGATGACTATCAGTGAAGACATTTCTTCACTGATAGTCATCAGACGGGTGAACATTTCTTCACCCGTCTGATCAGCCACTAAAGGCGCTACTTGCAGTAGCGCCTTTGCCCAGAGCCCGCCACGTGGCGGCCTGGGCAGTGGCTGTCTGGTTCAGGGGGAAGACGCTACTGCAACTAGCGTTTTCCAAAAACGCTAGTCAAAGTAGCGTCTTTGGTGTCAGAGAAAAAAATAATAAAAAATGCCACGTTGGCGAAAAGTGGGTTAGTTTGATAAATAGTTTCAAAACAAGGTTATATTGGTAAATAGTTTTTAAAATTGGGCTAGTTTGGTCAATTAGCCCGCTATTCGCTATCAGCTACCTCATCCGCTATCTTCTATCAGCTAGCTAATCCGTTAACAACTAGTTTTATGAAAGAGGCTCATAATCTCTAAATTATTTTATATGAAAATCATTTTTTCATAATCCGCAAGAAACTAACAGTTAATCAGAAATTACCCTTTCCTTTGTTGCCGGTAAATGGTACCAACCTAACCTAACTGATTTTTTATAAGTTAGGATTTATCTCCTAAGCTTATTTTTAAAGTGAAAAAGCAAAAATATAGTTATCTTTAGATTATTTAATGAGTTGAGATCATTATATACTTTATTAAATCAATAGTGAATATTTATTCAAAAGATTCCTAATAATAAGTGAGTGATAGTCAATAAATAATTTTTTTTTTAAATTTAACATAATAATATAAACTTAATTTATTTTCTCAATAATATAGTTGCATCTTGTAATTATCAAAATTAATATCATATACTGGTATAAAAAATAAACTTTTGAATTTTTTATTTATTATATGTATAGTTTTATGAAAGATAAAAGGAGTTGATAAGTGTACATTATATAGAGGTCAAAAATTGGTAGAAGCAGAGATGAAATTATAATTTAGAAATCAAATTAGGGCTGATAGATTGTCACAAATGGAGAGCATCCGCACGATTTTATTGTATAAATGTATAATAATAATCCAACTTCTTAACTTTGTTAATAATATACTTTTTGATATACTATCTTTCATATATTCTCTATTATTTGGTGAATTTGAACTAACAATCATTAAATAAAAAGTAAACTTATGTGATTTAAGATTTCATATAAATTTTATCCAATAATAAAAAACATGTTACCAACAAGGTTTAACATATTTGATAGATAGTTGAATTTCTTAAATATGATGTTAAGGATTTAATTATTGTAGTGTGTATGAAAAAAATTTTATTCGAAGAGATAAAAATCATTTCAGTGATATCTATATTTTAAAAATAATTAATTTTCAACCATCGATTAAGATATATCCTTAGTGCACCAAAAACTAAAATAAATAAAAAATGAGTTGGAGAGAATATTTCTAACAATCCTCTAAACTTTTGAGATAATTCGGAAAGATTTAAAGCAGTGTTTTTCCTCTTCTTCTTTTTTGTGAATCAAGGAAGATACATTTTATTGTAAGATCACGAAAATCATCAATCTTAACAAAAATTTATAATAAAATTAACATATAATTTTATTAATAGAAAAAAATCTGACAATAAAATTCAAATCAGATGTTTACCTAGAAGAGATCACCACATGTGTCAATCCTATTGTTTGCTCTTTTCTTTAATAAGGTGGTTTTTTGCAGTGTTCTTTTATATATAAAAAAATAAAAAAATATTGATGTATGATAATAAACTATAGCTGGCAAGAGCTGGCAGACAGGCCCATCCCCCGTACCCCAAAAATTCAATTTGTGTTACCCTTCCTTCTCTCCTTCATTCCTTCACCCCTTTCACCTTCTTTCTGCTCTCTCTTCCATTACTTCTTGAACATGCACAAAAGCTCAAAACTTGAACAATAGCATTGCCACATGAATCATTAGGGTTCTTCATCCATCACCCAAGAAACACAAAGTTGAAGAAAGAGAATTGTATTGGGTGCCTTCCAGGTTCCAAAGAAGTGAAGGTCAATGAGTGCCTCCAGGTTCATCAAGTGTGTCACTGTTGGTGACGGTGCTGTCGGCAAGACTTGTATGCTTATCTCCTATACCAGCAACACTTTCCCTACGGCGAGTCTTCTTCCTCCTTCTTCTCTAACAAACTTCTCCTAAACACAAAGAAAGGTTGAACTTTTTGTGCACTTCAAGTTATAAGTTGTTGGGTTTTGAGGTAATGAGATAATATGTACTTGGGATGCAAGTGAGCTAGTTGTTGTTCTTCCAAAAATAAGAAATGGGTCTGCTTTTTGGTTCCTATTGTTTTCTTGATTCTGTTGTCTGACCCTTTTATTGAGAGTTTCTAGTGCTAATTTGGGGTCTTTTTCATCAATTTTGTGTACCTTTCTTAGACATTACTGCTGAATTTGGACTTTATGTAATTTGTTTGGTGGAAAGAGGAAAAAGGAAATTTCGTATGATTGAATCTTTCATGTTGACTTTGATTCTTAGATGCTGTCTTTCTATCTGATTTGACTTTATGAAGGTACAATAATTCCTATAAGTAAGGTGCTTCGTTGAAATTGCTACCTTATTCCATTAGGACTTTGATGCTTCTTGTTTTTGGATTGATGCAATAATCATGAAAACAATTCGCACTGTGCTGTTTGACTTACAATTGAATGACACATGAGAATGGCTTTGGGATGTAATACTAGTAATTGTGACATCTTGTGTTTCTTTGTGATCCATTGGCAACAGGACTATGTTCCAACTGTCTTTGACAATTTCAGTGCAAATGTAGTTGTGGATGGGAGCACTGTGAATCTGGGGTTGTGGGATACTGCCGGTAAGTTTATTTTCCTGGTTTTGTCTCATTCTTCTTGTATTTCAGGAGTGTCTTGTCATTGTTGATGTTTTCAAGTTATGGAACAGGCCAAGAAGATTACAATAGATTAAGGCCTTTAAGCTATCGTGGAGCAGATGTATTCCTGCTTGCATTCTCTCTCATAAGCAGGGCCAGTTATGAAAATGTTGCCAAAAAAGTAAGCTTGGTATTGTTTTTCTTACTTTTGTTTCATCCCTCTCTACTTTTGACTAATTTTTTCCGCCTTTTCCAGTGGATTCCTGAGTTGAGGCATTATGCTCCTGGTGTTCCAATTATTCTTGTTGGAACAAAACTTGGTTAGATTCTTGTTCCTTCATTAACTTCTCTAACTATGTTTACACTGTTGATGTGCTCCTTACGTGGCAGATAACATTTAGCAGAATATTAGTTCCATGATATTGTGAAGTTTTACCCTCACTGTATTTTTCATTGTTTTAAAGTTGGGGTAGTTACTTATTTGTTGAACCCCAACCATTAATTAGATGTCTTTACCGAAATTATATAAGCTGAACCTACAGCTATTATATCTTGCCCTGAATGGCTTGTTATTCAGTAGAAATTGTGAGAAGGAAGTTCATCCTTGTCTTTCAAGCTTACCTCAGTCGTGACTTCAACCAATAATTGCTTCAGAAAAACAAACTATTTCATGAAACTATCTTCTGAAGTTTTCATCTAAGACATGGAAGAGCCTTGGTTATTTTTCATCTTTGTTAGATTTTTACCTTCAGTAAACCTAGAAGGCAAATGTAGTGGCTGTTTATAAAGCTGTGTGAATGGATACTGATAAAGCTTGAGAAGTCTGGACTTATGGTGTTTATTAGGACGTTTGAGATTACATCAGAGTGCAAGTTCTTAATACATGACTAATTGCCTTGGTGGAGCCAGTGCTTGATATAAGTCCTTGGCTTCACGAGTCATCAGAATTTCCATTTCTAGTATTATATAACAGAATTAGGGCTTCTATACTGAAAAATATCTGTCAATAGTTTTCACATGGTTGCTTCTGGAATGTCTCTCCCCCTACTACATATAGGGTTAGTTTGATTGTATGCAGTCCATTGTAAAGCTGTCATGATTAGTTTGCTTGGGCATTTAATGACAACCCAATATGTGTCTTGTAGATCTTCGGGATGATAGGCAGTTCTTTCAAGACCATCCTGGTGCAGCGCCTATCACTACAGCACAGGTACTTGCTAGTTGCTACTCCTTTCTTTATTTATACAATTAATTGCTTTTGCTTTGTTTACTATTTCATTCTTTTATCTTTTTAGCCTTTATTTTTTGTTCATAATTTGGGCATCAACATACTTGATAGGTTAGTGGTCTGATTTTCTATCTTTTCTGAAGGGTGAGGAACTGAGAAAACTTATCGGTGCTCCAGCTTACATTGAATGCAGTTCAAAAACACAACAGGTACATAATATGTTCTTTGCATCTTTAAAAGTTCTGGAGGTTAAAGAATATAATGAACTTATTGATTGCCTTTGAATGCAGAATGTGAAGGCTGTTTTTGATGCGGCCATCAAAGTAGTTCTCCAGCCCCCAAAGCAGAAGAAAAAGAAGAGAAAGGGGCAAAAGGCCTGTTCCATTTTGTGATCTTCTGTTCTTCCTATTGTAGTTCGGGGAGGATGACATGACTGTATCCATTTTCTGTCATGACTGTAGCCATTTTCTGGTAGTTGTCGCCATTCTATATCTGATACTATTTCCAACCTAGAGGAAGGAATTGCTGAGTCCAACTGACAACATTAAGGTTCGCTCATAAGCATCAAGCTATTTGTCTCTGGCTGTTGGATCTGTACAGTCATAAATTCAATATGTTTGTGGTGAACAACTCCTGCGTTTCTATGGACTCTTTACCTGTTGTATTGACACTATTAAATGACCATCTCCGTCTGTGGACATGGGTTCTATTCAAGTTGTAATCTAATCTAAGAAGTGCTTGCATATGTGGCTTTGGATTGGATGTGAACTAAACATGTGTAATTATATTACCTGCTTAACATTCTGAATATAGTTGGTTTGATTAAGGGTACCTTCTTTCATTTGTTCCCTAGTTTTTCAAGTTACTATGGTCTGATATATGAAGGTGTTTACTCTGATAACCATAAACTTGAAGCAAATCTTATGGCAGATGCAGTCTGAAATGAGTAAAACCGAATTTTAAAATGAAAAATCAGTTGTTGAGTAACGGGAAAGAATATATGGAGCTGTCAACAACTTTGTACATGCACGGGAATATATATATTATTTTGAAGGATGCACAAAACAAAACAGAATTGATCGGCCACTTCTTATAACTTTATGAGATACTCAATGAGTGGACTATTTGAGTCGGCGAGCTAAGTGTGGACCTCTTTTCTTCTTTTTGGACTTGGGTGGGCTGTTATTAGGCCTCCAGTAACTTGGCATCTTGTAGCACTTTTTTTTGGCATCGGTAAATTTCAAAGGGAAGTGGTACCTGAATACAGAAAGGAAGAAAGAAAAATGTTTGAAAAGTCAATATATATGGGACCCTCAACACTTTCTTAATGACTAGTTAACCAAACCATAAATAATTATTCATCAATTCTTTGTAGATTAACTTTCATATAATCCTCGAATCTTGTGGTGTGGACCGGTCCTCCATCTATGATCCTATGGATAATCATGTAAAAAGGCTATGAAAACACAGCAGTCGTAAAATGACAGCAGGAAATCCCTGATAAATGACTCAGTTGAAAGCGGCGGCAGACAGAGTTTGAGCAACCTAGAATACAAAATAATAAAGCAAACATCTTTTACACATTACCATTTCTTCTCTTTTTTATTTTTTTGAAACTTCTACTCAAGTTCATCCTATTTAAATCGTCTATGAGATTGGAAAAGGTTTCTCCAAATGTTTCTGTTATAGCACAACCCGAGTTGGACCTCGGCCCGTAGCCGTTCTTAGACTGCGTATCCAATTGGCCGATCAAGTCTTGTTAGATTATGACTATTGAAATTTGTAACCGATCTTGAAATTGTATCTACCTTCATCAATGACGTCCGTAATCGCTTATAAATGACCCACTAATGCCATATAACGGCCATCCTCACACTATATATATGAGGCATAACCTTGGGATATGGAGGACTTCACACACAACCGACTAGGTTGCTTAGCCGACCGGGTTGGCAGCTTTTCAGCTAAAACAATTTCTAAAATAGACGGCAAGTATGGATGTATTTACCCTTGATTTGATAAATTTTATAAATATATCAAGTTATTAAATAATCTAAGGTAGATATACCCTTACTTGCTTCTTTTAGAGATAAATTTACTTTAGATGAATCTTTTTCCATGAGATTAATCTTTGTTCGGTGGTGATTAAGAATTATGTGGTCTCCCCACAAATTTACTATCGTGAGATACGAACTAATATCTTCATTCCAATATATCGATGTTTGTGACCACCTCAAATTACTGCATGTACATTCTCATTTCCTAAAACCTTATGAAAGATTCTATGGCATCCCTTGGGTATCATATCCTTATCTATGTGATCCGATCAGATGATGAAAACTTAGCCTCATGTAACATTAACATGACTCAATTAATTGAGGTGACGAATTCTGATTGGACAGATGGTAGTCAAACCCTCTACTTTCCAACGGTACCGTAACAACGCCCAAAGGTGATTGATTCTTGTAATCTTATCATCCCTTTCTTGAGGAATATATACTGTGCCCACTTCCATGTCTGAAAAGGACAAATTCTACTGCTGATTCTATTCAATCCCTCTTCTCCACACCACTTATTGGTTCCATTAAATATGGCCGCAACCTGTTTTCTTTCTTATTGCATTCTTGTGGTGTTCTAAATTATTTGGCATTCCATCCTTCCCCATCCTTAATTCCTCTTCTACTACTATCATAGAATCACGTGAATGGCGTCGAAGAGAATACTGAAGGAGCTGAAGGACTTGCAGAGAGATCCACCAACTTCATGTAGTGCAGGTAAAGAGCTTGAATGAAACATGAATTGGGTTATTTGTTAATAACTTTAACCATACTGCAGTGTATTGTGATATGGTTGTTATGGTGGATTTCATTTCAGGCCCTGTTTGTGAGGATATGTTCCATTGGCAAGCAACCATCATTGGTCCAAATGATAGTCCCTATGCTGGAGGCGTTTTCCTTGTAACTATCCATTTCCCTCCTGATTATCCCTTCAAACCTCCCAAGGTACTAGACCAAAAACTTTTACTACATACTGTCTGACACTCATTTTTTTACAAGTGATTCTGGATGAGCAAAAGGTCTCTTCCTTTTGCTATATATATGATGAAGGTTGAACATCTGTTATATATATAAAAGTGACGTCGTTCAGCTAGTAGGAAAAGGCTTTTCTTCTTGTTGTTGTTACTCATCACCTAACCAAATCATGTTTGTCTTCAAGTTTGAATTTCTTTGTAATTGCTTGTTTATAGTAAAGTCTGATTGATGGCAACTGTTTGGCAGGTTGCATTCAGGACCAAGGTATTCCATCCCAACATAAATAGTAATGGCAATATTTGCTTGGACATACTTAAAGAACAATGGAGCCCTGCTCTCACCATATCCAAGGTCATGTTTTGGATCCTTCCTCATTGATGCAATTTGTTTCTTTCTAGTTGTATATAAATGCTGATTGTTAAAAATCATGATGCAGGTTCTGCTCTCTATATGTTCCCTGCTAACGGATCCAAATCCTGATGACCCGCTTGTGCCTGAAATTGCTCATATGTGCAAGACAGACAAAGTCAAGTATGAATCCAGTGCTAGAAGCTGGACCCAGAAGTATGCCATGGGATAAGAATCTTGGCCTCTTGCCTCCTCCAGTACTTTTGGAATTGTCTTTTTTTTTTGCTCTTCAATTCTTCCCTCTCAAAGTATTATACATAGAAACGGCCTTGGAAGTAAAGCCATACTGAAAAACTGGCTTACATATGAGAAAATTGTTCTCAAACTCTTTACTTCTGTACTTGGAGCATGCTCTCTTAAGAATAAATGCTACTCTGATTTGGAGCTTTTTTATATTCAGCACGTGAAAAATGTATCAACAAGGCTCAATCATTGTTTAATTTCTTAGGTCAAGAAACAAAGTTTTTATGAGCTCGGGGTAATTGCGACTGCTTTAAGAATCATTACCTCAAGATCTCTTATATTTTGAAATTGTTTTTCACAAAATCCAATTAGGACCTGTTTGGTATAGATTATGGTGGTAGCACAAAAAACGATTTCTAATGCCCTTCTAACCGGCTTTTGACTGAAACAACAATATGATTGCTTTGGTAAAAAATGCATTGAGGAGCGTTTTTCACCTAAGCAACCATATTGTGCTTTAGTCAAAAGTTGGTTGGAAGTATATTGGAAAACATTTTTTTCCTTTGTGTTTGTGTCAGAGTCTAAACCAAATAGGTCTTTACTTGCCCAGGTAAGATTTGTAATTAAACATCTTTTCTGGATACGGACCCCTATGCTCAATTCAAGCTTCAATCAATATCCAGTCAGCACAATATTATGTAATTTGTGATCTGAAACTACACCCGTGAAGCTTGTTCTGACAAGACCCTATCCCCTTGAGATGTTTTTGCTGAAATTATGGTTAACTAATCTGAATCATATGACATACGGCCAATAGGGGGTAAAATTTTGAATTGTATCTACAATATTTATACGTGGACTTCTGCGTTCGCAATGAAACTTTAATTTCGCTTAACTGATACATTTCATTTTGAGGTAATGAAACTTCTCATCAGCTTGTTGATCACAAATGAGTATAGTTAGCAGGTATTACACAAATCATAATGCTAACATAGCATACTATAAGTAATTACTCTGTAGATATGTAACCAGTAACTGTCAATACTGATGTCAGCTTTTGTTTAAGTACATAGAAACACAAACACTAGTGTCAGTGCTAGTAAATATCTTAACCTTTGTTAGATGTCATATTCTTCTCTAATATACTGATTTAATCTTGTTGTTAGCTGTATAGGCATGTTATACAGGGTATTTTCTTTCTGTACAAATCAGTATATTAGTAGTTAGTTTAGTTAGTTTTCTTTAGTTAGTTTTCTGTTAAGATGCTGATCTTTGCTAGTTAATTAGAGGTGGTTAGTTTTTCTGTTATAGGTTGGTGTCAGCACCTCCTTAAATACTCTTGTATCTTTGCTCATTTAAATTCAATTTTCTTCTTTCATCTTTCATAATATGGTATCAGAAGAATAAACATCCTCTCCGATCTCATCTCTCTTCTCCCACCTCTTTTCCGCATCTCTCCTCTCTTTGTTTCTCTTCCCCGCTTTTTCCACCATGGCTGCTCTGAACCCAATTCTTGATACCTCAAGTCAGTACTATGTCCATCCTAATGAGAATCCTTCTCTGGTACTTGTTTCTCCCATTCTTGATGGTTCCAATTACCATAGTTGGTCTCGCAGCATGACTATGTCTTTGGAAATGAAGAACAAGTTCATCTTTGTTGATGGCACAATCAAGAAACCTCCAGAGGCAGCCTCC